>CM038679.1:475414522-476014522 GCA_021605205.1 Aegilops longissima | reverse complement strand
CAGCGAAGTGTGCAAAGTCATGGCAACTTATGGCGTTGAGGATTCCCTTGTCCGTGCAATTATTGCAAAAGAATGAAATTGCGTCTTCCTTGCGACAGTCCTTGACCTTGTTCATTACAAGGAGGAATCTGGCCCAATAGTGGTGTACTATCTCCTGGGGCTCTTGTCTAATGTGGGAAAGATCGTTTATGTCTGGGTGGGTGGCTGGATTTAAGTCCGAACCTTAACCCGATCTGAGACCCAGGGGCAGAGGAGTTTCCGATCTTGGGAGTTCGGGCTCGGGGATGTTGCCTGATAGGTTTGGCCCGCTGCCTGATTCTAGGTTTAGGGTTTGGGCGATGTCCTCCCGTAGACGGGTATCCGGCTCAGAGAGCTCGGTAATCCGGACATAGTTTGTCCTCAAGATAGAGGAAGAATCACCGCATTGCTCCACCACCACCGCTATCTGATGGGTGACCGGCGGGGAGTTAATCTCCCTTTGGTCGGGTTTAAGCCCGATCTGATCATAGTCTGTAGCGACTCCCAAAGCGGCGATGCGATCCAAGAGCTCGTTCAAAGAAGAGAGTTCTATTGGATCCAACTCTCGGCGAGTCCTGAGCTGACATGGAGGTTGTTTCCGATGACCCGGGAAGTCATCGTCGGCGCAACAGCCAAACAGGCGGTCATGACGAAACCGCCGAGTCGGAGAGTTTGGCCTACATCCAGGGCTCCCCCAGAAGTGATGTTATCCTTGACAACGAGGCGAGCCATCCAGCCTTATGATGACGTCATAGTGGAACTCTCAATGAAAGCACCAATGTCGGTGCCAAAACCGGCGGATCTCGGGTAGGGGGTCCTGAACTGTGCGTTTAAGGCGGATGGTAACAGGAGGCCGGGCACACAATGTTTACCCTGGTTCGGGCCCTCTCGATGGAGGTAATACCCTAATTCCTGCTTGATTGATCTTGATGATATGAGTATTACAAGAGTTGGTCTACCACGAGATCGTAGAGGCTAAACCCTAGAAGCTAGCCTATGGTATGATTGTTGTTGTCCTACGGACTAAACCCTCCGGTTTATATAGACACCAGAGGAGGCTAGGGTTACACAGAATCGGTTACAAGGGAGGAGATCTACATATCCGTATTGCCAAGCTTGCCTTCCACGCCAAGGAGAGTCCCATCTGGACACGGGACAAAGTCTTCAATCTTGTATCTTCATAGTACAATAGTCCGGCCAAAGGATATAGTCCGGCTATCCGAGGACCCCCTAATCCAGGACTCCCTCATGTAGCACGCAAGGTCGCTGATGCACGTGCGGGCATCCACCTCCGCCTCCCGCCTTCGGGCGGTGGTGGTGGAGCGGGTGATGACCCCGGCGGTCGACGGTGGGCTGGCGGCCACGACGGCCGACGATGGGGTGGCAGCCACGACCACCACCTCCCGGTTCGGGCCGCGGTGGCGGAGTGAGTGATGGCCATAGTGGCTGGCAGTGGGGTGGCGGCCACGACGGCCACCTCCCGCCTTCGGGCCGCGGCAGCGGAGCGGGCGATGGCCCTGGCTTTCGATGGTGGTGTGGCGGCAACAGCGGCCGACAACAGCTGCCGACGGGCACCGGCGGCGGAGCGTGTGGTGGGTGTTCCGCGCACACCCAACAGGGACGCCACCCGCACTACACTACCCCGGGGACTGCGCCGCCGCCGCGGTGTAACCTCCCAGCTGGAGCTATCCTCTGATGACGGCGGAGTGGCTGAGCGATGACGACGGACCGGTGACATTGGCGATTGTGGGAGAAGGAGACGAGATAAGCTACATGGATGGAGGGGAAAATGCGATGCAGGACTCGGCGGCCGTGAGGGTTTTTATAGTAGGCTGGTAAGCATTGGGATTTTGGGGGATTTCACCGAGTCGGGCGGGAAGCTTGCGCGGGAACCTGCGAGGTTGCGCGGGAACGGGCTCACCGATGATTCATTGGCGTCACCGTTTGGCAAAAAGAACTTCCCCGTGCGCCCTGGTGCCCTGTGCCCACCAGGGTACGCTTCCTGGAAGTTTCTTAGTTTCCTAATTTTCTAAATATTCCAAAACAGACAAAAAGTATTTTTGCGGAATTTTTGGAGTCCGTTTACTTACCATATGACGTACCTCCTTACCTCCTTATTTTCACGATTCTAGAGTGTTCCGGAAGGACTCTTTTATGTGTTCTTCCGGTGTCAAAGTTTGGATATTATTACTTTCAAAATTAATGGGCGTACCTGAGATACAATGTTTTATTCGTTGCCCATTCACAACCTTCGGGTTGCCTTAGGCATTATTTATTTTGATAACTCCACACCGATAAACCTCCTCGATGACATAGGGGCCTTCCCATTTGGAGAGGAGTTTTCCTGCAAAGAACCTGAAACGATAGTTGTACAAAAGAACATATTCTCCGACTTTGAACTCACGCTTTTGGATTCTTTCATCATGCCATCTTTTAACTTTTTCTTTAAATAATGTTGCATTTTCATAAGCTTGGGTTCTCCATTCATCTAGTGATCTAATATCAAATAACCACTTTTCACCGGCAAGTTTGAAATCATAATTGAGTTCTTTGATTGCCCAATATCCTTTATGTTCTAACTCAAGAGGCAAATGACAAGATTTTCCATAAACCATTTTATAAGGAGACATACCCATAGGATTTTTATAAGTTGTTCTGTAAGCCCGAAGTGCATCATCTAATTTCTTATACCAATTCTTTCGGAACCTATTGACAGTCTTTTGTAAAATCAACTTTATTTATCTATTGCTAAGTTCAACTTGACCACTAGACTGAGGATGATAAGGGGATGCAATTCTATGGTTAACATCATACTTGGCAAGAATTTTGTGGAAAGCACCATGAATAAAGTGTGAACCACCATCAGTCATTAAATATCTAGGGACTCCGAACCTTGGGAAAATAACTTCCTTAAGCATTTTAATAGAGGTGTTGTGATCAGCACGACTGGTTGGAATAGCTTCTACCCATTTAGTAACATAATCAACAACAACCAAGATATGTGTATACCCATTAGAGGAAGGAAAAGGTCCCATGTAATCAAATCCCAAAACATCAAATGGTTCAACAACAAGTGAATAATTCATAGGCATTTTTTGACGCTTACCGATATTACCCATTCTTTGACATTCATCACAAGATAAGATGAACTTACGTGCATCCTTGAAGAGAGTAGGCCAATAAAATCCGGATTGCAATACCTTATGAGCAGTTCTGTCTCCGGCGTGATGCCCTCCATAAGCTTCGGAGTGACATTTATGTAGGATTTGTCCCTGATCATGCTCAGGTACACAATGTCTAATAATACCATCTAATCCTTCTTTATAAAGATGTGGGTCATCCCAAAAGTAATGTCTTAAATCATACAAGAATTTTTTTCTTTTGTTGGTATGTAAAGCTAGGTGGTAAATATTTAGCAACAATGTAATTAGCATAGTCAGCATATACCAAGGAGTATTATGAGCAACATTTATTGTAGCTAACTGCTCATCAGGAAAACTATCATCAATAGGTAGTGGGTCATCAAGCACATTTTCAAGCCTAGACAAGTTATCAGCTATTGGGTTCTCAGCTCCTTTCCTATCAGTAATATGTAAATCAAATTCTTGTAGCAAGAGAACCCATCGAATAAGTCTAGGTTTAGCATCTTTCTTTTCCATAAGATATTTTATAGCAGCATGATCGGTGTGAACAATTACATTTGAATCAACAATGTAAGATCTAAATTTGTCACAAGCAAACATCACTGCTAAGAACTTCTTTCGGTAGCTGCATAATTTCTTTGAGCACCGTCTAGAGTTTTACTAGCACAATGAATAACATTCAGTTTCTTATCAACTCTTTGTCCTAGAATAGCACCAACAACATAATCACTAGCATCACACATAATTTTAAAAGGCAAATTCCAATTAGGTGGTTGAGCAATAGGTGCAGAAATTAAGGCTTTCTTGAGTGTTTCAAAGGCTTCTAAACAATCATCATCAAAAATAAAAGTAACATCCTTTTGCAAAAGATTTGTAAGAGGCCTAGAATTTTTAGAAAATTCTTTGATAAATCTCCTATAGAAACCAACATGACCTAGGAAACTACGAATACCTTTGATATCTTTAGGACATGGCATTTTCTCAATTGCATTAACCTTAGCTTTGTCCACTTCTATACCTCTTTCAGAAATTTTATGGCCCAAGACAATACCTTTATTAACCATAAAGTGGCACTTCTCCCAATTCAAGACAAGATTTGTTTGCTCGCATCTCTGCAAAACTCGATCAAGATTGCTTAAACAATCATCAAAAGACTTCCCATAAACAGAGTAGTCATCCATGAAGACCTCAACAATCTTTTCACAAAAGTCAGAGAATATAGCAGTAATACATCTTTAAAAGGTAGCAGGTGCATTGCATAAACCAAAAGGCATACGTCTATAAGCATAAGTCCCAAAGGGACAACTAAAAGTGGTCTTTCCTTGATCCGGTTGAGAAACATGTATTTGTGAAAAACCAAAGTATCCATCAAGGAAGCAGAAATGTGTGTGCTTAGATAATCTTTCTAGCATTTGATCAATAAAAGACAGAGGTTAATGATCTTTTCTAGTTGCTTTGCTTAATTTTCTAAAATCAATTACCATTGTATAGCCTATAACAATTCTTTGTGGAATAAGCTCATTCTTATCATTAGGAACAAAAGTAATACCTCCCTTCTTAGGGACACAATGAACAGGACTTACCCATCTACTATCAGCTATAGGATAGATTATACCTGCTTCCAGAAGTTTTAATATCTCCGTTCTTACCACTTCTTTCATTTTCGGATTTAACTAACGTTGGTGATCAACAACGGGTTTAGCATGAGGTTCCATATTAATCTTATGCTGACATAGAGTGGGACTAATGCCCTTTAAATCATCAAGAGTATATCCAATAGCAGCTTGGTGCTTCGTTATAACTTTCAATAATCTTTCTTCTTCATGTTCGGAAAGGTTAACACTAATAATAACAGGATATATCTTCTTTTCATCAAGATAAGCATATTTCAGAGTGTCTGGCAATTGTTTTAATTCAAACACAGGATCACCTTTAGGTGGAGGAGGACCTCCTAGAGTTTCAATAGGAAATTGTGTTTAAGCAGAGGACGTTGTTTAAAGAAAATCTTATCTATTTCATTTCTTTCATGCATATGTAAATCATTTTCATGGTCTAGCAGATATTGTTCTAGTGGATTAGTGGGAGGCACAGCAATATAAGCAAGACCAATTATTTCATCCTTACTATGCAATTCTTTTTCATGAACCTTTCTACTAAACTTGGAAAAATTAAACTCATGAGACTCATTACCAAAGCTAACACCTACAGTTTGTTTCTCACAGTCTATCTTAGCATTAATGGGACAAAAGTCATCTTGTGGGGAACCAAGAACAAGAAAATCAACAGGGTATTTTATTTTCCCACACAAGACTTCAACATCTCTAACAATCAAAGTGCTGTGATGGTGCCTCTATTATCAAGTTTAATAGTGGCATCTATTTCTTCTATCTCAGCGGTGCTATGTCATCCATAATTTCTTGATATAAGCTAAATGTAATAGCACTTACGCTAGCACCTATGTCACATAAACTATGATAGAAGTGATCTCCTATTTTAACTGAGACAACAGGCATGCCAACAATGGGTCTATGTTTATCCTCTTTATCAGGTTTGGCAATTATAGTAGCTTCATCACAGAAGTAAATAACATGCCCATCCATATCTTCTTCCAAGAGATATTTAACCATAGCAACGCTAGGTTCTACTTTGATTTGTTCATCAGGTTAAGGTGTTCTAATATAACTTTTGCTGACCACAGTTGAAACTTTAGCACGTTCCTTTATCCTAATAGGGAAAGGTGGTTTCTTAGTATAAGCAGTAGGAACAACTAGATCAACATTATAAAGTGTAGTTTCTTCTTTAACTGGTACCGGTTCTTTAATTTCTTATTTAATAGGTGGGTGATATTTAAAACCACTTCTCTTTAGGGAGATCAACATGAGTAGCAAATGATTCACAAAAGGAGGTTACTATCTCAGAGTCAAGTCCATATTTAGTGCTAAACTTTTGAAAAGCATCAGTATACATAAAAGATTTAACACAATCATACTTAAGCTTAATACCTGACTCTTTACCTTTGTCGATGTCCCTATCTTCAGAGTTGCGTTTAATTCTTTGCAAAACATCCCACCGGAATTCAATTGTCTTCTTCATAAAAGAACCAACACAAAAAGTATCAACCATGGATCGGTCATTATGAGAAATCCGAGCAAAAAATTCTGGATAATAATTTCTCTTGAGAGCTCATGATTGGGGCATCAATATAACATTGACTTAATCCTCCCCCAATCTAGAGTGATACCTTCTCCTTCACGAGGCTGAAAATTATATATGTAGTTCCGATCACGATGAACTAGATGCATGGGATAATTTTTTTGGTGGAACTCCAATTTCAAACGATTCCAATTCCAAGATCCAATATCATCGCATAGCCTATACCATGCCAATGCTTTTCCCTTCAAACATAAAGGGAAACCTTCTTCAACTTCATCTTCGGGTAAACATGCAACCTTAAAAAATCCACAAATTTGTTCCACATATACCAAGTGCATATCAGGATGTTCGGTTCCATCTCCTGCATAAGGATGAGCTAGCAGTTGTTCTATCAAACCCGAAGGAATTTCATATTCAATATTTTCAGTAGGTGCAGTAGGTTGAGGGGTAGCTAATTGTGGTTCCAGTCGAGGTGAAGATACCCCGAACAAACCCCTCAAAGGATTGTTCTCCATAATAACAAGTGACAATAAAATTCAGCACAGTATATAAATGTTTCCTTACCAAAGGCGCTTCACTCCCCGGAAATGGCGCTAGAAAATAGCATCGATGACCCACAAGTATATGGGATCAATTGTAGCTCTTTTCGATAAGTAAGAGTGTCGAACCCAACGAGGAGCAGAAGGAAATGACAAGCAGTTTTCAGCAAGGTAATGTTTGTAAGTCTGAAATTGTAAGTAGCAGAGTAGTTTGATAGCAAGATAATTTGTAACAAGAAAGTAACAATAATAGTAACAAAAGTGCAGCAAGGTAGCCCAATCCTTTTGAGGCAAAGGACAGGCCAAAAAGGTCTTTTATAGTAAGCAAAGCGTTCTTGAGGGTACACGGGAATTTCATCTAGTCACTTTCATCATGTTGGTTCGATTTGTGTTCGTTACTTTGATAGTTGGATATGTGGGTGGATCGGTGCTTAGGTGATGTTCTTACATGAAATAACCTCCTACTTATGATTAAACCTCTCACAAGCATCCGCAACTACGAGAAAAAGTATTAAGAATAAATTGTAACCATAGCATTGGATTTTTGGATCCAATCGGTCCCTTACGGAATAGCGCATAAACTAGGGTTTAAGCTTCTTTCACTCTCGCAACCCATCATCTAATAACTACTCCACAATGCATTCCCTTAGGCCCAAATATGGTGAAGCGTCATGTAGTCGACGTTCACATAACACCACTAAGGGAATCACAACATACATACTATCAAAATATCGAACACATATCAAGTTCACATGATTACTTGCAACATGATTTCTCCCATGACATCAAGAACAAAAGTAACTACTCACAAATGATAATTATGCTCAAGATCAGAGGGGTATTAAATAGCATATTGAATCTGAACATATAATCTTCCACCCAATAAACCATATAGTAATCAACTACAAGATGTAATCAACACTACTAGTCACCCACAAGCACCAGTCTATAGTTCCGGTACAAAGATTGAACACAAGAGATGAACTAGGATTTAACATGAGATAGTGATGTTGAAGATGTTGATGGAGATTGCCCTCCCCAAGATGGGAGAGTTTTTGGTGATGATGATGATGATTTCCCCCTCCGAGAGGGAAGTTCCCCTCATGAATTGCTCACGGGAGGGCAAAGTGCTCCCGCCTGTTCCGCCTCGACGGCAGGCGCCCGTCCCAAAGTCTTCTCCTTATTTTTTAGGTCAAAATGACCTGTATACCAGAAGATGGTTACCCGAGGTCGGCTTGGGTGAGCACAACCCACCAAGGCGCGCATGGGCTGCCCGGCGCGCCCAGGTGGGTTGTGCCAACCTCCCACCTGGTGGGCCCCCTCTGGTAGTTATTTGCTCCAATATTCTTCAAATATTACAAAAAAATCTCCGTGAAGTTTCAGCTTGTTTGGAGTTGTGCAGAATAGGTAGCCTGACGTAGCTTTTTCAGGTCCAGATTTCCAACTGCCGGAATTCTACCTCTTTGTGTGTACCTTGCATATTATGAGAGAAAAGGCATTAGAATTACTCCAAAAAGCATTATTATGGATAAAAACTGTAACATCCCAAATTTTCAATTTGGAATGTTATACCTAGGCCATTCATGCATATCATACTTTATTTCATTTTGTTTTGCGATCCTAGAAATTCCTAAGCGACTCAAGGACCCATGGAGAGAGTTGGAGATTTCACGATTTTCACATTTGAATTTTCTCAAATATCGAAACTTGGATCATTCTGGTTTTAATTATTTTTTCTCTCCGAAAATATTTCATATTAAAATATATGAGAGGAGATAATACGACTTCTCCAAAATAAATGAAATATTGGAGGAAAAATATTAAAATCAAATGAATAATTTTATTTGGATTTTATCGCTATTTTATTTGAATTAGAAAAAATATGCATTTTTCAAAATTGCATTTTAGGCGAATAAAATGTTCACTTTGTTCTAAATATTTTATTTAGACGGTCAAAATTTGTTTTGGAATTTTTAGATTTTTATTTTATTTATTAGGATTTTTCCGGCGGAATCTATTAAAAAAATACGAACCGCCTTAACGGGTCGTGTTCGAATAGGACACTGTCGCCCGGGCCTTTATAAGGCGAGGCGAGGCCGCCCCAGCCCACCCAGCCGTCCCGCGCCCCGCACTAAACCCTAGCCGCCGCCGCCCGCTGCATGCCAAGCTGCCACACCGCCGCCGAGCCGCCTCGTTGACTGCCGATTTTTTTAGTTTAACCCGGTTTTTTTAGTTTCACGGTTTATTTTATTAGATCGGATTTTAGTTGGTTTATTTATTTAACGAACGTTCATTCGTTTAGATCGGTTAGTGATTGGTTTTCGTTAGATTGTTATGTTAGCAAACGTTCGTTCGTTAGTCTTTTCCTTTTATTTTTATTTTTGGCCATGTACCTATCCGCGATTATTTTTATCGCAGATTAGGCCCTGATCTTCAAACCCTCGCCGTTTCTTAACCGTTTGTCCAAATCTAGTGAAACCAACGCCAAAATCTTCATCTCAAAACCCTCTTTCTGTTTAAAGAACTTGAATAAGGTTTTGACAATTTAAAATTTGGTTTCAAGCAGATTTGAATTCAAAGTTCTTTTGACCATAGTTTCAGATCCGTAGCTCCGATTTGTTTGGTTCTTTTTGTAGATCGAATCTCGTCAGTTGAGTTTTCAGATTTGATCTTCTTATTTGATTTTTACCCGTGCATCTTTGCTTGAATGCTTATGTATGCTATTGTTTGTTTGCGATAGAATTCCCGGAGTATCTTGGGTTGATAATTACTTTTGAGTATCTGGTTCTTGGATTATCATATGGATCTCATCACTCTAAATTAATTTATTGGGTTGATAATTACTTTTAGTTTGGGATTTGAGATGGGGGTACCATTCTCAATGTTTCAACCACCATGATAGTTAAATAAAATATATTCCTTTGTTGTAGGGAAAAATTGGCTTTTCGCAAAACATTATAACCATAGAGCCTCCACCAGCCACATTTGCATGTAGTGATAGCATTTATCTGTTCATTGCTCTAGTATGTTATATTGCCAGCATATTCCATGTGCTGACCCGTTTTCGGGCTGCAACATATCATGTTGCAGACTTTTTAAACGAAGAGTAAGGTGCGCTAGGTCACTTGTCATGTACTCAGCTATGCCGTCGGAGTTGATCGACTCACTTTATCTTCCAAGCCTTCCGCTGTTCTCTTATTTAGATGGCCTTAAGCCATATTTATTGTAATAAGTGTGTGATTGCTACTCTGTTATAAATCCTTCGAGTACTGTGTGTGTCAGCATTACCGATCCAGGGATGACACTGAACACAGAGATTTGACCGTCTGAGGTCGGATCGCTACAAGATGATATCAGAGCACACGCTGAATGTAGGACACGACCACTAAGATGAGCCATAGGTCACTCTTCTCTACTCATTTCTGACTCCTCTCCATTTTCTACTCCTTAGGATGGCAGACTCAAGGAACAAGTTTGCACAACCGGATGAAGACACACCTTTCGGGAGACACTTGAAGGAAGTCACTAGGTACCTGAACATCGGATACCAAGCTTCACCAGGTCCTACACCGCCACTTTACCAGAAGAGGAGCGCTGGATGATTCGAGCACAAGTTCCAGGAAGGACATTCATGCCAGTCACTGAGCCCATGGAGTTTTCCTTTGATGCACCAACCTGGAGTCTAGGCAAGAGCATGGCAGCGCACATTGCTATGGGACGTATTGGAGAAGTCTACAAACAGGAGCTGAAAGACACTATCTATCAGATATGTGGGCACCAAGACGAGCAATGGGAGATGATCAGCACCAGGAAGGACAGATCCATTGCAGCTTCCATCCAGGAGTTAAACCAGCACATTCGACGCTAGGAGAACCAGATGTGTGCAAGCATGATAGACCTGAAGAAGGTGATGACCAAGAATATGGAGCTAGAAGAGGAACTAAAGTCTACACGCGACGGATATGAGGAGGAAATCACAATACTAGTGGAGAAGAATGACGACCTGACAAGGAAGCTAGGAGTATTTATGGGAGACCCCGCGCCAGGAGGATATGATGACCAATCCAAGGATATTCGGTCTGAAGACTACATCATCATCGATGACACCGACTCCCACCCCGACAGTAGTGATGATGATTACGAAGATGAAGCTGGAGCGGATATCATGGAGTCTTCCACGGATCAAAATTTCTAGATGACCACCATATGATTAGTAGTATTTCCCCATGTAAATAGTATATTCCGAGCATTGTAACGATAGTTAGATCGATTGTAGGCCCTTGCTTGATTGATTGAGTGATATGATATGATTGTGTTTGTCTCATGTGCATATGGGTAGTGCTTTCCCATTAGACATCATTCTATTCTAATCTCTTCCCTCTAAACCCATCATATGCCTCCGAGACGCGATACCGGAATTGCCTTCCCGCCGGAGCTCACTCAGTTGATCTAACATCAGAATGCCTTGATGCAGCTACTAGTCCAGAACCAAGGCAACAACAACAACCCACTACCACCACCTCCAGTTGACAACTTAGCCCATTTTCTGAGGTTGCAGCCGCCGGTGTTTTCCAGTAGCACCGAGCCAATAGTTGCGGATGACTGGCTACACAGGATTGGAAGGGAGTTGGCCACCGTAGGTTGCACGGATGCAGAGAAGTTGCATTTTGCTGCACATCAGTTGGATGGACCAGCAGCCTCATGGTGGGAGAATTACACAGCCACTTTCCCTATAGCCAATATCACTTGGGATCAATTTCAGCAAGCATTCTGCACTACACATGTCTCAACTGGAGCTATGAACATGAAGAAGCGTGCGTTTCACAACTTACGCTAGGGAAACCGTACTGTGGCTCAGTACGTAGATGAGTTTAGTAAGTTAGCTCGCTATGCCCCTGATGATGTGGCCACAGATGCCGCGAAGCAGGAGAAGTTTATGGAAGGGCTGAATGATGAGATGAGCATGCAGTTGATGGTAGTGACATTCGCTAACTACCAGGAGTTGGTAGACAAGGCTCTTATGATTGAAGGGAAGCAACAGCAAATTGAGAGCAGCAAAAGGAAGTATGGACAAGGGAAGTATAATTTAGGAGCTCAGCAGAAGCCTCGTTTTACCCCGAACTCAGGAGGATATACCCATAACCATGGAGGCCACACCCACAATGGAGGAAGTACGCATAACCATAGTGGCCCCAAGAAATGAAACGGGAATGGAGCAGGCAGCAATCAAAACTGCTCTAACCCAGCCACACCCGCCAAGAAGGATCAAAGTCACATTACCTGTTTCAAGTGCGGGAAGACTAGGCACTACGCGAATGATTGTCTGGAGTTGAAGAACGGAAATGGCAATGGAAGCGCTGGGAAGAAGCCCAACCCTTTCAACAGGGGACAAGTGAACCACGTGAACGTGGAGGAGGTTGAAGAGCAGCTAGATGCAGTTATCGGTAAGTTTTTGGTTAAGTCATTTACCGCTCTTGTTCTATTTGATACTGGTGCATCGCATTCATACATTTCAAGGGGATTTTTGGACAAGTTTAAGTTACCCACCGTAGCCCTTAGGACACCCTTTTTAGTAAGCTCACCAGGAGCAGAGTATATGGCCAGCCGATGGTGCGATCGGTTACCCTTAACCATTGGCATCTGTGTTTTCCCCTCAGACCTAATAATTTTGGAATCCCAAGGATTGGATGTGATACTGGGAATGGATTGGCTATCGAAGTATGGAGGAAACATTGATTTTGCTAGTAGGTCAATTCTACTCACCACCCCAGAGGGATAAAGGATCAAGTATGTATCCAGGCATGCACCGAGGAGAACCCAAGTAAATTCCCTCTCAGGAGTTGTTCAGGAGGAAGTGCCTGTAGTGAAGTATTACCCGGATGTATTTCCAGAGGAATTGCCAAGCATGACGCCTGATCGTGATATTGAGTTTTTGATAGAGCTGTTGCCAGGCACCAGACCAATATCGAAGAGACCATACCAGATGTCCGCAAATGATCTGGAAGAGATCAAGAAGCAGATTAAGGAGTTACTGGAGAAAGGTTACATTCAACGAAGTTCATCACCATGGGGAGCCCCAGTGCTCTTGGTTGAGAAGAAGGATGGATCCTTGAGGATGGTTGTTGATTATCGTGCGTTGAATGAAGTGACGATCAAGAACAAGTACCCACTACCGATGATCAATGATTTGTTTAACCAGCTACAAGGAGCTAAAGTGTTTTCAAAGATCGACCTGCGATCAGGATATCACCAGCTAAAGATCTGAGAACAGGATATACCTAAGACATCTTTCACCACAAGGTACGGGTTATATGAGTATACGGTTATGTCATTTGGATTGACTAATGCCCCTGCCTACTTCATGAGTATGATGAATAAGGTGTTCATGGAGTTCTTGGATAAGTTTGTTGTGGTGTTCATTGATGATATTTTGGTATATTCGAAGAATGAAGAGGAGCACAAGGAGCATTTGCATTTAGTTCTCGAGAAGCTCAGGGAACGTCAGTTGTATGCCAAGTTCAGCAAATGTGAGTTTTGGTTGAAGGAAGTTGGATTCCTTGGGCATGTTATATCAGGAGAAGGTATAGAAGTAGACCCCACCAAGGTTAAGTCAGTCACTGATTGGCTATCACCCACCTCGGTTGGAGAGGTCGGCAGTTTTCTGGGACTCGCATGATATTATCGGAGATTCATTGAGAATTTCTCGAAGATTGCAAAGCCTATGACGGAGTTCTTGAAGAAGGACACCAAGTTCAAATGGACGGAAGAATGTGTGGCCAGTTTTCAGGAGTTGAAGAAACGTTTGACTACAGCCCTAGTGCTGATTCTGCCAGATATACGCAAGGATTTCCAAGTGTATTGCGATGCTTCTCACTTAGGACTTGGAGGAGTGCTTATGCAGGACGGGAGAGTTGTTTCATATGCCTCACGTCAACTTCGGCTGCATGAGTTGAATTAAGCCACCCATGATTTGGAGTTAGCAGCTGTAGTGCATGCACTCAAGACCGGGAGACATTTTCTTATTGGAAACCGTTGTGATGTGTACACGGATCATAAGAGTTTGAAGTACATTTTCACACAGAAGGAGCTGAACCTCAGGCAGAGGATATGGTTGGAGCTTATTAAGGATTATGACATGAAGCTGCACTATCATCCAGGCAAGGCCAATGTCGTAGCAGACGCGCTGAGACGGAAGAGTTATATCAATACCCTCGTAAGCGGAGGATTGCAAAAGGAGTTAGCCGAGGATCTCAAGGAGCTACGTTTGGACATAGTCCCTAGAGGTTTTGTTGCAGCATTGGAGGTCCAGTCAACATTATTGGGAAAGATTCGACAAGCTCAGAAGGATGACAAGGAAATTGCCGAGATAAAGGAGAGAATGAGCAAAGGAAAAGCCAAGGGTTTTCGTGAGGATGAGCACAACACCTTGTGGTTTGAGGATCGTGTTTATGTGCCCAATAATGTTGAGATCAGAAAATTGATACTACGAGAAGCTCATGACTCTCCATACTCGATACACCCCGGAAACACCAAGATGTATTTGGATTTGAAGGAACGTTTCTGGTGGACGGGTATGAAGAAGGATATTCCTGAGTATGTAGCCGTATGTGATGTATGTCTAAGAGTGAAGGCAGAACATCAGAAGCCAGCAGGGTTACTGCACCCTATGCCAATACCCGAATGGAAGTGGGACAAGCTTGGCATGGATTTTATCACCAAATTACCCAGGACCCGATCAGGATATGATTCTATCTGGGTAGTAGTTGATCGCTTGACCAAAGTAGCTGACTTTATCCCAGTGAAGACCACCTATACAAGTGCAAAGTTGGCCAAGATATATATGACCAGGATCATATGTCTGCATGGAGTTCCGAGGACCATCGTATCAGATAGAGGAACACAGTTTACTTGAAAGTTTTGGCACCAACTACACCGGACTTTGGGTATCAGGCTAGAGTTCAGTACAGCTTTTCACCCGCAGACATATGGACAGACCGAGAGAGTCAATCAGATTCTGGAGGACATGTTGAGAGCTTGTGCACTAGATTATGGATATAGTTAGGACGACAATTTACCCTACGCGGAGTTCTCATACAACAATAGCTACCAGGCCAGTTTGAAGATGGCCCCTTTCGAAGCTTTGTATGGAAGGAGGTGCAGAACACCGTTGATGTGGGATGAAGTTGGAGACCGTCAGTTGTTTGGACCGGATTTGATTAAAGATCCAGAAGAGAAGGTTAAGTTGATTCGAGATAGACTGAAGGTAGCTCAGTCCAGGCAGAAGAGTTATGCAGACTCAAAACGCAAGGAGGTAGTCTATGAAGTCGGAGCCAGAGCATATCTTCATGTATCACCTTTGCAAGGAGTTAAGCGATTTGGAGTTAAGGGAAAGTTAGCCCCGAGATTTGTAGGACCATACCGAGTTTTGGAACGTATGGGAGAGGTTGCCTACAAGTTGGAGTTACCCGAAGGACTGTCAGGAGTTCATGATGTATTTCACGTTTCCCAGTTGAAGAAGTGCCATGCAGAGATGGCCGATATACCTCTGAGAGATACAGTGCCCCTAGAAGCGATTCAGTTGGATAGTGATCTGACCTATGAGGAGAAACCAATCAAGATTCTTGAGTTTGCCAACCGAGTCATGCGCAGCAAGCTTATCAAGTTTTGCAATGTTCAATGGAGCCACCATACCGAGGATGAAGCCACCTGGGAACGAGAAGATGATCTACGCAAGGACCACCCACACCTATTTTCTAGCCAACCCGAATCTCGAGGGCGAGATTCATCTTAAGGGGGTTAGGTTTGTAACATCTCAAATTTTCAATTTGGAATGTTATACCTAGGCCATTGATGCATATCATACTTTATTTCATTTTGTTTTGCGCTCCTAGAAAATCCTAAGCGACTCAAGGACCCATGGAGAGAGTTGGGGATTTCACAATTTTCATATTTGAATTTTCTCAAATATCGAAACTAGGATCATTCTGGTTTTAATTATTTTTTCTCTCCGAAAATATTTCATATTAAAATATATGATAGGAGATAATATGACTTATCCAAAATAAATGAAATATTGGAGGAAAAATATTAAAATCAAATGAATAATTTTATTTGGATTTTATCACTATTTTATTTGAATTATAAAAAAATATGCATTTTGGGCCAAGAAAATGTTCACTTTGTTCTAAATATTTTATTTAGATGGTGAAAATTTGTTTTGGCATTTTTAGATTTTTATTTTATTTATTAGGATCTTTCCCGCGGAATCTGTGTAAAAAATGCAAACCGCCTCAACGGGCCGTGTCCGAACTAGACACTGCCGCCTGGGCCTTTATAAGGCGAGGCGAGGACGCCCCAGCCCACCCAGCCGCCCCGCGCCCCGCCCCAAACCCTAGCCGCCGCCCGCTGTCCGCACCACTACCAGCCGCCACCGCCGCCGATGTCGCGCGCCCGCTGCCGCCATCGCTGTTGCCGCAGAGACCGCCGCCACTGCTGCCGAGCCGCCGCCATTGACCGCCATTGACCAGTCGGTTTTTTTAGTTTAACCCAATTTTTTAGTTTCACGGTTTATTTTATTAGATCGGTTTTTCGTCGGTTTATTTATTTAACGAACGCTCGTTCGTTTAGATCTGTTAGTGAACGGTTTACGTTAGATTGGTTATGTTAGCAAACGTTCGTTCGTTATTCTTTTCTTTTTCTTTTTATTTTCGGCCAGGGACTTATCCACGATTATTTTTATCGCAGATTAGCCCCTAATCTTCAAACCCTCGCTGTTTCTTACCTGTTTGTCCAAATCCAGTGAAACCAACGCCAAAATCTTCGTCTCAAAACCCTCTTTCTGTTTAAAGAACTTGTACAAGGTTTTGAAAATTTAAAATTTGGTTTCAAGAAGATTTGAATTCGAAGTTCTTTTGACCGTAGTTTCAGATCCGTAGCTCCGATTTGTTTGGTTCTTTTTGCAGATCGAATCTCTTCAGTTGAGTTTTCGGATTTGATCTTCTTATTTGAGTTTTACCTGTGCATCTTTGCTTGAATTCTTATGTATGCTCTTGTTTGTTTGCGATAGAATTCCCGGAGTGCGAAGCGTGCTACTACGAGTCACTAGGTTTTGCGGATTGTCAACAAGGCTAGTAACACATTGATCATACTCTTTTCATACCCAGTGTCGGTGTACTAGAGTAGGGGTACCCTAGTATCCCGAACTCGTGCACGGGCAGTTGCAGCACCCTGCGGCAAGGCTTGCCTGGCGACCGCCAAGGTCCTCCGTGGTTCCTTTGGAGCCATTCAAGAACAAAGTATTTAAGCCAAGGAGACAAGGCCCCGGCAAGAGGAGCTTGCCGGGAAGGCCACTCAAGGCACGCAAAAGACAAGACCCCGGCAAGAGGAGCTTGCCGGGAAGGCCCGGAGAGCGACAAGCTTCCAGACGCGACAAGGATTCAGCCGCGGCAAGGCGCTTGCCGCGGCAGGCAACCACTCTTTATCTCCGCTCCAGCCCATCCACCAACGTGTCGCCATGGGACCATTCCAGCGCGTGTCAAGAGGTCAGGCGGCCAGCGGAGAGCAGCGGTAAGCGGCGCCGACAAGATTGCCATCGTGGCAAGCGGTGGCGCCCGACGGTCCCTCAAGGTAATCGTTTAGGCGGCGACGAGACGGGCATTTAATGCTTTTGTCCCTTGCCGTCAGAGTTAGGTAGAATACACTGTACAAGTAGCTGTACCAACCGCAACTCATTTTCCGTTTTTGCCCATGTCTACGTTGCCACCTGTCGGAGACCCCTTGAGCATATAAAAGGAGGCCCATGCGCAACGTAGAGGAGGTTCAGCTCATTCGAAACCAGAGACACTCATGCTAGGTCTTGTAGCTCCCATGGCTCTCTAGCAAGAACACAATACAATCAGACAAGCAGCAGTAGGAGTATTATCTCTCCGGAGAGCTCCGAAGCTGGGTAAACTGCTCGTGTGCTTCACCTCGATCTGCTCTTCGTGCGACCTCCGCCCCCCCACCGAACCGAAAGGGGCTCGGTCCCCCAGTCCCATAGGTGTTCGTGGGTCCGATCAGCTTCCCCGACATCTTTGGCGCGCCAGGTAGGGGGCGTCGAGGCAGTGTGAACGTGATTCAGCGTTCACACGAGCAACATCTTCATCATCTTCATCAACATGCCACCGAAGAAGAAGGCTTCGGCGGCAGCGGAGCCGTCCACGTCAATCCCGCCACCACCGGAGCAAATGGGTGGTGGGGTAGACACCGGCGGAAGAACGGGCGCCGACGAGGGAGCTCATGATGCTGCCAAGTCCAAGGACAAGGCCGCGCAGACTTCGGCGTCCGTACACGCACCGCGCCCATCTCAGGAGGCGCGGGACCGACAGCGTCATGGTATTCATAGTACCATACGCTCGTTGGATCAAGATCGAGCTGGTGGATCCCGAGGCCCTCAAGACCAGCGTGCGCGCCAGCATGTTGGCACGAGCGGGGTACGGTCGCCTGGACGGGATGCTGCTCCTTCTAACATAGTTAGAAGTTCGAGCATATCCCGCTCCTCGCACCGTTCGCCACTGCCACCCACCACTCCAGCAGAAGCTTTGGCGAGAGCTCAACTGCTCCTAGACTACCCTCCAACAGCCGACAAAGTCGACGAATGGAGGGCCACCATCCAGAGTCTCATCGGCTTTGCCAACGGCGAGACTCCGTGGCAACCAAATACATCGCTGCCGCGGCAAGACAACAAGGCACGAGCCGGTGGCGACGAAACCTGTGGGGGTGCAACCACCATGCACTCTCCACCTCGAAGGCCAAGATCGCCAACTCGTCGGATCCACCTCGACAGCGACTCCACCACGTCATCGGATCCACGAGCTCGCCGTGATCAGCGCCAAGTTCTTCAGGAACGGCAACAAGAAGACGCTCGAACTCGCATCAAGCGCCGAAGAGAAGCGCGACGTCAATCCGACCAGCGCGCTGGGCCTTCTGTCGATGTGCATGCGCCAGGGGAACCAGGCGACTTGCCATACGCGGTAGGTTGCCCTGCGTTCACTCGTGAGCTGCGGCAAGTCCAATGGCCCAGCAAGAAAAATTTCAAGCCAGACGTACCAGAGAAGTACGATGGCAGGACACATCCGTCGGAGTTCCTCAGCATCTACACCATCACGGTGCAAGCTGCGGGGGGACGAGACGACAAAATCCTCGCTAACTACTTCCCGCTGGTACTCAAGCCCAATGTCAGATCTTGGCTCATGCACTTGCTAGACAGCTCCATATCCTCTTGGGCAGATCTATGCCATCAGTTTGTCGGCGCCTTCACAGGCGCCCACAAGCCTCATGGCCAAGAGAGCGACCTTCATCTGCTCGCCCAAAAGGAAGGAGAGTCCCTGCGCAAGTTCATTCAGAGATTCAGCCGTGTGCAATACAACATCCCAGATGTCCACCCTGCCACGGTGATCAGCGCGTTTCATCAAAACGTGCGGAACCGCAGGATGAGGGAAGAGATGGCGATGTGCAAAGTCAAGGACGTAAGTGAGTTGTATGCCCCGGCCGACAAGTGTGCACGCCGAGGAAGGAGGAGACTCGGAGAGAATGCGTAAGCAGGATCTCGATAGTGAGGAGACCGCCCGGCGAAGAAGAGCCGCGACGGAACAATGAAGGAAGAAGAGCAAAGAGGTGCTAGTTGTCGAGCAGTCCGCAACGGTGGTGCCGCCAAGAAAGCCAAAGTTGGTGGCTCCGGCAAGGAGGTTGTCACTGGCACCGACCGCCACTGTGGCGGCGCCGACAAGCAGTGACAGCTCCAACAAGCAAGATCGCAAGATCCACCGCACTAAGGGCCATGACCACCAGAGCTGCAAGAAGGTCGAGCAGCTTGTTGAACAGCGAAAAGCTGAGTACGAGCGCGCGACAAGGAGAAGGCCCAGAAGGTGCCGGGGGAGTTAGCAAGAAGCGACCCGGTGGGGAGGACGCCGCGGCAAGGCCAAGCAGCGGCAAGGAGACAGACTCTCCAGCGGCGCGACAAGGATGAAGACGACGATGACGATGAAGATATGGAAGATGACGAGACCGATGAGCAGGAGTTTCAGAAAGCCACAGAGGTCCTCTGCGTTGACGGCGTGCTTCTCAAGATACTTCACACCGCCAACTCAAGCAAAGGATGCGGAAGTTAATGCAGCAGAACCATCCGTAGAGTCACGCAAGCCTCTGAAATGTCCAAAGACGCCTATCATCTTTGATATTGAGGACCACCCGATCGCATAATCTGCGGTCGGGTGCTTGCCGATGTTGGTCTCACCAACTATCCGCAACCTCAAGGTCACCAAGATGTTAGTTGACGGCGGGCCGGCTTAAACCTGATCTCATCCGCGGTGCTCCGTAAGCTTCAGATCCCCGACAATGAGCTCAAGAGACCGGCACATTCCAAGGAATCAATCCGGAAGGAGCAAGTCAAGGGGAAGATCACGCTGCGGTAACATTTGGCAGCGAGCTAAACTTCAGGACTGAGAGGGTCACGTTCGACGTTGCTGATTTTCCATTGCCTTACAATGGGATACTTGGTCGTCCAGCACTCGCCAAGTTCATGGCAGCCTCTCATTATGCATACAACTTACTCAAGATGCCAGGCTCGATAAGTGTCATTTCTGTCCATGGCGACAAGAAGGATGCTCTTATCTTCGCCGACAAGATTTACCGGGAGGCAGCAGCTGCAACAGATAGCAAATCACTTGCCGCTGAAGCTCCCGGGGGGAAGAAGAAGGCCAAGACCAAGTCCGGCAAGAGCTCTGATGCCCACTCCGGCAAGCGCACCTCTTCGGAGTGCTGCGCTACCGTCGAGGACGCACCATCGAGCTCCACCGGCAAGTGCAAGAAGACGATGGCAGCTCCACCGAAGACCAAGAAGGTGCCCGCCAAGGAGGACGGCACTGGTGGTACCTTCACCATCGCCCACTCTCGACCCTAAATAGGAAGGCGCGCTGTTGCTTTCCTGGGCGAACGCCGACGTGTTTGCATGGCAACCGTCCCGACATCCCCGTGTTCCTGTGAAAGTAATTGAGCATCACCTAGCTGTTTGTCCTCATGCGCGGCCCGTCAAGCAGAAAGTCAGGAAACAGGTAGTGGAGCGTCAAGAGTTCATTGCAGAAGAGATCAAGAAACTGGAAGCAGCAGGCCTTGTCAGAGGAGTGCTCCATCCTACGTGGTTGGCCAATCCTGTAGTTGTATGCAAGGCAAATGGGAAATGGAGACTTTGTATCGACTTCACAGATGTTAATAAAGCTTGTCCCAAAGACCCATTTCCCTTGCCGCGCATCGACCAGATTGTTGACTCCACGGCCGGATGTGATTTGCTTTCATTTCTTGATGCATACTCAGGATATCATCAGATCTTCATGGCAGAAGAGGATGAGGAGAAAACCGCATTCATCACCCCATGTGGCACATACTGTTTTGTACGGATGCCTTTTGGGCTAAAGAATGCTGGTTCAACATTTGCAAGAGTAGTCCATGACGCTTTTGAGCCGCAAATGCACGAAATGTAGAAGCCTACATGGATGACATAGTGGTCAAGAGCAAGGACAGGCAACTCGTTCAAGATTTAGATGAGACCTTTGCAAATTTGCGCAAGATCAACCTCAAGCTCAACCCCGAGAAGTGCGTGTTTGGAGTCCCTTCCGCAAGCTTCTCGGTTCTTCGTGTCTCAACGGGAATTGAAGCCAATCCCGACAAGATCAAGGCCATTGAGCAAATTGAAGCACCAAAGCGCCAAGGATGTACGAAGACTTGCGGTTGCGTGGCTGCTCTCAGCAGGTTTATCTCTAGGTTCTGCTGAACGCTACCGCCATTTTTCAAGATTTTGAAAAAGGCAGGTCCATTGAAATGGCCTCCGGCGGAGGCTGCGCTGCAGACTTAAAGAGGTACCTGTCCTCCACTCCAATACTTGTCGCACCTAAGCCACAAGAGAAGTTGCTGCTATATATAGCGGTAACCAATCAAGTGGTTAGTGCTGCGTTAGTAGCGGAAAGGGAGGCGATGATGAGCCGCAACCAAGGCAGATGCATCCAAAACAAGCGTGGGGCTTCACCGGCAAGCTCTGGTCCCGATAAGGATGGATCTGCAGCAGCGTGCGAGAAGATGCAAAAAAGGATGGTGCAGCGCCAGTTTTACTTTGTCGGCCCCTTTGCAAGGGGCTAGGTCAAGGTACTGTGTGTGCAGAAATTGCTTTTCGCCTCCTCACGGCCTCGAGAAAGCTGCGCCATTACTTCCAAGCACATGAGATAACAGTCATCACTCGCTTTCCTCAAGAGAATATTACAAAATCCGTAAGCAACAGGCAGGATTGTAGAGTGGGCATCGAACTGTCAAGCTTTGGCCTCAAGTTTGAAAGCACTTCAACTATCCAAAGCGAGCATTGGCGAGTTCATAGCAGAATGGACGCCAACGCAAGATGAAGAAATTCCAGAGATGAGCATCCCCGCAAGGAGGCAAGCAAAGAGTGGCTGATGTACTTTGATGGTGCCTTCTCTGCAAGGCGCCAAAGGCGGGCGTGCTGCTTGTCGCGCCAATCGGAGAGCACCTCAAGTACATAGTCCAAATGCACTTTCCCAAAGAGCAAGCAACAAACAATACTGTAGAGTATGAAGGTTTGCTTGCCGGTCTCAGAATTGCGGTAGACCTTGGGATCAAGAAGCTCATTGTCAGGGGTGACTCGCAGCTTGTCGTCCGCCAAGTGAACAAAGATTATCAGAGTCCGTTGATGGAAGCCTACGTTGATGAAGTAAGAAATCTAGAAGAGCACTTTGATGGCCTGCAGATGGAACATGTTCCAAGAACTCAGAATGATATTGCTGATGGCCTGTCAAAGTGCGCCGCACTCAAGTTACCTGTGGAACCAGGGATTTTTGTGCTCAAGCTAACTCAACCAACCGTAACGCTATCAACTAGACAGAACAAGAAGAGGAAGTTGATTTCTGGTGACTATTTTCCGGCAGAGCTTCCCGAAGCCGCGACCAAAAAGGTCCCTAGGATCAACACCAAGAGTGCTGAGGAGCAGTCTGCTCCGACAAGCCCTAGGGTTTGTTTCGTTGAAGCAGACGCTCCCGACAAGTTTTGCTCCGACAAGCTTGCCGGGGAACATCAAGCTCCGGCTGAGCCGCAGGTTCTTGCCATAGAAGCGGATGTTCCCGCAGCAGCAGATGTGCCTTTAGTCCTTGTTGTCGAGCCACAAGCTCCAAAGATGGGCACAAGAGATTGTCCATTTCCTTCAGACAGAGAACTTCCCAAGAGCAAGAAGAAGCGGAGAGAGTAGCCCGTAGTCAAGTATGTACCAGTTTGTCGACAAAGACGCTGTATAGAAGAAGACTCAACGGTGTGAAATTGAAGTGTATTCACCGGAAGATGGATGAAGTTGTTGGCAGAGATACACGGAGGCATATGTGGTCACCACATTGGCGCAAGAGCACTTGCCGCAAAGCTTCCGGCAAGGTTTCTTCGCCGACAGCCTCCGTGATGCAACCGCACAAGTAACCAAGTGTGAAGCGTGCGGCCATTCCAAGCAGATACACCAACCAGCTCAAGCTCTCCAGACGATCCCTTTATCCCGCAATTTTCGTCTGGGGCTCGACATTCTCGCCCTTTTCCCGAAGTTGTCGGGGCTTTGAGTACTTGTACGCTGTAATCGACAAGTTCACAAAGTGGCCGGAAGTGGAAGCAGTGAGGAAGGTGACAGCACAATAAGCAGTCAAGTTCTTCAGGTCGATTGTTTGCCGTTTTGGAATTCCTAACAGGATCATCACCGACAACGGCACACAATTCACGAGTCGCACCTTCATGCAGTACCTCCAAGATCTTGGCGCCAAGGTCTGCTTCGCTTCTGTTGCTCATCCGAGAAGCAACGGTCAAGCGGAGAGGGAAAATGCTGAAGTGTTGCGTGGGCTCAAGACCAGGACTTTCGACAGGCTGCACAGGTGCGGAAGAAACTGGATTGAGGAGCTGCCGGTGGTTCTTTGGTCGGTCAGGACGACACCAAATCGAGCCACCGCCGACACCTTTCGCCTAGTCTATGGAGCAGAGGCAGTTCTCCCCACGGAACTCGTGGTACGGGTCACCTTGAGTACTCGCTATGATGAGTTGAGCAAGAGCAGCTGCGACAAGATGACGCGCTGCTCCTTGAGGAGGACCGCTTCAGTCATTGCACGAGCTGCTCGTTACCAAAGAAGCTTTGCGCCGCTACCATAGCCGCAGAGTTAGTGCCGAAGCCTCGAGGAAGGCGACCTTGTTCTTCGCGCTACCAGTCCGCCAAGAATTCCAACAAGTTGACGCCAAGTGGGAAGGCCCTTATCGGGTGAAACGAGTCACTAGGCCTGGCGCTGTCCGCCTTGAGACCGAAGATGGCATTCCGGTGAGCAACTCCTGGAACATTGAACATCTTCATAAGTTTTACCCGTAGGGCGTGGTTGCTGGAACCTGTTCCGGCAACCACCTTTTGTACAAGTCTTGCCGACGTTGCATGTAATCCTTTGTACAAAGCCGGGCGCAGACCCAGTGCATAAGTAAAGTTCATGTGTTTCGCACAACTTGTCAATTACATGCTTTCATCATTTTATTGCATGTTTTATCTGACGCTTTGTGCAGCACCTACACCCGGTAAGAAATAACGAGCCACAAGGCTCCATAACTTTATTTTCTCTTCTTTCTCTTTCTCAAAGAAAGGAAGGTTCCCTCGCACACAAGTTAACCAGGGGGGAAGGAGAAGATAATGCCATGGACCAAGCGTTGCTCGAGGAAGTTTCACCTTATCGGGAAGCAAACGACAGAAAAGCTAAGTTGCCAAAATTTTGAGCAATCAGTTTTTAAATCTTTAAGTTATATTCCTCGAACGATAGTACTTTATATGGAAAACTCAGCGCGGAGGAACCAACTCAGTAGCTGGTCGCGCCTTTACTTTGTTTCGAGTCTGCTCAACAACGTAGGTGAGCTGCAACTAGTTGCGACAAGGTTGCTTGTCGGAAGCGGCACCGCCAGCAGGTTGCTGACGTTCCGCACTCAGCGCTCGCGGCAAAGGTGCCCGCGCCGACAAGTTCCCTAAAAGCGTAGGGCACAAACATACAAAGGAAGGAATCAAGTAAAGGAAATAACATTGCAATCACTGCCTAAGATAGAGTTATATTAGAAAATAGCTTGTCATAGATCTAATAAATTGTTCTCCTAAACATAATCAGCAGCGACATGGGAAAGATAAAATTGGCGGCCTAATCTACGCGGTCGCCATCAACCCGCTTGATCTTGCCCACCTTGTCCAAAATGGGTGCGACAAGGGCTTTGAGCGCCTCCACATCGGCATCCGGCGGCAGGGATCTGAGGACGCCGGCGAGGTTGAGGCCTGGATTGCGGAAGGCCACCTTCATCAACACCTTCCGAGAGCTACCGCGCAGATCCGGCGCGATTCTCGGCCAGCTGCTTCGGGATCTCTTCCCGAGTCGCTGGAGAGCCGCCACCACGCCTTGAGGAACAAGCTGAGCTTGGCGCTGGGTTGAGGCGCTCGTCGAGGAGTACCCGAGATCCACCATCCCCAGCTCCGCTGCCTCCTTGTCGATGGCGGCAGCGATATTCACAAGACCTTCATCCAAGGCTCCACATTCTCCTCAAGGTGCTCTAGGCGGCAGAGCACTCGCCAAGAGCGCCTCGCCGGCCTTGATCTTCTCCAACAGCCCACCTCCCGCCTCCTTGGCACCGCCCAGCCTCTGTGATCGAGTGGTCGCTTCAGCTCAAGATCTGCTTTGAGTCCTTGGCGGCGCTGAGCTCCTTGCTCCTCTCGGCGAGACGGCCCTGCAGCTCGCCAAGAGTGTAGGCGCCCTTCTCGGCCAGTGCTTGAGTGCAGCAAGATCCTCGCCGCTTTTCCGAGATTAGCCTCCAGCTGCGCCACCTTCGCCTCCAACTCTTTCTTGGCGACCCGGCAGCTGCGGCAGCATCCTTTGCTTCCTTAAGAGCCCCGCCAAGTGACTCTCGCGACAAGCTCCTCCTCGTGGCTGTCAAGGTTGATCTTCCCGCGCCACCGCCTCCTCGCTGGATAGCTTCTCGGCAGCGAGCCTCTGCTGCTTCTTCAACCTCTCGCTTCTCGAGGATGAAGGCTTTGCGCCTCAACAATTTGCTCCCGCCTCCGCCAAGGAACGGAGAGCTTCTGATTGATTCCCGAGCTCCTCCGCGCGCTTCTCGATATCTGCTCCCGCCTTCGCGACAAGCACCTCCAGGGACTCCAACTTGGCTTGTCGGGCGTGGTAGAGCGACAGCAGCTTCTTCAGCAGCTGCTCCTCCTCAGACTCGCCACTGCTGCTGCTTGGCGCGTCCACCAGCGTCAGCCCATCGGAGGCGAGCAGCTCTTCGTCGAAGATCTCACCTTCGACCGGCGCCCTGGAGCTCGATGCCCAGGGGAGTTTGATGAAGACGCCATCGCCGGCCTTCAGATAGGCGCCGGGCTGGGGCTCTTCGGAGCCTGACGCTGCACCAGTGGCGGAGGGATCGGCAGTCGGCGTAGCGCCTGGCGCTCCTGCGGCCTCAGGGTCGTCAGTGCGATCATGAGACCCCTCGCCAGCCTTTGCGGCGGCAGCCTTGGCGGCCTCTTCGCCGACGGACCCATCGGCGCCAACCTCTTCCTCCATGGTGGCGACATCGTCAAGTTGTTGCAAGGCCCCTCCTCGCCGGCGACCTCGGCCCCATCGGCTCATGGTGGACGGATCTGACGACCAGACAAAGAAAGAACAGTCAAGCAAATGTTCAAAAAGAAAAACAGAAGAAAAAGAACCCAAGGGAAATTTTCACGCAAGAGGATTACCTGCGATGGGATCTACAGCCGTGGTCTCGACCACCGGAGGATCACTGGTGCTGTCCCTTGCCGGAGAGGTCTCCCTTGCCGGAGAACGCTCCCTTGCCGGAGAATCCTCCCTTGGCGGTGGAGTCGAAGCAGATGGTATTTCGGGAGCGCCTTCCGGGCACTCCCGATGAGGCTGCTCTGCTCCTACACAAACCAACAGTCAGATATCAACAAAGAAGGAGCACCCATGCATGGCTAACAGTAAGAAGTAAACCATATACTTAAGCTGGGGGCTGTGCTGGGGGCTGCTTTGAGGAAGGGTTGCTGGGTCCAGCAAGGGGGTCTCAGACGCGCCTCCTGTTGCCACGGGGGGATCGTCCTCGATGACGACCACCGGGGTCTTGGCTCTTCGACGCCTCTCGGGCCAAGGTCCTAAAAAGGAAAGAGTTCGAATGAAGCAAATCAGATACAAGACGAAGCAACAAAATTGAATAAATACAAGCACAATATGGAAGCTTACTCTTCTTCTTCCTCGTCGGAGCTGAGCGCGGAGAGATCAAATTCCGGCTCGCCTCCGGTGCGACGAGGCGGGGAGTAGGTTCCTTGACCGCTTGGCGGGGTGGCAGCGGTGGCTCGGGAGGATCCCGCCTCGCTTGTTGCAGCGGTGTTGGGTGCTCCTGCTGCAACAAAGCTTGCCGCAGCGGGAGCGTGCGCAACACCGCGGCTGCTGGCCCGCTCGCCGCTTCTGCCTCGCCTCCAGCCTTGCGGAGACGCTTTTCTTGTGGAGCCGGGGCCCGTGGGGCAAGCTGCTAGATGGAGGGGAGGAGGCGCCTCGGCGGGTTCGCCGACTCGCTTCGGTTCGCAAGCTCCTCCTCGCTGGCGAACTCCTTCGCCGACAAGGCTTGCCGCCTCTGCTGCCTCGCCTCCACGGTGAACCCGACCGCCAGCGGCAGCAGAGCTGCCGCCTCCTCCAGCTGGTGGCGGCGCGCTGCATCTCGCCGTCGGTGGTGTCGTGGTGAGCCTCTTCGCTGTCGGCGGATCGGCACTTCTTCCAAGCTATCGAAGAACTGCCGCACGACGTCGTCTGAAGGCTCTTGCCAGGTTGGAACAATCCCATGTGAATCGCACAACGGCATCATTGCACGGATGCGGTCGAGCGAAGAGTTGTTGCACAATGGGACGACTCCTCGCAACCTAAACCACTGGGTGATCGGGTCGTGCTTGAACAGCTCCAGCAGATCGCATCCAACTCCAAGACAGTTGAAATTGAAGTTGAGGCCCGGCACAGCCTCATGATGTCCGCCGATTTTGGAACTCCCAAGCAGGTCTCCTCCTCTCCCGCAAGGGATGGCGCGGCGCGAAGGAAATCTGCGCCAACAGCGCCTACGGTGAGTCCGCAAGCCCGAGGCGCAAGATCCGGTCACGGCAATCTTCAATCTAGCATCTTCCGCGCCAAGTTGCTCCAATCGCTGCACAAGACTATTGGAGTTTGGCGCTGGGCAGTGAAGGGCTGCGGTTCTCCTCAACGATCCAACACCAATCGGCTCTCCACTCCTCCCACTTGCTGCGGAGCTCTCCTTCCAGATAGGCTTTTTCTTGCCGATCCTTGAGATCCAAGCAATCCCTCCGCAAGTGGCTCTCTCTCTCAACGCTGGGCATGAAGAAGTGGCGGAAGAGGGCTACATTTGGTGGATTCCGACAAAGTTTTCAAAAGGTGTGCAAAACTGCCATGGTCGAGACAGCATTGGGGTGAAATCAAGGAGGCGAAGCCCGTAGGTGTTCATAATATCGCAGAAGAATTAGAGAAGGCGGCAGAGCCCGCAATAGAAAAATAGCGCGAAGAAGGGGTACCCAGTTGGGGTTAGTTCAGAAGCAGCGGCTGGGAGTACCTTCGTGCGCGGATGCGCCTGCCTCCGTCGACTGAACAAGTAGTAGTTCTCCTCGGCTCCCTTGCGGCGAGCTGGGGAAGACGGCCCGCTCCTTTCGCAGCACCGTGAGCCGCTGCGCCTCGGCCGACTTCACGCCCTTCCCATTATCGGCTTTCGGAGCCATGGCGGAGGTGGTGGAGGAGATCGACGGCGTTGATGGCGCTGGTGGCGATGGGGGCGGAGCGCTGCTCTTCGTCAGACTAGAGAAGAAGGGGAGCGGCGGTGGTTTTCGAGATGAGACAGAATGGCGAGGTGGGCGACCTGCCCTGCTTCCCCTGCTTATAAGGAGGAGAGGGGCGGACGCCCGCTTCCAATAAAGAAACCCCCACGATCTCTCCCACGACGCCACGCTCGACGCGTGGCTGTTGTGGGGGACGTGGTGGGTCCGGAGCAAGTTACGGGCGTGATCTAGGCCAAGCGTGTCTGCAGACTGCTTTTGGGCCCGCCCAACAGCGCCGGCACTGCAGGTGGCCCAGCCCGGGGCTCTCTGCCGTGTACTAGAGTAGGGTACCCTAGTATCCCGAACTCGCACGGCAGTTGCAGCACCCCGCGGCAAGGCTTGCCTGGCGACCGCCAAGGTCCTCCGTGGTTCCTTTGGAGCCATTCAAGAACAAAGTATTTAAGCCAAAGAGACAAGGCCCTGGCAAGAGGAGCTTGCCGGGAAGGCCACTCAAGGCACGCAAAAGACAAGACCCCGGCAAGAGGAGCTTGCCGGGAAGGCCCGGAGAGCGACAAGCTTCCAGACGCGACAAGGATTCAGCCGCGGCAAGGCGCTTGCCGCGGCAGGCAACCACTCTTTATCTCCGCTCCAGCCCATCCACCAACGTGTCGCCATGGGACCATTCCAGGCGCGCGTGTCAAGAGGTCTGTCTGGCCACGGAGAGCAGCGTAAGCGGCGCCGACAAGATTGCCATCGTGGCAAGCGGTGGCGCCCCTAACGGTCCCTGTTGCACTGTTTAGGCGACGTAGGCGGGCATTTAATGCTTTTGTCCCTTGCCATCAGAGTTAGGTAGAATACACTGTACAAGTAGTTGTACCAACCGCAACTCAATTTCCGTTTTTGCCCTTGTCTACGTTGCCACCTGTCGGAGACCCCTTGAGCATATAAAAGGAGGCCCATGCGCAACGTAGAGGAGGTTCAGCTCATTCGAAACCAGAGACACTCATGCTAGGTCTTGTAGCTCCCATGGCTCTCTAGCAAGAACACAATACAATCAGACAAGCAGCAGTAGGAGTATTATCTCTCCGGAGAGCTCCGAAGCTGGGTAAACTGCTCGTGTGCTTCGCCTCGATCTGCTCTTCGTGCGACCTCCGCCCCCCCCCACCGAACCGAAAGGGGCTCGGTCCGCCAGTCCCATAGGTGTTCGTGGGTCCGATCAGCTTCCCCGACACCCAGTTTTTATGCATTAGTTACAATCCTCAAACACCACATGAATAGGATGTGATTAACTTGTGGGTATTGGGAAGGAGATGATGAGGTAGAACCTATTACCTCTCTTAATATCAAACCCTTGTGAATTACTTCTACGTTATGCTTATATTGCCATGCTATGTTAGTAGACGTGGATTGGGTTTGAGTGTATCCATGACAGATGTGAGATTGTTTAATTTAATGGTTCAACTTAAGGTGGCAACTTTAATACATATATGGGTGGATTGTTGGTTTGGGCACCTAGGGTTATACCAGTGTTGTCCTAGGAGATCCCGGGGCTATACCGTGTGATCCTCCGATGGTCCGCCACCCAGGCTCAAAGGGATCATAAGATTATTCATGCTAGAAACTTCCGTGTGCAGCCACAAGCTATTATGGGCTCTAGCATAGTTGAGTATGTTGCATGACCTCTTCCAGTGGTAGGCTAGCAGAAGTAGGGGATGTAGTTTGGTACTGTCTACCCGGTCAGAGTTAATGCTTCTGAAAGACTGTGTCTCGGTCATCCATTTCTCAAACACCATGTAGTGTGAGAAATCCAATGGAGGAGATTGAGTCTTGTGAGGAAAAGTACGCAAACCTCTGCAGAGTGTACAAACTAATCATGATTAGCCGTGTCACCGGTTATGGACATCTTGAGTATCTGGTTCTTGGATTATCATATGGATCTCATCACTCTAAATTAATTTGTTGGGTTGATAATTACTTTTAATTTGGGATTTGAGATGGGGGTACCATTCTCAACGTTTCAACCACCATGATAGTTAAATATAATATATTCCTTTGTTGTAGGGAAAAATTGGCTTTTCGCAAAACATTATAACCATAGAGCCTCCACCAGCCACATTTGCATGTAGTGATAGCATTTCTCTGTTCATTGCTCTACTATGTTATATTGCCAGCATATTCCATGTGCTGACCCGTTTTTGGGCTGCAACATATCATGTTGCAGACTTTTCAGACGAAGAGTAAGGTGCGCTAGGTCGCTTGTCATGCACTCAGCTATGTCGTTGGATTTGATGGACTCACTTTATCTTCCAAGCCTTCTGCTGTTATCTTATTTAGATGTCCTTAAGCCATAGTTATTGTAATAAGTGTGTGATTGCTACTCTGTTATAAATCCTTCGAGTATTGTGTGTGTCAGCATTACCAATCCAGGGATGACACTGAACACAGAGATTTGACCGTCTGAGGTCAGATCACTACAAAAACATCATAAATAACAGTAGGAAAACATGATGCAAAATGGACGTATCAGGGAGGGAGCACACCAGCCCACAAGGGGCCTGGCGCGCCCCCATCCTGGCCGCCGACCCTATGGGAAGGAAAGAGGAGGGGCTAGCCCCTCTTGCGTTTCTCCTTGCTCAAGGAAAGGAAAGGTTGGTGCCTCCCCTCATGCCCTTCTCCCACGCGCCTAGGAAGGGAGGGGCGCCCAGGGCAGGCGCCCTATGGCTGGCTGTTGGGCCCCTTGGGGGCGCCCTAGGTAGCCTCCTCTCGCCCTCCACCTATATACATGTGAGGAGGGGAGGGGGCAACATAGAACACAATCCCCAAGCATTGTGCGGCACCCCGTCTTCCTCTATTTCTAGTTTATCCTCCGTCCACGTCCGTTGTGCTTGTTGAAGCCCTACGGAATAGTTTCACCACCACTGTCACCACACCGTCGTGCTACCAGAACTCATCTACTACTTCACCTTGATACATCCATTTTGCATCATGCTTTTATATCGATATTTATTGCATTATGGGATGTTATTACACATTATGTCACAATACTTATGCCTACTCTCTCTTATTTTACAAGGTTTACATAAGGAGGGAGAATGCCGGCAGCTGGAATTCTGGGCTCGAAAAGGAGCAAATATTAGAGACCTATTCTGCACAACTCCAAAAGTCCTGAAACTCCACGAAAGTTATTTTTGGAAATAATAAAAAATAATGAGCGGAAGAAATACGTCAGGGGGGCCTCCACCTGTCCACGAGGGTGGGGGCGCGCCCCCCTGCCTCGTGGGCCCCCTGTTGGCCCTCTTGTGGCCATCTTGTGCTATATGAAGTCTTTCGTCCGAAGAAAAATCATAAGCAAGCTTTCGGGACGAGACTCCGCCGCCACGAGGCGGAACCTTGGCGGAACCAATCTAGGGCTCCGGCAGAGCTGTTCTGCCGGGGACACTTCCCTCCGGGAGGGGGAAATCATCGCCTTCGTCACCAACGGTCCTCTCATCGGGAGAGGGAAATCTCCGTCAACATCTTCACCAGCACCATCTCCTCTCAAACCCTAGTTCATCTCTTGTATCCAATTCTTGTCTCCAAGTCCGGATTGGTACCGAGGTTGCTAGTAGTGTTGATTACTCCTTGTAGTTGATGCTAGTTGGTTTATTTGGTGGAAGATCATATGTTCAGATCCTTTATGCATATTAATACCCCTCTGATTATGAACATGAATATGCTTTGTGAGTAGTTACGTTTGTTCCTGAGGACATGGGAGAAGTCTTGCTATTAGTAGTCATGTGAATTTGGTATTCGTTTGATATTTTGATGAGATGTATGTTGTATATCCTCTAGTGGTGTTATGTGAACGTCGACTACATAACACCTCACCATTATTTGGGCCTAGAGGAAGGCATTGGGAAGTAATAAGCAGATGATGGCTTGCTAGAGTGACAGAAGCTTAAACCCTAGTTTATGCGTTGCTTCCTAAGGGGCTGATTTGGATCCATATGTTTCATGCTATGGTTAGGTTTACCTTAATACTTTTGTTGTAGTTGTGGATGCTTGCAATAGAGGTTAATCATAAGTGGGATGCTTGTCTAAGTAAGGGCAGCACCCAAGGACCGGTCCACCCACATATCAAATTATCAAAGTACCGAACGCGAATCATATGAACATGATGAAAACTAGCTTGACGATAATTCCCATGTGTCCTCGGGAGTGCTTTTCTCTATATAAGAGTTTGTCTAGGCATGTCCTTTGCTACAAAAAGGACTGGGCCACCTTGCTGCACCTTATTTACTTTTGTTACTTGTTGCTCGTTACAAATTATCTTATCACAAAACTATCTGTTACCTATTATTTCAGTGCTTGCAGAGAATACCTTGCTGAAAACCGCTTATCATTTCCTTCTGCTCCTCGTTGGGTTCGACACTCTTACTTATCGAAAGGACTAAGATAGATCCCCTATACTTGTGGGTCATCAAGACCCTTTTCTCGGCGCCGCTGTCGGGAGTGAAGCGCCTTTGGTAGGTGGAATTTGGTAAGGAAAATTTATATAGTGTGCTGAAATTTACTGTCACTTGTCACTATGGAAAGTAATCCTCTGAGGGGTTTGTTCGGGGTATCTTCACCCCGACCAGTAGAGCAAAGAGTTGCTCCTCAACCTACTCAACCTACTGAACCTACTGAAAATGAAAATGTCCACTTTTAAATTCCTTCGGGTATGTTAGAAAAACTACTAGCTAATCCTTTTGCAGGAGACGGAACAAAGCATCCTGATGAGCACCTAATCTATGTCGATGAAGTTTGTGGATTATTTAAGCTTGCAGGTATACCTGGTGATTTTATTAAGAAGAAGGTCTTCCCTTTATCTTTGAAGGGAGATGCATTGACATGGTATAGGCTATGTGATGATACGAGGTCATGGAACTACAAACAATTGAAATTGGAATTTCATCAGAAATTTTATCCTATGCATCTTGTTCATTGTGATCGCAATTATATATATATAGAAAGCATCACTCAAGCTTGGGGGAGGCTTAAATCAATGTTATATTCATGCCCCAATCATGAGCTCCCAAGAGAAATAATTATTCAGAATTTTTATGATCGGCTTTCTGATAACAATCGCACCATGCTCGATAATTCTTGTGCTGGCTCTTTTATGATGAAGACTATTGAATTCAAATGGGATTTATTGGATAGAATTAAACGCAACTTTGAAGATTGGGATCTTGACGAAGGTAAGGAGTCAGGTATGACACCTAAGTTTGATTGTGTTAAATCTTTTATGGATACCGATGTTTTCCGTAAGTTTAGCACTAAATATGGAATTGACTCTAAGATAGTAGCTTCTTTCTGTGAATCTTTTGCTGCTCATATTGATCTCCCTAAGGAGAATTGGTTTAAATATCATCCTCCCATAGAAGTAAAAGTAGCTTCACCTATTAAAGTTGAAGAAAAGACTATCACTTATAATGATCCTATTGTTCCTACTACTTATGTTGAGAAACCACCTTTCCCTGTTAGAATAAAGGATCATGCTAAAGCTTCAAGTGTGGTCCGTAAAAGCAATATTAGAACTTATACACCTCCTGAGCAAATTAAAGTTGAACCAATTATTGTTATTGTTAAAGATCTCTTGTCTGATAATATTGATGGGCATGTTATTCATTTCTATGATGAAACTGCTAGAATTGCCAAACCTTGTGCTAAAGATAAACATAGACCTATGGTAGGCATGCCTGTTATTTCTGCTAAATAGGAGATCATTGTTATCATGGCTTACGTGATATGGGTGCTAGTGCTATATCTCATGACTTATACAAAGAAATTATGCATGAAATTGCACCTGCTGAGATAGAAGGTATTGATGTTACCATCAACCTTGCTAATAGAGATACAATATCACCCATTGGAATTGTTAGAGATGTTGAAGTCTTGTGTGGGAAAACTAAATATCCTGCTGATTTTCTTATTCTTGGTTCCCCACAAGATAGCTTTTGTCCCATTATATTTGGTAGACCCTTCTTGAACACTGATAATGCTAAGATAGACTGCAAAAAGGATGTCGTTACTATTGGTTTGGGTGATATGTCTCATGAGTTTAATTTCTCTAAATTTAGTAGACAACACCGTGAAGAGGAATTGCCTAGTAAGGATGAAATAATTGGTCTTGCTTCTATTGTTGTACCTCCTAGTGATCCTTTAGAACAATATTTGCTAGACCATGAAAATGATATGTTTATGAATGAAAGAAGAGAAATAGATGAATTATTCTTTAAACAGGAACCCATCCTGAAACACAATTTGCCTGTTGAAATCCTAGGGGATCCTCCTCCACCCAAGGGTGATCCCGTGTTTGAGCTCAAACCGTTACCTGATACTCTTAAATATGCTTATCTTGATGAGAAAAAGATATATCCTGTTATTATTAGTGCTAACCTTTCAGAGCATGAGGAAGAGAGATTATTGAAAACTCTGAGGAAGCACCGTGCTGCTATTGGATATACTCTTGATGATCTTAAGGGCATCAGTCCCACTCTATGTAAACATAAAATCAATTTGGATGAAGATGCCAAACTAGTTCGTGATCATCAACGACGGCTGAACCTAAGATGAAGGAAGTGGTAAGAAAAGAAATACTAAAGCTCCTTGAGGCAGGTATAATTTATCCCGTTGCTGATAGCCAGTGGGTAAGTCCTGTCCATTGTGTCCCTAAGAAGGGAGGTATTGCCGTCGTTCCTAATGATAAAGATGAGCTGATCCCACAAAGAATTATTACAGGTTATAGGATGGTAATTGATTTCCGCAAATTAAATAAGGCTACTAAAAAAGATCATTACCCCTTACCTTTTATCGATCAAATGCTAGAAAGATTATCCAAACATACACATTTTTGCTTTCTAGATGGTTATTCTGGTTTCTCTCAAATACATGTGCCAGCCAATGATCAATCAAAGACTACTTTTACTTGCCCTTTTGGTACTTTTGCTTATAGACGTATGCCTTTTGGTTTATGTAATGCACCTGCTACCTTTCAAAGATGCATGATGGTTATATTCTCTGACTATTGTGAAAAGATTTGTGAGGTTTTCATGGACGACTTCTCCGTCTATGGATCCTCTTTTGATGACTGCTTAAGCAACCTTGACCGAGTTTTGCAGAGATGTGAAGAAACTAATCTTGTCTTGAATTGGGAAAAGTGCCACTTTATGGTTAATGAAGGTATTGTCTTGGGGCATAAAGTTTCTGAAAGAGTTATTGAGGTTGATAAAGCCAAGGTTGATGCTATTGAAAAGATTCCATGTCCCAAGGACATCAAAGGCATAAGAAGTTTCCTTGGTCACGCTGGTTTTTATAGGAGGTTCATTAAGGAATTCTCAAAAAATTCTCGGCCTCTGACTAATTTATTACAAAAAGATATACCATTTGTTTTTTATGATGATTGTGTAGAAGCATTTGAAATACTTAAGAAAGCATTGATCTCTGCACCTATTGTTCAGCCACCGATTGAATTTACCCTTTGAAATTATGTGTCATGCTAGTGATTATGTTGTAGGTGCTGTTCTAGGGCAAAGAGTTGATAAGAAATTAAATGTTATTCAATATGCTAGTAAAACTCTAGACAATGCTTAGAGAAATTATGCTACTACTGAAAAAGAATTCTTAGCAGTCGTATTTGCTTGTGATAAGTTCAGACCTTATATTGTCGATTCTAAAGTAACTATTCACACGGATCATGCTGCTATTAAATATCTTATGGAAAAGAAAGATGCTAAACCTAGACTTATTAGATGGGTTCTCTTGCTACAAGAATTTGATTTGCATATCATGATAGAAAGGGAGCTGAGAACCCCGTTGCAGACAACTTGTCTAGGTTAGAAAATGTTCTTGATGACCCACTACCTATTGATGATAGCTTTCCTGATGAACAATTAAATGTCATAAATACTTCTCGTACTGCTCCATGGTATGCTGATTATGCTAATTACATTATTGCTAAATTTATACCACCTAGTTTCACATACCAGCAAAAGAAAAAGTTTTTCTATGACTTGAGACATTACTTTTGGGATGACCCACATCTTTATATAGAAGGAGTAGATGGTGTTATTAGACGTTGTGTACCGAGCATGAACAGAATGATCCTACGCAAGTGTCACTCCGAGGCTTATGGAGGACACCACGCTGGAGATAGAACTGCACATAAGGTATTGCAATCCGGTTTTTATTGGCCTACTCTCTTCAAGGATGCCAGTAAGTTTGTCTTGTCTTGTGATGAATGACAAAGAATTGGTAATATTAGTAGACGTCAAGAAATGCTTATGAACTATTCACTCATTATTGAACCATTTGATGTTTGGGGCTTTGATTATATGGGACCTTTTCCTGCCTCTAATGGATACGCACATATTTTAGTTGATGTTGATTACGTTACTAAGTGGGTAGAAGCTATTCCAACTAGTAGTGCTGATCATAACACTTCTATTAAAATGCTTAAAGAAGTTATTTTCCCGAGGTTTGGAGTCCCTAGATATTTAATGACTGATGGTGGTTCACATTTTATTCATGGTGCTTTCCGTAAAATGCTTGCTAAATATGATGTTAATCATAGAATTGCATCTCCTTATCACCCATAGTCTAGTGGTCAAGTAGAATTGAGCAACAAAGAGCTCAAATTAATTTTGCAAAAGACTGTCAATAGATCTAGAAAGAATTGGTCCAAGAAACTTGACGATGCATTATGGGCCTACAGAACTGCATATAAAAATCCTATGGGTATGTCTCCGTATAAATGGTTTGTGGAAAAGCATGTCACTTACCTCTCGGACTAGAACATAAGGCTTATTGGGCTATTAAAGAGCTCAACTATGATTTCAAACTTGCCGGTGAGAAGAGGTTACTTGACATTAGCTCACTTGATGAATGGAGAACCCAAGCTTATGAGAATGCCAAATTGTTTAAAGAAAAAGTTAAAAGATGGCATGACAAAAGAATACAAAAGTGTGAGTTTAATGTAGGTGATTATGTATTGCTATACAACTCTCGTTTAAGATTTTTTGCAGAAAAACTTCTCTCTAAATGGGAAGGCCCTTGCGTTATCGAGGTCTATCGTTCCGGTGCCATAAAAATCAACAACTTCGAAGGCACAAATCCGAAGGTGGTGAACGGCCAAAGAATTAAATACTATATCTCAGGTAATCCCATAAACATGGAAATCAATATTATTGAAACCGTAACCCCGGAGGAATACATAAGAGACACTTTACGGAACGTTTCAGACTCTGAAAAGGAATAGGTATGTGGTACGATAAGTAAACCGACTCCAAAACAGTTTTTATGGCAATATTTCTCCATTTTGGAATATTTAGAAAAATAGAAAAATAAGAAGCAGTCTGGGAAGGACACGAGGCCTCCACAAGGGTGGAGGGCGCGCCCTACCCTACTAGGCACGCCCCCTACCTCGTGGGCACCTCGTGTGCTCTTCGGACTCCCTTTTCTTGCACGATGCGTATTTTGGTCGGTAAAAAATCATTATGTAATCTCCCAAAGGTTTTGACTCCTATATCACGCAATTGTCCTCTGTTCTTGTTTCGAGTTGTTTTCTGTTAGGGTTGTCAAGGCCAGGCATCATGTCGTACCCCTCCTCCAACAATGGTGACAATGATGCTTGGCTAATGAAGATAGAGCTGAAGAGGGAAGAACCGTGGAGATCAACAAGGATGAAGGGATCAAGAAGGCCACGGAGGACCAAGTTCCGGCAGCAGGAGACACCCTTCAACTTGATCACAATCTTCTTACCCCAACTGAGATCGAAGATTTCAAGATGATTGAGTTAGCTCGTATACAAAACAAGTATCTCACACGTGAAAATATTTTATTAGGAGCATATCATCGCACTCAAGGGAATTATCCACAAGTTGGAGGATCTCTTACGCTCGATGTGCGATTACCCATCATCAACAACTCCACCTTCTTCTTCAACAAAGGAGACATAATCACATGGGTATGGGCACTCCCCTTGGCAACTGCCAATCTTGGGGGAGGTGCCCCGGTATCGTATCACAACCACATCTCCTTTCTTTACCGTTTTCTTAGTTCGATCCTATTAGTAGTATCTTGATCTAGTAGAATAAAAGTTTTGGTATGATCTAGTTGTGAGTTTTGCTTTATGATCCCTCTGTGTAATCGAGTCTGTGAGCTATATATAATAAAGGTTAGTGTTGAGTCAAGGGCTTGATTATCTTGCTATGATCTTGAGTGAATAAAAGAAAATAGAAAAGAATAAAAAGGAATAAAAATATCATATTGATCTTATTGAGAGTAATGACTTCACATAGAAAGAGTATGATGATTAAAAATTGTTGAGACTTGACAAACATAGCTTTGGTAATTGTTGCAATTAATAGGAAGTAATAAAGAAAGAGATGTTTCACATATAAATATACTATCTTGGACATCTTTTATGATTGGGAGCACTCATTAAAATATGACATGCTAAAGATTTGATGTTGGACAAGGAAGACAACGTAATGGGTTATGTTTTCTTATATCTGAGATAAAGTATATTGTTATGGATCATCCAACATGTTGAGCTTGCCTTTCCCCCTCATGCTAGCCAAATTCTTTGCACCAAGTAGAGATACTACTTGTGCTTCCAAAAACCCTTAAACCAGTTTTGCCATGAGAGTCCACCATGTCTACCTATGGATTGAGTAAGATCCTTCAAGTAAGTTGTCATCGGTGCAAGCAATAAAAATTGCTCTATAAATATGTATGATTGATTGGTGTGGAGGAAATAAGCTTTATACGATCTTGTGATGTGGAAGAAATAAAAGCGACGGACTGCATAATAAAGGTTCATATCACAAGTGGCAATATAAAGTGACGTTCTTTCGCATTAAGATTTTGTGCATCCAACCCTGAAAGCACATGGCAACCTCTGCTTCCCTCTACGAAGGGCCTATCTTTTATTATTATCTCCTACCTTATGCAAGAGCCATGGTGATCTTCACCTTTCCTTTTTATATTTTATCCTTTGGCAAGCACAGGATGTTGGAAAGATCCTGATATATATATCTAATTGGATGTGGGTTAGCATGAACTATTATTGTTGACATTACCCTTGAGGTAAAAGGTTGGGAGGCGAAACTATAAACCCCTATCTTTCTCTGTGTCTGATTAAAACTCCGTAACCACAAGTATTGCGTGAGTGTGAGCAATTATGAAAGACTAAATGATAGTTGAGTATGTGGACTTGCTAGAAAGCTCTGACATAGACTCTTTCTGATGTTGTGATAAATTGCAATTGCTTCAATGACTGAGATTATAGTTTGTTGGTTTTCAATAAAGTTTCTGATTCATACTTTGCATTGTGAATAATTATTACTTGAGCATAAGACATCATATGACAATATCCATATATGTTGCTGTTATGAGAATAATCATGATGCCCTCATGTCCGTATTTTATTTTGTCGGCACCTCTACCTCTAAATATGTGGACATATTTATCGTTATCGGCTTTCTCTTGAGGACAACGAGGTCTAAGCATGGGGGAGTTGATAAGTCCAATTTGCATCATGCTTTTATATCGATATTTATTGCATTATGGGCTGTTATTACACATTATGTGACAATACTTATGCCTATTCTCTCTTATTTTACAAGGTTTACATAAGGAGGGAGAATGCCAGGCAATGGAATTCAAAATGGAAAAGGAGCAAATATTAGAGACCTATTCTGCACAACTCCAAAAGTCATGAAACTCCACGAAAGTTATTTTTGGAAATAATAAAAAATAATGAGCGGAAGAAATACGTCAGGGGGGCCTCCACCTGTCCACAAGGGTGGGGGCACGCCCCCCTGCCTCGTGGGCCCCCTGTTAGCCCTCTAGTGGCCATCTTCTGCTATATGAAGTCTTTCGTCCGAAGAAAAATCATAAGCAAGCTTTCGGGACGAGATTCCGCCGCCACGAGGCGGAACCTTGGCGGAACCAATCTAGGGCTCCAGCAGAGCTATAATCTGATGCCTTTGCATTCTTTTTCCTTCTGATTGAGTACCGATACTCACATCAGATTCGTTGTGGTCCGCGAGACCAATTGCTTGGTTATTATTCGACAGTGTCCTTCATATTTAATCGCCTTGTGAATTCCTCTCGGATACATAATGTCTTTAGTAAATTGTATCCTATTCTTTGGTCAACCATGCTCTGCTTTCGAGCTGGTGATATTTACTATTGAAGCTTGTGGTATATGTTTCCACGATGCCCCGATGGGTTGAACCTATGCCTTCCTTAATATGTGTGAACTCGAAGTTTTCACGATTCATACTCTTCTAGTGTTTTGCCATATAAAATTTCAATGCTACAACTTCTTCGAAAGCGAGAAGTGAATGAAAGGTTTTGCATTGAAGAAGTGGGAGTCAACCTTGAAACTTGTGTTCATGCCCATGGACCCGATGTGGAACTTATCATGGAAGCTTCTTGCAAAATATTTAATCATTTTGGTAACTCTTTCGGTGTCATTATCCCTTGCAGCTATGCATTCGACCATATTGTTATTCTTTGATACCATTTCTCGGGCAAGCTTAAGTATTTCTTCTGTGGATCAATACCCCAGTCCAACCGTTACTTTGATCTATCGTCGAGTATTACACTTTAGTATCTCGAGATATCATGGTACTGCATAACTTCTTATGGGTTCTTCGTCAACTGTTAATTCTCACCGATTCCAATTTTCCTGGTTCTGGGTTGTCGTCAACCGAGAACACCGAATAGTGAATCAAGTCTGCACTCTGATTCAATAACTCTAAGTAATTTTCATTTCTTACGAGTTTAATAATCCTTCAAGTCGTTCCTAGCCCTGGTCGGCGTTCGCGGATACTTAACACGCTTAACGAGATCTTGGTACTTGATCTGAGTCTGGCCATTGGCCTATACGCACTAACCAACTACGCGGGAACAGTTATGGGCACTCGGCGTCGTGGTATCAGCCGAAGCCTTCGTGACGTCAGCGACTGAGCGTCGCGCGCTGGGTTGGACCGCGTAACGCAAATTCCTTTGAAATGGAGGTTGCAAGGTCTGCTCACCGGCCGCGTTCGCAACATACAGGTGTGCAATGGGCGATGGGCCCAGACCCCTGCAGCATAGGATTTAGATCGACGTGCTGACCTCTCTATTGTGCCTAGGTAGGGCTGCGACGTGTTGATCTTCCGAGGCCGGGCATGACCCAGGAAAGTGTGTCCGGCCAAATGGGATCGAGCGTGTTGGGTTATGTGGTGCATCCCTGCAGGGAAGTTTATCTATTCGAATAGCTGTGATCTTCGGTAAGAGGACGACCCGGAGTTGTACCTTGACCTTATGACAACTAGAACCGGATACTTAATAAAACACACCTTTTCCAAGTGCCAGATATAACCTGGTGATCGCTCTCACACAGGGCGACGAGGGGAGGATCGCCGGGTTGGATTATGCTATGCGATGATACTTGGTGAACTTACCATCTACTCTCTTCTACATGCTGGAAGATGGAGGCTGCTAGAAGCGTAGTCTTTGACAGGACTAGCTATCCCCCTCTTACTCTGGCATTCTGTAGTTCAGTCCACCGATATTGCCCCTTTACACAGATATCCCTGCATATGTAGTGTAGATCCTTGCTTGCGAGTACTTTGGATGTGTAATCACGGTTGCTTTTCTCCCTATTTCCCCCCTTTCCATTCTACCTGGTTGTCGCAACCAGATGCTGGAGCCCAGGAGCCAGACCCCACCATCGACAACAAATCCTACTACACCAGAGGTGCCTACTACTACGTGCAGGCCGCTGACGACGACCAGGAGTAATTTAGGAGGATCCCAGGCAGGAGGCCCGCGCCTCTTTCGATCTGTATCCCAGTTTGTGCTAGCCTTCTTAAGGCAAACTTGTTTAACTAATGTCTGTACTCAGATATTATTGCTTCCGCTGACTCGTTTATGATCAAGCACTTGTATTTGAGCCCTCGAGGCCCCTGGCTTGTATTATGATGCTTGTATGACTTATTTTACTTTTAGAGTTGTGTTGTACTTCCCGTGAGTCCCTGATCTTGATCGTACACATTTGCGTGTATGATTAGTGTACGATTGAATCTGGGGCATCACATTAGCTTTGGGTTCAATCTTGCGGTGTCCTTTCCTAGTGATAGTAGGGGCAGCAAGGAGTTAATGCATTACTCCATTCTTTATAAACTTAATATTCTAGATGCATGCTGGATAGCGGTCGATGTGTGGAGTAATAGTAGTAGATGCAGAATCGTTTCGGTCTACTTGACACAGACGTGATGCTTATATTCATGATCATTGCCTTAGATATCGTCATAACTTTACGCTTTTCTATCAATTGCTCGGCAGTAATTTGTTCACCCACCTTATTATTTGCTATCTTGAGAAAAGCCTCTAGTGAAACCTATGCCCCCCGGGTCTATTTTCCATCATATAAGTGTCCGATCTACTATTTTGCAATCTTAGTCTTTCCGTTCTTTAAACAAAAAATACCAAAAATATTTACTTTATCGTTTATCTATCTCTATCAAATATCACTTTTGCAAGTAACCGTGAAGGGGTTGATGATACGTCTCCAATGTATCTATAATTTTTGATTGCTCCATGCTACTTTATCTACTGTTTTGGTCTATATTGGGCTTTATTTTCCACTTTTATATTATTTTTGGGACTAACCTATTAACCGGAGGCCAAGCCCAGAATTGTTGTTTTTTGCCTATTTCAGTATTTCGAAGAAACGGAATATCAAACGGAGTCCAAACGGAATGAAACCTTCGGGAACGTGATTTTCTCACCGAACGTGATCCACGAGACTTGGACCCTACTCCAAGGAACAAAAGAGGCGGTCACGAGGGAAGGGGGCGCGCCCCCCTATGGCGCGCCCCCTGCCTCGTGGGCCCCCTGTTGCTCCAGCGACGTACTCCTTCCTCCTATATATACCTACATACCCCCAAATGATCAAAACAGGAGCAAAAAACCTAATTCCACCGCCGCAACTTCATGTATCCACGAGATCCCATCTTGGTGCCTGTTCCGGAGCTCCGCCGGAGGGGGCATCCACCACGGAGGGATTCTACATCATCACCATAGCCCCTCCGATGAAGTGTGAGTAGTTTACTTCAGACCTTCGGTCCATAGCTAGTAGCTAGATGGCTTCTTCTCTTTTTGGATCTCAATACAATGTTCTCCCCTCTCGTGGAGATCTATTCGATGTAATCTTCTTTTTGCGGTGTGTTTGTTGAGACCGATGAATTGTGGGTTTATGATCCAGATTATCTATGAATAATTTTGAATCTTCTCTGAATTCTTTTATGTATGATTGGTTATCTTTGCAAGTCTCTTTGAATTATCCGCTTGGTTTGGCCAACTAGATTGGTAGTTCTTGCAATGGGAGAAGTGTTTAGCTTTGGGTTCAATCTTGCGTGTCCTTACCCGAAGGATGTAAAGGGTTGCAAGGCACGTATTGTATTGTTGCCATCGAGGATAACAAGATGGGGTATTTATCATATTGCATGAATTTATTCCTCTACATCATGTCATCTTGCTTAAGGCGTTACTCTGTTTTTAACTTAATACTCTAGATGCATGCTGGATAGCGGTCGGTGAGTGGAGTAATAGTAGTAGATGCAGGCAGGAGTCGGTCTACTTGTCTTGGACGTGATGCCTATATACATGATCATACCTAGATATACTCATAATTATGATCAATTCTGTCAATTGCTCAACAGTAATTTGTTCACCCACTGTAAAATACTTATGCTCTTGAGAGAAGCCACCAGTGAAACCTATGGCCCCGGGTCTATTCTCATCATATCAATCTCCATCACTCTATTACTTGCTTTGTTTTTACTTTGCCTTTTACTTTTCACTTTGCATCTCTATACCAAAAATACCAAAAATATTATTTATCATCTCTATCAGATCTCACTCTCGTAAGTGACCGTCAAGGTATTGACAACCCCTAATCGCGTTGGTTGCGAGGAGCTATTGTTTTGTGCAGGTACGAGGGACTTGTGCGTGGCCTCCTACTGGATTGATACCTTGGTTCTCAAAAACTAAGGGAAATACTTACGCTACTTTGCTGCATCATCCTCTCCTCTTCGGGGAAATCCAACGCAGTGCTCAAGAGGTAGGAAGAAGAATTTCTGGCGCCATTGCCGGGGAGGCTCACGCAAGAACAAGTCAAGCACCATACCAAGTACCCATCACAATCCCTATCTCTCGTATTACATTATTTGCCATTTGCCTCTCGTTTTCCTCTCCCCCAGTTCACCCTTGCCGTTTTATTCGCCCTCTCTTTCCCAATCTCCTCCTCTTTTTCCCGTTTGCCTTTTTCTCGCTTGCCTTTTGTTTGCTCGTGTGTTTGATTGCTTGTTTATCGCTATGGCTCTACCTAGATTTGGTGATCTTCACCTTAAAAGGTTAGAGGAAATCGAAACCAATGTCAGGAAGTTTATGGTTCTGCAATTTGAGCATAATAATTTCTTTAGAAACGAGATTAAGGAACAAAAAGGTTTTATGAGTTATATGAATAAAGAGCTCGATGATATGTCTAAAGAATTTGATGGTATAGGATCCCAAATTGCTTGTCTTGAAAAGTTGACCGCTGAAATTTTGGATATGCAAGCTACCTTAGTCAATAAGATGGCCGCTAAACCGAATTCCTATGAAAATCAAGATGAAGATCTAAAAGTTATTGATGTGTCCCCCATTAAATCTTTGTTTTGCAATATGAATCTTGATGAAACTGAATATGATCTTCCCTTACCTAGAAGGTGTTCTAAGAATTCGGAGTTTTTAGATCTTGATGATGAAATTGATAAATGTGGGATTGAAAGAAATAAAAACCTAGATGTTGCTAAACCCACTATTTTAGATCTCAAGGAATTTAATTATGAAAATTGCTCTTTAATTGACTGTATTTCCTTGTTGCAATCCGTGCTAAATTCTCCTCATCCTTATAGTCAAAATAAGGCCTTTACCGAACACATTGTTGATGCCTTGATGCAATCTTATGAAGAAAAACTTGAGTTGAAAGTCTCTATCCCTAGAAAGCTCTATGATGAGAGGGAACCTGCTATTAAAATTAAAATTAAAAATTATGAGTTTCATGCCTTGTGTGATTTGGGTGCTAGTGTTTCCACTATTCCCAAAACTTTGTGTGATTTGCTAGATTTCCGTGACTTTGATGATTGCTCTCTAAACTTGCATCTTGCGGATTCCACTATTAAAAAGCCTATGGGAAGAATTAATGATGTTCTTATTGTTGCAAATAGGAATTATGTGCCCGTAGATTTTATCGTTCTTGATATAGATTGCAATCCTTCATGTCCAATTATTCTTGGTAGACCTTTCCTTAGAACGATTGGTGCAATTATTGATATGAAGGAAGGGAATATTAGATTCCAATTTCCATTAAAGAAAGGCATGGAACACTTTCCTAGAAATAAAATAAAATTACCATATGAATCTATCATGAGAGCCACTTATGGATTGCCTACCAAAGATGGCAATATCTAGATCTATCCTTGCTTTTATGCCTAGCTAGGGGCGTTAAACGATAGCGCTTGTTGGGAGGCAACCCAATTTTATTTTTAGTTTTTTGCTTTTGCTTCTGTTTAGGAATAAATAATTCATCTAGCCTCTGTTTAGATGTGGTTGCTGTCACAGCCCCAGATCAGCCCTTGCCTGACTTTGCTTGCTCATCATGTCATCATGTCTAAATTTATTGAAAGTTGAAATGGGGATTGCTCAAACCCTAGCACCCAAACCAAATCAACTAGGTTCAAATAAAAATATTCTCAATGAACCCAAAATGCCCTGCAGAAAAGTTTATCATTTTTGGATTGGTTTAAAACCTCTACCAAAAATGGTGCACATATTTCTAGGCCATTCTGGATTTTTGAATTAAATCATATGGTATTTGCATTTGGGCATTTAATTGCTAAATAATATTTTAAATGCTCAAATAATCACAAACTAAAATGTTCACTGTAGGATATATTCCCAACAGTGATCATGAGTAGTTTCATGATTTTTGGAAGTGTCTAGGTATTTTTAATAAAGCCCTAAAACTACAGAATAATAGAAAACAGAATATATTAGAAAAGGACAGAGAGAGAGAGAAGCCCAGCCACTTACCTGGAGCTGGCCCAGTTGGCCCAGCCCACCAACCCACCTTGCCAGTCATCGCCTACCTCCGCCAAGAGGCGAGGGGGACACGGCAAGACGCGCCGAGCTCGCCACGCCTCCTCCTGCTCGCTTTGCCTCACCGAGGCGCCTCAAGCCCCTCCTCGGCGCCGCCTGGACCCCTGGCCCCTCTCCTCTTTCCTGGACCTTTCTCCTCCTCTGCTCTCTCTCCCACGACGCCATGAACACGCCTCGCCGCCGCCACCACCACGCCAGCCACAGCCACCTCCTCGCCTCTCCCGTGTCGGAAGGTCCGCGCGACCCCATCTCCTCTTCGCCGAGCCACGCAAGCCAAGGATCGCCACACCGCTGCCTTCGAGCTCGCCATTGCCGCATCTACTGCGCCGCCGCCGCCGCTGCTCAAGCTGCTGGAGGTCGCCCCGAGCCCACCGAGCTGCCCTGCTGCCTCCCCGTGAGCTTGCCGCCATTTCCCACACCTCTCTCTCTCAAGGCTCAGAAGCCGCCGCCCCCGACGAGCACCAAGCCGCCGTCCGCCATGGCCGGGCGAAGCTCGTGTCTCGAGCACCTCTCGCCTCGCATAGTAGCTCCGACATGCTCTCGCTGCCCTTTAGGTGCTGCCTAGCACCTCCGTTCACTCGCCACGAGCTGCAGCACCGCTACCCGCACTTAGCCGAAGCCGGCCGCCGCTGCCGAAGCTCAGAGCCGCCGCCCCGACCACCACAGGCCCGGCTAGCACCACCTAATGACGCTACCGGCGAGGGCACTCCGACGCGCTTAGCCGCAGCTCGAATCGTGCCCGTAGCGCAATCCCGAGCCCCACCGCCTGCTCGCCTCGCCGGCGATTAGCCGCCACCTAATCCCGGTTTAACTAACGCTAATGACTCGCTAAACACCCCTAGCGCCACCGCCATGTGGGCCCCATGCTGTTTAGCTTAAGTTAGTTTTTCTGCTTAGATTGGTTCTAACCCCGATGGGACCCACATGTCGCTTTGACCTGGCCGACGTGGTGGCTGCTGACCGGTCCCACGTGTCACCGCTGAATCAGCACTAGGTCATCGACCAGTGGACCCCACCGGTCAGTTTGACCTGGTGGCGCTTGTTGACCTGTTGAGGTCAGATGACCTAATATCGACGCGATAATAGGTTTTTCTCGATTTATTTTAATACAGGAAATTCCGTAAAATAGTGCTAACTTCTAAAAATCATAGAAAATCAACCGTAACTCCAAATCAAATAATTTATATATGAAAAATTATCAAAAAAATCCAATCTATCCATCTGTACCATTTTCATGCATGTTTGATCAAGTTAACTTCACTGTTTAGGATGAAACATGAATAGGGCAACTTTGATACTAGTTTTGGAGTTGGGATTTGATATAGTTTTGAATTCCACTTCAATCAAAATGACTTGATGTTGCATTAGCCCAAATCACAGCATATTTCCATGTCATGATCATGCATCATATTGCTGCATTGCATTGATTGTGTTTCTTCCTTGTTTGCCGGTGCTTGTTCCCTCTCGATAGACGTGGTTTCGATGATGAGATCGATGACACTAATGAAGAGCTATATTATCTTCGGAAGTGCCAGGCAAGCAAAACCCCCTTGTTCATTCCAATACAATCCCACTCTCTCGCTCTTGCTCTCTTTTACTGCATTAGGACAACAACGATTCATCTGTTACTTGCTGCGGTAGCTGAACCCTTTATCCTCTCGTGATGACTGTCATTCCACAAGAAATAGATGAAACCCACTAGCATGAGTAGGAGTTGTTTGAGCCTGTTGTGCCTACTCATTCATGCTTGTTTGTCATGCCTGCTATGCTTAGAGTTGAGTCAGGTCTGATTCATCGGGAATGAATTGGAATGGTGTGTGAACATGTCCTACTGTGTGTGAGCTAAGTGTGTGAACACGATTTGGTAAAAGGTAGCGGTGAGAGGCCATGTAGGAGTACATGGTGGGTTGTCTCATTGCAGCCGCCCTCGAGAACTGAGTTCTGTGTTTGTGATCCATGAAATAGTTACTACCACACATTGGGATCCTTAATTGACTCTCTCGGCTTCTTAACCACCCTTGTCCTCTGTCCGGGAGTTGCAACTAGTTTCGTGTTTGTAGGATATGTGTTGGAGGCCGTGCGTGGCGCTGACCCTAGGGGTGGGCTATGATGCGGTAGATACACCGTGGCCGGTGTAAAATGAATGCCCGCTTGGTATCTCGGGAACCCTGCACACATCTTTTGGGGCCGTTAGTGGAAACCTCGGCGGACTCCTGCGGATGGAACCCGAATAGGCGATAAACCTGGACTAGGGACTTGAGTGTTTAGGTAGGCCGTGGCCGACACCCACGTTGGGCTTCCGCTTGAAGGTTGCCGAGTACATGTCGTAAACGGCGGTAAGTGGTGAGAGCGTGTGAAGAAGTACACCCTGCAGGTTAATATGATCTATTTGAATAGCCGTGTCCATGGAGAAGGACTTCGGGTTGCCTATATCAGTTCATAGACAAGTGAAAGTGGATACTCTAAAATGCGCAAGATAAGCGTGAGTGCTATGGATGGCGTTCTCGTAGGGAGACGGGAGGGATCCATAGTGGTGTATTGATATGGTGAATATGTGGGCTCGTAGCGCCACCTCAAAAGAGTTACTTGCAAATGTAGTTTAGGATAGCCACCGAGTCAAAGCTGGCTTGCTGCAGTCAAACTCCACCACCCCTTTGTTGATAATGATGCATATGTAGTTAGTTCGATGTAAGTCTTGCTGAGTACATTTGTACTCACGCTTGCTTATTTTATGTTTTGCGAGAGACGCTGGTCTCGCTAGTAGTTCCACGTGGACTTTGACGTTTAGCTTGTTACCTCAGCTACGATCTTGTGCCCTCGGCACGATCTGGTAGATAGTCAGGCTTCTCAGCCTTTTTCATTTGTAGATGTCTGTACTCAGACATGTTAAGATTCCGCTTGTGCCTTGACTTGTATGCTCTGAGTGTTGGGTCATGAGACCCATGTTTGTAATATCTCGCTCCTCGGAGCCTAATGAATAAATACTTGAGTCGTAGAGTTATGTTGTGATGCCATGTTGTATTTACACATATTGAGCATATTGTGTGTATGTTTGAAATGCTTGGTATGTGTGGGATCCGACAATCTAGTTGTTTATCCTTGGCAGCCTCTCTTATGGGGAAATGTAGTCTAGTGCTTCTGAGCGATAGTAGTCCGCTACAGCCCGGTTCACCGGAGTCCTGCTAGCCCAAAGACTACTGCTCGGACACTTTATGGCGGCATGTGTTTCACTTCGTTCTGTGGTTCTCCCTTCGGGAAATGTCACGCGGTGACATCCGAGTCCTGCCTAGCTCGCTACAGCCCGGGTTCCCTGAGTCCTTAGCCAGTGCTACAGCCCGGATTCACACGTTGATGACCGACATGCTCGATGTGATTCATGTATGCTGTCCCCATGGGTTAGCGCCGCTTTGGGTTCACGACTAGCCATGTCGGCCCGGTTCTTTGTCATATGGATGCTAGCGACACTATCATATACGTGAGCCAAAAGGCTAAACGGTCCCGCCCATGGTAAGGCGACACCGTGGGAATACCGTGCGTGAGGCCGCAAAGTGATATGAGGTGTTACCGCTAGGTTGATGTGACTTGGAATCGGGTCCCGACAGCGTTGGTATCGAGCCTGACTGCTCAGAGGATTACCAAGCCAAACTGGTCGGTTGTGTCTAGAAATGCTTTAGTTATATAAGGGAATTGATTGTGGAAGGGAACGTAAGGATCTTTTTACTCCTTATACCTCATGGCCTTCTGATCTGAGTCATCCTCTTATCTTCTACGGGGTTTAAGAATTAGGCTTCTCATCTATCTATCAGGATGACGTGTTACTAATCCATAGACCTTTAAGATTGTTGGTTTTAAGCCCCAGTTCAGTCCCTACTATTTCTGTATGTTAACTGTTGATCTCGGAACCTTCATATTGTGATGTCGAGTGGTTATGCCACCATTTTTGCGGGATGTCTCAAATCATTTTGAGCATTTACAGCCGTTATGTTGTCCGAGTCATCCCACGTCTCTAAATAGTCTGATGCATTTGCAAATCCCTTCTCTCCTTTTCTAATGTTCATCTGGGCCAGATTAAGCACAATAATTAGTATGTTGAGGTAATTTATTGCCTTGATATATATGTTGGAGCTATTATTATGACCCTAGATGTTTTAGGAAGTCACCTAGCAATTTAGCAATGCTTTTGTAACCCCAGTGTGATGATTCTGGCCATTATTCTTGAAAGCATCCCGTGATGCCATTTAGTAGTAGGCATTCTACTCCTGGGTTTCTGAACCCGAGATTCATCCTACTTCATGTTGTTAGTATTTGCTAGTTCCTTTAGGATATTAGTAACCTTTGCATTAGTCCTCGAGGTCCGTGGTATTTCTTTCTTTCAAATACCATGAACCAATAAGGCAGAAGTTCTTTGAATTAAAAGATCACAATCAGGGTGGTCTTGAGGAGTTCTCCATTCATAATTGTGACTCTGCCAGTCCTACCTCTCTGCATGGGTTATCCGGAAGAAACCTGTTGAACTTGATTCGACATACTAACCTATGCATGCAACTCAGAAGATTATATGTTCCTTTGAGCTTGTTCTCTTTAGTTGTATTCTGACCCTCGTCTATCAGTCGGTAGACAGGAGTAGTTGTGCATTCATGTTATCAATGCCTATTACTCATGTGGTCCGTCAAGCCATTCTATCCCGGAATGACTAGGAGAAACAAACTCCAGTACCTCATCCATATCCAGGATTGGGTCAAAGCAGTTGTATTCCGCAGATCAAAATGCCAATTCAGCTTTTGTTCTGTTCTACCCTGAAGTATTACCATCTTTATGTCAAGAATGTCATGAGAATTGCACCTTCTCTTATGAATTCTTGATGCAGTGATACTCTCGCCATCATCCTTCATTCCTCAGTTCCGTGTTGTTGTAACCGGAATGCCGACAAGTGAATCGTGATGTGTGAAATCTATACTCCTAGCAACCTCGTTGCTTGGTAGTTAATGGACAATATCCTCATTCTTAGCGTGTTGGTTATTAAATCATCATCCTAAGATTGATCGTGCTACCTAGTCCTTATTTCTGGTGCACCCTTCGATCAATGAGTTAGGATTATTCAATCCCTTGCTTATTTGATCATATCGTCTTGCCCTGAAAAGCAAGATTGTTCTCGAGCTTAGTAACATACCGGTGGTTCGTGAATTTCCAAATATCTTCTTGGAAGAGTTACTGGGTTGTTTCCTGATTGTTATGTTGAGCTCGTGATCAAGTTGGTTTCTTGTGAACCACCCTTTCTTCAAGAATCTGTGTTGGATATCCCTGAGCTAGTTGGTTAAGCTAGACAACAACTTGGAGAGTTGGAAGATAAAAGCTTGCCTAACTTAGTTCGTTCCAAAGGGATATTCTTGTGTAGTGTGTGTGAAGAAAGATGATATCTTCATCGATTGGTCCTGTGATCGCTTGTTGGACCTATTGTCTTATCAATCCTTTGATTTGAGTGTGGGCTATCGTCAAATCAAATCAGTACCAACGATGCTCGTAATGTTGTCTTACTCGTGGTTGATCCCTCGATCATACACCATTACATCTTTTGGTCTGACCAATGCTATCACCGTGTTCACATGATGGTGGAAGTCCAGTGATATGGAAATTCCGATGAGTTGTTGTTGAGCCCATCAGCAGCATTTTGTCTCCCCCATGAGTCATGTTGAACATCAACCTAGTGTTGGAAACTTGTGTAAGCATTTCTTCGTGTTTCGTTCATGAAGCATATGTTTGGATGAAAGTAGTGACTTCCTCTAATTCATGTGCATCTGATGCAAGTTGCCGCCGTGAATTTGAGAAAGGTTTGTTTAGCCTCCTCTAGAATCATCCCAATTCAGTCATGCATATGTGCGAAGTATTCTGTGGTCTGGAGACTTGCAACCTTCATTCTATATGTATTCCTAGCACACCAAGCCACTGATCGATTTGTTCAAGGAGAAGGAGTTCCTTCATAACAACTAGTCATGACTTATGTTAGGACTTCGTTATCCTCGATGATGGTTCCCAACCTGAACTCGGTAGTGTTTCATTATAAGACTACCACGTGATCATGCTTGTCTAGGACAGCATGTTCACATGTGTGTAGCAGGACCAGCTCATGTTTTGGAGCTTGCTATCGTAGTTCATATCCCGAGAATCTCGCAACGTTATCTCGTCGATTTGTGTTGCGACCTTTCTTTTCAGACATGCTGAGTCTGGAGTATCCTATTACCAATCGGATCTGAATCTCAGGCAGATATGATGGTTGGAACATTCCCAGCACTTGCATTTTGTTCCCAGCTTGCACCCCATTGTGCCAATTTCCATGGGCTGCCCCTCTCAGTAATTGATGTCTAGGATCATCCTCAAAAGTGGACTTACCATGGGTCCCATCCATTTCCGATGATAAGCAAATCATCCATTGCGTTGTCTTCAACAAGGTAGCCCACATCATCCATTCTAGTCCGAGTATGTCATTCTTTCGAACTTCTTCAAATGATCGATTGTGATTGCCTTAGGTTGGTATAAAGAGTTCCAACGATCTATGGATCAAAAGTAATTCTTTTTGCCACTTAAGGGAATAGTTCTTTGCGTCACCTTTCTCGAGGTGCCCCGTTACGGGATCATGGTAAATATTTCCTCGCCACCTTGACACCATCCACCATCCTTCTAAGCATGGAATTGTTGCCCACCAATCAAACCCCGTCATTTGTTCTTCCATCCCTCTCGATGTGTTTTGTGTCTCAACTCGAGATGTTTCACCATCCCATTCCGTGAGTTGATCGTGAGTTGCTCGATCTTTAACAAGATCGATTCCTGCAGAGTTCCTCTCTGTCGTTGTCGTGTTGGATGAAGTTCTCGAAAGCAAAGACGTCAAGATCAATATGAAGCAATGAATCAACATCTTGAAAAGGACAGTTGGATCGTGAAGATCGTGTTAGCTTGTGACCCCTCTGACTTTTTACCTCACGTCTTGAATCTCGGGACGAGATTCTTGTTTAGTGGGGGTGAGCTGTCACAGCCCCAGATCAGCCCTTGCCTGACTTTGCTTGCTCATCATGTCATCATGTCTAAATTTCTTGAAAGTTGAAATGGGGATTGCTCAAACCCTAGAACCCAAACCAAATCAACTAGGTTCAAATAAAAATATTCTCAATGAACCCAAAATGCCCTGCAGAAAAGTTTATCATTTTTGGATTGGTTTAAAACCTCTACCAAAAATGGTGCACATATTTCTAGGCCATTCTGGATTTTTGAATTAAATCATATGGTATTTGCATTTGGGCATTTAGTTGCTAAATAATATTTTAATTGCTGAAATAATCACAAACTAAAATGTTCACTGTAGGATATATTCCCAATAGTGATCATGAGTAGTTTCATGATTTTTGGAAGTGTCTAGGTATTTTTAATAAAGCCCTAAAACTACAGAATAATAGAAAACAGAATATATTAGAAAAGGACAGAGAGAGAGAGAGAGAAGCCCAGCCACTTACCTGGAGCTGGCCCAGTTGGCCCAGCCCACCAACCCACCTTGCCAGTCATCGCCTACCTCTGCCAGTAGGCATAGGAGGGACACGGCGCACGCGCCCGAGCTCGCCACGCCTCCTCCCTGCTCGCCTGCCTCACCGAGGCGCCTCAAAGCCCCTCCTCGGCGCCGCTCTGGACCCCCTGGCCCCTCTCCTCTCTCCTTGGACCTTTCTCCCTCCTCTTCTCTCTCTCTCCACGACGCCACCGAACACGCCCGCCGCCGCCGCCACCACCACCGCCACAGCCACCTCCTCGCCTCTCCCCGTGTCGAAGGTCCGTGCGACCCCATCTCCCTCTTTGCCGAGCCACGCAAGCCAAGGATCGCCACACCATCGTCTTCGAGCTCGCCATTGCCGCATCTACTCGCCGGCCGTCGCCGTCGTTCATGCTACTGGAGGTCGTCCCCGAGCCCACCGAGCTACCCAACTGCCTCCCCGTGAGCTTGCCGTCGCTTCCTCACCTCTCTCTCTCGCTCGCGCTCAGAAGCCGCCACCTCATGAGCACACCGAAGCCGCCGTCCGCCATGGCCGGCGAGCTCCGTGCCCCCGAGCACCTCTGCCTCGCATAGTAGCTCCGACATGCTCCTGCTGCCCTTTAGGTGCTGCCTAGCACCTCCGTTCACTCGCCTCGAGCTGCAGCACTGCGCCCAAGACTTAGCCGAGCTCCGCCGCCGCCGCCGAGCTCAGAGCCGCCTCCGGCCACCACAGGCCCGGCTAGCACCACCTAACGACGCGCGCCGGCGAGGGCACTCCGACGCGCCTAGCCGCAGCTCGAATCGTGCCCCGTAGCGCAATCCCGAGCCCCACCGCCGCCTCTGGCCTCGCCGGCGATTAGCCGCCAGCCTAATCCCGGTTTAACTAGCGCTAATGACTCTGCTAAACACCCCTAGCGCCATTGCCATGTGGGCCCTGTGCCTGTTTAGCTTAAGTTAGTTTTTCTGTTTAGATTAGTTCTTAACCCAGTGGGACCCACATGTCAACTTTGACCTGGCCGACGTGGCTGCTGACCTGGTCCCACGTGTCACCACTGAAATCGGCACTAGGTCATCGACCGATGGACCCCACCGTCAGTTTGACTGGTGGCGCTGTTGACCTCTTGAGGTCAAGATGACCTAATATCGACGCAATAATAGGTTTTTCTGGATTTATTTTAATACAGGAAATTCCAGAAAATAGTGCTAACTTCTAAAAATCATAGAAAATCAACCGTAACTCCAAATCAAATAATTTATATATGAAAAATTATCAAAAAAAATCCAATCTATCCATCTGTACCATTTTCATGCATGTTTGATCAAGTTAACTTCACTGTTTAGGATGAAACATGAATAGGGCAACTTTGATACTAGTTTTGGAGTTGGGATTTGATATAGTTTTGAATTCCACTTCAATCAAAATGACTTGCTATTGCATTATCCCAAATCACAGCATATTGCCATGTCATGATCATGCATCATATTGCTGCATTGCATTGATTGTGTTTCTTCCTTGTTTGCCGGTGCTTGTTCCCTCTCGATAGACGTGGTTTCGATGATGAGATCGATGACACTGATGAAGAGCTATATTATCTTCGGAAGTGCCAGGCAAGCAAAACCCCCTTGTTCATTCCGATACAATCCCACTCTCTCGCTCCTGCTCTCTTTTACTGCATTAGGACAACAACGATTCATCTGTTACTTGCTGCGGTAGTTGAACCCCTTTATCCTCTGCATGACCTGTCATTCCACAGTAAATAGATGAAACCCACTAGCATGAGTAGGAGTTGTTTGACCCTTGTTGTGCCTACTCATTCATGCTTGTTTGTCATGCCTGCTACTGCTTAGAGTTGAGTTAGGTCTGATTCATCGGGAATGAATTGGAATGGTGTGTGAACATGTCCTACTGTGTGTGAGCTAAGTGTGTGAACACAATTTGGTAAAAGGTAGCGGTGAGAGGCCATGTAGGAGTACATGGTGGGTTGTCTCATTGCAGCCGTCCTCAAGAACTGAGTTCTGTGTTTGTGATCCATGAAACAGTTACTACCACACATTGGGATCCTTAATTGACTCTCTCAGCTTCTTAACCACCCTTGTCCTCTGTCCAGGAGTTGCAACTAGTTTCTGGTGTTTGTAGGATATGTGTTGGAGGCCGTGTGTAGCGCAGACCCTAGGGGTGGGCTATGATGCGTAGATACACCGTGGCCGGTGTAAATCAATGCCTGTTTGGTATCTCGGGAACCCTGCACACATCGTTCGGGCCGTTAGTGGAAACCTCGGCGGACTCCTGCGGATGGAACCCGAATAGGCGATAAACCTGGACTAGGGACTTGAGTGTTTAGGTAGGCCGTGGCCGACACCCACGTTGGGCTTCCGCTGAAGGTTGCGAGTACATGTCGTGTAAACGACGGTAAGTGGTGAGAGCGTGTGTGAAAGTACACCCTGCAAGGTTAATATGATCTATTTGAATAGCCGTGTCCGTGGAGAAGGACTTCTGGGTTGCCTATATCAGTTCATAGACAAGTGAAAGTGGATACTCTAAAATGCGCAAGATAAGCGTGAGTGCTATGGATGGCGTTCTCGTAGGGAGACGGGAGTGGATCCATAGTGGTGTATTGATATGGTGAATATGTGGACTCGTGTGCGCCACCTCAAAAGAGTTACTTGCAGTCGTAGTTTAGGATAGCCACCGAGTCAAAGCTGGCTTGCTGCAGTCAAACTCCACCACCCCCTTTGTTGATAATGATGCATATGTAGTTAGTTCTGATGTAAGTCTTGCTGAGTACATTTGTACTCACGTTTGCTTATTTTATGTTTTGCGAGAGACGCGTCGGTCTCTTAGTAGTTCCACGTGGACTTGACGCTTAGCTTGTTACCTCAGCTACGATCTTGTGCCCTCGGCAGATCTGGTAGATAGTCGCTTCTCAGCCTTTTTCATTTGTAGATGTCTGTACTCAGACATGTTAAGCTTCCGCTTGTGCCTTGACTTGTATGCTCTGAGTGTTGGGTCATGAGACCCATGTTTGTAATATCTCGCTCCTTGGAGCCTAATGAATAAATACTTGAGTCGTAGAGTTATGTTGTGATGCCATGTTGTATTTACACATATTGAGCATATTGTGTGTATGTTTGAAATGCTTGTTGTGTGTGGGATCCGACAATCTAGTTGTTTATCCTTGGCAGCCTCTCTTATGGGGAAATGTAGTCTAGTGCTTCCTGAGCGATAGTGGTCCGCTACAGCCCGGTTCACCGGAGTCCTGCTAGCCCAGCACTACTGCTCTGGACACTTGACTGGCCGGCATGTGTTTCACTTCGTTCCTGTGTCTGTCCCTTCGGGGAAATGTCACGCGGTGACATCCGGAGTCCTGCCTAGCCTGCTACAGCCCGGGTTCCCGGAGTCCTGTTAGCCCAGTGCTACAGCCCGGATTCACACGCTGATGACCGACATGCTCGATGTGATTCATGTATGCCTGTCCCCATGGGTTAGCGCTGCTTTGGGTTCACGACTAGCCATGTCGGCCCGGGTTCTTTGTCATATGGATGCTAGCGACACTATCATATACGTGAGCCAAAAGGCGCAAACGGTCCCGGGCCATGGTAAGGCGACACCCGTGGGAATACCGTGTGTGAGGCCGCAAAGTGATATGAGGTGTTACCGGCTAGGTCGATGTGACTTGGAATCGGGGTCCTGACAGCTTTATGTTTTAATTAGTGTTTGTGCCAAGCTAGACCTATTGGATCTTCTTGGATGATAGTTATTTGATCTTGGTGTAATTTCCAGAAACTTTCCGCTCAGTGCACGAATTATTGAAAATCACCAGAACGTGATAAAATACTGATTCCAATTGATGCTGATCAATAAACAAATTTTCTAGGACGTCTAATTTTTCTACATTTTTTTGAGTTCCAAAAGTTTGCGTTAGTTACATATTACTACAGACTGTTCTGTTTTTGACAGATTCTGTTTATCGTATGTTGTTTGTTTATTTTGATGAATCTATGGCTAGTAAAATAGTTTATAATCCATAGGGAAGTTGGAATACAGTAGGTTTAACACCAATATAAATAAAGAATGAGTTCATAACAGTATCTTGAAGTAGTCTTTTGTTTTCTTTCTCTAACGGAGCTCACGAGATTTCTATTGAGTTTTGTGTTGTGAAGTTTTCAAGTTTTGGGTAAATCCTTTTGATGGATTATGGAACAAGGAGTGGCAAGAGCCTAAGCTTGGGTATTCCCATGGAACCCCCAAGATAATCCAAGGACACCAAAAAGTCAAAGCTTGGGGATGCCCGGAAGGCATCCCCTCTTTCGTCTACTTCCATCGGTAATTTACTTGGAGCTATATTTTTATTCACCACATGATATGTGTTTTGCTTGGAGCGTCTTGTATCATTTGCGTCTTTGCTTGTTAGTCTACCACAATCATCCTTGCTGTACACACCTTTTGGGAGAAGCCAATTTGATTAGAATTTTCTAGAATACTCTATGTGCTTCACTTATATCTTTTGAGCTTGATAGTTTTGCTCATAGTGCTTCACTTATATCTTTTGAGCGTGATAATTTTTTGCTCTAGTGCTTCACTTAGATCTTTTAGAGCATGGTGGTGGATTTGTTTTAAAGAAACTATTGATATCTCATGCTTCACTTAGATTATTTTGAGAGTCGTTAATAGCATGGTAATTTGCTTAATATTAATATACTTGGTGTTCAAGATATGTGAAACTTTCTTTTGAGTGCGTTGAATACCAAGAAAAGTTTGATGCTTGATAATTGTTTTGAGATATGAAGATGATGATATTAAAGTCATTCTAGTTGAGTAGTTGTGAATTTAAAGAATGCTTGTGTTGAAGTTAGCAAGTCCCATAGCATGCACGTATGGTTAAAGTTGTGTAACAAATTTGAAACATGAAGTGTACCTGGCTTGTGCATCCTCATGAGTGGCGGTCGGGGACGAGCGATGGTCTTTTCCTACCAATCTATCCCCCTAGGAGCATGCGTGTAGTACTTGATTTTTGATGACTTCTAAATTTTTGCAATAAGTATATGAGTTCTTTTGACTAATGTTGAGTCCATGGATTATACGCACTTTTACCTTTCCGCCTTTGCTAGCCTCTTCGGTACCGTGCATTGCCCTTTCTCACCTTGAGAGTTGGTGCAAACTTCGCCGGTGCATCCAAACCCCGTGATATGATACGCTCTATCACACATAAACCTCCTTATATCTTCCTCAAAACAGCCACCATACCTACCTATTATGGCATTTCCATAGCCATTCCGAGATATATTGCCATGCAACTTTCCATCGTTCCGTTCATCATCATCATGACATACTTTACTTTTGTCATATTGCCATTGCATGATCATGTAGTTGACATCGTATTTGTGGCAAAGCCACCATGAATTATTTTTCATACATGTCACTCTTGATTCATTGCACCATCCCGTACACACGGAGGCATTCATATAGAGTCATATCTTGTTCTAGTTTCGAGTTGTAATCCTTATGTTGTAATCAATAGAAGTGTGATGATCATCATTATTAGAGCATTGCCCAATCAAAAAAAAGAAGAGAAAGGACAAAAAAAGGAAAGGCACAAAAAAAGAAAATAAAAAGGGCAATGTTACTATCTCTTTTTCCACAATTGTGCTTCAAAGTAGCACCTTGTTCTTCATGTAGTGAGTCTCATATATTGTGCTTCAAAGTAGCACCATGTTTTTCATATAGTGAGTCTCATAAGTTGTCTTTTTATACTAGTGGGATTTTTTCATTATAGAACTTGGCTTGTATATTCCTACGATGGGCTTCCTCAAATGCCCTACGTCTTCATGAGCAAGCAAGTTGGATGCACACCCACTAGTTTTCCTTTTTTGAGCATTCATAGCTCTAGTGCATCTGTTGCATGGCAATCCCTACTCCTCATGTTGACATCAATCGATGGGCATCTCCATAGCCCGTTGATTATCCTTGTCAATGTGAGACTTTCTCGTTTTTGTCTTCTCCACACAATCCCCATCATCATATTGTATTCCACCCATAGTGCTATATCCATGGCTCACGGTCATGTATAACGTGAAGGTTGAAAAAGTTTGAGATTATTTAAGTATGAAACAACTGCTTGGATTGTCATCGGGGGTATAGAAGTTGGGAACATCTTTGTGTGACGAAAATGAATCATAGCCAAACTATATGATTTTGTAGGGATGAACTTTCTTTTGCCATGCTATTTTGAGAAGACATGATTACTTTGATTAGTATGCTTGAAGTATTATTATTTTTATGTCAATATGAACTTTTGTCTTGAGTCTTCCGGATCTGAATATTCATACCACAATTAAGAAGATTTACATTGTAATTATGCCAAAGTATCACTCCGCATCAAAAATTCTATTTTTATCATTTACCTACTCGAGGACGAGCAGGAATTAAGCTTGGGGATGCCTGATATGTCTCCAACGTATCTATAATTTTTGATTGCTCCATGCTACTTTATCTACTGTTTTGGACTATATTGGGCTTTATTTTCCACTTTTATATTATTTTTGGGACTAACCTATTAACCGGAGGCCCAGCCCAGAATTGCTGTTTTTTCCCTATTTTAGTATTTCGAAGAAACGGAATATCAAATGGAGTCCAAACGGAATGAAACCTTCGGGAACATGATTTTCTCACCGAACGTGATCTAGGAGACTTGGACCCTACTCCAAGGAACAAAAGAGGCGGTCACGAGGGTGGGGGGCGCGCCCCCTGCCTCGTGGGCCCCCTGTTGCTCCACCGATGTACTCCTTCCTCCTATATATACCTACGTACCCCCAAACGATCAGAACATGAGCAAAAAACCTAATTCCACCGCCGCAACTTCCTGTATCCACGAGATCCCATCTTGGGGCCTGTTCCGGACCTCCGCCGGAGGGGGCATCCACCACGGAGGGCTTCTACATCATCACCATAGCCCCTGTCGGAGTAATGGGCCACGGGTAGGCAAACCCGAGCCCCTGGACCTTTCAAAACATCGGGGCAGACTGCGCCCCTCAAGACCCCAAGACGAAGAGCCGCCTTATGAGAGTTAGCGACAGAGCCGCCGACTGCCCCTCCCAGCCGAGTCCCAGAGACGGCCTCAAGACGAGCCGACTCCAAGCCAGCGACTTCCGAAGAATCCGGCTACGGGTAGTCGGCCGGCGACTCCAACCGCCTCCTACTGATGCGACTACGGACGGGATGGGATGAAGCCGCCTCGCAGCCCATCCCTGCCCCGCTCATAAAGGACAGGCATGGCCACAGAGCGCCGTACTGACGGAGATCTCCGTCCGGCGCGGCACTGTTGCCACGCCGGCCCTGACATCAGCCCCGTGGGCAGATCCCTGTACCCACGATGACCTGTCTGTACGACCCGAAGACGGCGGGACCCGCCTATCGGTGGGAGTGCAGAAGACGGCGAGAGCGCCCCAAGACGGACCCGCTGGGAGTTGGCCTCCGAGAGTCAGCCGGCCCCTCCCACGGGCTCCCTGCGCCATTAACCAGACAAGACAGGGGATGGCAACAGTGATCGCCCGCCAGGCGGCGGCATCACTGCCATGACCTGACCCATGACAAGCTCGCGTCATTAGAAGAGCGGCTACAGATCCCAGCCGGGCAAGACCACCACAAGCGGACAAGGGCTGTCGGCCCCATGTTGGATCCGTCGGTGGGGCCCACTAGTCGGCGGGCCCCAGAAGTCGGCGGAGAAGACGGCGACCTAAGAGACTGACGGCTGGGACCCGCGCCCAGCCGGATTACCATTGTACCCCCGGGGGGTAGGCCTATATAGACCCCCCGGGGCACCCATGCAAAGGGTTGGAACCTAGTAGTTTGACACACACATAGAGGGAAGAAAGGAGCCAGCCGTGCCCTTCTCCTTCCTCACCCCAAACAGCTCAAGGAGCCACCTTGTACTCACTTTGCCATAATGATCATGCGGAGACCCCGCAGAGCAGCAGTAGGGGTGTTATCTCCTCGGAGAGCCCTGAAGCTGGGTAAGATTCGCCGGCGTGCATGCCTTCACCTCGTCCCGTTTCCAGGCAGCGGCGACGTTCTATTCACCCCCTCCATGATAAGCCATCCTTTGGCATATGTCGCACCCAACCCCCGACATTTGGCGCCCACCATGGGGCTAGGTGCACCGTCGTCCGAGACCTGCTCGGGCGGGAACCCTCTTCCTCCTCGGGCGAGTGCAGCCAGCCCGGCCGCCAGACGGAGTTCAGGCCGACGCTACTGCATGGCGCTGAGGTCGTCTGCGCGGCGAGCTGCCTCGCCGAACTTGTCGGCGAGGTTCACCTCTCCGACGAGCCTGCGTCCGACGCAGGCACGGATGGCCCCGAGAGCCTCCTCGCGGGCCTCCTCGAGCAGCTCCACGTCGCCGGCGAGCCTGCCGCCGACCTGGAGTCTGTAGGCTCCACCGACCTGATGCTGGTCGACTCCGACACCGCGTCGCTCGACGCGTTCCCCACCAACGTGGTGGTCTAGGATGAGCCGCTCCCTCGCGCGGAGAGCGGCGGAAGCACCGTCACGGAGGTGCTCGTCATCGGTCATAGCGAGCCTTCCGGCGAGGGGGCTCATGACCCTCTCGACGCGGTTCTGCAAGACCTGACCGCGCCCATTCCGGAAGACGCCGACGCGGGGACGCTGGAAGCGCGCCGCCTCCAGCTCCTTGTGGGCGCAAAGAAGCTGGCAAGCATGAGACGCTTGTCAGAAGCCTACCAGCGCGAGATGGATCGCGCCGTGGGCGGCTCGCCGGCTCCGACTGGGCCTAGCCGCCTAGGCGCGGTCCAGCAGCGCGGCGTAGCCATCGCCAACCTGTTTGGGGCCAATCGCCTGTGTCGCCACGCCATGGAGAACATCCGCGCCGCCAGCGGCGGCGCATTTAGCTGGATAACTTCAAAGGCGAGGAGCGCCACCGATGACGAGCGAGTCCAGCAGCTCCTCGCGATCGCCGCACAAGACGGCCGCTGCCGCCGCGGAGGCGCCACGACGACAACACGGTGACTTGCCTCCCGCCGAGATCAAGGCGCAGCGTCTGGACGCCGGGCTGGCGGCGTCCGTGGAAGAAAAATAAGGATCCGCTGTCAGCCATAGTCGGACCCACATCTCCATCGAAGCGCGACGAAGACGGCCGCCCGAGAGCGAGAGCGGCGGGACAACTATCCGCCTCCTCCTCCCGTGAAAAGGCGAGTCTCCCGCCACCCGTCGAGCATCCGACTCGGCGACCACCTTGGCCGCCGAGAGGAGTCGGAGAAACGACGCCCGCCACCGGATCGAACGACTCCACCGATCCTCGGCGCTGGAAGAAAGAAGACGAGTTGGGCCCGCCTGTTTCGACCTCGCATCCGAGACGAGCCCTTCCCGCAGGGTTCACACTCCCGAGATACGCCCAAATACACCGCCCCGTGAAGCCGAGGACTGGCTAGTGGACTACTCCACGGCCGTCAGCATAGCGAACGACAACAAGCGCGTTGCAGTAAACTATGTTCCCCTCATGCTCCAGGGCACGGCCCGGACATGGTTGAATAGCTTGAAGCCCTGCAGCATCAACAGCTGGGTCGACTTCACCGAGGCCTTCGTCCGCAACTTCACGAGCACATACAAGCGACCTCCCAAGCCTCGCCAACTTTCCTTGTGCGTGCAAGGCCCCAACGAGTCTACTCGCGACTACCTCACGCGCTGGGCCGAGCTCTGGAACTCCTGCGAGGGAGTGCATGAGGTGCAGGCTATCGAGTACTTCACCGCTGGGTGCAGAGAAGGCACCCTCCTCAAGCACAAGCTCCTTTGCGACGAGCCGGAGACCCTCGACGAGCTGCTGATCATAGCAGACAAGTACGCCACAGCCGACTCCTCCATGAAGTCGGAGATCGAGGTCGGCAGAATCGCAAGGTGGCTCCTCAGCCCCTGTAACTCCGGTGGCGACACCAATCGGCGACAATGCAGAATGATCACAAGCGCAAGGCCCGCAGCCGCTTCCAACAGCCGGCGGTGGCGACAATCGAGACCAACAACGGAGGGCAGCCTCACCTTGCGGCGAAAGGCGGCAAGTCCAACTGGTTGCCGGCCTTCTCTTCGAGCGCAGATCGTGGATGGACCCTGCAAGTTCCATAGCGGCGCGAAGCCGTCGAATCACACCACCCAGAAGTGCCACTGGCTCACCAGGATCACCAAGGGAGACGGCCTCATCCCGCCCCCGCCTGCTGGGCCGCCGCCTCCACCACCGCCCCAGCAGCCGGCTGTCAGGCCAGTCGGCGCAGTACAAGACGAGTACCGAGAAGAGCATGAAGCCTATGTAGTGCTCACCAGTGTGGCCGACGATCGCCGCAGCAGGCGGCTGCAACAGCAAGAAGTGAATGCAGTGGCATCAGATACTCCAGAATTCATGCACTGGTCCGAGAAGCCTATCAGTTGGAGCCGAGCTGATCACCTAGAGGTGATGCCGAATCCGGGCTCCTACGCCCTGGTCTTGGGATCCACCCTTACCGTGGATAGGCGGGCCGCTCGCTTCTCGCGAGTGCTGATAGACGGAGGCAGCAGCATCAACATCCTATACAAGGATACAATGGAGAAGTTAGGAATCAAGCAAAGACAGCTTCAGCACAGCCGGACTGTGTTCCACGGAATTGTACCTGGCCTTTCCTGCTCACCGATTGGCAAGATTCTGATAGACGTCCTCTTTGGGGACAAAGATCACTTTCGCCGAGAGCCAGTCTGGTTCGAAGTGGTGGACCTCGAAAGCCCATACCATGCTCTGCTAGGCCAACCTGCTCTGGCCAAGTTCATGGCGGTCCCCCACTACGCCTACCTCAAAATGAAGATGCCGAGTACCAAGGGGATTCTGACCGTAGCCGGCGACTACAGAAAGTCATCCGCCTGTGTAGCTGAAAGCAGTCGGCTGGCCGAGTCCCTGGTGATCGCAGCTGAGAAGCGGCTTCTTGATCGTGTTGTGGCAATGGCCGGCAAGCAGCCAGAGATGTCGCCCGACCCCAAGGAGTCAGAAGCTGAGGGCTCGTTCAAGCCGGCCAAAGAGACCAAGAAGATACCCTTGGACCCGGAGCACCCGGAGAGATACGCTGTCGTAGGTGCAAACCTTGATAGCAAATAGGAAGGCGAGCTCGTCGATTTCCTCCGTGAGAATTGGGACATTTTCGCATGGTCTCCCAAAGACATGCCAGGTGTACCGACGGAATTCGCCGAGCACAAGTTACATGTCCGATCTGATGTGAAGCCCGTCAGGCAGCCCTTGCGCCGCCTGTCAGAAGAGAAAAGAAGAGTTGTTGGAGAAGAGATAGCCCGGCTCCTCGCAGCCGGCTTCATCATGGAAGTGTTCTTTCCAGAGTGGTTAGCGAACCCGGTCTTGGTACTAAAGAAGAACAAGCAGTGGCGGATGTGTATTGACTACACAAGCCTCAACAAAGCCTGCCCCAAGGACCCGTTCGCTTTGCCGAGAATTGATCAGGTGATAGACTCCACAGCCGGATGCGAGCTGTTGAGCTTCTTAGATGCATACTCAGGATATCACCAGATCAAGCTCAACCCAGAGAAGTGCGTCTTCGGAGTACCAGCCGGTCGGCTCCTTGGTTTCCTGGTCTCCGAACGCGGCATAGAGTGCAACCCTGTGAAGATCAAGGCAATCGAAAGGATGGAAGTACCCCGCCGACTACTAGATGTGCAAAAGTTCACCGGCTGCTTGGCGTCCATCAGCCGATTCATCAACCGGCTGGGCGAGAAAGCTCTTCCTCTGTACCAGCTCATGAAGAAGACCACCTTCTTCGAATGGAACTCCAAGGCGGACGAAGCTTTTCTCCAGTTGAAGAAAATGCTAACTACTCCCCCGGTGCTGGCGGCTCCGACTCCAAAGGAGCCCATGCTCCTGTATATTGCCGCCACCAGCAGGGTAGTCAGCACAGTCATTGTAGTTGAACGCAAGGAGGAAGGCAAGGCGCTACCTGTCCAGAGACCGTATATTACCCGAGCGAAATCTTGTCGACCTCCAAGCGAACTACCCCACTACCGAAAGATGTGTTACGGCGTGCACTTTGCCGCCAAGAAGTTCAAGCCTTACTTTCAAGAGCATCCAATCACCGTGGTGTGCACGGCCCCACTAGCAGAGATCACCGGAAGCAGAGATGCTTCTGGCTGAGTGGCCAAATGGGCCATAGAGTTGCCCCCCTACACCATCTATTACCAGCCCCGCACCGCCATCAAGTCGCAAGCACTGGCCGACTTCCTCGTCGACTGGGCCGAGACCCAGTACCTGCCGCCAGCGCCCGACTCCACCCATTGGAGGATGCACTTCGATGGCTCCAAGATGCGCACCGGCTTGGGAGCCGGCGTGGTCCTCACTTCCCCCAAAGGCGACAAGCTCAAGTACGCGCTGCAGATCCATTTCGCTGCCTCCAACAACGTCGCCGAATATGAGGTGCTCATTCACGGGCTCCGGCTTGCCAAAGAGCTTGGCATTCGCCGGATCCTTCGTTATGGCGACTCCGACTTGGTGGTCCAACAGTCATCCGGCGACTGGGACGCCAAAGATGCAAACATGGCGAGCTACCGTTTCCTGGTACAACAACTGAGTGGATATTTTGAGGGGTGCGAGTTCCTCCACGTGCCAAGAAACGACAACGACCAGCGGATACCACAGCAAGAATCGGCTCCACCCGCCAGCAATACCATCCGGCGTCGCCCTCAGCGCCTCCTCAAGCCATCATCAAGCCGTCACAGTCGGACTCCATTTTGTGCGGCTCCCAAGAAGTCGGATCCGACTCCAAAGCCTCAGCAGACGGCACAAAAATTCCGGCAGATGGCCCCAAGAACGCTACAGTCGAAGCCGGCACGGGGACTTCAGAACCCGGCCCGCGGACTGCGGCGACCATTGCGAAGACTCCAGCACTCGGCCGGGGACTGCGCCCGGTCGGCCAGGGACTTCTTCAACCCACAAGCTCTTTGGACTCCAACCCGCCGCCTCCCAGCCCAGCCGCCCTCGTCCAAGTAGCGAGACTTGGCGATCGAAGAAATAGCAGCACACTCATGGGCTCAGCCCATCCTGAAGTTCTTAGTAAGCGGAGAGCTACCAACCGATGAGACCTTGGCTCGGCAAGTGCAACGCCGAGCAGCAGCCTACACTATAGTCAACAGAGAGCTGGTCAGGCGCAGCGTCACTGGTGTCTACCAGCGCTGCGTCGAGTCAGAGCAAGGCCAAGCAATTCTTGAAGACATCCATCAGGGCGAGTGCGGCCATCATGCAGCCTCAAGAGCACTCATCGCCAAAGCCTTCCGACACGGCTTCTTCTGGCCGAATGCCCTAGAAGAGGCCAAGGAATTAGTTCAAAAATGCAAGGGGTGCCAGGTGTTCCGCTCCAAGCCGTTTCAGCCGGCTTCTGCACTCAAGACTATCCCCATCGCCTGGCCCTTTGCTGTTTGGGGCCTGGACATGGTGGGACCATTCGAAACGGCACGAGGCGGCCTAACTCACTTACTTGTCGCGCTGGACAAGTTCACCAAGTGGATAGAAGCAAAACCCATCAAGAAGTTGAATGGTCCTACTGCAGTGACTTTCATCGCTGACATCACGACTCGGTACGGCATACCACACAACATCATCACCGACAATGGCACAAATTTCGCCAAAGGCGCCCTGGCCCGTTTCTGCGCGACGCAAGGCATACGACTGGACTTAGCGTTCGTTGCCCATCCGCAGTCAAATGGCCAGGTGGAGCGAGCGAACGGCCTAATCCTGTTTGGCATCAAGCCTCGACTGGTCGAACCATTGGAGCGTTCGGCCGGCTGCTGGCTTGAGGAGTTGCCAGCCGTCCTCTGGAGTCTGCGCACGACTCCAAACAAGTCAACTAGCTTCATACCCTTCTTCCTCGTCTACGGTGTCGAAGCCGTCATCCCAACGGATATAGAGTTCGACTCCCCGCGAGTCACCATGTACACCAAAGAGGAAGCACAAGAAGCACGTCAAGACGGTGTCGATCTGCTGGAAGAGGGCCGGCTGTTGGCACTCAGCCGGTCCAGCATCTACCAGCAGAGCCTGCACCGCTACTACGACAAGAAGGTCAAGCCAAGATCATTCCTAGAGGGCGACCTTGTGCTCCGGCTGATCCAGCGAACAGCCGGCCAGCACAAGTTTTCGGCACCTTGGGAAGGCCCATTCATCATCGACAAAGTCTTTGCAACGACTCCTACTACGATCGGCGCCGAAGCCCGAGCACACAAGAGGGACGACTCCGCAAAGAGATGGAGCGGCCATGGAATGTGAATATCCTCCAAAGATTTTACTGATTGATGCAGTATGTACCATGCTACCCTTTGTGTTTAAAGTACCAAGACTTGGGGCCCCGAGGCGAGCTCGGGGACTGCCCTCTTTGTTATCTGTATGATAAAATTATGCCTTGAGTATGTTACTCTTTGTTATGCTATTTGGCACGGGCTCGACTAGTCGGCCGGGGACTCACCATATGAGCTATGAAATGCTTCCTGCAATCGGACAAGTAACGTCGGTGCCTAAGCCGTCTCTGTCTGAAGCCGTAGCTTCATAAGCGACTATTTGGTGGGCAGGAGTAAGGAAGAGCAGCGCCCACGAAAAAAATGGCTAAGGACCCAAAGCATAAACATAGTTTAAATCGGCTTCCAGCCTGTTTTGTAAAACCGACTCTTAAGTAGTCGACACCGCTTTCTACCCAACTTGCTTACTCTAAAAATGGCCAAGTACTTGCCTTCTCAAAGTAGCCAAGCACTTGACCCAGACGGCAATCCATGAGGCGGTTGCCCGATGGGCAAGCGGCAACCAAGGAAGGCGGCAAAGGAAAAAGCCACAAGAGCATAAGCAAGGAAATTAGAATAATATTTACACAAGCTTAGACCCTTGGCGGATCTTGGACGGAGGTTGAAATACACCCGAGGTGGAATTGTGCAATTAACAAGTTCTTTTAAAGACTAGCAAAACAGATAAAATAAAAAGCGAGGCAGCGGCCTAGGAAGTGGCAGATGGGGTGGAAGGCGGAGGCGGCAATGCGTCGTCAGCGCCGGGCGGCCGGGCTGGCGATCTCGGCTTGGTCGTCTCCGGCTGCAGCCGGCCCAGACGGCCGCGGCTCGTTCTTGGAGGCACGGTCGAGTGAGGCTGGTCGCTGCTCCGTCTTCTGGCGCCTCCATGTCGTCTCCGTCCTCCGCCTCGTCTTCCTCCTTGGCGCTGAGTCGATCACCTCCGCGAGTCCTCGTCGTGATCCGGGTTCATCGAACCACTCGTGGCGCCTCCCACCATCCTCAGCCCGCTCAGGGCGAAGATGATGGTGTCCGTGTAATCGGCAATCGCCGCGCCGCCGACAAAGGCGTCCTCCGCGGCCAGCAACTCCGCCTGGGCCTCTGACCGGAACGCGGCCAGCCGGTCCAGATCTAGCCCTGGATACCACGCCTTGACGAATTCCAGGGCCCGGCGAGCCCCAGCCCGAGCCGCGGGACCCTTCCAGGCCTCAAGACGGCCAGCCGCGACCTCCAGCCAATCGGCGGTCCAGCTGGGAGTGCGCAGAATCGGCATGTCCGGCCACAAGGCAGCGATCGCCTGGGCGCCGACACGCTGAAGCTGGCGCAGCATCCGATGGGCGGCGCGGGCGAGCCTCAATGCTCGGGAGCTGCTCGTCAAGGGTCCGGGGCGTTAGCAGCGATCTCAGCATCACCGCCCTTTCAAGCCTCGCGATCAGCCTCGATAAGCGATTGGCGCTGCGTGTGGCGGGAAGAAGTCGCCAAAAAGAAGAAGAAGCAAGTCGAAAAAAGAGTCGGCTGACCCATAGTCACACCCAAAATAAGTAAAGCAAACTCTCCATCGGCGATGTCCTCGATTTCATGGAAGCCGGAGGTCGCAGCGCTTCCTTGTTGGTCCGGGAGGCGCTTCGCTCTCAAACTTCGGACAGGAGGCGGCCTCTTTCTTCTCCACCTGCGTCTGCGCCGCCTTAAGCAGCTCCCTGCGCTCCGCCATGTTGCGTAGCCAGCAGGTCGTGCTCTCTGCGAGCTTGCTGCACTCTTCCTCCTTGGCGCGCAAAGGCGGTGTTGGCGTACCAGCTGCCGCCAAGAGTGGCACCGGCCTCTGAAGAATAAAAAAAGAAGAAGGGCGCTGAAGTCGTCATCGGCTAAGAAGGTCGCCGGAAGATCCGGCCCATTGCGCAGCGATCGGCCCGAATCTCGAGGACTACAGCCAGGTGCGCCAGCGCCCGCCAAGAAGAAAACTCACCTCGGCTCCTCGCCAAGTCGGCAGTCCGCTTGCCCAGCTCCTCAACGTTGCGGTTGAAGGCGTTGGCGCGAGGTTTTGATACTCTGCGACAAGAATTCCGGACAAAGGTAAAAATTTGGAAGTAAGCAAATAGAGTTCGAGCCGCTTTGCTTTCGCCCGCCTGAAACTCGGGACTACACCAATGGAGTGCGCTAAGCGCGCCCGCAGAAAGAAACGAGAAAAATTCAAAAAAGAAACATACCCGCACGGCGGCTCGCGATGCCAGGTGCGCCTTGGAGAGGTTCTGGATGGCGTCGCCCTCAGCTCGCAGCTTCGCCTGGACGTCTAGAAGCGTCGTATTCAGCGGGCCTGTGCCGCCTCCTCTCACCCACCCAATGGGCGCGGCGCTTGTCGCCTCGGCGTCTGGAATGGCCGAGCTAGCGGCGCCGGTCTCCAAGGGGCGCGGCGCCGAAGTCGCCTTCTCAAGACGGCGTCGCTGTTGGCGGCGACTGAAGAAGCAGCCGCCACGGCCTCGCTGTCGTCGGCGGCACACAAGGGTCCGCCCGGCTGTTTGCCTCAAGCTCTCGAGACCGCGATGGAGGCGGCGGGGGTGGCACGGCCGTGCCCGACAGGGAGGCCTCGCCACCTTCACTCTCCGCGACAGGGACCTCACCGCCGACTCCCTCCGACTGCCCTGTGAACTCCAGCGGTGGCGGCGCAGAGCTCAGCGGGGTGACGAGCAGCGCCGACTGGAGGCGCGCGGCCTCCTCGGCTCGCCTCTTGGCTGCAACGGCGGCTTCGACCTCCTCCAGTTTCTTCTGGGCGGAAGCCGCCGCCTTCTCAGCCTCCGCCTTCTCCAGACAGGCGGCCTCCTCCTCATCGCGCTTCTCCTGCGCATTCCGCTCCGTCGCCTCCGGGCGGCGGCAGAGATCAATCCGCCGAGTATTGGCGGGCGTCTCTCCGACCCCATGCCAGGCGCGGCGACCCTCTCCAAGGTGAGGGGAGCCTTGATGAGAAAAAGACATGTAAAGACTTGGACAAGACGGACCAGAAGAAAACAAGACAAAATAAGAAGTACTTACGCGGAGACCAGCGGCGGCTTCTTCACTTCCTTGCGGAAGCGGTTAGCCTTCGCGACCGCCTCCTCGCGCTGGGTCGCGGCTGCCGTCCCCCTGAATTTCTTCGCCCGGCCGCCTGGCAGGCTCGGCCCAGCCCGGCGCTTCTTTGCGCCGCCTCGACCACCCAAGGCGGCGGAGGAACACGCGCCTGGATGGCCGGCTTTCCGTTGACGGCGAGGGACGACTTCCTTTTCGCCGTCGTCGTCAGGCCAGTCGGCGAAGGTTGCCGAAGGCCTGAAGTCGTCGGCCCCTCCTCCTCCCTCGGCGTCGGTCTCCATCGCCGCCACCCGCAAGTCGGGATCGTCGGCGTCGCTCTTCGCCCGGTCAGGGACGAATTCATGAGCCGGCCCCGCGGTGCCGGCCGACGGCTGCATAAGGGGATTCTGAATGGGAAAAGACCAAAGAAAATTAGAGTCGGATTCGGCTGAAGAAGGAAACAGAAAAGCAAGAGATGACTTACCACAGGCGGGGGGTTGGCGCGCGAGTACGGTTCCTTGCCGAACTGCCATTCCTCCGTGAGGCCGCAGTTCGCCAGGAAATTCACCGTGTCCACCACCTCCACGTGGGGCATATCTTTGGAGCACAGCCGGCTGGGGTCCCGGCGGCCGCTCATCTGACAGATCAGATGAGGTCGGCCTTGGAGAGGAAGGACTCGGCGCGCCACGAAGGCGGCCAGCAAGTCAGCCCCAGTCAGGCCCTCCGACTGCGTCATCACACGGAGCCGCGCGACGGCGGCGCCGCCTGCGGGAGTCAGCGTCCGGGCCCGATGGGACCAGCTGGGGAGTCGCCCCGCCAACTCACCGGCCACGTAAGGCGGCAAGTTGACCCAGTCGCCCTCAGGGGCGACGTTCTTGACGTAGAAGTACGTGCACTGCCACATCTTCACCGAATTGATGAGGGGGATGGCAGGGAAGGGGTTCTAGGGCACCGGCCTCATTGCGATGAACGTGCCGCACAGAGCCGGCACGCGAGCGACGTGGGTTCAGAGCTTGGCTTGGAAGAATTCCCCCCACAGCTCGATGGTGGGGAGAACGCCAAGAAAGCCCTCGCATAAGGATGCGAAGGCGGCCAGCAGCACCACCGTGTTTGGAGTGAGGTGGTGCGGCTGGAGCCCGTAGAACTCCAGGAACGCGCGGAAGAAGCTGCTCGCCCGCAGCCCCAACCCGCGCATGAGGTGCGAGCGGAATATGACCCGCTCGCCCTCCTCCGGCGCCGGCGTTATTTCGCCCGCTGGCGCGGCGCGGGTCCGCACTAGGTGGCTGGCGGGGATGCGGCGCGTTTGGCGGAGGAATTCGATGATGTTGTCGTCAACAATGGAGCCATCCCACACGCCGGAGCGCGCGGCGGGAGGCGCGGCGGCCGAGGAAGAGCTCATCTCCACGGCGCGGCGTGGTTCGGCAGCGCGGGCGAGGAGGAAGACGGGCAAGCAAGCGGAGAAGCGAGAGAAGCGGGGAAGAGTGGGTGCGCGTGCGTCGCCGCCCCCTCCTCCGCTTATTTATAAACACCTAGGCTGAGAAGCCGAGGGGCGGCGGGATGCTCGCGCCCATGTCCCCACGCCCACGATTTAACCCGCGACGTTCTGCACGCGATAACGGCGTGAAAACCAACCGCCCGCACGGCCGCAGCGGATCCGCCCGTGCGCCGAGGCACGGTAGTGGCGGGCCCCGCCTGACGGGCCTGTCTAGTCACGCGCGTGGGCGGGCAGACTGGCCCTGCCGCGTGGCGTCACGTGGCGGGACCGCAACGGGCAGCTGCCTGGAAGCTTGTCAGGCACGCTGCCCGGATCCCGCCATGACCTTCGAAACCTTTGAGGAGAAAGACTGCTTCCTGCAAGGCCGACTCCAGCTAGTCGGCTCAATAGGGAGATGGCGAGCCGAGCCCAGATTCTTCCATTAGAGGGATGAAACTGTTGAGGCTCCTCGACATGTTGCCATCGGCGCCTCACCAGCTTCGGGGACTACTGTCGGAGTAATGGGCCACGGGTAGGCAAATCCGAGCCCCTGGACCTTTCAAAACATCGGGGCAGACTGCGCCCCTCAAGACCCCAAGACGAAGAGCCGCCTTCTGAGAGTCGGCGACAGAGCCGCCGACGCCCCCCACCGAGTCGAGAGCGGCCTCAAGGCGAGCCGACTCCAAGCCAGCGACTTCGAAGAAGCCGGCTCACGGGAGTCGGCCGGCGACTCAACCGCCTCCTACTAATGCGACTACAGGACGGGATGGGATGAAGCCGCCTGCAGCCCATCCTGCCCGCTCATAAAGGACATGCATGGCCCGAGGCGCCAGTCTTGGCGGAGATCTCCGTCCGGCGCGCAACTGTTGCCACGCTGGCCTCGACATCAACCCGTGGGCAGATCCTGTACCCACGATGGCCTGTCATGCGACCACGAAGGCGGCGGGACCCTTTGTCGGCGGGAGTCTGAAAGACGCGCGAGCGCCCAAAGACGGACCCGCTGGAGTCGGCCTCCGAGTCGGCCGCCCCTCCCACGGGCTCCTGCACCATTAACCGAGACAAGGCGAGGATGGCAGCAGTGATCGCCCGCCAGCGGCGCACTGCTGCCATGACCCCGCGAACAAGCTCGCGTCATTAGAAGAGCGGCTACAGTAACCCGCTGCCGGCAAGACCCGCCCGCGGCGGACAAGGGCTGTCGGCCCCATGCTGGACCGTCGGCGAGGCCCACTAGTCGGCGGGCCCCAGAAGTCGGCGGAGAAGACGGCGACCTAAGAGATCGACGGCTGGGACCCGCGCCCGGATTACTCATTGTACCCCGGGGTAGGCCTATATAAACCCCACAGGGACCCATGCAAAGGTTGGAACCTAGTAGTTTGACACACACATAGAGGGAAGAAAGGAGCCAGCCGTGCCCTTCTCCTTCCTCACCCCAAACAGCTCAAGGAGCCACCTTGTACTCACTTTGCCATAGTGATCATGCGGAGACCCCGCAGAACAGCGATGGGTGTTATCTCCTCGGAGAGCCACAAGCTGGGTAAGATTCAGCGGCGTGCATGCCTTCGCCTCATCCCGTTTCCAGGCACCGGTGACGTTCTAGTCGCCCCCTCCATGATAAGCCATCCTTTGGCATATGTCGCACCCAACCCCCGACAGCCCCTCCGATGAAGTGTGAGTAGTTTACTTCAGACCTTCGGGTCCATAGCTAGATGGCTTCTTCTCTCTTTTTGGATCTCAATACAATATTCTCCCCCTCTCTCGTGGAGATCTATTCGATGTAATCTTCTTTTTTCGGTGTGTTTGTTGAGACCGATGAATTGTGGGTTTATGATCCAGATTATCTATGAATAATATTTGAATCTTCTCTGAATTCTTTTATGTATGATTGGTTATCTTTGCAAGTCTCTTCGAATTATCCGTTTGGTTTGGCCAACTAGATTGGTAGTTCTTGCAATGGGAGAAGTGTTTAGCTTTGGGTTCAATCTTGCGGTGTCCTTACCCGTGATGAAAAGGGTTGCAAGGCACGTATTGTATTGTTGCCATCGAGGATAACAAGATGGGGTATTTATCATATTGCATGAATTTATTCCTCTACATCATGTCATCTTGCTTAAGGCGTTACTCTGTTTTTAACTTAATACTCTAGGTGCATCTTTGGATAGCGGTCGATGAGTGGAGTAATAGTAGTAGATGCGCACAGAGTCGGTCTACTTGTCTTGGACGTGATGCCTATATACATGATCATACCTAGATATACTCATAATTATGCTCAATTCTGTCAATTGCTCAACAGTAATTTGTTCACCCACCGTAGAATACTTATGCTCTTGAGAGAAGCCACTAGTGAAACCTATGGCCCCCGGGTCTATTCTCATCATATCAATCCCCATCACTTTATCACTTGCTTTGTTTTTACATTACCTTTTACTTTTCACTTTGCATCTCTATACCAAAAATACCAAAAATATTATTTATCATCTCTATCAGATCTCACTCTCGTAAGTGACCGTGAAGGTATTGACAACCCCTAATCGCGTTGGTTGCGAGTAGCTATTGTTTTGTGCAGGTACGAGGGACTTGTGCGTGGCCTCCTACTGGATTGATACCTTGGTTCTCAAAAACTGAGGGAAATAGTTACACTACTTTGCTGCATCATCCTCTCCTCTTCGAGGAAATCCAATGCAGTGCTCAAGACGTAGCAGTTGGGTGCAAGTTGTTTGATTGTTTGTGCAGGTATTCGGTGACTCGTGCGTTGTCTCCTACTGGATTGATACAGGGAAATACTTTTCTCTACTTTTCTGCATCACCCTTTCCTCTTTAAGGAAAAAACCAACGCAAGCTCAATAAGTAGCAGTTGTATGCATACTCTCTTAATGCAAAACAACGTCACATTAGATTGTCCCTTATGAGAGCAACCTTTATTATGCAGTCCATCGCTTTTATTACTTTGCCATCACAAGTTCGTACAACGCTTAATTTCTCTTACACTAAATGACCAAACACATTTAGAAGCAATTTTTATTGCCTTATTGCACCGATGACAACTTACTTCAAGGATCTTACTCAATCCATAGGTAGGTATGGTGGACTCTCAAAACAAGATTTTGGGTTTAAGGGTTTTTGGATGCACAAGTATTATCTCTACTTAGTGCGGAATTTGGGTAGCAAAGAATTTGGGTAGCAAAGATATTAAGCAAGCACCACATGTTGAAGGATCTATGAAAATATAACTTCTATGTGAATATGAACAAACATAAATCATTACGTTGTCTTCCTTGTCCAACATCAACAGTTTGACATAAGATATTTAGTGGGGGGCTCAAAGTCATAAACGATGTCGAAGATAATGTATTTGCATGTGAATCTTCTCTTCCCTTATTAATTCTTTCATGAATTGCAATATTGACCAATGATATGTTTGTCAACTTTCAACAAATCTTACCACTTATACTTTTCCTTATGTGATGTCATTACTTACCATAAGATTAGCATATGATCTTTTTTATTATTTCCTTTTATTTTGATTGAAACAAAAAGTTAAAGAAGCAAAAACTCAAACTAAACTTTATTATATAAATCTCACTCGATTACATAGATAGGTAGATCACGAAACTAGCACTTGAAAATAGATCAAACTAAACTTTTATTCACTAAATCATGAAATAGCTAAAGATCGAATTAAGATAGGTAAAGGTAATGAAAGTGATGGTGATACGATACCGGGGCATCTCCCCCAAGCTTGGAAAAAGCCAAGGGGAGTGCCCATACCCATGTACTCAAGTCTCCTTTGGTGGGGAAGATGATGATGGTGGTGGTGATGAGGTAGTAATAGTGTTCTTCTTCTCCAGCTTGCGTCGGAGGCTAAAATTATCCTCCCTCAAATCATTGTTCTCTTGCTCAAGATTTAATATCCTCTTGCATAATGCTGCCTTGCTTTCCTACAGAAAACGAGAAGGGATAAATTGGGTCTTAGTTTTGTTTGCTCTGTTGGGGACACTTGACTTCTTGAACTTCGCGTGCATATCTCCAGGTTGAGGTAGTGGGGCTTCATCTTCATCTGAGGATGCATCCTCCGTCTCCTTCGAATCGGTATCTTCCTCCTCATCCCGTGAACTAATAATAGGGGAAGGTATTCTTAAAGATATTTGGATCTAGAGTACGACGGGTAACATAGCCCTCTCCATCTGAATCTTGAGATGACATATTTTCACATCTGTTAGAAAAATAGCACGAAACAAGAACTGAGGATTTCACTGTGATACAGTGGTCAAATCGTCCGAGGGTATATATAAAGATTTTTCATTCTGAGGAAACAAGCATACGGAAAGAAACGAAGTAGTGAAGGTGCCCGAGGGTCCCACCACCCACCAGGGCGCGCCAGGTGGGGCAGGCGTGCTCTAGTGTCTTGTGGGCACCTGGGTTGCCTTTCCGGTTGTTTCTTGTTTTCCTATTTTTTTCTAATATTCCAAAACTGATAGAAAATATTTTTGTGGATTTTTTGGAGTCCGTTTACTTACCGTATCACCTACTCCTCTTAATGAGGGTTCTGGAGTGTTCTCGAAGGTTTCTTTTATGTGTTCCTCCGGTGTCATGGTTTGGATAATATTGCTTTCAACATTAATAGGCGTACCTAAGATATAGTGCTTAATTCTTTGTCCACTGACCACCTTCGGGTTAGTACCTTCGGCATTATTGATCTTAATACCTCTAGAGCGATAACCTTCTTGGGTGATATAAGGTCCTTCCCATTTGGAAAGAAGTTTTCGACATGCCATCTTTTAACTTTTACTTTGAATAGTTTGGCATTTTCATAAGCTTGGGTTCTCCATTCATCTAGTGAGCTATTATCAAATAACCTCTTCTCACCGACAACTTTGAAGTCATAATTGAGTTCTTTGATTGCCCAATATGCTTTATGTTCTAACTCAAGAGGCAAATGGCAAGCTTTTCCATAAACCATTTTATATGGAGACATACCCATAGGATTTTTATATGTTCTTATGTAGGCCCAAAGTGCATCATCTAATTTCTTAGACCAGTTCTTTCGGGACCTATTGACAATTTTTTGTAATATTAATTTTATTTTTCTATTGCTAAGTTCAACTTGACCACTAGATTGAGGATGATAGGGTGATGCAGTTCTATGGTTAACATCATATTTAGCAAGCATTTTACGGAAGACACCATGAATAAAGTGTGAACCACCATCAGTCATTAAATATCTTGGGACTCCAAACCTTGGGAAAATAACTTCTTTAAGCATTTTAATGGAGGTGTTAAGATCAACACTACTAGTTGGAATAACTTCTACCCACTTAGTAACATAATCAACAACAACCAAAATATGTGTATACCCACTAGAGGAAGGAAAAGGCCCATATAATCAAAACCCCAAACATCAAATGGTTCAACAACAAGTGAATAATTCATAGGCATTTCCTGAAGCTTACCGATATCACCTATTCTTTGAGATTCATCACAAGACAAGACAACCTTACGGGCATCTTTGAAAAGAGTAGGCTGATACGTATCCAATGTATCTATAATTTATGAAGTATTCATGCCATGTTTACAACAATTTTATATGGTTTTGGTATGATTTTATTAGAACTAACCCGGACTGACGCTGTTTTCAACGGAACTACCGTGCTGTCGTTTTTTGTCCAGAAATGTAAGTTCCTGGAATGGGCTAAAAATTTACGGTGATCGTTTATGGCCCAAAAGAGACCCACGGAGCACCAGAGCTATGCCAGGGGGTGACCGAGGAGCCCACAAGCCAGGGGCGCGCCCACCCCCCAGGGCGCGCCCCTAGGGCTTGTGGGCCCCTCGGGTGTCTCCCTGACTTGTTTCTAATGCCAAATACTCTTATATGTATAGAAACCTCCTAAAAGAACCCTAGATCATAAGTTCCGCCACCCTAAGCCTCTGTAGCCATGAAAAACCAATCGGGAGCCCCTTCCGGCACCCTGCTGGAGGGGGAAACCATCACCGGAGGCCATCTTCATCATCCTGGCTGTCTCCATGAGGAGGGAGTAGTTCACCCTCGGGGCTGAGGGTATGTACCTGTAGCTATGTGTTTGATCTCTCTCTCTCTCTCTCTCTCTCTCTCTCTCTCTCTCTCTCGTGTTCTCGATTTGGCACGGTCCTGATGTATCGCGAGATTTGTTACTATAGTTGGATCATATGGTGTTTCTCCCCTCTACCTTCTTGTGATGAATTTAGTCTTGCTCTTTGATGTTTCCTTATGTTGGATTGAGTATTGGATTTGAGAACACTTGATGTATGTCTTGCGATGGGATATATGTGGTGACAATGTGATGTTCTATTGATTCACTTGATGTATGTTTTGGCACTCAACTCGCGGATTCCCGAGATGACATTGGGGTAATCTATGCATAGGGGTTGATGCAAATTTTTGTCCTACATTCTCCGATAGAAACTTTGGAGTGATTCTTTGTTGCATGCTGAGGGATTGTTATATGATCCAATTATGTTATCATTATCGAGAGACTTTTCACTAGTGAAAGTATGAACCCTAGGCTTTGTTTCCAAGCATTGCAATACCGTTTTTGCTCACTTTTATTACTTGCTACCTTGCTGTTTTTATATTTTCAGATTACAAAAACCTATATCTACTATCCATACTACACTTGTATCACCATCTCTTTGCCGAACTAGTGCACCTATACAATTTACCATTGTATTGGGTGTGTTGGGGACACAAGAGACTCTTTGTTATTTGGTTGTAGGGTTGTTTGAGAGAGACCATCTTCGTCCTACGCCTCCCACCGATTGATAAACCTTAGGTCACCCACTTGAGGGGAAATTGCTACTGTCCTACAAAACTCTGCGCTTGGAGGCCCGACACGAGTCTACAAGAAGGTTGTGTTGTAGACATCAAGCTCTTTTCTGGCGCAGTTGCCGAGGAGGTGAGTGCTTGAAGATACATATATCTTTAGATCTTGCAATTGAATCTTTTAGTTTCTTGGTTTATCACTAGTTTAGTCTATAAAAGAAAACTATAAGAAAATGGAATTGAGGTTGCCTCATATTATTCATCTCTATAATATCTTTCTTGAGAATGATGGATCGGAAGATTGTGCCAAAGTGTTGGAAGAAGAAGTCAATAAAATGTTTGGCATAAAATATTTGAATGATGAGTATGATTGCGATGTTGTTATTATGAATTCTTTTATTATCCATGATGCTATTTATATGAAAAGCCATAAGCTTGGGGATGCTATGTTTGATGAAAATGATATTTTTTGCCCCCCAAGTTTTGATGAGAAAAGTTATTATGATGATATCATGCCTCCTATTTATGATGATTATATTGGTGAAAGTGGGTTTGGAAGAGTGTCGGCTTTATGTAATAATGATCCCACTATTTTGGAGGGTGTTGAATCTTATTGTAATAATTATGAAAGTGGGTTTGGAGATGTCATGACTTTATTTAGTGATGAATCCACTATTTTGGAAGAGGTTTCAATTGACTATGATAAAAAAGTTGCTATCTATGATGATTATTGTAATGACATGTATGCCATAAATAATAATGATAACCATGAAACTTGTCATCATGATTTTAATGCTCAATATGATTATGCTAATCGAGTATCACATGATAGTTATTTTGTTGAATTTGCTCCTCCCACTACTATCAATGCGAATGTTTTTGCTCGTGTGGAGAGTAACAAAAATTCTATGCTTATGCATCATGAAAAGAATGCTTTATGTGATAGTTGTATTGTTGAATTCGTTCATGATGGTACTGAAATATTATGAGAGAGGAACATATGCTTGTAGGTATTGCAATAATATCAAGTTTCCTCTCTATGTGTTGAAAATTTTGAAGTATTGCTTATTTTGCCTCCCTATGCTAGTTGATTCTAGTCCCATAAATTATTTGCTCACAAAATCCCTATGCATAGGAAGTGGGTTAGACTTAAATGTGCTAGTCATATGCTTCATGATGCTCCCATTATGTTTCACTTCTTATCTTTCATGTGAGCATCATTGAAATCATCATGCCTAGCTAGAAAGGCATTAAAGAAGAGCGCTTGTTGGGAGACAACCCAACATTTACCCCTACTGTTTTTGTGTGTTCACATGATTAAGCTACTGTAGTAATCATGTTTTATTGCTTTTGTTTCAATAAAGTACCAAGTAAAGCCTTTGGGATAGTGTGGATGATAGTTGACTTGATTCTGTGCAAAAATAGAAACATTTCCTTCCAGTAACATAATTGTTTAAATTCACTGATGCGTGATAAAATTCTAAATTTTTTACACATGATTTATATACAAATTTCCTACTTTTTCATAATTTTTCAGAAGTTTTGGAGTAATAGAAGTATGGTTGTTGTTCATATCATTACAGAATGTTCTGTTTTTGACAGATTCTGTTTTCAATGCATAGTTTGCTTGTTTTAGTGTTTCCATAGCTTATATTAAGTGATATAAATTATGGAAATGATAAGGTACAATAGGCATTGTGTGAGAACAATTATGAATCTTATCTTGACAGTACCAAAGTGAATGATTTGTCTTTATCATACTAACCCATCTCACGAAGTTTCGTTAAGTTTTGTGTGATTGAAGTTTTCAAGTTTTGGGTGAGATACCGATATGAGGAGAATAAGAAGTGGAAAGACACTAAGCTTGGGGATTCCCAAGGCACTCTGAGGTAATATTCAAGGAAATCCAAGCAACTAAGCTTGGGGATGCCCTGGAAGGCATCCCCTCTTTCATCTTCAATATTATCGGTAACCTCACTTGGAGCTATACTTCTATTTGTCACATGATATGAGTTTTGCATGGAGCGTCATATTATTTTATTAGGATTTTCTTGCTTTTATTTAGAGTCATGTTTTGCATCTTTTATTTCAATAAAAAGTTCAAGTATAGCCTTTACCATCCTTATTTTGCAAGTCTATATGTTGCTGTTTTGAAAACAGAAAATTTTCTATCATTGTCTGAGTTCTTATGGAAAGTCAGAATGTGATAAAATCTTGAAATTTTTACACAATGAGTAACAACAAATTTTCTACAATGTGGTAATTTTTCAGAATTTTTTAGTTAAGGAAGTATGAATATTCTTGCATTCTTTTCAAACTGTCCTGTTTAGACAGATTGTTGTTACGTTTGCATTGTTTGCATATGTTTGCTTGTTTAATGATTATATTTGAGGATAGGAGTATTAAATATGCAGAGGCATTTAGTATGCAATGTTAAATAATAATTTGAGTGGTTTGCTACAGTAGAGAATGATAAGGTTTTGCATTGACTTATACTAACTTATCTCACGACTTCTTGTTGAGTTTTGTGTGCATGAAGTTTTTGAGATTTAGGGAAACCATGATATGAGAGAAATTAAGGAGACACAAAATCTCAAGCTTGGGTATGCCTAAGGCATCCCAAGATAATATTCCAAGAAGTCTCAAGCATCTAAGCTTGGGGATGCCCCGGTAGGCATCCCACCTTTCTTCATCAACAATTATCGGTTAGCCTCGGTTGAGCCTAAGTTTTTGCTTCTTCACATGATATGTGTTATCCTTGGAATGTCATTTCATTTTGTTTTGCTTTGTAGCGACCTGACCCAAAATCGGTCAAATCTCTGTGTCTGTACCATCCCAAGATCATGCTGGTACTCACAGTACATCGATAAAGTAATCAAAGTTCAATCACACCTGAATATCATTAATCGATTCTCATATAGAGTCTTTATTACAAGGGAATAAATTCGGCTCAAGGCCAACTCATGAGAAATAAACTAAAATGCTGCGGAGCGTCGAGGTAAAGCGAGTCCATCCGACTCAAAGGGCAATCGCCAAGCGCGAGCGTAGCCTCACTCTGATCGAATATATCTCGCAACATAATACGTTGCAGCCATGTAGGTCAGCTTTTGGAATAAGCTGGCAAGTTATGAGGAATAACAATAATAAAGTTACTAACTCTATATGCATATTTGGCTGTGGAGCTCTAAGTTTCATCATTTTATGTAAAGCCAATTTTATCCTACTACAAAGGACTTATTTGCAAATTACTACAAATTGTTGGTAGTTATTGAGATGGTTCCGCCAACCAATATCTCGCTCCCAAATTATTATTAAGTCATGAACCCATCAAATTAATTCATTAGAGTTAAGTGTTGAGATATCCGAATACTTCCAAGGTCCAGATGCTCAAATGTCCGTAATCCGGGACACGGCTAATCGATTAGGTTATAACACTCTGCAGAGGTTTGCGACTTTCCCGCAAGAATCATTCCCTCCTTTAAAGTCTTCGCACTTCATGGTGTTTGAAGACGGACGAATGAAACAGGGTCTTCCAAAGAGTTCTTCCGCCACCGCCGTACCCATCCAATCCTACCGTTCGTCTACTTCTCGTAGTACCGTCCAGCCAGCGTCACTACTAGGGTCAACCCAGCCAGAGCCCATAATGGCTTGCGGCTGCATGTAAGCTTCGGTCATGGGGCATCCATCCTTCTCTTCGTGGCTGGGTGAAGCTTTCCGCAGGATGTCATGGCGCTTCTCCATGCATCCCGGCCACCACTGGGTGCTCCAGGGTGCCCGTCAACCGTCCTCCACCCAGTAGTGATTTTCCGAAGTCCATCTTGATCATTGTAGTCCATGGGTTGTCATCATCATTAACTCTCACATCTTGCTTATGAACTTCACTCATCCCAAATCCCGTCTACGAGCATAGCAAAATAAAACTACTACGTCCCGGGGCCATGGTAACAAGGGGATTGGTTCATCCTACCACATGATACTACTCAAGTTTAATGACTTCAAGATTATCACTACTGCATGCAATGGTGGGGTGGTGACAACTACTAAAGCACAAAAACATAGGTATAGAAATAACATGATCAAAACTTGCCTTGCTGATGATCCTCGTAAGCTAAAGAGTCGTAGTAGCAAGCTTAGCAGACTGAACTCTACCGAGACAAACAATAACATAATAAGCACAAAGCAAGAGGATCACACAAGATAACAAAGATAACATAACACAACCAAACAATCAAAACCAAATCAAAAGGAAAACTCAAAGAAATCAAATTCAAAGTTTTTCCCTATTCCAAACAATAGCAAATATGGTTTTTATATAACAAAAATTCCTCAACATTACCTAATCATGGTTTTAGGTTAACTTAACAGAAAAGGATTAACTAAGCAATTAGGAGCAAAAAGAATTAATTAAAAGCTATTATAAAACTCACTTTAGGCCTAATCCAAATTCTATTAAGAAAATTAATTTAAAACTTTTATTAATTATGAATAAAAGTTCATCTAATGGAATGACAGAAACTAACCTAGAATAACTAATCACAAGTTAAAAATAAATTAATTTACTAATTTATTAATTAGGAAAACAGGAACTAATCAATTAATTAGGATTAATAGGATTCTGCCTAGAATTAATTATTTATTAATCCTAAAATACCAAAGTTAATTTCTAGGGTTTGGCAATATCAAAATAAAGTGATTGCAAAAGAATCATGCAAAAATAATTTTTCTAACTAAAACTATAGCAGATTTGCTATTCTGACTAAAACAATATTAAAGCATTTTTAATTATTTTTAACATAGCTAAATATATGTCTTTCAGAAACTACATAAAATTTTCAATCCAACAAAAAAAGAATCACTCAAAAATATTAAACAGAACAAAAGATATACATTTTTGAAATTTGAAACAAATCGGCTAAAACAGAAAATCTAAATAAAAAGAAAAATGCCTAATGGGCCTAAACTGTGCACTAGGCGTCAGATAGACTAAATGGGCCTAGGGTTTAACTAACAGAACCGGCCTAACTAAAATAAACCTAACTAATAAAAATAAACCGCTCGGCCGGCCGGTTTTCTAACAAAAACATACCCCTTCGGGGGCTTCTAATCGTAACCGCACGATTGGGATCGGACGGGAGGCGTTGCGGGACTCACGGACTCCGCGACGTCGGCGGCGGCGGCGAGAGTGCTCGGGGCTCCGGCGTCAGGCGAGCTTCAAGCGAGGCGTCGGGAGGTGCGCATTTGAGCACGGGAAGGGTTCGTGGGGTTGGGGAGGTCGGGGGGCACCAGGGCGGCGACGGCGAGGGTTTTGGCGGCGGAGGTGAGCTCGGGCTCCGGCGTGCTTCGGGAGAGAGAGGGAGAGGGGCTCCGGTGAGGCTAAGGGGGGGAATGGGGTGCGGGGGGCTTGGCTTATATAGCCAGGGCCTCGGGCGAGGGGCGGAAGGGCATCGGGGCGATCGGGGATCCCCGGATTCTTCGGGATCCGGCGGATCTCCGGCGAGGTTCGTTTCGTGGGCGAGGGGGAAGACGACGGGGTGGGGGCCACGGGTCAGTGAGAGAGAGAGGGGGAGGGTTCGGGCGGTCGACCGGATCCTAGGGGATTCGGGCGAGGGGGAGGCGCGGGCGGTCGGCTGGGCTGGCCTGTGGCCTAGTGGGCCGGTTGGCTGGGCCTGGTGCGCGGGGTGGCCGAGGGGCGCGGTGCTGGCTGGGCCTGGGTGGCCTGGCTGGCGCCCGAAAAGGTTTTTCCTTTATTTTTTTAATAAAACCAAAAACAAAATAAAACCTAAACTATAAATATTTTATATAGGGTATATATATACCAAAATGATCAGGGGAATATTCCCTTTCATTTGAACATTTTTCCAAAGTCAAAATCCAAACTTTATGAAAATCCATTTTTTTCAAATTCAAATAAAATTTCAGATTTGAATCCAATTCTTTTGGCATTGTTTCCTCTGATATTTTTGGAGTGTCATGTTTGCTCCTCTCATACTTTTGATCAAGTATTTATCAAGCTTGGTTTTGGAATTGTTTCCCACATGCCAAAGTTTGGAATTCAAATTTCAAATTCAAAACTCTCTGAAACTTCAAATGGTATTCAAATTCAAACAGGATGCATAGGATGCTTATCTATAATTGTAAAACATTCCAAATAGGAAAATTTGGGATGTTACAAACCTACCCACCTTAAGATGAATCTCGCCCTCGAGATTCGGGTTGGCTAGCAAATAGGTGTGGATGGTCTCGACGAAGATCTTCTTCGCGTTCCCAGGTGGCTTCTTCCTCGGTGTGGTGACTCCACAGCACTTTGCAAAATTTGATGACCTTGCTGCGGGTGACTCTGCTTGCAGTCTCGAGAATTTTGACGGGTTTCTCCTTGTAAGTCAAATCACTGTCAAGTTGTATGGTCTCTAGGGGCACTGTGTCTCTCAACGGAACATCAGCCATGTCTGCATGGCACTTTTTCAACTGAGAAACGTGAAAGACATCATGAACTCCGGACAATCCTTCCGGCAATTCCAACTTGTATGCAACTTCTCCACGACGTTCGAGGATTTTGTAGGGGCCAATGAATCGGGTGCTAATTTTCCTTGACTCCAAACCTCTTGATTCCACGAAGTGAGATACACGAAGATATGCTCGGTCTCCCACTTCGTAAGTCACCTCCTTGCGCTTCTCGTCGGCATAACTCTTCCGTCGTGGATCGTGCTATCTTGAGCCGGTCTCGAATTAGCTTGACTTTCTTCGAATCCTTGATAAGATCGGAACCGAAAAGTGATCGATCTCCAACGCTATCCCACAAAGAATGGTGTTCGCACCTCCTTCCGTATAGAGCTTCGAAGGGGCCATCTTCGATGGATCGATAACTGTTGTTGTATGAGAACTCTGCGTGAGGGCAAATTATCATCCCAGCTAGACCCATAGTCTAGCACACAAGCTCTCAACATGTCCTCCGTAATCTGATTTACTCTCTCGGTCCGTCCATCCGCTCATGGATGAAAGGCTGTCTTGAATTCGAGCCTCGCACCCAAAGTTTCATGCAATTGCTTCCAAAACTTTGAGGTAAACTGCGTTCCTCTATCGACACGATTTTCCTCGAACTCCATGCAGACATACGATCCTGGTCATGTATATCTTGGCCAACTTGGCACTGGTATAGGTAGTCTTCACGGAATGAAGTGAGCTACCTTAGTCAAACGATCAACCACTACCCGGATAGAATCATAACCTGAACGGGTCTGGGTAATCCTGTGATGAAATCCATACCAAGTTTCTCCCATTTCCAATCGGGAATCGGCAAAGGTTGAAGTAACCTGCTGGCTTCGATGTTCGCCTTTACACGTTGGCAAACATCGATACGGCTACGTACTCGGCAATGTCCTTCTTCATTCCTGTCCACCAGAAACTTTGCTTCAAATCCAGGTACATCTTGGTGTTGCCGGGGTGAATCGAGTACGGTGAATCATGTGCCTCCTGTAGAATTAGCTTCCTGAGCTCGGGATCATTGGGCACACATATACGATCCTCAAACCATATAGTTCCATGTTCATCCTTTCGGAATCCTTTAGCTTTTCCATCCTCCACCTTTTGCTTAATCTCATCGATTTCCTTGTCCGACTTCTGGGCTTCACGAATCCTTTCGGTCAGGGTGGATTGAACTTCCAGAGTTGCAACAAATCCTTTCGGAACTATCTCCAGTCGGAGATCTCTGAGGTCATCAACCAACTCCTGGGGTAATCCTCCTGCTGTAAGAGTGTTCACATAACTCTTACGGCTCAAAGCATCTGCTACAACATTGGCTTTACCGGGGTGGTAATGTAGCCTCATGTCATAGTCCTTTATCAACTCTAGCCATCTCCTCTGCCTGAGGTTCAATTCCTTCTGCGTGAAGATATATTTCAAACTCTTGTGATCCGTATAGACATCACAACGATTTCCAATGAGGAAATGTCTCCAGGTCTTGAGTGCATGCACAACAGCTGCTAACTCCAAATCATGCGTGGCATAATTCATCTCATGAGGCCGTAGCTGTCTGGAGGCATAAGCTACAACCTTACCTTCCTGCATCAACACTCCTCCGAGTCCTTGACGAGAAGCGTCACAATAAACCTGGTATTCCTTATGTATGTCTGGCAATATCAACACTGGAGCTGTGACCAACCGTTTCTTCAATTCTTGAAAACTGGCTTCACATTCCTCGGTCCAAACATACTTGGCTTCCTTCTTCAACAGCTCAGTCATGGGCTTGGCAATCTTCGAGAAGTTCTCAATGAACCTCCGATAATATCCTGCGAGTCCGAGAAAACTGCGGATCTCCTTGACTGAGGTGGGTGATTGCCAATCGGTGACTGATTCAACCTTGGCGGGATCAACTGCTATTCCTTCTCCTGAAATAACATGTCCGAGGAATCCAACTTCCTTCAACCAAAATTCACATTTGCTGAACTTGGCATACAGCTGATGTTCTCGAAGTTTCTCCAGAACTAGACGCAAATGTTCCTTATGCTCTTCCTCGCTCTTGGAGAATATCAATATGTCATCGATGAACACCACGACAAACTTGTCCAAGTACTCCATGAATACCTTGTTCATCAAATTCATGAAGTATGCAGGAGCATTAGTCAATCCAAATGACATGACGGTATACTCGTATAAACCATACCTGGTGGTGAATGCTGTTTTGGGTATATCCTTCTCACGAATTTTAATGGTGATACCGATCAAGATCGATCTTAGAGAATACCTTGGCTCCAACAAGCTGATCAAACAAGTCATTGATCATGGGCAGAGGGTACTTGTTCTTGATGGTTACCTCGTTCAATGCACGATAATCCACAACCATCCTCAAGCTTCCATCCTTCTTCTCTACCAAAAGGACTGGGGCTCCCCAAGGTGATGAGCTTGGACGAATATATCCTTTCTCCAATAACTCATTTATTTGTTCCTTGATCTCTTTCAACTCATTCGGTGGCATCCGATAAGGTCTCTTGGATATTGGGGCTGTGCCGGGCAATAACTCGATCAGAAACTCAATGTCTCTGTCCGGTGGCATTCCTGGTAATTCCTCCGGAAACACATCGGGAAATTCTTGCACTACAGGCACTTCCTCCTGAACAACTCCCGTGAGGGAATGCACCTGATTCTTCATCTGGCTGTGCCTGGCTACATACTTGATCCTTTTCTGCTCCGGGGTGGTGAGCAGAATAGACTTGCTGGCACAGTCAATGTTCCCTTCATACTTTGACAACCAATCCATGCCTAGGATTACATCCAAAGTCTGCGTTTCCAACACTATGAGTTCTACGGGAAATTTGTGGTTCCCGATGTTGAGGTTTGCAGGACAGCTTAAACCTGCCATCATTTCTCCTCCTGCGGAACTGACGCGGAGGGGGCTTCTAAGGGTTCTAGTGCGTAATCCGTACTTATCCACAACTACCCTTGATATGAATGAATGCGTTGCACCAGAATCAAACAGAACCAAAACTGAACGTGAATTCAATAAAAACTTACCAACCACGATGTTCCGGCTGATCATAGACGTTCTCACGTCGATGTGATTCACTTGAGCACGAGGAAGGGATTGGGCTTCTTCGCTGAGCCTCCATTGCCATTCCTTCCTCCGCTTGGCCTCCGGCAGTCCGTGGCGTAGTGCCTGTCTTCCGGCACTTGAAGCGGTGATGTGGCTCAGTCCTTCGGAGCCGGGCAGAACGGTGTTGATTGCCATTACCACTGCCATTGCCATTGCCATGGCCTGACTTGTTGTCCTGGCTGCGGTTGTTTCCATTTCCACCATGGTTATGACCTCCATGGTTGTGATGGATGTGCCCTCCGAGTACGGTGCATAGCGGGCTTCTGCTGAGCTCTGGTTGTGCTTCCCCGGCTGTACTTCCTCTTGCGGCTTTCTATCTGCTGCTGCTTGCCTTCCGTGATGGTGGCCTTGTCTACCAGCTCCGGTAGTTGTTGAAAGTAGCCACAATAAGCTGCATGCTCAATTCATCATTGAGTCCCTCCAGAACTTCTCCCTTGGCGGCATCGGTGGCCACATCATCGGGGCATAGCGGGCAAGCTTGCTGAATTCCTCCACGTCTTGTGCCACAATGACGATTTCCTGGCGCAAGTTTGAACTCACGCTTCTTCGACTCATGGCTCCAGATGAGACATGAGCGGTCGAAAACCTGCTGGAATTGATCCCAAGTGATGCCACCCAAAGGAAAAGTGGCGGTGTAATTCTCCCACCAAGAAGCTGCAGGTCCATCCAGTTGATGCGCGACAAAGCGCACCTTCTCAAAGATCGGTGCATCCAACGGTGACTAGCTCTCTTCCAATCTTGCGGAGCCAGTCGTCAGCCACAATCGGCTCAGTGCTACTAGAGAACACTGGCGGATTCAACCTCAGAAATCGATTCAAATTGTCCACAGTGGGTGGTGGTGGTGGCGGTGGATTGTTGGCGGGTTGTTCGATTCTCAATCAGAGCTGCATCGATGCATTCTGCTGTTGGAGCAGCTGGGTGAGCTCCGGCGGGAAACCAGTGTCGCGTCTCGGAGGCATCTGGTGTTTTGGAGTGGATGAGAAAATTTAGAATAGAACAAGGGTCTATGAGAAATAACACTACCCATATGAATGCACAATCATAACACACCAATCATTTATTCATTCCACTCAAACATGGTTCAAACTCGATTACAAAAGCTCATGACTAAACGAAAGAAAACATCGGCCTAACTGATCGACGAAAGGAAATAAAAGATAACATGGTGGTCGACTAAAAAGTCTGCATCAGTGGCGCCTCCTCTTGGGGTTTCCTTCAGTGGTACTCCCCTCGAAATCCTGATCATTGCTCACGAGGGGTGCTTCATCTCCACTCGGGTAAAGGTCCTCTCCCAAGTCCATCTTTTCCTCAATCGCGGCAAGCTTCATCTTCAGGTCGTCGACTATCTCCATGAAGTCCGTGATTTCTTCCTCATGGCCAAGGAAGTCTGCGAGCCTTCTCCTCCGGTTCCATTCGCGGAACAAAAGCTTCCGTGTGTCTTGAAGTTACGGCGAGCCTGAATCTCCCGTGTCCTGAGAAGACACTCCAAGTCCTGAATGTACGAGAGTGGAATCGTCCTCGATGGTACGGATGATATCTCCATTCCTTGCCCTGCGAGAAACCATGGCGAGGTCCGAGTGATCGAGCTCAGTCTGTACTCCTCTCGGAGATGTCCAAGTGCTCGGTAGATCGCCACGCCTCTTCCGATGATCCAGTTGAACTCGGTGAACTCAAAGTTGATAGGCTCCGTCGTCCTCCAAAGGTCCTCCACAGGATATGCACCTCAATCCAGAAGCGGTGTCCGTCGGAAGTGCATTAGTGGGTTTCCCGGTGATCGAGGGCGAGCAATCTTCAGCAGCTTCACCATCTGGACCAGCTTCCTTCCAAGGGCATCGCCTCATCGGGCTGGCGTAACTCCGTAGCAAAACTGGGGTGAACTCGACGGCCATCTAGAATGTTGCAAAGGGAGAAGAGTCGAATAGATCGGGAAGAATTATAGAATGAAAGAGGGGTTCAAAGTAAATGGTCTCGCTTATGGCTTTCCGATCCTAGGGGTTACGATCCTCACGGTCAGCGTGTGCTCGATACCATCTCAGAGCGACCGACCCAAAATCGGTCAAATCTCGTGTATGCATACCATCCCAAGATCATGCCGGTACTCACAAGACATCGATAAAGTAATCAAAGTTCAATCACACCTGAATATCATTAATCGATTCTCATATAGAGTCTTTATTACAAGGAATAAATTCGCTCAAGGCCAACTCATGAGAAATAAACTAAAATGCTGCGAAGCGCCGAGGTAAAGCGAGTCCATCCGACTCAAAGGGCAATCGCCAAGCGGAGCGTAGCCTCACTCTGATCGAATATATCTCGCAACATAATACGTTGCAGCCATGTAGGTCAGCTTTTGGAATAAGTGGCAAGTTATGAGGAATAACAATAATAAAGTTACTAACTCTATATGCATATTTGGCTGTGGAGCTCTAAGTTTCATCATTTTATGTAAAGCCAATTTTATCCTACTACAAAGGACTTATTTGCAAATTACTACAAATTGTTGGTAGTTATTGAGATGGTTCCGCCAACCAATATCTCGTTCCCAAATTATTATTAAGTCATGAACCCATCAAATTAATTCATTAGAGTTAAGTGTTGAGATATCCGAATACTTCCAAGGTCCAGATGCTCAAATGTCCGTAACCGGGGACACGGCTAATCGATTAGGTTATAACACTCTGCAGAGGTTTGCGACTTTCCCATAAGAATCATTCCTCCTTTAAAGTCTTCGCACTTCATGGTGTTTGAAGACGGACGAATGAAACAGGTCTTCCAAAGAGTTCTTCCGCCACCGCCGGTACCCATCCAATCCTACCGCTCGTCTACTTCTCGTAGTACCGCCCAGCCAGCGTCACTACTAGGGTCAACCCAGCCAGAGCCCATAATGGCTTGCGGCTGCACAGTAAGCTTCCGGTCATGGGGCATCCATCCTTCTCTTCGTGGCTGGGTGAAGCTTTCCGCAGGATGTCATGGCGCTTCTCCATGCATCCCGCCACCACTGGTGCTCCAGGTGCCCGTCAACCGCCCTCCACCCAAGAGTGATTTTCCAAGTCCATCTTGATCATTGTAGTCCATGGGTTGTCATCATCATTAACTCTCACATCTTGCTTATGAACTTCACTCATCCCAAATCCGCCTACGAGCATAGCAAAATAAAACTACTACGTCCGGGGCCATGGTAACAAGGGATTGGTTCATCCTACCACATGATACTACTCAAGTTTAATGACTTCAAGATTATCACTACTGCATGCAATGGTGGGGTGGTGACAACTACTAAAGCACAAAAACATAGGTATAGAAATAACATGATCAAAACTTGCCTTGCCGATGATCCTCGTAAGCTAAAGAGTCGAGTAGCAAGCTTCAGACTCGGAACTCTACCGAGACAAACAATAACATAATAAGCACAAAGCAAGAGGATCACACAAGATAACAAAGATAACATAACACAACCAAACAATCAAAACCAAATCAAAAGGAAAACTCAAAGAAATCAAATTCAAAGTTTTCCCTATTCCAAACAATAGCAAATATGGTTTTATATAACAAAATTCCTCAACATTACCTAATCATGGTTTTAGGTTAACTTAACAGAAAAGGATTAACTAAGCAATTAGGAGCAAAAAGAATTAATTAAAAAGCTATTATAAAACTCACTTTAGGCCTAATCCAAATTCTATTAAGAAAATTAATTTAAAACTTTTATTAATTATGAATAAAAGTTCATCTAATGGAATGACAGAAACTAACCTAGAATAACTAATCACAAGTTAAAAATAAATTAATTTACTAATTTATTAATTAGGAAAACAGGAACTAATCAATTAATTAGGATTAATAGGATTCTGCCTAGAATTAATTATTTATTAATCCTAAAATACAAAAGTTAATTTCTAGGGTTTGGCAATATCAAAATAAAGTGATTGCAAAAGAATCATGCAAAAATAATTTTTCTAACTAAAACTATAGCAGATTTGCTATTCTGACTAAAACAATATTAAAGCATTTTTAATTATTTTTAACATAGCTAAATATATGTCTTTCAGAAACTACATAAAATTTGCAATCCAACAAAAAAGAATCACTCAAAATATTAAACAGAACAAAAGATATACATTTTTGAAATTTGAAACAAATCGCTAAAACAGAAAATCTAAATAAAAGAAAAATGCCTAATGGGCCTAAATCAGTGCACTAGGCGTCGATAGACTAAATGGGCCTAGGGTTTAACTAACAGAACCGCCTAACTAAAATAAACCTAACTAATAAAAATAAACCGCTTTCGGCCGGCGGTTTTCTAACAAAACATACCCCTCGGGGCTTTAATCGTAACCGCACGATTGGGATCGGACGGGGAGGCGTTGTCGGGACTCACCGGACTCGCGACGTCGGCGGCGCGGAGAGTGCTCGGGGCTCCGAAGGCCGGGCGAGCTTCAAGCGAGACGTCGGGGAGGTGCGCACGAGCACGGGGAAGGGTTCGGTGGGGTTGGGGAGGGTCGGGGGGCACCAGGGCGGCGACGGCGAGGGTTTTGGCGGCGGAGGTGAGCTCGGGCTCCGGCGTGCTTCGGGAGAGAGAGGAGAGGGCTCCGTGAGGCTAAGGGGGGAATGGGGTGCGGGGCTTGGCTTATATAGCCAGGGCCTCGGGCGGCGGAAGGGCATCGGGCGATCGGGATCCCGGATTCTTCGGGATCCGCGGATCTCCGCGAGGTTCGTTCGTGGGCGAGGGAAGACGACGGGTGGGGCCACGGGTCGCTGAGAGAGAGAGGGGAGGGTTCAAGGTCGACCGGATCCTAGGGATTCGGGCGAGGGGAGGCGGGCGGTCGGCTGGCTGGCTCAGGGCCTAGTGGGCCGTTGGTGGGCACAGTGCTGGGTGGCCGAGGCGCGGTCTTGGCTGGGCTGGGTGGCTGGTGGCGCCCGAAAAGGTTTTTCCTTTATTTTTTTAATAAAACCAAAAACAAAATAAAACCTAAACTATAAATATTTTATATAGGGTATATATATACCAAAATGATCAGGGGAATATTCCCTTTCATTTGAACATTTTTCCAAAGTCAAAATCCAAACTTTATGAAAATCCATTTTTTTCAAATTCAAATAAAATTTCAGATTTGAATCCAATTCTTTTGGCATTGTTTCCTCTGATATTTTTGGAGTGTCATGTTTGCTCCTCTCATACTTTTGATCAAGTATTTATCAAGCTTGGTTTTGGAATTGTTTCCCACATGCCAAAGTTTGGAATTCAAATTTCAAATTCAAAACTCTCTGAAACTTCAAATGGTATTCAAATTCAAACAGGATGCATAGGATGCTTATCTATAATTGTAAAACATTCCAAATAGGAAAATTTGGGATGTTACATGCTTGCTGTTTGAATAAAGTACTTAAGATCTGAAATTCTTAACTAAGATAGAGTCTTCACATAGCTACTTAATTATTTGACTACTCATTGATCTTTACTTATATCTTTTCAGACTAGTTTGTCATGAAATCTCGTGCTTCACTTATATTATTTTGGGAGTCTTATAAATAGTATGGCAATTTTCTTAGGTTATGAATTTAGTCCTAATATGATGGGTATCCAAGAGGGATATAAGAAAAACTTTCATATAGAGCATTGAATAATATGAGAGGTTTGATTCCTTGCATTTGTTTTGAGATATAAAGATGGTGATACTAGAGTCATGCTAGTGAGTAATTGTGGATTGGTAGAAATACTTGTGTTAAAGTTTGTGATTCCCATAGCATGCATGTATGGTGAACCATTATGTGATTAAGTCGGAGCATGATTTGTTTTTTGATTGTCTTCCTTATGAGCGGCGGTCGGGGACGAGCGATGGTCTTTTCCTACCAATCTATAACCCTAGGAGCATGCGCATTAGTACTTTGCTTTGATGGTTAATAAATTTTCGCAATAAGTATGTAAGTTCTTTATGACTAATGTTGAGTCCATGGATATACGCACTCTCACCCTTCCACCATTGCTAGCCTCTCTAGTACCGTGCAACTTCTGCCAGTGCATTAAACCCACCATATAGCCTTCCTCAAAACAACCACCATACCTATCTATTATGGCATTTCCATGGCCATTCCGAGATATATTGCCATGCAACTTCCACCGTTCCGTTTATTATGACACATACCATCACTGTCATATTGCTTTTGCATGATCATGTAGTTGGCATAGTGTTTGTGGCTTGTACACCGTTCATATTTTTTATACATGTCACTCTTGATCATTGCACATCCCGGTACACCGTCGGAGGCATTCATATAGTCATATTTTTTTTCTAGTACTGAATTGTAATTCTTGAGTTGTAAGTATATAAAAGTGTGATGATCATCATTATTAGAGCATTGTCCCATGTGAAGAAAGGATTATGGAAGCTATGATTTCCTCACAAGCTGGGATGAGTCTCCGGACTTTATAAAAAATAAAAGTGGCCAAAGAAGCCCAAATAAAAAAAAGAGGCCAAAGAGCCCAAACAAAAAAATGAGAGAAAAACAGAGAAGGGAGAATGTTACTATCCTTTTTCCACACTTGTGCTTCAAAGTAGCACTATGTTATTCATGATATAAAGTCTCATATTTTGTCACTTTCATATACTGGTGGGAATTTTTCATTATAGAACTTTGCTTGTATATTCCAATGATGGGCTTCCTCGAAATGCCCGAGGTCTTCGTGAGCAAGCAAGTTGGATGCACACCCACTTAGTTTCTTTTTGAGATTTCATACACTTATAGCTCTAGTGCATCGGTTGCATGGCAATCCCTACTCACTTGCATCAATATCAATTGATGGGCATCTCCATAGCCCATTAATTTTCCTAGTTGATGTGAGACTTTCTCCTTCTTTCGACTTCTCCAGAACCACCATATTCTGTTCCACCTATAGTGCTATATCCATGGCTCACGCTCATGTATTGCGTGAAAGTTGAAAAAGCTTGAGAACATTAAATGTATGAAACAATTGCTTGGCTTGTCATCGGGGTTGTGCATGATGAACTATTTTGTGTGATGAAGATGGAGCATAGCCAGACTATATGATTTTGTAGGGATAACTTTCTTTTGCCATGATGTTTTGAGAAGACATGATTGATTTATTAATATGATTGAAGTATTACTGGTTTTTATGTCAATATTAAACTTTTTTTTGAATCTTATGGATCTGAACATTCATGCCACAACAAAGAAGATTACATTGATAAATATGTTAGGTAGCATTCACACTTCATAAATTCTTTCTTTTATCATTTACCTACTCGAGGACGACCAGGAATTAAGCTTGGGGATGCTGATACATCTCCAATGTATCTATAATTTATGAATTATTCATTCCATGTTTATAACAATTTTATATGGTTTTGGTATGATTTCATTAGAACTAACCCGGACTGACGCTGTTTTCAGCAGAACTACCATGGTGTTGTTTTTTGTGCACAAATAAAAGTTTTCAGAATGGGCTGAAAATTTATGGTGATCATTTATGGCCCAGAAGAGACCCACGGAGCACCGGAGCTGTGCCAGGGGGTGACCGAGGAGGCCACAAGCCAGGGGGTGCGCCCACCCCCAGGGCGTGGCGTGCCCCTAAGGCTTGTGGGACCCTCGGGTGTCTCCATGACTTGTTTCCAACGCCTATATATATATATATATATATATATATATATATATATATATATATATATATATATATATATATATATATATACAAAACCTCCAAAAAGAACCCTAGATCAGAAGTTCCACCACCGTAAGCCTCTGTAGCCATGAAAAACCAATCGGGAGCCCGTTCCGGCACCTTGCCGGAGGGGGAAACCATCACCGGGGGCCATCTTCATATTCTCGGCGGTCTCCATGACAAGGAGGGAGTAGTTCACCCTCGGGGCCGAGGGAATGTACCAGTAGCTATGTGTTTGATCTCTCTCTCTATCTCTCATGTTCTTGATTTGGCACGATCTTGATGTATCGCGAGCTTTGTTACTATAGTTGGATCATATGGTGTTTCACCCCCTCTACCTTCTTGTGATGAATTGAGTCTTGCTCTTTGAGGTTTCGTTATGTTGGATTGAGTATTGGATTTGAGAGCACTTGATGTATGTCTTGCGGTGGGATATCTGTGGTGACAATGGGATGTTCTATTGATTCACTTGATTTATGTTTTGGCAGTCAACTCGCGGATTCCCGAGGTGACATTGGGGTACTCTATGCGCGGGGGTTGATGCACGTTTTCGTCCTATGTTCTCCGTTATAAACTTTGGAGTGATTCTTTGTTGCAAGTTGATGGATTGTTATACGATCCAATTATGTTTTCATTGTTGAGGGACTTTGCACTAGTGAAAGTATGAACGCTAGGCCTTGTTTCCAAGCATTGCAATACCGTTTTTGCTCACTTTTGTTACTTGCTACCTTGCTATTTTTTATATTTTCAGATTACAAAAACCTATATCTACTATCCATACTACACTTGTATCACCATCTCTTTGCCGAACTAGTGCACCTATACAATTTACAATTGTACTGGGTGTGTTGGGGACACAAGAGACTCTTTGTTATTTGGTTGCAGGGTTGTTTGAGGGAGAAAATCTTCATCCTACGCCTCCCACCGATTGAGAAACCTTAGGTGACCCACTTGAGGGAAAATTGCTACTGTCCTACAAAACTCTGCGATTAGGGGCCCAACACGAGTCTACAAAAAGAAGGTTGTGCAGTAGACATCATAGGCCAATAAAGATCAGATTGTAATACCTTGTGAGCAGTTCTATCTCCTGCATGATGTCCTCCATAGGCTTCGGAGTGACATTTCCGTAGGATTTGATCCTGTTCATGCTCAGGTACACAACGTCTATACTCCCTTAAAAAGATGTGGGTCATCCGAAAAGTAATGTCTTAAATCATAGAAGAATCTTTTTATTTTGTTAGTATGTGAAACTAGGTGGTATAAATTTAGCAACAATATAATTAGCCTAGTCAGCATACGAAGGATTATTATGAGAATCATTTATTAGAGCTAGTTATTCATCAGGAAAGCTATCATCAACAGGTAGTGGGTCATCAAGAATATTTTCTAACCTAGACAAGTTATCAGCTACGGGGTTCTCAGCTCCTTTCCTATTAGTGATATGTAAGTCAAATTCTTGTAGCAAGAGAACCCACCTAATGAGTCTAGGTTTAGCATCTTTATTTTCCATAAGATATTTTATAGCAGCATGATCAATGTGAACAATTACTTTGGAATCAACAATGTAACATCTGAATTTATCACAAACAAACACAACTGGTAAAAATTCTTTCTCAGTGGTAGCATAATTTCTTTGGGCACTGTCTAGAGTTTTGCTAGTATAATGGATATCATTTAATTTCTTATCAACTCTTTGTCCTAGAACAACACCAACAACATAATCACTAGCATCACACAAAATATCAACATGCAAGTTCCAATCAGGTGGTTGAACAATAGGTGCCGAAATTAAGGCTTTATTAAGTGTTTCAAAGGCTTCTACACAATCATCATAAAAAATGGAACATCCTTTTGTAAAAGATTAGTAAGAGGCCTAGAAATTTTACAGAAGTCTTTAATAAACCTCCTATAGAAACCAGCATGACCAAGAAAACTACGAATACCTTTGATGTCCTTGGGACATGGCATTTTCTCAATTACGCCAACTTTAGCTTTATCCACCTCAATACCTTGTTCAGAAATTTTATGCCACAAGACAATGCCTTCATTAACCATAAAGTGGCACTTCTCCCGATTCAAGACAAGATTAGTTTGTTCACATCTCCGCAAAACTCGATCAAGGTTGCTTATGCAATCATCAAAATAAGTTTCATAAACGGAGAAATCATCCATGAAAACCTCAACAATCTTTTCACAAAAATCAGAGAATATAGCAGTCATACATCTTTGAAAGGTAGCACGTGCATTACATAAACCAAAAGGCATACATCTATAAGCATAAGTTCCAAAAGGACAAGTAAAAGTGGTTTTCTCTTGAGCAGGTTGCGAAACAGGTATTTGCGAGAAACCAGAATATCCATCAATTAAACAAAAGTGTGTGTACTAAGATAATCTTTCTAGCATTTGATCAATGAAAGGCATAGGGTAATGATCTTTTCTAGTAGATTTATTTAATTTCCTAAAATCAGTTACCATTCTATACACAGTAACAATTCTTTGTGGAATAAGTTCATTTTTATCATTAGGAACAACAGTAATACCTCTTTTCTTAGAGACACAATGAACATGACTTACCCATATACTATCAGCTATGGGATAGATTATACCTACTTCCAGAAGCTTTAATATTTTAGTTCTTGCCACTTCTTTCATCGTAGGATTGAATCGTTGTTGATGATCAACAACGGGTTTAGCATCAGGTTCCATATTAATCTTGTGCTCACAAAGAGTGGGACTAATGACCTTAAGATCATCAAGAGTATATCCAATAGCAGTGATACGTCTCCGTCGTATCTACAATTTTTGATTGTTTCATGCCAATATTATACAACTTTCGCATATTTTTGGCAACATTTTATATGAATTATTGGTCTAACATATTGATCCAGTGCCCAGTGCCAGTTCCAATTTGTTGCTTGTTTTTTGTTTCACGGAATATCCATATCAAACGAATTCCAAATGCAATAAAAATTTACGAAGAATTATTTTGGAATATATGTGATTTTTGGAGGTGGAATCAACGGAAAGGAGGCCCACAGCCCCCATGGTACACCAGGGCGTGCCCCAGGGCCCAGGCGCATGGTGGTGGATTGTGGTCACCTCTTAAGGTGGTTTCTGCTCTACTTTGGGTGCAAGGAATCTTATATATGAAAAAAATCATGTTAAAATCTCAGCGCAATCGGAGTTACGGATCTCCGAGAATATAAGAAATGATTTTCGGCCAAAAAACAGGAACGTGAAATAGAAGAGTACAGAGAGGGAGATCCAATCTTGGAGGGGCTTCTGCCCCTCCGCTGCCATGGCAACTATGGACTAGAGGGGGAACTCCCCTCCCATCTAGGGGGAAGGCTACGGAAGAAGAAGGAGGGGAGGGGCTCTCTCTACCTCTCTCCCGGTGGCGCCGGAACGCTGCCAGAGCAATCATCATGTGACGGTAATCTACTCCATCAACTCTGTCACCTTCACAAACAACTCCATCACCTTCCCCCATCTACATTCAGCGGACCACTCTCCCGCAACCCGTTGTACCCTCTACTTGTACATGGTGCTTTATGCTTCATATTACTATTCAATGACATGTTCCCATCCTATGATGTCTGAGTAGATTTTTGTTGTCCTACCGGTAATTGGTGAATTTCTATGATTTGTTTAATTTGCTTGTGGTTATGTTGTTGTCCTTTGGTGCCCATCATATGAGCGCGCATGTGGATCACACCATATGGTTAGTTGTATGTTGATAGGACTATGCATTGGAGGGCAAGGGTGACAGAAGCTTCTTCCTACCATAGAAATTGATGCATACGGTATTGAAGGGGGACCAATATATATCTTCATGCTATGGTTGGGTTTTACCTTAATGAACGTTAGTAATTGCCGATGCTTGCTAATAGTTCCAATCATAAGTGCATAGAGTTCCAAGTAAGGGATGACATGCTAGCAGTGGCCTCTGCCACATAAAAACTTGCTATCGGTCTAGTAATGTAGTCAATTTCTAAGGGACAATTCCGCAAATACTACCACCACCTATCCACACCTACAAAGTGCTTCTATTATTATTCTTGTTCTAGGTAAAGCAAACGTTAAGTGTGCGTAGAGTTGTATCAGTGGACAATAGAACTTGAGGGAATATTTGTTCCACCTTTAGCTCCTCGTTGGGTTCGACACTCTTATTTATCAAAAAAAGGCTACAAATGATCATACTTGTGGGTTATCAAGACCTTTTTCTGGCGCCGTTGCCGGGAGCAATAGCGTGGGGTGAATATTCTCGTGTGTGCTTGTTTGCTTTATCACTAAGTAATTTTTATTTTTTGTTCTAAGTTTTTTTATATCTTTAGTTATGGATATGGAACATGAAACACCAAAAAAATTAGTTGTACTTGCTACTGATGGAGATGGGGAACCTCCTAAAACCCTCGATGCTCGTTATGTGAAAAATATTAAACACTACTTTGATAATCCTGAGAAAACCCCATTCGACTTGATAATGGGAGACACGTTGGATCAGCGTGAATACTTTAGGGATTATCACGTGACACAAAAAGGGAAACTATTATGGGATCAAGTTGAAATGTCGCAATGATATGCTTGGAATTTATGCTCGAGATATGATTATACTTGTTGCTCCAGGATGAAGGCTCGGCACCTTCCCTTTTCCTGTGAATTTAATGATAATGAAACCTTGGCTTCTTATGCTAATGGTATATATGATTACTATGATGTGGAATGAATAGAAGAATTTGTTGCTTATGAAATTGAATCTTTGTTTGAAAAGTATGAAGATTTGGTGATTCAGATTATAGACCTGAAAATTTTGCTATACTTAAATATTGCTATGAGAATTATAAATACAATTCTGATATTGATGTATTTATTGAGAAAGTCTCTGTTGTCCAAGAAGAGACTTATATTTTGCAGGAAACTATGGAAGAAGAAAATGCTGAAATTGTGAGCTCATTGGATGAAAAATATGATGAGGAGAGTGAAGAACAAAAGGAGGAAGAGCAGATTAGCTATCCGTGACCACCTTCTAATGAGAGTAACTCTTCAACTCATACATTATTTAATTTCCCTTCATGCTTACCGAAGGATGAATGCTATGATAATTGTTATGATCCTGTTGATTCATTTGAAATATCCATTTTTGATGAAATTGATGCCTGCTATGTTTGTTGCCAAGATGCCAATATGAATTATGCTTATGGATATGAACTTGCTATAGTTCCTTATGTTAAGAATGAAATTGTTACTATTGCACCCACACATGATATTCCTATTATCATTTTGAATTCTCCCAACTATAGTCTATCAGAGAAGTTTGCACTCATTAAGGATTACATTGATGGGTTGCCTTTTACCGTTGTACATGATGATTTTGATTAATATAATATGCATATGCTTGCTGCTCCTACTTGCAATTATTATGAGAGAGGAACTACATCTCCACCTCTCTATGTTTCCAATACGATAAAATTGCAAGAAACTACTTATGCCATGTATTGGCCTTTACCTGATGTGCATGAATTGTTCTTCTATGACATACCGATGCATAGAAAGAGAGTTAGACTTCATCATTGCATGATATATGTTTCTTTGTGCTCACTACTAAATTACAAATCATCGTTGATTAAAATTGGCTTTGATATACCTTGGGATCCCGGTGGATCCATTACTTGAGCACTTTATGCCTAGCTTAATGGCTTTAAAGAAAGCGCTGCCAATGAGACAAGCTGGAAGTTTTAGAGAGTTGTTTATTTTTGCAGTGTGATTTTATAAAGTTTAAAAACAAAAAATATAGAGGGGAACTTAAAAACTTTTTTAAAAAGAGAAGCGGTTGGAAGGTTATGCATTGGAGAAGTGAGGGTCGACCTTGAACACTTGTGTTCATGCTCATGGAAACAATGTAGAATTTTTCATGTAATTTTCTCACAAAAATAATTACCCCCTTGTACAAATCCATTGTACTATAAGAATAATGTGTCAAGATTTGCCATTAGGATGATTAGATTGCTTGTTGGTATGTGCGGTGCAAAAATAGAAACTTTGGCTGTAGTGCGTGATTTTACATTTTTTTACTGAAACTTCAAAAGTTTCTAAAAAATTTACACAGTACTGCTATGCATTTTTTTATTTCCTATTTTTTTAGAATTTTTGGAGTCACAGAAGTATGGTAAATGTTCAGATTACTACAGATTGTCCTGATTTTGATAGATTCTGTTTTTGAGGCATTGTTTTGCTTGTCACTACAAAAAAAAAGACACTTCCGTGATGATAGTGTTTGTCATAGTAGGTCGAGTTTTTTGTCATGCATGTACATCCATGACAAATTTATAACAGAATCAAGATAGTGATACATGTGCTGTCGTAGTAGTGTTCCATGACATTACCAAAATTATCATCACGGAAGTGTCCACTTCAATGACGATAAATCGCGCGTCACAGAAGTGCTTTCGTCAAGGGTGACCGACACGTGGCATCCACCGTAACAGAACGCCCTTAAGCTATCGGGTCCGTTTTGGATCCGATAACCCGTTAACAGCCCCGACCAATGGGGATTTTCCACGTGTAAAATCATCATTGGCTGGAGGAAACACGTGTCGGCTCACCGTTGGGACAGATGCCATCCACTCATTGGACACAAAGCGCCTATGATACGTCGACACGTGGCACGGCCAAACACAGGCGCATTCCTGTGAAAAGTCCGGCCCGTTTGACTTGGTTAAAAGGTGGCGGGCCGGCCCACGGCAAGCCTGTTAACGGCCTGTTCGCATATAGCCCATTTACAGCCTGTTAACCCAGGGCCCGTTTACGGCCTAACCGAATTAGGCCCAGTAGCATCATCTGGGCCGTCCAATATAATTCCAGCCCGTTTTAACTTCCGGCCCATGTATGGCCCATGACGTCTTTCGGCCCATATGAGGCCCTTATTACTCTCGGCCCATTAACGGCCCGTGGTAAAACTGGCCCGTAATGAACAGTGTATCACTTTATACCCATTAACGGCCCGTGGTGAAACTGGTCCGTAATGAACAGTGTATCACTTTGTACCCATTAACGGCGCATTATTCCATTGGGCCGTTTCCAGCCCATGTTATCTTTTGGCCTTCTCAGGGCCCATTTATTCTTGGGCTCATTTCCACATTCTGTTACTTACGGCCCATTACTGTCATTTTCTACTTGTGGGCCAAATTCAGCCCGTGGTTACAGTCGGCCCGTTTGTGGCCCGTTAATACGTTGGGCCGTTTTCATAGCATCATCAAAATACGGCCGATTAACGACGGGCCGTTATGGTCGGCCCACGAATGGACGATTTCAACTCTAGCCCATTTACAGCCATAATGTGGGCTTCTATTGGCCCATGTTTGGCCAACGATCATAAGCCCGTAGAAGGCCCATTGATGATACGGCCCATAGAAGGCCCATTGTGTCTACGGCCCGTATAAGGCCCATTGTTTCTACGCCACGTTGAAGGCCCATTCTTTCTACGGCCCTTAGAAGGCCCGTTGTTTCTACGACCCGTAGGAGGCCCATGTTAACTACAACAGGTGGGCATCAAAGTTCGCCACCAGTGCAAATATAGGGAACACCCTACACTATACAAAAATGGCTTGCTGTTTTCTTCAGCCGGTGGCTGCACGTTAAGAAAAAAATTTGTATCGCACCAAAACAAATTACAACTATAAAACAAAAGGAAGGTTGGCATAAAAGTTAACTGTCTAGCTGATAAATGCACCAACAAAAGTTCAGAAGCTCAGTTCATTTGACCTGACTGTTACGTTTTCATGCTGTATTGTCTGATGGAGCACCATAAACTTCGCCTTCAGTTCTCCTAGACTCCTGAATAACATAGCAAATGTCTGATAGTCTGGTTTCAAAACCATGCATATCTTGACAACATCGAACAATGTCCCTCCTTGTTTCACAAAGGGTCTCTGTTAGGGAATGGAGTTGTGTCTGGAGCGCAGATAGAACATTGTTTTGAGCTTGCATGTCTTGATCATGAGGCAGTTTGGACGAGATTGCCTTAACAACCAACCGAGTATTACGCAGGAACGTGCTTTTGGCACTGTTAGTGGACAGATAGAACATTGTTTTGAGCTTGCATGTCTTGATCATGAGGCAGTTTGGACGAGATTGCCTTAACAACCAACCGAGTATTACGCAGGAACGTGCTTTTGGCACTGTTAGTGGACAGGTACAGACCCACTACAGCAAGAGCTGACATTGCGGTTATAGTTGCCTCGCCACCTTCAGAAGGTGGTGGTTCCACCATTTTTTCCATAGCTCGCAGCAAAACCAGACAAAATAGCTTTGGTCTATATACAGAACTTATTCTAGTAAACCCATGTAAAATAATAGTTGTATTTTATTGCAAAGTACATAATAAAACCAGGTTCCAAACATATGACCATGTACCATCGCTAATGTATTGTCTATTTCTTCACATTGTATTGAGGGCTAAGGATAAAGAGACGAAGTTTATAATGCGGTAAGCATAATATGACATCATTCATATCACAAAACAACTGGGAACAGACAAACAGGCAATTGTAACGTTGTGTGGGAAAGTCCAGCACGGAACTAGATTACAGGTCAAGATCAAAGGAACATCACTCCTCTCTTTTAAACCTTGTAAGGTGCAATGATACGCTAAGACAATTGTGTATAAAATTGAAAAGAGTAATAGACATTGGCTGCAAACCATGCAGTTCAAGGCACAAGTCAGAGTAAGTTGTAGTTAAAAGGCACGAGGATTAAGGACTTACAACAGCGGTTTTGACTGGTGTAGTCATGCCCTTCTTCTTGCTTTGGTGTGACACCTTGAAGATTTCCACAGATTTGGTTCAGGTACTTTTTGGTCCTTATGGGCTTTCCTCTCAGATTTGGAACAAGTCAATATAGACTTGATAATATGGTACAGCGAAAAGAGTGAAACAACGGCTAATTACAAGAGCCTCGCGAGTGCAATATAGCTACGAGATCCAAAATGTCTGTTGGAATTTCACTTTAAATGCGGTTGGCCTTGTTCTTTGAACAGTTCACCTGCAAGAAGATAGATTTGTGTGGCACTTGCATAAATAGGACTTCAACATGTGATCTGATGACATATATATAATGTACCTGATACTTTGGATCGAACCAGTGTTTAACGAGGCCTCTCCAGTCTTCATCAGATATATTTTCCACTAGAGATGTTTGGGAAAGTTCACTGTTAGCCTTGCCTTCAAAGTGAGTTTTCCTCAAGTTATACTAATACTGTCGCAGAGCAGACTTGAAAACATGGGTGCAAGCTTGTTTGGTTGCATCATCTTGGCTATCCAACTTGAACCACATCTGTTGAAAATTATGGGAGTCTCATTATCAGCAACCTAGAAAGTATTGGACAGAGCAAGACGATATTACTAGTTTCCATACATAACCATACTTACAGATAAATGGTCGAGGAAGGTGTTGAACTGGGTTTCGTCTTTGTCATTCCTGTACTGAATCCATGTTGGGAGGATACGTACATGACACCTAACAGCAACCACTGCCTCTGATACTAACTTGGCTGACTCTGGAGCATCACGTGGCCTTTCTAAACCTGCCTCAAAATGGATCTCCATTCTTCCTCCTCTAGATTTAGTTAACATATCGAGCATTATCCCTGATGTTTGTTTCCTCTTGCACCTAGGTGCTAGTCCAACAACAAACATAGGAAGTGTTAGTGTACATCAAACTATGAGACTACATATAAAGAAGCATGCAACTGTAACTTGACTCCAGCAACTACCTTCTTGCTGTTGAAGCTCACAAAGTTCATCTGATCTTGCCAACTCATCTTTTGTCAAGAGTCCTTCAGAAGTAGTGTTAGGTGGCAAGGGAGCTTGGGAACGTGCTGCTAGCTGAGTTGTTGAACGGGTAAATCGTGCAGCTGGTGGTACTATGGAAGGTGTTGCAACAACTAGGGTTGTCTCTTCTTGTTTGGTGGCAACTATTTGTTTCTGTTTGGCTTGTTCTGCAGCTCGTGTAGCATGGGATACCCTGTTGGTACAATTTTCCGCTGGACTTTGACCTTCTATTGCACCATCGCATTACCAGCAGAATCTGCAGGATTGTTGCGCTTCCCTTTCCTGTCGTTGTCTTGCTTCCTCTTTCTCTGTGCCATGTTAAGTCAAGCCGACAAGAAAAACGAATAACAATTTAGTTCTTCAGAACATATGTACTTTGATGTAAGAACATGGTGTGATAGACAGATATTGTATGTTCTAGAAACAGGAACACGTGTCTTAGTCACAAGTATAATATGTAAAGTAAGCAGATGCAATTCAACAAAATTAGAAGCAATACAAGCTAGACATCATACATAACATGCAACCACATATAATAGTGCCAAGTTAGAGGGAGCACCTTTGATGGTGCACTAGGGGAGACGTGCTCATCACCAACACAACTACGTTGAGTGTCTATGCATGTGTTGTCTTGGAAATCATCTTGGAGGGATGGAGGTGTAGAATCTGTAGGAGCCCTCCATTTGGAAGGAGCACCTTCATCCGCTGCCTTGCTAACTTCCTTCCGCTTTACTGATTTTGAATTGTCAAGTAAAACCGACAAGAAAAATCAATAAAATTCACTCTTTAGAACTCATTCGTGCATGATACTGACAATCACTACTTTGATGTAACGCAAACACATGATTCCAGGATGGAATAATACGAAAAACAGGACGGCATGGCATATTCACAACTGTTTGTGTAAACTAAGCAGAAACCATTTCACCAAATAATAAGCAATGCAAGCTAGACACCACGTGAAAGATGCAACCAATATGACTCTGCCAAGTTAAAAGTGTCCCATCATAAATGTCATTTCAACAAATTAGAAGCAGCGCATGTTGTAAATCATATCAAAGATGCAACTAATATCACACTGCATATACTGAAGGTGTCTCGTCATATTGATTTATGTGGGATACAAAAAAACAATATTTTTATGTGAGGACATGCTTAATAGACAGATGTATTATGTACTAAATATAGGAAGGCATGTCATATTAACAGGTATAATGTATAAGCTAAGCAGAATAGCACATGCAGTTTAACCAGATTGGAAGAATTACAATCTAGACACCATATGCAACATGCAACCACATATCACGCTGCCAAGTTAGAGCAAGCACCTGCGATACTAGTGTAGGGGAAATGCGGTAATCAACTACATAGTTACGTTCACTATCTTCATCTAGCCTTGCTGTTTCTTGAGAATCATGTCGGGAGGCTGACGCTGCATTCTTTAAATGAGGAGTAATCCCCTTGTCTGACTGCCTCATCGTAAGTTATTGATGTGGGATACACAAGAACATAAGTTTGATGTAAGAACATGGTTAATACATAGATGTACTAGTATGTACCAAAAACAGAAAGGCATGTCATATTCAAAGGTATAATGTGTAAGCTAAGCAGATGCAATTTAACCAAATTGGAAGCAATACAAGCTAGACATCCGGCTGGAGTGGTGAGCATGATCATCTAGGACCTGAGAGCCTAGTGGGAGGCGGGCTGCTTCGCCACCATCGCGGATTTTTAGTTGGCTTCCAGGTGATGCCTCTCTTTGCTGGGCTTGTCACTGGCTCAGCCAGTACCCTGACTAGCTATTTGTCTTCTGGTGCTCACGGGATGGTGGTTCATGTAAAAAATATCTTTCCTTATCTTAATAAAGACCGACTTCGGCCTTTCGAATACAAGCTAGACACCATATGGAATATGCAACCACATATGACACCACGAAGTTAAAGCAAGCACCTGGTATGGTGGTTCATTCCGAGAGAGGTCATCAACTCCAGAGCTACGTTTACCGTCTCCATCTGCTGACACTACACCTATTATAACGCTGAAACGTGTCTGGCCTATCCACGTACGACACTGGAGCGACTTCTCTCTTTTCTTTTTTGCTTCTCTCATAGCAGCAAAGTCTGAAATACCCTTGCATAAAAACCAATAGTGAGACTATGGGTGAAGTGTGTGCAGAACTAGTGCATTGTAAAAGTAGCAGATAGCAGGTGGCTGAAAAATAAATGACAAGAGACATATGATAGCTCTACAACATTGCATGGCAAAGAAAATTAGATTCTACTCCGTATGATTTTCTAATATATGAGCATAGGAAATGCAGGTACTCCTCCAGCACACCACCACATGTGGGCATGTCAAGATAACAGTCGACTGAAAATAAATAGGTTAGTCGATTTTTTTAATGAACCGTCCGATCTATAAGGAACGGGCAGATGGCCTTCGTCTACCTCCCGCCAGTCACTGTTGACGATCTTTCTCGAACCGCCAGCGACCACCGGCCCAGACCCCTGCCTCCGCCGCCCCGCCCTCCCCTCGACTTCACACCACCACCGTGCTTGGCAGCGCCCCCAGGCCATCCCTTTAATCCCGGCTGAGGGAGTCCTGGATTAGGGAGTCCTCGGATAGCCGGACTATATCCTTTGTCCGGACTGTTGGACTATGAAGATACAAGATTGAAGACTTCGTCTCGTGTCCGGATGGGACTCTCCTTGGCGTGGAAGGCAAGCTTGGCAATACGGATATGTAGATCACCCCCCTTGTAACCGACTCTGTGTAACCCTAGCCCCCTCCGGTGTCTATATAAACCGGAGGGTTTAGTCCGTAGGACAACAACAATCATACCATAGGCTAGCTTCTAGGGTTTAGCCTCTACGATCTCGTGGTAGATCAACTCTTGTAATACTCATATCATCAAGATAAATCAAGTAGGAAGTATGGTATTACCTCCATCGAGAGGGCCCGAACCTGGGTAAACATTGTGTCCCCCGCCTCCTGTTACCATCCGCCTTAGACGCGCAGTTCGGGACCCCCTACCCGAGATCCGCCGGTTTTAACACCGACATTGGTGCTTTCATTGAGAGTTCCACTGTGCTGTCACCGTAAGGCTTGATGGCTCCTTCGATCATCGGACAACTTGATGGCAACGATGCGATCCAGGGTGAGGTTTTCCTCCCCGGACAGATCTTCGTATTCGGTGGCTTCGTACAGAGGGCTAACTCGCTTGGCCATCTGGAGCAGATCAATAGCTAAGCCCCTGGCCATCAGGTCAGGTTTGGAAACTTGAACTATACTGCCGACATCTTGTAACATCCCAAAATTCTAAATTTTGGAATGTTATATTAAATAAATATTTATATTTGCTTGTTTGATTGTATGCTTGATTGTTTGTTAGAAAGTGAGTGGAATTTAAAAAAATCAAATGAGGGGAATAAAAGGACTTTCCCAATTTTTCATTTTGAATCCTATCTAATTTTAAGTTTGCATCTTATCAAAAAATCTTTGATAAAAAATATATGAGAGGAGGAATAGGACACTCCAAAAAAAATCAGAGATAATGTTTGACAATTTATTTGAAACTCAAATTTCCTTTCATTTTGGAGTTATTGCAAAAAAATTATTTCATCATGAAAATATGTTTTGGATTTAGGAAATTGTATTCTGAGATTTTTGGTATATAATATGCATATTTTTTATTCTGTCATTATTATTATTGTTTTCCTCGTTTTTTTAAAAGAAGCCCGCGAGGCCGAGCGTACCGGCCCAGCCCACACTAGCGCTAGGGCGCACGCACGGGAGCAATTCCCATGAGCGGCCGCCACCCCTCCCTCTCGTTCCCTCTCTCTCACGACATCTCTCCCTCATTTTTTTTCCTGGTGCCTGGACCCCACCCGTCATCTTCTCCCATCGCATGAAACAGGAGGAGCGCAGCTCAAGCACTGCTACGATGCCGCACACGCAAACGGCGGAAACCCTATCTACGGCTTGCCTCCTGCCCCAAGAACATGTCCTATAAATACCCAGCCACCTTCTCGCCTGACGCCCCCAAAAACCCCACGCCGAAACCACCTCCACCTCACGTGATCTTCGTTTGGATCTCGTCGGAGCTGAGACGGTTCACCGTAGATCCCGACGCCGGTGAGCAACCCCGAACCACCAAATCTTGTCCAACATACTTCTCTCATCATTGTGCTTCTTCATGACTTCGTTTCGTCGTCCAGGGAGAATCGGAGCCTCGCCGTGGACCTCAACCGACATTGCCGGAACACTGAGTTCATCTCGACGCTCTTCTCACCTCCGTCATCCCCGACCTCCTCCTTCAACTAAAAATCGGACCCCCTCGGAGTCCTCCACCCACTAGACATCGCCGTCTCCGCCGGGTCACGGAGCCACCACCCTTGGCGCCACTGCTTCTCTGCCACCGCCGTTTCTTACATGTAAGTCACGTACCTGCTAACTCCTTCATTTTTTATTATTCAAAGCGCTAAGTGCTAGATCGGTTCTTTAGATCAGTTGGTTTGGTTTAGTACACGGTTTATTATGGTTTAGATCGAACCAGTTTGCGGTTTTTCTGTTTTGAACGTGCGTGCTTTCGTAAAGTTCCGCCGAGCGACGGTTAGTTACAGATCGCTCAGCTCCTAGCCCAGTAGACTTGTCCGTTCTGTTTTTTTTATTTTCGTTTCTATAAAAAAACAGAAAAGTTTCAATCTTAGATATTCTATAACTTTTATGTTTTATATCCAAACTGAGTGATTCCTTTTGCATTGTGTCACAAATTTGCTTAAGTTTCTGTTTGTGTACTTAGGTTTCAAATTTGAATAGTTTAGATTTGAATTTGATGAAATTTGTTCAAAGCACTAATTTGGTCATATTTTGACTTTTACAAAGTATTTTTGATTGATTCTTTTTGCTACTGTTTTATTATGGTTTTGTCTATCCAGTAGCATATACTTCTTTATTTTTACTTTATTTTTAGATTAGGTTTTTTGCAAAACAGTACTATTTTAGTTATAGTTTTGTTTTAGTCTTTTCTTTATTGTTTTTATTAGTTTAAAATTATTTCTTTTTTCACTCTTGAAAAAAAATATTTTTGTTTCTGTTAGTCAACAAAAGAAAATTTTGTTCTTATTTAAAAATTTATTTTACTTAGTTTTGTATGAAAACTTGTTTAGGTCATAGTTAGTGTTTCATAAAAGCTTTTTACTTGTTTCTTTTTGCTATTAAAAGTTTATGAAAAATACTTTCTGTTAAAATTAGTTGTTTTATATTTTCTTTCTGTTTATTTATTATGTTGGTATTTTCTTTGTTGTTAAATTTTACTTAGGACAAAGCTATTTTGGCTTATGTCTTAGAATTTTCTTTAGTAGTTTTCTTATGTAGTTTTCATTGGTTTTTTATTTTATTTTGTGTTCTTTGTGATTTGCATTTTATTTGTTGATTTTTTTTGAGTGTTAGAAATTGCTTGCTAGTATGTTTGCTTATGTGAATGTCATGTTTGTTATCATAGATTTCATCGGAGAGTTGCGTATAGTCCTATCAAGTTATTTTCGAGAGCGTTATCTTCATCAACTTACCAGGCAAGTTCACTTTGACCATGTTTTTCATACCTATGTGTTTTATTGCATCTAGTGTCATCTTCGCAACAATCCCTCCAAAGAGTGACATTGAATCCTTGTAGTTGAGTAGTATGCATGAGGTAGGAACCCATCACCCTGTTACCAAGCCCGGACGTTATTTATTTTAATGCTACGCTATAGTAGACGGGTTGGTATGAGCTTCGGAGTGGTGTGAGAATGGAGGATCTCGTCAATGACGACAACTCCATGATGGAATCTGCAAGGATCTGCATCTTCATGGCCTCAAGACTTCAAGACTCGAGACAAGAATTCAATACACACTCTTTGGGTGAAGGATGGTTGACGGGCACCTGGAGAAACCAAAGGTTGGCGGGATGCATGGAGAAGCGCCATGACATCTTGCGGAAAGCTTCACCCAGACTCAAAGAGACGGAAGAATACTTCATGCCCGGAAGCTTACATGCAACCGCAAGTCACTATGGGCTCGGCTTGGTTGACCTTAGTTGTGACTCTGGCCGGGGCGGTGCTAGCAGATGTAGAACTACGGTAGGATTGGATGAGCACGGACAATGGTCGGGAACTCTTCGAAGACCATGTTTGGTCATCTTGTTCTCAAACACCACAAGTGCGAGAACGTAAAGAGAGGGATCGAATCTTGCGGGTAAAGTGTACAAACCTCTGCGAGGGTTAAAACCTAATCGATTAGCCGTGTCCCGATTACGGACAACTTGAGCATCCGGACTTGGATCTATCTCGGAACTCTCAACACCGGATTGATAACTTAATTGTGGACAACTTATGATGATTTTTGGGCTATGAGACATCAGTTGGCGGAACCATGTCATGATAGAAAACTCCATAGTACAGACTTCATTTATTCCTTTGATGTAGGGAAAATAAAACCAGCTTTTACATAAACAAAACTCAGACCCGAGCCACAAAGCCAAATTGCATATAGTATAGTTTTACCATCTGTTTTCTCATGTTGTGATCTTGCGGTACATTCAATGTAATGACCTACACGGCTGCAACGTATCATGTTGCGATATTTCCTCAACGAGTAAGAGTACGGCAGGGTTACGGTCTACACTCAACCTGCCGATGGCGTTGATGGGACTCCACACCCGACTATTTGTTTCACTGTGACTTATGAGGTATATATCAGTTTTACGTTAATTATACATGTGATTGCACTTTGATATATACATTGATGTACTTGTGTGTGCCAAAGATACTGATCCGAGGATGGCACAGCAACACAGAGGCTTGACCGTCTGAGGTCGGGTCGCTACATATCTGCAGAGACTTGATCTTCGATGGATTCGAGCTCATGTCAGGTGCGCCGCACAATCACGACGAGCATGATTTAGCTCTGCTGGCGGACTGTGTTCGGGAGATCACACCTGCAACTAGTCCGGCCCTCAATCCAGAACAAATTGCGCCATCTGTGGACGGGTGGATGGACCCCGCCATGGGGGCCGCATGCTCAGTGGCGATAGCGCCAAATACTGACTTCACCTCCTATGAGACCCGTGTTGCCGAACCGTTGGATTCGTCCCCGGAACACTGACTCCGAGCCGCTTGTGTCCATGCCCATCGAATCTGATTGGGCGCCCATCATGGAGTTTACCTCCGTGGATATCTTTCAAAACTCGCCTTTTGGCGATGTGCTAAATTCATTAAGTTCTCTCACCCTGTCAGGAGACCCTTGGCCGAACTATGTCCTGCTAGAATGGGATGCGGACAACGAAGAAATTCGCGACCCACCCACCACCCACTTAGTAGCCACTGTCGACGATTTGACCGACATGCTCGATTTCAACTCCGAAGACATCGACGGCATGGACGACGATGCAGGAGAGGAACAAGAACCATCGCCCCTAGGGCGCTGGACATCCACTTCATCACATCACATATACATGGTGGATACACCCAAAGAAAACAATGACGAGGAACGGAAGGATGCAGCGAAGGATAGCTCCCTCGAGAAGCAACCAAAGCGTCGGCGTAGGCGCCGCTCCAAATCCCCGCCTCGGCAAAAACAGCGATAACAGCGAAAGAGAAAATAACACCCCAGTCAACTCCAGAGGAAACAGCGACCACATTGACCCAGCGGCAGAGTAGGATGAACCCACAAACGGCAAACATAGTACGGATCCACTGTACGAACACGGCGACGCCGAGGATAAAGCTCATCAACCTCCCTCCGGAGAGGAAAATAGTCCAGATGAGGATGCACACATCATCCTGGAAAGGCACTTGGAACAAGAGAACCTCCACAGAAGGCTTATGGCCACCGTGAGGAGTCTGAAGAAGCAGAAGCAAAGGCTTAAGGCCACGCAGAATACGCTCAACAGTAGATGGAACAAAGTGCTCGACAATGAAGAAAAGTATGGTGGTAGTTACCACACAAAGAGCTATCCAAAGCGCAAGCTGTTGCCTGAATTTGATGATGAGGCCTTAGAGCCCACACAGCCGGAAAAAAACGGCCGACCGATCGGATCAACCACCTTATGGCCGCGATAGAGCGGCCAACAAGGCTGCACATAAGTCAGCACATGATTCACATGAGGACTTGCATCAGAAGACCGGCGCGACTAGACCCATCTACGGATCAAGGAAACGCGCTCCAGCGCACAACCAAAACTGAACACTACAACCGTCAGAACGACACGACACATCCAAATACAGGGGTGCTGCACACACCCTATGTTTCACCGATGAGGTGCTGGACCATGAATTTCCAGAAGGATTCAAACCAGTGAACATAGAGGCGTATGACGGAACCACAGACCCTGGGGTCTGAATTGAGGACTTTATCCTCCATATCCATATGGCTCGCGGAGACGATCTCCACGCCATCAAGTACTTGCCCCTCAAGCTGAAAGGACCAGCTCGGCATTGGCTGAAGAGCCTCCCGGAAACTCAATTGGAAGTTGGGTGGAGCTTGAGGATGCTTTTCGGGCTAATTTTCAAGGGACCTATGTCCGACCTCCGGATGCAGACGATTTAAGTCATATAGTTCAACAGCCTGGAGAGTCTGCCTGAAAGCTTTGGAACAGATTTCTCACTAAGAAGAACCAAATCGTCGACTGCCCGGACGCCGAAGCCTTAACAACTTTCAAACATAGCGTCCGAGACGAATGGCTCGCCAGACACCTCGGCCAAGAAAAACCGAGAACAATGGCAGCCCTGACAAGCCTCATGACCCGCTTTTGCGCGGGCGAAGATAGCTGGCTAGCCCGTAGTAGCACCAGCGACCCAGGCACATCCGAAGTCAGGGATGTCAATGGAAAACCACGACGTGGTAAAAGCAAGCGTCGAAATAAAGAAGACAACCCAGATAACACGGCGGTAAACGCCGGATTCAGGGGCTCTCGACCGGGTCAGCGGAAAAAGCCTTTAAAAGGCAGTAGAGATGGACCGTCCAGCCTAATCAAGATTCTAGACATACTATATCAGATTCATGGCACCCCCGATAAACCTGCAAATCACACCCATAGAGAATGCTGGGTCTTCAAGCAGGCCGGTAAGCTAAATGCCGAACACAAGGGGAGGGAGACACCAAGTGAAGACGAGGACGAGCATTGCCGGCAAAGCACTGGGGGACAGAAAAAATTCCCACCAGAGGTCAAAATAGTGAACATGATCCACGTGTCGAAGAGGAGAAGCAAACATGCACTCCGAGACACACGCGCCGTAGAACCCGTCACCCCTAAGTTCAACCCCTGGTTGGCCTGCCTGATCACTTTGATCGCAGGGATCACCGGACAAGCATCCGGCATGAAGGATTGGCTGCCTTGATGTTAGACCCAATAATAAACGGATACCATCTCACACGAGTCCTTATGGACGGCGGCAGTAGTTTTAATCTGATATATCAGGACACAGTCCGCAAAATGGGGATAGACCCGACAAAAATCAGCCACAGTAATACTACCTTCAAGGGAGTAATACCAGGCCCAGAGGCCCGCTGAACGGGCTCTCTAATACTAGATGTTGTATTCGGTTCTCCCGACAACTTCTGAAGCGAAAAAGTTAACCTTCGACATCGCTCCACTCCGAAGTGGCTATCAAGCACTACTCGGAAGAGCAGCTTTTGCTTGTTTTAATGCAGTACCGCATTACGCTTCTCGCAAGCTTAAGCTGCCCGGTCCACGTGGCATCATCACAATTAGCAGAAATATTGAACGTTCCTTACGCGCGGAAGAATGTGCGACGACTTTAACAGCTGAACACTAAACGACCCCTCCAACCAGAATAAATGACCGGTCGTCAAGACCGCAGACACGGCTAGATGAGTCCGGCGCATTACTAGCTATAACAGCTTAGGTAAACCCGAGATTCGTTTGATGGTTATACCCCCATAGGCGGTACCAGGGGCTTCCCGTGTGTAAACAGGGCTAGTTCAGCTCAACTTTGCTTATCTTGAATTTTCATGGTTTATCGAGAATAACCAATTTTTCGCACGACAACTTTCACCTAAGTTTTTCTCTTTTCTGAGATTTACAATCGTATACACCCTTCCGTGATACGGCACAACGGAGACACAGGCACAGACGTGCAGCAGGGACCCGCTCAAAGGTTTCTTTTTAGATTAAGACCCTGTGTAAACCTTTTTACTGTCTCTTGTTGTTCACATCCTCCGGATACTCAGTATAACCGAGAGCGATGCTGACGTTATTGGCATTTCGCCACGTCAGAACGATGCACGTACCTGGACACTCTGGGATCATCATCAAGGGCGTTATTCAGCCCGACATATGTTGCAAAGACCGAATACCTTAGGGCGTGTTCGGCATCGTGAGTTTGGCCTTATATACATCAGCTCCGAATCATGTCTTTGGTCAAATGTTGGGTTTGCCCGGATCCCGTGTGTTGCTACCTTACGTTCCACTCTATCGGCTAAGGTGGCACCGGGAGAACTACTGCGATTGTGCCTTAGTTCATCCGGATGAGCACCTCAGTAGAGAAAGCCGAAAACTAACTCTCATGATAAAGCGCGAGACTGGTCAACCACTCGATGACTTAGCGGAATCTTCGGGATTCCTCCGCATAACGAAGGGCCGTTTCCCGGTCATGTATGTACGCGCCCCGTATTCGGATGAGCGCGGAGGTACCAGGGGCTATATAATGGTCCCACCGTCAAACTCCTACGGCTAAGTGAAAGTGTTAAAGCAATATAGTCTGATTGCCTCGTTCACTGCGCTATCACCTCCTTAATGGACCAAGACGTTGGATCAAGTGTGAATACGGGTTTTTGCGAACACCCCCGCATTATATGCGTGGGGGTTGAAGCCGACGACTACAAACTTTCAGGTTATATACATATATACATAAACGGACGCACATGAGGCATCATAATACTTTCAGGCAAAAGTATAAACACAACCTTTATAATTTAAGAAACATTGTTCTTACAATGGGAATACATGTCACTAGAGCATAATATTCTTCGAGCATCGAGCCTCTATTAAACGAAGCGCCTTCAAGGACTTCTTCAAAGTAGTGCTCGGTCGATACTCGCCCACGGCGAACTCTGGTTGCAATAGCGGTGGCCTCCATCTCTGCCCAAGATGTCTTGACACGGCAAGAGCCATCCACACCCTCTATGCACGCCGACCTCTTCATAGCGCCGCGTCGCCGCACAAAGACCAAGGAACTATTGCACTAAACTAAAATAACTATTCGGCCTTGGCCCTTCTGGCCACAGATGATCCACAACAGACCTCATGGCAAGCCCGGACAACCTATGGAGCTCGGCCCACTCGGCCATTCGCTCATTCGACCGCAGCGGACGCACTGGAACATTGAACTGTGACCAGAACAACTTTTCACTTAAAGATCTTTTTGATCTTTGAAAAACTCGGCCACATCAGCAGCACTTGCTGCCAAATCCACGTATGCGTTTGTAGAACTCCATAGTTGATCAAGAGGGGCATACTTAGGATCTCCGAACTTCGTCCACAACAAAAAGGGCTTCCCAGCCGCGATATCCCCGGCTTGACGCAGCTCCTCCTTCGCTGCTCTGATTTTAGAGCGGGCGTCCTTGGCCGCTACCATGGCCTTCTCCAGGTCCGTCATCTTCGTTCGGTTTTCCTTTTCAAGAAGCTCATAACGGTCGGCGACATCTTTCAACTCAACAGCCATCTTGGCTATTTTATCCTTGCTTTGGCAATGCGCAGCCTGTTCGGCTCTCAGCTCTTCGACCGCCTTTAGAGCGACCGCATCACTCTTCCTGGCTTGTTCCTTGGCTCGGGCAAGTTCCGCCCGAAGGGTCTCCATGGCGGCAGCCCCATCTGCAGTCACAACATATTAAAGATACTAGCATCATGCTCCTCTTAATATGTGTTGATCACCGGAGAAAACGCATACCCTGTGCCTCGTCAAGCCGCTTGTTTACAAGCACGATGTCGGCGTCTGCCGCATCAAGTTGCCGCTTCAGCTAGGCAAACTCACTAGTCCGGCTAGCCACCGGACCTCCAGCCACCTGCACATGAAGGCGATCTGATTATTACCTGGGCCTATGATCCTCTGTTTGCCGCCGTTCTCGACAGCAACCAGAGTCTCAGGGGCTACTATCTGCATAGGGCACACCTAGCGTGTGCGGTACCGTCAAAAACATATACTATTTCACGTACCTCAAAGCCTTTCAGTAGACTCATAAAAGCTTCATGCAACCCACTTTCGGCAGATGAAATCCTCTCAACCACCGTGCCCATTAGAGCATGATGCATTTTCGAGACAACCGCTTGCTCCAGAAGATTCATCAGTGCGTCCGAACGCACACCGGACGGTTCCGGACACTTTCTGTGGCTCTCCTTAGGTGCCGAATACTCCGGACTTCGGGGGGCCGAAGGGTTACCCCCTGGCCTTGGCGGATCAGGAGAAATCCTCCATGACGGCACCTCAGGGTCGCCCGCTTCACGAGGCGGGGAGGCACGGGGAGGTGTTTCGCTCTCCATCATCTCCGGAAGAAGATCCCCCGAAGACGAACTCTGTCGAGAAGGGCTACGATCCGAACTACAAGATGCACGCTTCGGTTATCATTCTCGAAAACGAAGCAGGATATCTTTACTAAAAATTACTTTCGTTTACTTACAGCTCGGTAGAGGGATGGTCCCCTTGCGGGTACTGTGTGGTAAGGATGCCCTCCGGGGTAGGACCCTCCAACAAAGGATTCTTCCGTCGCTTGGAGACTATTACTTCCAAGTCTTCAGAGGCAGTCCTCTTCCTTCCCTGGGGGGAGGGAATTTTAGATTCTCCCCCCCCCCCCGGTTATCCTCCTTCGAGGAGGAAGTGATTCCCCCGGTTTGGATGAATAGTGAGTGAGGCTCGCTCTCGGCCTCTTTGTTCCTCCCTTTACCTTCCCCTGATGGCACTTGATAAGGCGCAAGCTCAAGCATCCTGGCTAGTACAGGATCCGTTGAGCCCTCGGGAAGGGGGGCCGGACACCTGATCATCTTCGCTTTTTTTATCCAGTCCTGGTCAAAAGGCGACTTTTCATAATGATATTGTGATAAATTAAAAGACAACATGTTCGGCCACGGAATTACTTACTTGAGTTTCTGGACGATTGCAGTTCAGACCCGCATCCTCGGAGGTGTCCGGACACTCTATTTGTGATCCGAAGAACGATCTGTACATCTCTTCGAGCGTCACGCCGAAGAAGGGCTGATTAGTTCGCGGTCCTTCCGGGTTGAACTCCCACATACGGAGAGGTCGACGTTTGCAAGGCAGGGCTCGACAAACTAGCATAACTTGCATTACCTTAACAAGGCTGATATCTCTCTCGTGGAGATCCCGGATGCGACTCTGCAATGTCGGCACATCATTTACTGGCCCCCAGTGCAGCCCCTTGTTGACCCATGACGCCAGTTGTGGCGGGGGGCCCGAGCGGAAGGCAGGGGCGGCTACCCACTGGGTACCCTGGGGAGCTGTGATATAAAACCACTCCCGTTGCCATAAACTGGACACCTCCGGGAAGGAACCCTTTGGCCATGGAACATCGGCGCCTTTGCTTATTACGGCACCTCCGCACTCTGCATGTCGCCCCTCAATCATCTTTGGCTTCACATTAAAGGTCTTGAGCCATAGGCCGAAGTGTGGGGTAATGCGGAGGAAGGCTTCACACACGACGATGAACGACGAGATGTGAAGGATGGAATCCGGAGCCAGATCATGGAAATCGAGCCCATAGTAGAACATGAGCCCTCTGGCAAAGGGATCTAGACTGAAACCTAGCCCTCGGAGGAAGTGGGAGACGAATACGACAATCTTGCCAGGTTCGAGAATGGGAATGACCTGCCCTCGAGCAGGCAGCCTGTGCGAGATTTCGCCGGTCAAATACCTAGCCTCTCTTAGCTTCTTGATGTCCTCCTCTGTGATGGAGGAGGACACCCACCGACCTCGAAGGTTGGATCCGGACATGATTGTAGGTCCGAAGCCCCTAGCCCGAGCCTTGGGTGTTGGAACTCGAGGTGGGGGGAGGATTCGATTGAGCACGAGAGGAAGGAGACATGCCTAGGCCTCTTTATAAAGGGGATGAATATCAAGCGTCCTCCACGAGGCCGTTCAGGACTTGCCTAAATCAAGGAGTCATACCGACAGGCACGATTGGGTTACCTATACCCGTATTGATGAGAATCCCGTGAAAAAAGGGACACGATCTCTGCTTCGACAGGACGTGCCAATAAAAACCGCCTCGGAACACGTGCGATGGCAGGCTCGAAAAAACGGTTCATCATGACCAGACCACGGCAATACGTCACATTATGAAAAGCGGTCGGTAGATAGGATTTGTGGAAATATTATTCTCTCTACGGTGGTATGTGGAATTTGTTTTGCAGAGCCAGACACTATCCTTGTGTTTAAAATATTCTATGGAGTATTCAAAGGAGGAACCCGTCTTGCAATGCCGAAGACAATCAGCGCGCCGGACTCATCGTCATTGAAGCCTGGTTCAGGGGCTACTAAGGGAGTCCTGGATTAGGGGGTCCTTGGACAGCCGGACTATATCCTTTGTCCGGACTATTGGACTATGAAGATACAAGATTGAAGACTTCGTCCCGTGTCCGGATGGGACTCTCCTTGGCGTGGAAGGCAAGCTTGGCAATACGGATATGTAGATCTCCTCCCTTGTAACCGACTCCCTCCGCTGGCTGCCTCCCTCCGCTGCGGGCCCGCTGAGCCCGAGGCCGCCCGCTCGGCCCATCCGCCGCCCGCCGCTGCTCCCGCCGCCTCCTCACGCGCCTCCCGCCGGCGCCGACCGCCCCGCCTCGCCGCCCGACCCGCCGCCTCTCGCGGCGTCGGCCGCCTCCGCGGCGCCGCCCGTCCCGACTCCGGCGCCCGCCGCCAGCACGCCGCCCGCCTCCGGCGCCCTCGCCCGCGCCGAGGTTGCCCACGCCAGGCGCTTTCCTCCCTCGCCGCCGCCCGCTTCCGGCGCCGCCCGGCCAGCGCGCGCCGCCCTCGCCACCACCTCGCCGGCGCGCCCGCGTCTCCCGCCGCCGACCGCGCCCGGCCCAGCGCCCGGCGGCTCCCTCCTCCGCTGGCCGCCTCCTCCCTCCTCGCCCGGCCGCCGCGCCGGCCGTCTCGTCGTCGGATCTGGCGGGTGGGATGAGATCCACCCGCCCGGCCATCCAAACGCCCCGCCGTCCCACTCCGTCCATTTTTCCCGAGGTGAAAATTCCCCCAAGTCCTCAGATCTGCATATTTTCATGCCATATTCATCATGTCATATCTCTGCATCCGTAGCTCCGTTTTGCGCGTGTAATATGTCAAGTTGTTCGCGTCGATAAGTACATCATTTCATCTCATTGCATCATTTTCATTTGAGACCATCTTGATACCCGAAATGCTGTTAGAAGAGGGCTATGTGATGTTAGTTTCTGATTCTTATCAGAACATGCACTTTTGTCATTTTTGCCATGATTGATGTGTGCACCCTATGAACTTGAGTCCTACATGTGTTTTTTAATATGCCATGCCATCTTTGCAGGGGTGTATGCCATGTATTTTTGTGATCTCTGTGGTGACTAGCACAAGCATGCAAACTAGGCTTCATGAAGTTGCTGATTTCAGCCCCTGTTTGCTGATATTTTTATGCCATGTAAACTTGATGCTACCGAGAGATCCATGCTTATTTTGAGATACTTCATTAAGGATGTTTCGAACATATGGTTATGATCTATCCATCCACGCCCTTTTTTGCAATTATGGAGTGCCATAGCTTGAGTCAATCGAGCTCTACTTTTGCTATAAAATGTTTCCTGGTAGGTTGTTTACATGTTATTCAATTTTGCCAAGGTTGTTGTAGTTGATCCGTGTATGCTATGATGTTGTTCTTGCCATGTATAGCTTCTATGCCATGTCTTATTACTGTGAGTTGCCTTGCCATGCCATGTATTGCTCTGTGGTGAGTGGTTCAAGCTCACCAACATGCCTACTTATCGTTGTTCCTGCCATGTATGAATCTGTAATATAACTTGCCATGTTTACATGGGTGCCATCATATTTTCTGATCCTTTTTGGCTCATGGTCAGTAAGGGACTTTTGTTCTATGAAATTAGTAGATTCATGCCATGCCTTTGTTTGCCATGATAGGTTCCTGTAGAATGTTGTTTGATAGCTCTAAACATTGCAACCTGATGTTATTTCTGCTAAAGTCTGAAACTGTTAGTATTTGCAATCTTGCCATGTGGTTTTGAGCATGTTCTAGTTGTTTCTGGAGATAGCTCAGTTTTCATGTTTTGTAATGCTTTACCTGTACATCATGCCCATGCCTTTTGTTTTCATGTTGAGATGCTGTAGCATGTTGTTTTGGTGCTTGCAATATGCCTAGTTGCTGTTTTGGGCAGATTGTTGCTATAACTTGTATAGGGTGTATGTGTTGAACCGTTGCTCCGTTTTGAGTGTGCTCTATATGAAACTTGCTTGATTTTGCATGTAGCTTCATATTATCATGTTGCATCCTTGTTTTGAGGTGTTGCTTGATGTTTGTATGCATTTTGCACCAATGCCATGCTTATCTTGTTTTGCTCATATCTTCTAGGCCGTAGCTCCGAATTAAATGAACTTTATATGTAACTTGACTAGAATTTCGTGTAGATCCTCTTGGTGCTCTTTAACTTGCTGTTTAACAACTTGAACATAAGGTTTATTCAGATCTGGACCAATTTCGAAATTTGCATATGAGGACTTACCGGAATTGTTATATGTTGTCTCCGGCCTCATTTAAACTTGCCTTGATGTGTTGTTCTTGTTTAAATCACCTCTTGCCATGAGTAGCTTCATGTAGATTTGTCATGCATCATGCTTGTTGGGCATCACGCCTTGTTCTTGTGTGGTGTGTTTACTATGTTGTGTGCTTCTTCTTGTTAGTTCCCGTTTTGGTTGCGATCGTGAGGATTCGTTCGTCTACGCTTGGTTCGTCTTCGTGGCTTCATCTTCTTCATGGACTCGTTCTTCTTCCTTGTGGGATTTCAGGCAAGATGACCGCTACCCTGGATCTCACTACTATCATTGCTATGCTAGTTGCTTCGTTCTTTCGCTATGCTGCGCTACCTATCACCTGCTGCTCAAGCCTCCCAATTTCCATGTCAGCCCCTAACCTTTTGCACCCTTCCTATGCAAACCGTTGTTTGGCTATGTTACCGCTTTGCTCAGCCCCTCTTATAGCGTTGTTAGTTGCAGGTGAAGATGAAGTTTGTTCCTTGTTGGAACATGGAGATGTTGTTCCTTGTTGGAATATCACAATATATCTTATTTAATTAATGCATCTATATACTTGGTAAAGGGTGGAAGGCTCGGCCTTATGCCTGGTGTTTTGTTCCACTGTTGCCGCCCTAGTTTCTGTCATATCGGTGTTATGTTCCCGGATTTTGCGTCCCTAACGCGGTCGGGTGATTTATGGGACCCCTTGACAGTTCGCTTTGAATAAGACTCCTCCAAAGAAGGCCCAACATTGGTTTTACCATTTGCCTCACCTATGCCCTTTTTCCCTTGGGTTTCGGAGCCCAAGGGTCATCTTTATTTTAGCCCCGGGCGGTGCTCCTTCGAGTGTTGGTCCGAACCGAGCAACTGGGGCCACCACGGGAAACTCGAGGCTTGGTTTTACTCGTAGCTTGACTTATCCGGTGTGCCACGAGAACGAGGTACGTCGACTCCTATCGGGATTTGTCGGCACATCCGGCGGCTTTGCTGGTCTTGTTTTATTGCTGTCGAAATGTCTTGTAGCCGGATTCCGAGACTGATCGGGTCTTCCCGGGAGAAGGAATATCCTTCGTTGATCGCGAGAGCTTATCATGGGCTAAGTTGGGACACCCTGCAGGTATAAACTTTCGAGAGCCGTGCCTACGGTTATGTGGCAGATGGGAATTTGTTAATATCCGGCTGTAGTAAACTTGAAGCAAACTCTTCTAAAATACACCAACCGTAAAGCGTAACCGTGAGTGTCTCTTTTCGGGGTTGATCGAGAGGAGAACACGGTTTCTGGGTTATGTCTGACGTAAGTAGGAGTTCAGGATCACTTCTTGATCATTACTAGTTGACGACCGTTCTTTTGTTTCTCTTCTCGCTCTCATTTGCGTTGGTTAGCCACCATATATGCTTAGTCGCTGCTGCAACCTCACCACTTTATCCCTTCCTTTCCCTTTAAGCTTTGCTAGTCTTGATACCCATGGTAATGGGATTGCTGAGTCCTCGTGGCTCACAGATTACTACACCACCAGTTGTAGGTACAGGTTTGCGATGATCATGACGTGAGAGCGATGTTTGCTTGTGTTGGAGTTTCTTCTTCTTCTTCTTCTTCGATCAGGGGATAGGTTCCAGGTCGGCAGCCTGGGCTAGCAGGGTGGATGTCGTTTGAGCTTCTGTTTATGTTTCATCCGTAGTCGGATGTTGATCTTGTATATGATGTTGATGTATTCTTGTGGCATTTGTGCCTTATGTATGTATCCCCACTATTATGTAATGTTGATGTAATGATATCCACCTTACAAAAGCATTCCAATATGCGGGTCTATCCTTGGTGGGACCGTCGAGTTCCTTTTGGATAGGGTCGCATATTGGGCGTGACAAGTTGGTATCAGAGCCTCGACCGACCCTAGGAGCCCCCTTGATTGACCGTGTAGTTTGGCCGTTGTTGAGTCTAGAAGAAAACTATTTTTGGAGTCTAGTTATATCGGAGAGTAGGATTTCTTTTTACTCCTCTGCACCTTCGTCGCTCTGGTCAGGAATCTTGACGTAGGTGTTTTGAACTACTCCTCTTCCCCTTCAAATTTTTCTTAGGATCACGTGGTTAGTTTTCCGATCGTTGTTCCTCAGCTCTTTGCATCCGGTGCATTTCTCGTCATGGCGATTCGACCCTCTTTGTTTTGCAAGTTCAATCCTCAGTTGTTTTCTTTTCCCACCCGCCCTCCCTGTTCTTCTTCTCGGAACTGGAGTCCGTAATCGAGTATCGATCCTACTCGTGCGAAGTCTTTGCTTTCTATCCTCATTGTTCTCAACCGGTTTTTTCTCTTCAAGTTATTCGTCATTTTTCCCCTTCCAAGTTGCCTTTGTTTTTCCCGCCCTCCCATCCTTTTTCTTCCCGGAGTTTGAGTCTGTTTCGACCATCAATTTCATTCGTGCGGAGCCACTTCAGTCTTCTCTCATTTATTTCAACCGGTGAATTCTCGTTTTGTACGACATTCTTCATCTCTTTTTCTTTTCCGGCGGATTCAATTCAAGTTATTCAGGTTGACCACATTCTTTTCCTTGGTTAAAGTGTTTTCCTTGCACGTTCGTCTCTCGCCAGTTATCCTCCCGGAGTGCTCAAGACATCTCAGGAGATTCGTCTGTTTTTGAATTAATTCGAGGTTGTCACCTCATTCAAATATTTCAGTTGTTCCGGTGCATCATCTATCTGTTCAATAATCCTTTTCAACGGTGTTTTCTCTTTAGTGGGCCCTAACCCACAGGTCTTTTCCCAGGATCTTACCGGACTCTTCTAATTCCCCCGGAGTTATTCTCAATTCTTTTCAAGTGTGATGTAAGAATGGATTCCATCAATCACATGCCTTTTCCAAGATCAATTTCAAATCATTTCATTGTTGGCTCAACCTCTCTGTTTTTCATTCTTCCGGAGTATCTCAACAATTTCGGCGGAGTTTCTCGTCGTCTTTCTCAGCTTTAAAGATCGAAGAAGAGTTTTCCCCTAAATTTTGCCCGTTCTCTCCAAGATTCGTGGTTCTAGCTTCTTGTTACCCTCTCAAATTATTCCATTTAACAGATATTCTTTTTCTCAACCATCCGGAGTTTGTCAGCAGTTGTTTTTCGGAGGCCATCGTTCCAGAAGAATTCTTCGCCCCCATCATTCTAGCTATCGTCCTCTAATTATCCCGGTGCTTCGTTCAAGTGTTCTTTAATCAGCTCATGATCTCTTTGTTCTTTTGCATCTAAATCCCCTCTAGCATATTTGTTCTTCTAATTCTTCCAGGTGATTTAGCCCCTTTCGTCAGTCACTTTTGAATTCTTACGGTGGTTCGTTCAAGATTCTTTTTCCTTGATTATCATTTTAATTCAATTCGTTCTTTCGAATCCTACCGGTGGTTCATGAAGACCTTCTCAAGGTGGCGCTATGTCACTTCTCAATCCTTTTTCAAGAGGAATAAGTTGCATGCCAAATCCTTTGCTTGTCATCAATTTAATTTGATGAAGGATAAGCATACAATAAATCTTATTCTTATTTCCTAGAAGTGAGTAATCCCTTTCTTTGGAGCTTGTTCTTGAGGAATAAATTCGAGTTCCAAGTCTTTCCATCTTTTCTTTTCCGGAGTTTAAATTTTCCTCGGCCATTTCGTCGGAACCTCCATCTAAATCACCGTAAGGTTTTAATCTTATTCTTTTCAAGCTTCAATTCGATGTCATCATCCTTGTATTACCGGAGTTCTTCATGGTGGCTCGTCATGATTTAATTCACTCCTCAAGTGTTCATCAAGATTCTTGTTCAAGGAGTTCTAGTATCTTTTCTTCTTGCATCTCTAAGTGTAATTAATTCTCCGTATTCTTTAGAATTGGAGTTTTGCATTTCTTTGTTCTTCTCAGATATTCAAATCCACTCAATCCTTCCTTCTAAGTTCTTTTCATTCAATTTCTTTCAATTCTTCCGGAGGCATTGCGTTGTTTATCTCGTCAAGTGTCATTCCATCCTCTGAAACTCAGTTCCAACTCCTTCCATGTTTAGCCGGAGTGCTGCATGAATCCTTTCAGTCTTATTCGTTTCTTTTCTCATTCTAACCACTCCGGTTAGAACGAGTCGTTTCATAGTCTATCTGATTCCGTGAGCTTTCGATTCTCGTCATTCTCGTCGTTCCTCTCGTTTTCTCGAGTGCTCTCAATTCTTTGCTTCTTCTCTTGAGTTCTTGTTTTCACCTCATCCCTTTTTCCCTTCCGTCTCGGTCCTAACATCTCGGGACGAGATCTCTTGTTAGTGGAGGAGTGTTGTAACGCCCCGGATTCGATGCGCCAGTTGTCATCCAGTTATCCGCCGTCGTTGCCATGTCATGTGCTTGCGTGTTGCACTTTGCCAGGTCATCATCTGCATTTCATATCATGTCATCATGTGCATCTCATTTTGCATTCGTGTTCGTCTCATGCATCCGAGCATTTTCCCCGTTGTCCGTTTTGCAATCCGGCGCTCCTATGTCTCCCGGCGCCCCCTTTTGTCCTTTTCCATGTGCAGGTGTTAAACGGTCTCGGAATGGACCGAGGTTTGCCAAGCGGCCTTGGTATAGCACCGGTAGACCGCCTGTCAAGTTTCGTGCCATTTGGAGGTCGTTTGATACTCCAACTGTTAACCGGGTAACCGCAAAGGCCTATTTTGTCTTGCAGCCCAACACCCTTCCAAAGTGGCCCAAAACCCAGCAAACTCCCTTCCATGCTCTCGGTCGTTCGATCACGATCGCGTGGCCGAAAACCGCACCTCATTTGGACTCTCCTAGCTTCCTCTACCTATAAATATGTGCTCCCCTCCCGAAAATCACGGTACAAACCCTAGTCATCCCTCTCCTCGCGCCGCCGGACACTTCTTCCGCCGACGGACACGTCCGCCCCGTCGCCCGCGCCCAATCCCGCCTCGCCACGTGTCGCCGCCGCCTCCCTCCGCTGCGGGCCCGCCCGAGCCCGAGGCAGCCCGCTCGCCCATCCGCCGCCGCCAGGCTCCCGCCGCCTCCAGCGCCTCTCCCCCGCGCCGACCGCCGCCGCCTCGCCGCCCGACCCGCCGCCTCTCGCGCGGCGTCGGCCGCTCCGCCGCGCCACCGTCCCGACTTGGCGCCCGCCGCGCCGCCTGCGCCGCCCGCCTCCGGCGCCCTCCGCCCCGCGCCATGGTGCCCTTCCTCCGCGCGCCCAGCAGTCCGCGCCTTGCCTCGCCGCCACCTTGCCGGGCGCGCCCGCGTCTCCGCCGCCCGACCAAGCCCGGCCGCCGGCCGTCGCCGCCCGGCCTCCCGGCGCCCGGCCCCGCGCTCCGGCCGGCTCCCTCCTCCGCCGGCCGCCTCCTCCCTCCTCGCCGGCCGCCGCCGCCGGCCGTCTCGTCGTCGGATCCGGCGGGTGGGATGAGATCCACCCGCCCGGCCATCCAAACGCCCCGCCGTCCCACTCCGTCCATTTTTCCCGAGGTGAAAATTCCCCCAAGTCCTCAGATCTGCATATTTTCATGCCAGAGTCATCATGTCATATCTCTGCATCCGTAGCTCCTTTTTGCGCGTGTAATATGTCAAATTGTTCGCCTCGATGAGTACATCATTTCATCTCATTGCATAATTTTCATTTGAGCTCATCTTGATGCCCGAAATGCTGTTAGAAGAGGGCTATGTGATGTTAGTTTCTGATTCTTATTAGAACATGCACTTTTGTCATTTTTGCCATGATTGATGTGTGCACCCTATGACCTTGAGTCCTACATGTGTTTTGTAATATGCCATGCCATCTTTACAGGGGTGTATGCCATGTATTTTTGTGATCTCTGTGGTGACTAGCACAAGCATGCAAACTAGGCTTCATGATGTTGCTGATTTCAGCCCCTGTTTTGCTGATATTTTTATGCCATGTAAACTTGATGCTACCGATAGATCCATTCTTATTTTGAGATACTTCAGTAAGGATGTTTTGAACATATGGTTATGATCTATCCATCCATGCCCTTGTTTGCAATTATGGAGTGCCATAGCTTGAGTCAATCGAGCTCTACTTTTGCTATAAAATGTTTCCTGGCAGGTTGTTTACATGTTATTCAATTTTGCCAAGGTTGTTGTAGTTGATCCGTGTATGCTATGATGTTGTTCTTGCCATGTATAGCTTCTATGCCATGTATTCTTACTGTGAGTTGCCTTGCCATGCCATGTATTTCTCTGTGGTGTGTGGTTCAAGCTCACCAACATGCCTACTTATCGTTGTTCCTGCCATGTATGAATCTGTAATATAACTTGCTATGTTTACATGGGTGCCATCATATTTTCTGATCCTTTTTGGCTCATGGTCAGTAAGGGACTTTTTTCTATGCAATTAGTAGATTCATGCCATGCCTTTTTTTGCCATGATAAGTTCCTGTAGCATGTTGTTTTATAGCTCTAAACATTGCAACCTGATGTTATTTCTGCTAAAGTCTGAAACTGTTAGTATTTGCAATCTTGCCATGTGGTTTTGAGCATGTTCTAGTTGTTTCTGGAGATAGCTCAGTGTTCATGTTTTGTAATGCTTTACTATGCCCATGCCTTTTGTTTTCATGTTGAGATGCTGTAGCATGTTGTTTTGGTGCATGCAATATGCCTAGTTGCTGTTTTGGACAGATTGTTGCTATAACTTGTATAGGGTGTATGTGTTGAACCGTTGCTCCGTTTTGAGTGTGCTCTATATGTAACTTGCTTGATTTTGCATGTAGATTCATATTATCATGTTGCGTCCTTGTTTTGAGGTGTTGTTTGATGTTTGTATGCATTTTGCACCAATGCCATGCTTATCTTGTTTTGCTCATATCTTCTAGGCCGTAGCTCCGAATTAAATGAACTTTATATGTAACTTGACTAGAATTTCGTGTAGATCCTCTTGGTGCTCTTTAACTTGCTGTTTAACAACTTGAACATAAGGTTTATTCAGATCTGGACCAATTTCGAAATTTGCATATGAGGACTTACCGGAATTGTTATATGTTGTCTCCGGCCTCATTTAAACTTGCCTTGATGTGTTGTTCTTGTTTGCATCACCTCTTGCCATGAGTAGCTTCATGTAGATTTGTCATGCATCATGCTTGTTGTGCATCACGCCTTGTTCTTGTGTGGTGTGTTTACTATGTTGTGTGCTTCTTCTTGTTAGTTCCCGTTTTCGTTGCGATCGTGAGGATTCGTTCGTCTACGCTTGGTTCGTCTTCGTGGCTTCATCTTCTTCATGGACTCGTTCTTCTTCCTTGCGGGATTTCAGGAAAGATGACCGCTACCGTGGATCTCACTACTATCATTGCTATGCTAGTTGCTTCGTTCTTTCGCTATGCTGCGCTACCTATCACCTGCTGCTCAAGCCTCCCAATTTCCATGTCAGCCCCTAACCTTTTGCACCCTTCCTATGCAAACCGTTGTTTGGCTATGTTACCGCTTTGCTTAGCCCCTCTTATAGCGTTGTTAGTTGCAGGTGAAGATGAAGTTTGTTCCTTGTTGGAACATGGAGATGTTGTTCCTTGTTGGAACATGTTTACTTGTTGGGATATCACAATATATCTTATTTAATTAATGCATCTATATACTTGGTAAAGGGTGGAAGGCTCGGCCTTATGCCTGGTGTTTTGTTCCACTCTTGCCGCCCTAGTTTCCGTCATATCGGTGTTATGTTCCCGGATTTTGCGTCCCTAACGCGGTCGGGTGATTTATGGGACCCCCTTGACAGTTCACTTTGAATAAGACTCCTCCAGCAAGGCCCAACATTGGTTTTACCATTTGCCTCACCTATGCCCTTTTTCCCTTGGGTTTCCGGAGCCCAAGGGTCATCTTTATTTTATCCCCCCCGGGCCAGTGCTCCTTCGAGTGTTGGTCCGAACCGAGCAGCCTGCGGGGCCACCACGGGGAAACTCGAGGCTTGGTTTTACTCGTAGCTTGACTTATCCGGTGTGCCCTGAGAACGAGGTACGTGCGACTCCTATCGGGATTTGTCGGCACATCCGGGCGGCTTTGCTGGTCTTGTTTTATTGCTGTCGAAATGTCTTGTAGCCGGGATTCCGAGACTGATCGGGTCTTCCCGGGGAGAAGGAATATCCTTCGTTGATCGCGAGAGCTTATCATGGGCTAAGTTGGGACACCCTGCAGGGTATAAACTTTCGAAAGCCGTGCCCGCGGTTATGTGGCAGATGGGAATTTGTTAATATCCGGTTGTAGTAAACTTGAAGCAAACTCTTCTAAAATACACCAACCGTGTGCGTAACCGTGAGTGTCTCTTTTCGGGGTTGATCGAGAGGAGAACACGATTTCTGGGTTATGTCTGGCGTAAGTAGGAGTTTGGGATCACTTCTTGATCATTACTAGTTGACGACCATTCCTTTGTTTCTCTTCTCGCTCTCATTTGCGTTGGTTAGCCACCATATATGCTTAGTCGCTGCTGCAACCTCACCACTTTATCCCTTCCTTTCCCTTTAAGCTTTGCTAGTCTTGATACCCATGGTAATGGGATTGCTGAGTCCTCGTGGCTCACAGATTACTACACCACCAGTTGCAGGTACAGGTTTGCGATGATCATGACGTGAGAGCGATGTTTGCTTGTGTTGGAGTTTCTTCTTCTGCTTCTTCTTCGATCGGGGATAGGTTCGGTCGGCAGCTGGGCTAGCAGTGGTGGATGTCGTTTGAGCTTCGTTTATGTTTCATCCGTAGTCGGATGTTGATCTTGTATATGATGTTGATGTATTCTTGTGGCATTTGTGCCTTATGTATGTATCCCCACTATTATGTAATGTTGATGTAATGATATCCACCTTGCAAAAGCGTTCCAATATGCGGGTCTATCCTTGGTGGGACCGTCGAGTTCCTTTTGGATAGGGTCGCATATTGGGCGTGACATCCCCTCCACATGTCGCGCCGATCTTCTTATTTTTACCAGGGAAATGGATGTTCTGGAGGGTGCATGCTTGGACAAACCCATGGCCAAATTGTTGACTGTGTTGCCGTGGCCGTATGTCGTGGAGGGGAAGCAGATCCGGGCGGCGGGGACGTGCAGGTGAACAGCTCGGTGCGGTGGAGGTGGTGAAGTTGGAGCGGCAGCGATGAGGCGCAGGAGGCATGGTTGAACTAGCTCCGCATGCAGACGGCTCGGCCTCGGCTTCAACTACTAGCCATGGAGGGCGTTGCGGTTGAGGTTGCGATGGGCACTACGCGTCGGGATATCGGCTCCGCGTGATGGAGGAGGCGGCGGTTGATGGGTGGAATGGGGTGGCGGACGGAGGACGCCGGGTTTCATGCGTTGGTGGAGAGGTAGTTTTGCACCCACGAGTACTGAATGGGGAATCGGACGGGTGGGCGGGGGACCATGTTTGATGCAGGGACGCGCTTGTTTTGGCTTTTTGAGCAGAAGATGGGGCGCGCTTGTTTGAAATTTGGAGAAAGTACAAACTTTGCCCCCCTCTTAAATTTCGGACCTACTGCGGATCGGGGGTAGGATGGTAATCCCAGGTGTCCCAAATAGTGGGCAGGAGCAATTTCGGCCACGCGCATGTGTGCTTAGGCGGCCATTGTGTATGAATGTTTTTCGGAGGCGGTTGCGTGGCGTCTAGATGAAGCTACAAACCTACCCCAGTTTAGACCTTTGGACGTCGGGCCGGTAGGTTTCACGGGTCGGAGTTATTAGAAAAGTAATTTCCTTGTACTACCAAACATTGGTCTCACGCGGTTTCGGGCGAGTAGAGGCTCTTTTGGCGCTTCATTTGAAATTTTGAAACAGAAGCATTCACATTTAGAGTACTCTTGAATTTTGAGGATTGACCTAAATAGACAACGTTAAATTTGACCTTGTATGTTTGAAAACATCATTAAATTATCCGCTTCTTTTTGAAATTTTGACACTTGAAAATCCTATAACTACGATTATTTTGGAATGGAGAAGCTAAATTAGAATGCTATTATGTACAAAATTAGAGCAAAGATTGGTGCCCCCATAATTGAGGTATGAATTATGTAACGTCCGGATAATTAGGCTATAGTAAAACTCTCCTAATGATGCCATGTCAACTCTGTTACTGTTGCTAATCAAGTTTAGTTCAAAACATTTCAAATTAAAAAATGAATTAGTGACAAAACACCCAAAGTTTTCAAAAGTTGAAACAAAAATGTTCGGACAGTGCCAAATATGGCATAGGTAATTATGGTGTAGAAGACACAATTTTATAAAATACTTAAATTCCCTAAATTAAATAAAACAAAAAAGGAAAAGAAATAAAAGAAAAGGAAATACAATAACAGAAAACAAAACTAAAAAGAAAAAAAGGAAGAAACCCTCCCCACAGGCGAAGGCCCAATTAATAACAAAGAGCCAGCCAGCCCAACCGACCCAGCTCCCCGCACCGCGCCCTCTTCCTGTTCCTCGGTTGCGTGCCGCTACAGGGCGCAGTCTCCACCGGACCCCCTCGTCGGCCTCGAGGAGGGGATAAGATCGCCAGCGCCCCCGCCTCCTTGGGACCCTCTCCCACTCACGCCACTCTCCGCCTCTCCCTCTCCCCTCAGATCCACCTCGCTCCCCCCTTGTTCCCCACCGCATCCTAGCGCCGCCATGGCCTCGCCGCCATAGAAGACGCGATAACCGTCGTCCGTTCATCGCCTCGGCAAGTCCTGCAGCTCCGCCGTGGTCCTCTTCTTCCACTACGCCGCTGGATCGAGCCCCGGACCCCCTCACGTTGCCGCATTCTTCTTCTTCTCTGGCTCGGCCACTACGTCGTCCTCGCCTTCGATCTACGCCGCCGGTCCTCCCCGAGCCCTCTGCCCAGACCCCACGCTCCCCCGGTGAGCCTCTACACGAAATACTTTCTACATGAAGTTGCTCAGAACAACGAGACGAATCCGGATACGCAGCCCGTTCGTCCGCCACACATCCCTAACATATCGAACTCGCAACTTTCCCCCTTCGGTTCATCTGTCCGAAAACGCGAAACACCGGGGATACTTTCCCGGATGTTTCCCCCCTTCGCGGGTATCACCTACTACCGCGATTGGGCACACCTAGCATCACGCCTTGTCATGTCATGCATCGTCATGAATTTGTTTGCATTGTATTTATTGTTTCTTCCCCCTCTTCTCTCGCTAGACACCGAGGCCGACGCCGCTGCTATCTAGTACGACTACGGTGTTGACGACCCCTCCTTCTCGGCTGAGCTTCCAGGAAAGCCCCCCCCCCCCTTGATCACCAGATATCGCCTATTCTACTCTCTACTGCTTGCATTAGAGTAGTGTAGCATGTTACTGCTTTCCGTTAATCCAATTCTGCTGCATAGCCTGTCCTTGCTACTACTTTTGTTACCTTTACCTGCAATCCTACATGCTTAGTATAGGATGCTAGTATTCCATCTGTGGCCCTACATTCTTGTCTGTATGCCTTGCTATACTATCGGTCCATGATCACTCAGGAGGTGATCACGGGTATATACTTATATACATAAGATATATGATACCTGTGATGACTAAAGTCGGGTCGGCTCGTAGGAGTACCCGCGAGTGGATCTTTGAGGCGGAGCGACAGAGCAGGTTGAGACCACCTAGGAGAGAGGTGGGCCTGGCCCTGGTCCGCGTCCGTGGTTACTTCATAATAACACTCTTAACGAGATCTTGGTATTTGATCTGAGTCTGGCCACTGGCCTATACGCACTAACCAACTCCGCGGGAACAGTTATGGGCACTCGACGTCATGGTATCAGCCGAAGCCTTCGTGACATCGGCGACTGAGCGGCGCGCGCCGGATTGAAACGTAAGCCTTCTCTTGTATTAAGGGGGCTATTTCTGCTTCCGTCCGACCATGCAACGTGCAGGTGTGCAATGGGCGACGGGCCCAGACCCCTGCACCATAGGATTTAGACCGGCGTGCTGACCTCTCTGTTGTGCCTAGGTTGGGCTGCGACGTGTTGATCTTCCGCGGCCGAGCATGACCCAGAAAAGTGTGTCCGGCCAAATGGGATCGAGCTTGTTGGGTTATGTGGTGCACCCCTGCAGGGAAGTTTATCTATTCGAATAGCCATGTCCCTCGGTAAAAGGACGACCCGGAGTTGTACCTTGACCTTATGACAACTAGAACCGGATACTTAATAAAACACACCCTTCTAAGTGCCAGATACAACCCGGTGATTGCTCTCTCACAGGTCGATGAGGAGAGGATCGCCGGGTAGGATTATGCTATACGATGCTACTTGGTGAACTTACCATCTACTCTCTTCTACATGCTGCAAGATGGAGGTATCCTGAAGCGTAGTCTTCGACAGGATTAGCTATCCCCCTCTTATTCTGGCATTCTGCAGTTCAGTCCACCGATATGGCCCTTTACACATATACCCATGCATATGCAGTGTAGCTCCTTGCTTGCGAGTACTTTGGATGAGTACTCACGGTTGCTTTTGTCCCTCTTTCCCCCCTTTCCATTTCTTCCTGGTTGTCGCAACCAGATGCTGGAGCCCAGGAGCCAGACGCCACCATCGACAACGACTCCTACTACACCGAAGGTGCCTACTACTACGTTTAGGCCACTGTCCACGACCAGGAGTAGTTTAGGAGGATCCCAGGCAGGAGGCCTGCGCCTCTTTCGATCTGTATCCCAGTTTGTGCTAGCCTTCTTAAGGCAAACTTGTTTACTTTTGTCTGTACTCAGATATTGTTGCTTCCTCTGACTCGTCTATGATCAAGCACTTGTATTCGAGCCCTCGAGGCCCCTGGCTTGTATTATGATGCTTGTATGACTTATTTATGTTTTAGAGTTGTGTTGTGATATCTCCCCGTGAGTCCCTGATCTTGATCGTACACGTTTGCGTGTATGATTAGTGTATGTTTGAATCGGGGGCTTCACAAGTTGGTATCAGAGCCGACTGCCTGTGGGAATCCCCCTTCCGCACTCCTTGGCCGAAGTCGAGTCTAGACATTGCAAAACCTTTTACTAACATGGTTGTGTGTCTTACGGGCCCACGTCGCCATTGGGTGGTACTAGGATCTTTTACTCCTCGACCTTTACTCTGGGACCCTGAACTCTCTTCTACTCGGGTTAAACGAATTTACTAACTCTAACACTAGGTTCCCGTGACCACATTCACCCCAAAGTTGGATAAGCCATAGTTATTCCTTAGAATAGTATTTTGAACAATTCCCACACTGTCATTTGACTCCTTTGAAACACCATTGCTTTCAGATGGAACCCACGACGCAGGCCGTGCGCCACACGACGGCCATTGGTGCCTCGGGATCACCTGCTGTGCTAGCTGAGATGATGACCTATCTTGGTTATCGCTGGCACCCTGAGTACACCGTCTACGAGGAGTACCAGGACTTTAACCACGAGCAGTATCGTGCCATCGTCCACCTCTACTCTTGGGAGTATGACTCCAGTACTCAGGGTGCCAGCGATAACCTAGGGTGCTGCTTATGCTCTCACACGATATGGCAGTTCACGATGCTGCTCTGACACGTCTTCGTGGAGAGTATTGGGAGTTGGACACCTCCCCTTTCAGGCACATTGCTATCGCATCCGATGTTGGTGGGAAGTGTTACTACACTGCTACCTACTCCACTGTCACCTGAGAGCCCTTCTACCATCAGAACTTGGTTCTGCATGCTGATGGGCTGGATCGAGCTAACCGAGCTCTTCGCCACGAGTTGTACACCACCCGTCAGCACCTTTACCGTGCTCTGACGCTGTTGCACCCCTTTGTCCGATCTAGAGAGCTGCCGCGTTCTGCGATCTACCCAGCTAGGACCGTGATGCCCCACGGTGTCGGTTGGCCAAATGAGGGAGGCTACTCTCCCGCACTTGCTCCTCTACTGCCACCTCAGCGTTAGGTTCTACACCAGAGTATCCGCGGACCCTAGGTTGCTGACGTGGAGTTCCCGATGCGACACTACCAGCTTTCAGGCTACACCTACCTCCACAGTTCCTCCTGGGACTGATGTAGTCTTGCTTGTTAGTGTTAGATGCATTCGCCACGAGCCTGCGTGCCGCCGGTGATGTCTTTAGTCTATGTACTAAACTATGTGTACCGAACTCTATGCATGATCCCTTTTGTAAGATAGGTCGACTACTATGTATTATCTATCGTGCTACTTTCATTATGCATGTTTCATCATGAACGATTCTTGTCTTTGCAAATTTCTCAATGCTGAACTACCCCTGTTATATATTAGCAGGATGGTTAGACCAGGTGGTCGTGGTAGTGGTGGCAATGCCCCACCACCGCCTGAGTACATGGCTGGTATGGTCCAACAGTTTGAACTGAACCGCCAATTCATGGAAAATATGATGGCTCAGTTTCCTCGCCCAATATGAACTAGCAGCCAACCCCTGTAACTCTGCAGGATTTCATGCGCCTCAACCCAACTGTGTACCGCAGCTCAACTCAGCCTCTTGATGCTGATGACTGGCTCCGTGACATCACCTATGAGATGGAGTCTGCTGATGTAGCCCCTGCCAGCTATGTCACCTTTGCTTCCTTCTTCCTGAAGGGACCCGCAGCTCAATGGTGGGACAGCCATAGGCGTACTCTACCAGCTGGAACAATCATCACCTGGCCAAACTTCCAAGCTGCTTTCCGTGCCCGCTTCGTTCCTCAGGGAGTCATAGACCGGAAGAAGCGTGAGTTCCGCAACCTCACCCAAGGCAACAAAACTGTTGAAGCTTATCAACGGGAGTTTCTGGACTTGTCTCGCTATGCTGAAGAGGACATTGCAACTGATGCACGCAGACAGCAGAAGTTCCGTGATGGCCTTCAAACTGACATCAAGCTCGCACTTCTAGTGCATGACTTTACTGATTTCGCCACCTTGGTGAACAAGGCCATCAATGTCGAAACTGGTCTGCAGGAATACCAGAGCTCCCACAGGCGCAAGGCAGACCTATGCTGCACCTAGTCTGCCTCCTCCTCCATCTAGGCAGCCAAGGCTTCCAGCTCCACCACCCCAAGCTTCTGTTCCCACTTCAAATAATGGTCCGTGCTACAAGTGTGGTCAACCAGATCATCGTGCGAGGGACTGCAACCAGAACAAGAATCAACTGGCCCTTCCAGCAACTGGCCGTGGAAGCAACCAGCCCCGCAACAACAATGCCAAGTCTTATGGTTGTGTTCATGCCAACCACGTTGATCTGAACGAAGCTCAAGACCAGCCTGCTACTGTGATGGGTACACTCCTCGTAAATTCAGTACCAACATCCGTTTTATTTGACATAGGTGCATCGCGTTCATTCATGTCAGAAGATTTTGCATGCTTTCACGACATTAAATGTGAGGACATGAACGCTTCGTTATTAGTGCACACCCATGTGGGCCAATGTCGAACCTCCATGATTTGCAACGACGTCCCCGTTGAAATCAAAGGTCTAGAATTTCTTGTCTCTCCCATCGTACTGAAGTCCTGTAGCATTGATTTCATTCTGGGAATGAATTGGTTAAAAGCGCATACTACTTCTATAGTTTGCGCCACTAGGACCGTCCATCTGCTACACCCTTCCGATGAAATAATAAGCTACAATGCTCGTCTGGTTAGAAATGCCGAGGCAAGGCTCTATGCGTTGAATGCATTGAACGCTGCACCACTCGAGGGCATTGAAAACATTCCCGTCATGCGTGAATGCCTCGACGTCTTTCCTGAAGAACTTCCAGGGATTCCCCCTGCTAGAGCTGTCGAATTTGTCATTGACTTGAAACCAGGCACCACTCCTATAGCCAAGCGGCCCTACAAGATGCCGCCGCATGAACTCCTTGAGCTTAAGGAGGAAATCGACAAATCTCTTCGCAAAGGTTTCATTCGCCCAAGTTGCTCTCCTTGGGGAGCACCTTCTCTCTTTGTCAAGAAGAAGGATGGGACAAATCGATTAATTCAAGACTACCGTCCTATAAACCAAGCTACCATTCAGAATAAATATCCTGTTCCTCGGATCAATGATCTGTATGAACAACTGGCTGGTTCATCAGTGTTCTCTAAACTCGACTTGAGGTTGGGTTACCACCAGATCCGTGTTCGTGAAGAGGATATCCCAAAGACCGCCTTCGTGACTCGATATGGTTCATACGAGTACACTGTCATGTCATTCGGCTTAACCAATGCTCCAGCCACCTTCTCTCGTCTGATGAACTATATATTCATGGATTACCTCGACAAGTTCGTTGTGGTTTATCTGGATGATATCCTGGTATTTTCCAAGAACGAAGAAGAGCATGCTGAACATCTTCGTCTTGTGCTGGAGAAGCTACGAGAGCATCAACTATATGCCAAGTTCTCCAAATGTGAATTCTGGCTACCTGAAGTAACCTGAAGGATGGTATTGTCGTCAACCCTGAACGAGTCCAGGCTATTCTTGATTGGAATCCTCCCAAGAACGTGTAGCGACCCGACCTCAGACGGTCAAGTCTCTGTGTATCTGTGCTATCCCTGGATCGGTATGCTAGCACACACAGTACATCAATGTATATATCAAAGTGCAATCACATGTATAAGTAACGAGAAACTCATATATACCTTAAGAATCTCAGCGGAAATAGGCAAACGTGTGTGGAGTCCCATCAACGCCATCGGCAAGTTGAGTGCGGACCGTAACCCTATCATATCACTTACTCGTCGGATAATACCTGCAACATAATATGTTGCAGCCGTATAGGTCAGTACGTTGAATGTACTAGCAAGTCACACCACAAGAGATGAATAAATGTCCTATTTATACATGCAATATGGCTGGTGGATGGTTCTAAATTTAATTTGCATAAAGCTGATTTTTCCCTATCATCAAAAGAATATCATATTGTTACTACATAATTCATCATAATATGATTGAGATGGTTGCTCCATTCAATCTATACCCAAATTCATTAAAACCCATTAAATTAATTAAGAATGATGAGATTGCTCAATTCCCACTTTCGGATGCTCAAATTGTCCATAACCGGGACACGGCTAATCGATTAGTTTTACACTCTCTGAGGTTTGCACACTTTTCCCCACAAAACTCGATCACCTCCTTTGTAGTCCTCGACCGACAGTGTTTGAGAATCGGAAGATCGAGACATAGTCTTTACAAGTGTTCCCTCTTAACCTGGGTAGACCGGTACACCTACATATATAACTACATCGCTAGTCAACCACGGTAAGAGGTCACTAACGTACTCAACTAAGCCGAGACCATAATAGCTTGTGGCTGTGCGGGTAAGCTTCTAGTCATGAAAATTTGATGAATCCTTTGAGCACTGGGTGGCAGTCCATAGGGTGATCACACGGGTACTCAGGATCCCCGGCAAGTCCTTTGGTTTCTCCAGGTGCCCGAGCAAGTCCACTAGTTTCTCCAGGTGCCCTTACCAATCCACCCGGATGTGTGTTAATGTTTCCACCTTAAGGTTACCCTTAATTATTATCTCACTCTCAACTTTCATGATCTCACATACCAATCCCCGTCTACAATGGCATAGCAAAATCCCTACAACGTTGGCGACAAAGAAGTAAAGGCTCAGACCAACCTCATTGCACTACTGGGTTTATAATATAGCCAACTAACATATTCATGCAAACCCTACATCAAAGGACAAAATGCATATATAAAACATAGGTACAAAATGGCATGATCAAGATGTAACTTGCCTTGTACTGTTGATGAAGATGAAATATTCTATTGAGTCATCTCTCCTTCTCGTTATGATATATCTAACGATATAAGAAAGTACTTTAACACACAACAACATCCAAATAAAGATCCAAATAAAATATTCAAATTACAATACAAAATAAAAAAAACATTCCTACATAAGTTGTTAGGACATGGTTACGGGTTGAGATAAGATCAAGAATGAAAATATGATATAGGTTTTTGTTCTAGGGTTGGGTCAAAGTGAAGATCACGGGTTGAAGAGTTGTGAGGCAAGGTTTTACGACAAAGTCTATAATGGATTTGATTGGAATATTTGACTTCGGTCCAATGAAAATGATAGATGGAGTTGATGTCATAATATTTATGTTACAAAAATTTATGTAGCATTTCCTAAGTCCAAATTTGTATGATGATGGCATATGACCAGAGTGGTTTTCTAGGGATCAATCTAAGAGATTTAACTTCGTGTCAAAAGTTATTAAATAATGATCGAGAAGGTCAAATTAAGGTGTTGATGTTAAAACAGTGACTAAATCTTGCTGAAAAAATTATGCCATGAGTTTATCAGAAAGGTGATGTCCTAAGGTCGAACTTTCATATAATAAACATTTTTATATGATTTATAGATTAGAAGATATAGCAATAGTACTCAATTTAACATTTAAAACAGAACTAAACTTTAACTTGCCAAAAACTGAGAGTTCGAATTTTTATAATAAACTAGATGTTCCTAGGAATCTGGGAAATATAAAATTTGTCGAATTTGGACATACAGTTTGGGACATATAATTTTCCGAAGTTTGAGTATTTTTCTGAAAAACAATTACGGGATTTACACAGTGCTCACTGGAGTTAGTCGCCGGAGTTGGGGAAAAAGGTCTTAGGAGTTGAGGAAGAAGGCCCCCAACATAAAGTAGTAGAAGAACGACGAAGAGGTCGACAAGGGGAGTCCCTTGGATAAGATCACAGGCTCGGACTTGTCCCGTGGCAGCGTGGAGCGGCCGCCGGAGTTGCCGAACTCCGACGAGCAATTGCTCGCAGAGGAGGAGGTTCAGAGGGGTTTTAGGATGGGCTAGTAAGTGGCTTCGAGGTTCTCGTTTGGGTACCTTTTATAGGAGCAGGGGAGGTCAGAATCGAGCGGTTTCATAGTTGTTATTGACGGCAGTAAAAGCAGCAGTTTCCTCGAGCTCTAATGGCCATTAGGGGGTGCCTTAAGGCGCACTACTGGAGGGAAGGAGTCGAGAGAGCATGGGGAACCGGTTCTGGAGGTCAGTGGTTGCGGGAAAAGGGAGAGGAAGCGTTGGGGTGCAGCCTAAGTCATGGATGTCTCTCTGTACGTGAACGTACAGATGGGCACGAGGAGGAAGATGAACGCTTTGCTAGTGGGCTGCTCGGTTAGTTGGGCCAAATTAGGCCATGGCTGTAGGTTTTCTTTTTGCTAATGCATTTGTCGCGTAGAAAAAAAAATCAATAGACAAAATAAATGTTCACATACATGTAATTAAAATTTGGTGCCTACAAAATATTATTTGTGTGCACAAGCTAGAATACATTTTTTATGGACATAAGGACAATTGTAAATTAACAAAAGGACAATTGTACCATATTAAATATTTCCAAATGTATTTTTGGAGAAGTCACATTATCTCCTCTCATTAAATTTTATTTGATTAATTTGTAAATATTTAAACGACAGTAAAACTCCAAATAATTTCATATTTCAATTGGAACTCCAAAATCCAAACAAACTCCATATGAAATATTCATCCACCACATTTTAGAAAGTCATCTTATTCTCACTCCAAAATTGTGATTGTGGTTTCCAATATTTCAAAAAAAGAGTCAAACAGAAATTATAGCCCTTTGATTTCTTGAATAAACTTCCCCAACCATAGTTTTCTTTATTGGAAAAAATGTTATCCAACTTTTATAATATGATTAGAAAAAAATTTAAACAAGAACTCAAAAGTTTTAATTCTCATGAAAATAAAATGATTTCACACAACAATCAAACAAACAATCCTATTTATTTATTTATTTAATATAACATTCCAAAATATAGGATTTTGGGATGTTACAAACCTACCACACTTAAAATAAACTCATGCACCACCTCTATAGTGTTGGGGTCTCCTTGCAATTCCATTGATCATCATGAAGGCCTCGGGTGCTACCACACTTAAAATAAACTCATGCACCACCTCTATAGTGTTGACAACACATTTCTCCTCAAATTTCTTGTAATAACTCCTTCATTGATGCTCTCCTGTTAGAGGCATAACATTTCCTTCAATATCCTGGGTCTTTGCATCAAAATGAAATTCTTCTGAGACTGGATTTTCTCATTTGACAGGTCTAGCGCATATGCTAAACAACTATCGAAAAATCTCATGGAGGTCTGCCATTACTGGTTCCCTGCAAGAAATGGGTCTTGGCTTCATTCTCACCGTGTAACCTACGATTGGCAACAGCTACCATGTACATGGGTTTATCATCATACCATTCTAAGGCTTAATCAAGGCTTCAATGGGCGTCGACACTTTACTATGGGTAAGTCACTCAGGTTTACCATTCCAAATAACAAGAGCGAATGATAAGAGTAAGTCGTCATGGTGGCCAAGCCATGTCGCACCCAAATCATTATCTTGTATAAGGTTTAGTGAATCTCACATCCTAACACTCGGGCATCCTCATAGGCATTGCAGATTTCTCTTGTCCACGAACTGGGTTCAGATAAATCCATTGATTCTGCAAGCCAAATAGAAACAACTATTGTTTCACCAAAACCCTCTGGTTTTACGTATCCTCCTATGGAATAGCTATAACTTCATCGGTAGACGTTTCATGGCTCCTTCATAATTCTTCCTTCAACAAGATTGTGCTTGTTCCTCGGTAAATCATGGGCATGTGGGTTATGGCCCACTTCAACACTTGTATAGCTTTTACTCATCCTTGGAGTTACTACTGATCCATATTCTCCGGTAATTCTCATACTACTTCATTTCCTTCATCTCCTTATGGTAACCAACATAACGAAATCAAAACTGCAACTTATTTTTGTCCAGATCCTTTCTATGGATCGGCATGAACAACACGTATCTTTCTCCTTTGACCCTGTGGTTTCACGAAATACTACCACACTTAAAATGAATTTACTAATTCATCCATAGACCATATTTCTCATATCCTCGAAAATGGTCAAAATCTAAGAGAGCGGCAACTCTTACAATTCAACATGGCACTGATGATTCACTTTATTGATCCATGAAATATTACATTCTCCAAGACTTCCATTACATAGGTCAACTCAACCTACTCATGAAAATAAAATTGCTTCCTACTACTTATTATTGATATCATAATCTCGACTACTCAGTTTTAGCTTTCTTTTGATCCGAACATTCCCTAGCATAATGTCCCACTTCCTTACAACGAAAACAAATGGCTTCCGACTTCTCTCGAGGGTTCCTTGTGATTTTCTGGACTCTTGGGTTCTTGGCTTCTTGTCCGAACATTCATGGTAGTAGTGCCATGAGTTCTTGCAACTGAAACATGCGATATGACTCAGGTCCTTCTCTGCAGAAATTGGGTTACTCTGGGGAGGTATTCGTTTCCTCTTCGGGGACTTCTTCGTACCGACCAGGGCTTCTATTTCATGTGGGATCAAATTCCACTTCTTCTATCGGGAAGTATTCTGGATTCTCTTTTCTTTCCTTGGTGCAGTACTGTGAAAAATGTCCTTTTTCTCCACATGAATAGCAGGCTTTGGAATAAAATCTGGTTAGGCCTTCTCCATCAGGGTCTTCAACATCGTCCTTCGTCACAGGTTCTTTCATACCTTCTCGGAGGGCTTCCTTCGTTCCTTCCTTCTGCTTCTGGGTAGTTTGTTGTACCACAGGATACATGTGACACTGAGCAGGGTAGTTATCCGTTCCTTCACATAAGAAACATGCACTACAAAAAAGATACATCCGTGACATTTTGGGCCGAACAATTTTTTTTCTGTCATACATATGACACTTCTATGACGATAATTGTGACAAAACCCGGTATCATCATAGATGTGGTGGGCTCCTACTTCTATGACAAAAAATCATGACTGAAAATGGGCTTTTCGTCTTGGGCGGGCCGGAGACGCAGCTGCATGACATTCTTTGGGCCGTCCATGATGGAAAAACCCGTGGTAGAAGCAAGGGGGAGGAAAATTTGAGGAGTTGCGATTCACGGTGGGAGGTCGGGGCGGCGATGCGCGTTTCTCTCGTCGTCTGCTGCGTGTGGGCGGCGTTGGCTCTAATCGAACCCGAAGCGGGCGTTGGGCTCTAATCGAACCCGGCGATTGCAGACCGAAGTCACGCGTTCTTCGAACCCGAGTGATCAATCAATGGCTGTTAATGAACCCGATGGGCGATTCGCCGCTCGCTGCTAATCGAAGCCGATCGATCTGCCTGCGGGATTGAGCGATGGCGTTGCGGGGGTTGGATGAGCGATGGCGGTGGCGTTGCCTCTGGATGAGCAGGAACTTGTGGTGTGGAGGCTGGATGAGCGATGAGCGGTGGAGGGTGGTCGTGGAGGGTGGTTGAGCAGGACCCGTGGTGTGGAGGCTGGATGAACATTAGGCGGTGGAGGGTGCCCGTGGAGGGTGGTTGAGCGATGGCCGGTGGAGTAGCGGTGGAGGCTGGATGAGCGAGGAGCCCGTGGAGGCTGGAGGAGGTCGACGGTGGAGATGAACAATATCCCGTGGAGTCCCGTTTTGCGGTACGCCACACCCCTCCCGATGAACAGGACCCCCGTTTCGACCGTAGTGCCCCAACACAAGTCCTTTTCGTCCGTTTTGTGGTATGCCACACCCCTCCCAATCAACAGGACCCCCGTTTCGACCGTCGGAGGTATGTTTCCTCCGTTTTGCGGTATGCCACACCCCTCCCGATCAACAGGACCCCCGTTTTGACCGTAGGAGGTCCGTTTCCTCCATTTTGCGGTACGCCAGACCCCTCCCGATGAACAGGATCCCGTTTGGAACGTGGCCGGTCGAACACAAGGTCGTTTCCTCCGTTGTGCGGTACGCCAGTTCTCGTTCCCATCGCCTGTTCCGTCCAAGCCCTCCCAATGAACACGACCGCGCATTCCGTTCCGACCCAGCCGGTTTGGCTCCCCATGAACACGACGACGACGCTGTTTCTCCGTTCCGACCCAGCCATGTACACGAGCCCTCGCCGTACGTATGCGCGAGTAGGCGTTCGAGACCCTGCCCGTATGTACACATACTTGGCCGTATTTTCTTTCTTGCACCCTGGCCGTTGTACATACGTGAAGATGTAGCTGGTGGGTCCCAGAAGACAGGGGGAAACGTTTTTTCACGAAATACGGTGGCCCATCCGGTGGGTTCCTGATGTCAGGTGGAGGAATAATTATTTTGCGCGTAATAAGGAGGCAGTTCCTTGTTGCGGCCGTGGACCCAGCTGTCAGCCTCTCCACGTACAATCCACGTCCGATGGAAGCCATTCCTTGACCACCTTGACCACGCCGCGCCGAGAGCACCAGGGCGGTGGACGATAGCGAGGCCTAGGAAGGGGCGACACGGGCCGGGAAGACCGGCGATGGATGCCCACGCGTGAGGAGTATGAGGGTTCACTTTCGTTGACTGCGGTGTGAGGCTGTCGTCACCGCAGAATAACAGGGGGTGTGGGTGCGTAGAGGGATGGCCTGGCTAGCGGTGGGAGTAGTAGGGGGCGGTGAGGCCTCCGCGGCATCACAGCCGGCCACGGGCGGCAGGAGTAGGCGGCACGACCGGCGCTGCTTTGGGCGGCTGGAGCAAGAAGACCAGAGGTTGAAGAAGCACTACGGCCGTTGGATGGACATCGTACGGTCACTGGAGCTAGAATCGTTCATATATTGACTAAAGTTGACAAAGGCCTCCGTCCCATTCAACTTAGTAGGCCCACAAGTCAGCCTCCCACCAAGGTTGGTCCCAGCTAGCAGGGGGTATTCATTTTTTTGTGCGTAATAAGGAGGCACTTTCGGTGGGTCCAAGCTGACAGCGGGGGGAACGCTTTTTTCGCGAAATACAGTGGCCCGACCTGTGGGTCCCAACAGTCAGGGGGAAACATTTTTTCGTGAAATACTGGTGGCCCGTCTAGTGGGTCCCAGCTGTCAGGTGGAGGAATAATTATTTTTCGCGTAATAAGGAGGCACTTCCTTGCGGCTACCATGGACCCAGCTGTCAGCCTCTCCACGTACAGTACTCTTCCGATGGAAGTCGGTCGTTGACCACATTGACCACGCCACGCCGAGAGCACCATGGCGGTGGATGACGGCAAGGCCTAGGAAGGGGACGATGCGGAGCCGGGGAAGACAGCGGCGTGGAAGCCAGCGGAGAGAATCTGAGGTTCACGGTTCGGCTGCGGTGTGAGGCTTCCATCGCCGTAGAATAACAGGGGGTGTGGGTGAGTAGAGGGATGCCCTGGCCAGCGGTGGGAGTAGTAGGGGGCGCTGAGGCATGCGCGGCAGCATAGCCGCCACGGAAGGCGGGAGCGAGCGGTCCCTTGGCGCTGCTTTGGTAATTTGGAGCAAGAAGATCGAGATTGAAGAAACACGGCGGTGTTGGATTGACATCCAGCAGTTCGTCTGCTAGAATCGTTTGTTGACGTAGTATATAATAACTAAAAAAATCTTGCATACACGTCAACTAAATAGCCCCACAAGTCAGACCACTCCCTCTTTTTTTAATAATTTATATATAGCTCATGGCAACTTCTTATGCAATTTATTGCAGTCGTTTGTTTTGGTTGGCCAGGCCCAATTTCGCATATTTCTATGGGTTCCAAACTATTTTTAATACCGAAATGTCGAGCCAGAATTAAAGTACTTTGAAGGTATATTTGAATTAGGTTAATGCCCAGTGAAATAGGAATCTAAAAATGTGAAGAAAAAAAAATCAGAAATTATAAAGTAATTGCCAATTTGTCATCTATTTTTATATTTACAACCCATTTCATATTACTTTCAAGATTTGCAGCGCCTTGAAAGAGTTGCAGCCATCGTATGTAGAAAAATAAGTAGGCTGGATTGGGTATTCTTGGAAAAAATAAAGCGGGCTCATTTTCACAAAGAAATAATAGCTGGGCTGGTCACATGGTGAACATAAAATATAAGCACAGGCTAGGCAGGCCTGACCAGTTAAAACCCCCGCTCCGTCTCAACAATACCAAACAAAAAAATACTGCTCGAGTAGCTCGTCCCAAGTGTCGGCCGATCTTGTGCTGTTCTCTTGTCTATTGACTATATCGCTCACAATGTCGTGGGTCCCGGATGTCGAGGAAAACACTAGGAGGAAGCATTTAATTTTTCCATCTGGCGACGGTGGGCCCCTACTGTCATCCTCTCCACGTACTTCTGCTGATTCCTGTTGTTTGTTGACCATGTTGACAACGCGAGAGGGCGGCTGTCGGTGTCAAAACCGGCGGATCTCGGGTAGGGGGTCCCGAACTGTGCGTCTAGGCGGGTGGTAACAGGAGACAAGGGACACGATGTTTTTACCCAGGTTTGGGCCCTCTCGATGGAGATAATACCCTACTCCTGCTTGATTAATATTGATGATATGGGTAGTACAAGAGTAGATCTACCACGAGATCAAGGAGGCTAAACCCTAGAAGCTAGCCTATGGTATGATTGTTGTTCGTCCTACGGACTAAAACCCTCCGGTTTATATAGACACCAGATAGGTTAGGGTTACACAGAGTCGGTTACAATGGTAGGAGATCTACATATCCGGATCCCCAAGCTTGCCTTCCACGCCAAGGAAAGTCCCATCCGGACACGGGACGAAGTCTTCAATCTTGTATCTTCATAGTCCAGAGTCCGCCAGCGGTGATAGTTCGCTATCCGGACACCCCTAATCCGGGACTCCTCGGTAGCCCCGAACCAGGCTTCAATGACGATGAGTCCGTAGCGTTGATTGTCTTCGGCATTGCGAGGCGGGTTCTTCTCCAAATTCCATATACTTGTGGAATAGTGTCCAGCTTCTGATAAATGCTGCGCTCCTTGGCTTCTACGCCAATAATGGCCATCTTCCACATGTTTGAATGAATGCGAAAAGCCAGGGTATTTTTACAATTACCCCCTAGCTGCGCAAATGAGATGCCTATAAAAGGGGCGAGGTTCAAGATCTGAGTCACACCATCCCCCTTGCGAGCTTTCATCGGGCGCCTCGACCAAAGCCCATTCCATCATGGACGATCGACGCTGCTCCTCCTCTCGCGTTCCCAGCCCTCAGCACAGAAATTGGGAGAGATGCTCAGTCCCGCATAGCGAGCTAGTTATACTCCAAGCCAAGGGATTTCTTCCCCCGGCCTTCATGGTTACGGTTCGAGCCGGACTTGCCACCTACAAGGGCGGAAAGCAAGAGGAGAGTGTCCCCGATACCTCTAAAGGAGAGCGGGTATGCTTCATCTCTTATCTAGTAAGAGGACTCGGATTTCCAATCCATCCGTTTCTCCGGGGGATCTTGGAGTTCTACGGCCTCCAGTTGCACCACCTTACGCCTACCTCCATTTTGCATATCGCGGGCTTCGTGGCCCTTTGCGAACTGTTCTTGGGCGTTGAGGCTCATTTCGGGTTGTGGAAGAGATTATTCTACCTAGTACCCCGTTCTCATGAGGGGTCGATATATCAAGTGGGCGGAGCCGAGCTATGGAGCGTCACCGGGACCAGATACCTGTCCGGAACACCGAAGAAGGCGTCCGAAGACTGGCCTTCGGAATGGTTTAATATGGAGGACGTCCCACTGCCGGATCCTGTTCGGATCGGCCTTCCGGAGTTTAGAAATGCTCCTCTGAAGAAGCGCCTAAGCTGGCGCCCTCGGAGCCCGGAGAAAATGACCGGATGTCCTCTGTCGATGAGCGAATAAGGTTCTTGGCTCATGCCGGATTGACCATGATTGGAGTCATGGCAATCTGCATTATGAGGGGAGTGCAGCCGCTCAATATAGGGGCCACCCATGTGGAATTTCAGCGGGAGGGCGATGCCACCCGCCACGGCGCAAAGGGCGAGGATCGGTCACCGAACTGGTGAAGATCTTATCCGCCATGTATAAAGGGAGGAGGAGGATTTCCTCCGCGTCAATCCACTGAAGGAGTTTTCTTCGAATAATCCTCGAAGCTGGGTAAGCAAACATCTTTGTGATCTGTCCGATCCATGTTTCCGTGGTTAAATATCTCATTTCATGGTTTATGCGCAGGAACTGCGCCGGATATGGAGAAGATACAGCCCGCCCCACAACCCGAGGATCCGGAGCGGCCCCTCGATCCGACCTCTGAAGAGGATCCGGATATAAAGGTGGAGTTGATCGGCGGGGTATTCTACCAACTTAGCATCGACAATGCTTTGGTTGCCATTACGACCGATTACCGGAATACTTCCACCTCGCGAATGGCGAGACCAAGGTCCCAATATTCGATAATGACCCATCCGTGCTTGTTTCTTGATCACCGTATACCAATGGTGTTTCGCGGGGTACCTTGAGGCGGGAAGCGAGCCAGCGGCGCTAGCCAACAAGGCGACGCCCCGCAGGGTAAAAAGGAGTGCGGTCCGGATCGAAACTCCGCCGCAATGGTATGGCGTGTCACCATGTTCCTAGGATTGATTCACGGAAGGCGTACTATGACACTCTTTCGGAAAAAGAGTGCTTGCGGACCGAGTCGGAGATTGCCAATCGAACCTCCGCCGCCAGGCTCCAAAGCGGGTCGAAGCGGAGGCGAACACGAGGCGTCGTCGGATGCTCCTCCGACGAGGATGCCGACAGATTGTCCGCCACCAACTCCGAGGTGGAGAGCGCCTTGAATCACAAAGCGCCACGGACAGTTCTTCGTGGCGATGTGTTTCTCCCAAGAGGCCTTGAATACCTTCAATTGGAGATGTGCACCTCCGTGCCGCTCAAGATGGTCTAGCGAGCCACGAAGCAAGATGTAAAGGACATCTGGTAAGGATATTTGACAGCTTGTATATGCCAGTAGCCCGAGACTTAAAATAGTTAGAATAACTGATTTAAGGATCATTTGTTATCTGAGATCTTACAAAAAGAATACCCGACTGTCCCTGGGCTTGAAGATTGCAGGCCCAACTTGAGGCCGCACTAGCCGCTCTGGGGAGCCACGAGACCCCTCTGGTAATATACGCTTCAAAAGATAAATAGTTTATGAAGTGCGGCGGGTGTGTAAATCTGTCAAAAACATTGCAGATGGCGCCGGACTGGATCCGGACAAGCAACAGCTCTTGCGCCAGCTAAAGGCCGGCGAGAGCGTGCTAACGAGGGTGCGGCAGGAAAAAATAACCTCCAGGATGCCAACACCAAGTTGGGTGAGGAACTAAAAGATGTTTGTGCCCAGTTGTCTGACTCCATAAAGGAGAATCAGCGGCTTCGTCACGGCATTTTCAGTAAGCGCTTGAGAAAACTTTGAAAGAGTTCGGCGAGGAAGGCGACTAACATAAACATGTATGTAGGTTTGCTCATAGGTCGTCCTGAGGAGGAGATGCCCAGTTCTTTGGGTGATCTTCTTCCCGAATGCGTCGGCACGAACGAGTCCGCAGGTGATGAAAGGCATCGGCCAGGCCTTGTGGCCATCTATCTCCCCGCCGAAGGCATTGGGGAGCTGGCAGAGCGGCTTCAAGGAGCACAATGGCGCTTCCGACTATGGATGATATCGGCCTGCCGTCAAAGCGCCAGGGAGGCACAGGCCATGGTAAAGACGCTGGTACAAGGCTGACCCAAACCACATGGCGAGGTCGGACACAGGGGGCTGATGGGATGGAGATCCTGTAAGCAGTGTACGGCCAAGTAGAATTGGCCGCCAAGTATTCCAAGCAAGATTGTAAATTAGATAGCCTATTAGATGGCATTGAGGAGGAATACAATGAGTCGAGTTGACTATGTAAAATATGACATGAAAAATGTCTTCTAGCGGATTGTAGATCGTTTGTCATAAGCGGACCTTTTAAGCCGACCTCGGGACCCAATAGTCCGGAGTGTGTCCGAATACCTTCGTGGTTATATAAGAACCGGGGTATGCATGGAGACAAGGCGTAGGGGTCATTATTGCTGTATCAGACAAGTGCCCAACTAGTTATGTTATATTACATGGGTAGTAAGAAACATCTTCCAGGGAGAATAGTTCCGTTAAGGGTTCCTTTCGCTGGGATGCATGCCCTAAAGTGCATGTCAAAGCTGCTATGAAAGCAGAAAATCCTCTAGGGGCAGATGGGTAAATAATTAGAAATCATCTTTCAGTTCACCGACCGAATATTCCCTTAAGAACGTTAGCTTTTGGCTTCATCCAGTCTGAGGTACACATCCGGCTGACCCGGCAGTAACAATCGCAGAGGTGCTCCCTTTACCATCTAGCCGAACAATCGGGAACATAGGGGTAAGCACAGGAGCCAGGCAACCAAGCTTGGCCAAAACTTAAGTCATATCGATGCATATAATGGTGAATAAAAGGTACATGCGGCAGTTTAACGCATGTGTTGGGCATGAAGCCCGTATAAATAAGCTTCATTAAAGAAGCCCCCAAATATAATGAGCGGACAGCGCATCAAGTATGTCTTGAAAAAAGCGCAAACGAGCCTCTAGAGGCTTCAAGAAGAAGGAGGAGGAAGGAGAGATATAGAAGACAGCAAAATAGAAAATGTGGGCGGAGGAAGGAGACGAACTTGGAGTCCGGCGCTTAGGCGTAGAATCTTCGTGAGCGGGCTGCGTTCCATGGGTTCGGCTCGAGTCGGTTATCCGATGCGTTTAAGTGACGGTATGCTCCGCGGTCGGGACCTGGTCGATGATGAAGGCCCTTCCCATTTGGGCTTGAGTTTGTCCTTTTCTTGTCCGGCAGCGAGAACTAGTTAAGCCAACGTTATAAGCTTTGGCCCGTACTTCCCTGCTTTGATATCTTCGAGCCTGCTGTTGATAGAATGCGGAACGAGCTTTTGCCACGTCGTGCTCCTCCTCCAATGCGTCCAAACTGTCCTGCCGATCGAGCTCGGCTTCTCTTTCTTCATACATGCGCATGCGAGGTGAGTCATGTATTATTCGCAGGGCAGGACTGCCTCTACGCCGTACACCATAAAGAATGGTGTGAATCCGGTAGTACGATTCAGCGTGGTCCGCAGCCCCAGTCTGGTCGAGCTCCTCAACCCGGTCGTGTTAGATTCCTTGAGGAGCGCACTAGTGCGGGTTTAATGCCGCTCATGATTAGACCATTTGCTCGTTCGACTTGGCCGTTGGTTTGAGAGTGATAGATTGAGGCGTAATCTAGCTTGATGCCCATGTTTTTGCACCATAATTTGACCTCATCGGCCATGAAGTTGGTGCCGTTATCAGTGATGATACTGTGGGGGACACCGTAACGGTGCACTACCCCTGATATGAAGTCTATCACTGGTCCAGATTCGGCTGTTTTAACAGGCTTGGCCTCTATCCATTTGGTGAATTTATCCACCATGACCAATAGGTATTTTTCCTTGTGGGTTCCTACCTTAAGGGGTCCAACCATGTCAAGCCCCCAGACCGCGAACGGCCAGGTCATGGGTATAGTTTTAAGGGCGGTGGGTGGCGTGGTTGGACGGAGGAACCGATGTTACACAGAGTTAGGGATTATTCCTCTAAAGGTTGTGCTGCTTCGCTTAATGCGGTTCCAGTCTATTTCCATTTTTCGGAGGGTTTCCTCATAGATGAGGTTTAGTCCGCTGCCGCCATCCATGAGTACCTTAGTAAAGGCGGCAAATCCCACTATCGGGCCGAGGACCAATGCGGCTAGTGCTCGGGCTGTTCGAATTTAGGTTAAATCACGGCATTAAAGGTAATAGCCGTGTCCTCCATGGATTTATTGTTGCTACTTGGTAGACTTGACAAGGTTGCGGAGTGTTCGTTTTAGCATGTTATTTGATCATAAGTCTCAAGACTGTTAAAGCCGTCTTGGTGTTCTTGGGCTGGGATTACGAAGCTAAAGCTCTTCGCCACTTTTGGCCACCGTATTATCCAACATGCTCGAAGGCTATGAGTTGGAGTGGCGCCCTCTGTCTGTGAATTTTGCGGGGTCCATTTAGCCAACCCTCAATACGGTTCCGTACCCTTTAGGGGTTTTTGTTCTTTTGGTATTTAACCCAGGTTCTTGATGATGATGCACCCTTTTATTTCGGACTAGGGATGTATTCAGGGCCGGATTATCCCAAAATTTACTTCGGTTTTCGAGCGCTCTCCATCGCACAAGACTTTTGTACTATGGTCACCAAGTCAGCAAAGCGTGTAATTTACGACAACTTAGGCGTTTAGGATTCCCTTGTCCGTGCAATTATTGCAGAAAATTGGGATTAAGTCCTCCTCTCGCAGTCCTTTATCCTATTCATAACCGGAGGAATCGGCGATAATGATGTCTTTCGTTTCAGCGGGCTCTTGCCAAATTTGAGAGAGATCGCCAATGTTTGGGTGGGCGGGTGGAACTAGATCCGGAACCCCGTCCAATTTAGGACTCAGGGGCCGAGAAGTTTTCGGACTCGGAAGTTTGGATTTTTGAGTGTTATCTAATGAGTCCAACCCGCCGCCTAACTTTAAGTTCAGGGCTTGATCGACATCCGTCCCTCTGCGGGAATCCGGCATGGAGGGATCGGGAATCCGGACGTAGCTAGTCCTTAAGATAGAAGAAGAATCGCCGCATTGCTCTTCTATCACAGCAACATGATGGGTAGCCTAGGGAGAGCTGATCTCTCTCAGATTGGTTTTAGGCTCGATCCGGGCGTAGTCTGTGGTGACTCCCAGGGCGGCGATGCGATCCAAGAGCTCGTTTACGGAGGAAAGCTCGATCGGATCTAATTGTTCGGCAAGTTCCGAATTAACATGGAGATTGGTTTCGATGACTCGAGAGGTCATCGTCGGCACGGTGGCCGAACTGGCGGTCATAAGAAAACCACCTAGCCGAAGAGTCTGACCAGCGGCCAAGGCTCCTCTGGCGATAGCATCGTGTTTAAAGACGGGATGAGGCATCCTACCTGACGGCGACGGCATAGAGGAACTCTCAATGAAAGCACCAATGTCGGTGTCAAAACCAGCGGATCTCGGGTACGGGGTCCCGAACTGTGCGTCTAGGCGGGTGGTAACAGGAGACAAGGGACACGATGTTTTTACCCATGTTCGGGCCCTCTCGATGGAGGTAATACCCTACTCCTTCTTGATTAATATTGATGATATGGGTAGTACAAGAGTAGATCTACCACGAGATCAAGGAGGCTAAACCCTAGAAGCTAGCCTATGGTATGATTGTTGTTCGTCCTACGGACTAAAACCCTCCGGTTTATATAGACACCGGATAGGTTAGGGTTACACAGAGTCGGTTACAATGGTAGGATATCTACATATCCGGATCGCCAAGCTTGCCTTCCACGCCAAGGAAAGTCCCATCCGGACACGGGACGAAGTCTTCAATCTTGTATCTTCATAGTCCAGGAGTCCGGCCAACGGTGATAGTTCGGCTATCCGGACACCCCCTAATCCGGGACTCCCTCAGCGGCGCCACGGCGAGCGCACCAAAGCGCATGGAGGACGTCAGCGTTAACGATTTAGGAGACGGTGGGGCAGCGACGCGTGTGCTGAGGCGTAGCCAGCCGTGGGAGGTGGAAGCAGGCGGCCCCACCGGCGCTGTTTTGGTTTTGGCGGCTGGAGGAAGACAGGACTGAAGAAACACGACAGATCGTAAAAGCAGCATGAGTACTTAACAACCTTAATCGAAACCAGCGGGGGCACTTAATAACCAAAGCTGAAAGCAGTATGAGTACTTATACAGGTTCAACCGTATAAAGCACGCCTCGAAAGGCTAATTTGCCTCTGATTAACCAAGGGTGAGGCCGCCAAGGCCCAGGCGCCACCCGACGCATCCACAACCTTCTGAAAGCGGCTTCATCTTGCAACGTGGTCAATAAACAGGATATTCGCTTTAGAGCCATGGAAAAGCATGAACATAATATTCTGTCCTATTCTCCAAGATGGACGGGCCATCATTATCTGAGACCACCCACGAATAAGTATCTTTTCACCTCCAAGGGGAATTGAGTAGGTCGACATAAACATCATGTTGTGACCAAGCGCAAGTCTGACCCGACCATGGTCAGGCATCTGTATAGGAACAATAGAACTCGGCAGTTCCTATTTCAAGAAGATCACAGGTGTAAAACTGTGTATAAGCAATAGCTTATGAACAACATATATAACAGAAAACAGCTCGTACCATAAGTTTCTCGACACAGTTGGACCTGTTCAACGAGTGCAGCAGTGGCACACATATCCCACGTGGCCTTCCACCATTGAAATGCCCCACAAGGACCTCGAGGCGATCAATAAAGTGTAGGAACTTGTGTGCATCGATCCATCAACTTGATTGCCATTAGTAACAGCCGAGTTATTACGAGTAACAAGCGAGCAAACTGCTTAACTCCGAAAAAACCTACACGTGCCACCAATTATAAGAAAATAATAGTTAGAAGTAGCATCTTCGTGAGAGATTCGTTGCTACTTCTAAAGTTAAATTGTGATTAGTTAGACAGAATTGGTGGATTAAGAAGTAATTGAGGTAACAAGCAAGAACCAGATACAAAACTAACATGGATGAAAAATTGGAACGACGTCGGGGTAGAAGATCACAGTGAAGATGAGAGCAGGTTCTGGTATTTCCATCAACATTCGTGCGCCAACTTTCAGTCCGTAACACTTGAGAAAGTTTATCCAAGATCGGCCATAAAAAAAGCAGCGATCTTCTTGGTTCATGAACCCAACTCGGAAGTAATATCAATGGCTTGTCTTCATTGTGACCATTAAACTAGTGTATTCAGTTATGGCAAGGCCGAGCATCTTGAGTACATGTGTTCTGGCAGGCAAATAATACACTGTAGGAAAAATAATATGACAACACAACATGTTAAAAAAAACCCACCCTCCCGGATAGAGAAGAGGATTCTAGGAACATCTTGTGCTGTTTCAAAATGTTGCGGTAGGATGAGAAGGAACAAGTGTGGCGTCTCGCCGAGGGCGCAGAATCAAGGGTACTCGCACTTTGGCAATCGCAAATGAAACACACTAGATTCAATCGTGAAAAATGCATCAACAGTGGCGGCTGCCATCCTAGGATTACCTGCGACCAAGGGACTTGGATTTATCGGGATGGATGAAGAATTCATACCTGGTTCTCCATGAGAAAACCCTATGCAATCGCCGAAGGGGTTTTCTCGAACAAGGCGACGAGGGAGAAGGGATTCAGGCCCGGTGAAATATTGCCGCTTCGTCCGTCCGACTTCTGCTCAAGATGGAAAGGGGGTTGTGATTTGACGGCTCATTGGGCATTCTCAGCAGCGCTTCTGACCGGGGTGTGTCTACCGTGAAGTTGTGCACTCTAATTTGTGCATATGGCACATGGACCCCGTTGCGGGTTACCCCACATATCAGCTAAAGGAAGTAGAAAGACAGGAGTAACTAGTTACACATAAATATATTTTTTGACAGAGAGATACTCCCTCTGTAAAAAAATATACAAATCTTTTATATCACAGGCTCACCTTGCTGAGAAATATAGTCCCTCTGCAACGCACGGTCTTTATGGGGGTTCAGCTTTTTTATGAGGGTTCAGCTGAGAATATAATACTCGAGATAGGCTCACGGTTCGGACTTTGGGCATGCAGCCGACCTCGCATGTTTGGGGGCCCATGTGTTCTACCTCAGCGCTTTTCATATTGCAAGCGATCGATGCTGCGCTAGTTTTAGATGTTTGTCATAAAGGCGAATACACAAAATTGAATAAAGCACGGCAGCTATTGGAATGAAATCGAACGACAGTTACTAACTAGCAATCAGAGTTGCAATTCTATCAACGATATACCATGTGATAAATAATACTTTCGTACTACTTATACACACAGGACACTTGTTTCACCATGCCAGATTATTACATCAAAATCTCTCGGAGGATAGATCAGTTCGGCGATTCGTCTGCTCTCAAGAATTTCAAAGTTGATTTGGACCAGCTCTCCTTGCCGAGAAAGTTCGATTTTGACATCATCCCCTACCGCAAGATATGATTTAGATTTGAACCTTGACCATCCTTTAGCATCAATCATCATCGACCATCCTTTGTACTTACGGTATATTGAGCAGGTTCATTCACACCAAGGTTGCATGGTAAGAGAAACTTGGCATGATGCGCCGGATAGTTCAACGACTCCCTCGTTGCTCTAGGAATTCTCTGTTCGCAAACTAGAAGACATACCCAAACAGTTAGATCAACACAATGAATCATGTGAAACAACATGGAAAGAAAAAAGAACGAAGCACTTGGGCAGCCAATGCTTACCAAGAAGGTGGACATGTCGGTTTTTGTAAGGACTTTGGTATATGAAGTGCGAACTGCAGCCCAGTCTGTTGCCGGTGCAACTGCACGGGCCGGACCAAATGCAAGTGCAAGTGTTGGTGCAGGTGCCGAAGCCGCTGCTGCTGCCGGAGATGGTGCTCCTTGTAGAGCTGGTGCCGGTGTCGATGCCCGATCCTCCGGTAGATCGGACTAATCCGCTGACGCGGTCGGTGCCCAATCCTCAGCTGGATCAGACTAAGCTGTTGCTGCTGTTAGTGCTAGAGCAACTGCCAGTGCTCGATCTGTGCGAGACAGCGGCGATCGTGTCTGGTCTGCTATGATCAGCTTTCTAACTTGACTAGGATCCATGATCGTGACCCATTTTTTCTTCATTTCTTTTAAACGCAAGAAGGACTAATTGTGGCGTTTTTGTTAAACCAAACTGCAGTTCATCATCGGGATTCAACTTGTACTCAGACAACAGACTGATCCAATTTTTTCCAGTAATATAAGTGATGGACATTGCCTTCGTTACTGACATGACATAAGAAGTGAAACCTGCAAAAATAGCCATCGTAGAGCAAACCAAACGGTTTATTCTGTGATGAATGTCACATGGCAAAACCTGCATCGTAAAATTGCAGGAAAAGAAAGAAAACATGACATTAAATCAATAAGATTTAGACAAGAAATCAATAAGATTTACTTGATGTGACACGAGTGAATCCTTACCAGGAAATCACTATGTTGAAGTACTAAGTAAGATTGATCATCCAACTACGCGTGGAATGCAGGGCCCCGCCTACTCCCACAAGCGTGACAGTCCAAAGGTCGTGACAAATCGTATGGACCGAACATCCATGGACCGGAAATCCTGGTGGGTGCGATAAACCCTGCAATGCATACAGATATTGGAGTGTAACCATAATTGATAAACCGCCCTCACAAAAAATATGATCTGGATACTTCAAAATGTACAGACTGAATTGAGTGGACAGACATTAACATAGACCGTTCTCAGGACTGACCACACACCAAAAGCGGCAGTACTAATAAACAATACAGGGTTCACTAACACAAATCAAGTACTGAACAATAGTACTTACTACAGACAAGCAAAGTTGCACTAACTAAACTCTGCAGACTATTTCTTGCCACCGACCTATGGGATGAACCCCGCATAACTGACTAGGCCATGAACTTCTTGTGAGATGTCTACATACACCATCACAATCTTGTCAACCTTGGAGAACCTAACAGAGTGGTCTTTCCACTCATAAACATGATGATGAAGACATGCCGCATTAGATTTGTTGGGGAGCTTTACAAGAGCCACACCCTTCGTAATCGAAGGCACAGCCAGGAAATTGTTGTGGTCAAGTACAGCCTCGAGAACATGCCTGACAACAATGCTACAGGAAAACACTAGTTCAGGACACATGGCGACAAGGACACAACAGCTGGATAGTTCAGCAGTAGAACTCATCATCAGGTCTTCCAGTTCACACGGCATGACTTTGAGAACTTCATCTCCACCGCGGACCTGGTTCTAATTCAAACAGAAACCATATTTCATTACTACCTCCGTTCAGAAATATAAGATGATTTTCGATATTATACTCCATATATGACTACATATACGCACAGAAATGAGTGAACAAAGACACTAGAACATGTCTTCAAAGGCATGAGAGCAGAGGGATTACATGCAGTATCCATAACACAAGTTACTGAGGCAAATATACCATCTTAAAAGGTAGCATTGGTGTTCATAAAGTACTCCCTCCGTCCCAAAATTCTTGTCTTAGTTTGTCTAGATACGGATGTATCAAGTCACATTTTAGTATTAGATACATCTGTATCTAGACAAATCTAAGACAAGAAATTTGGGACAGAGGGAGTAGTTGAAAGTAATCTATAAGAAATCAGTGTCAACCTCTCGCATGTTTTGGTCAAAAGAGGAATTTAGAACCGTCATTTGGCACACTAAAATCACATGCAATATCACCCAGAAAGTTGTACTACCAGTACTAGTACTGCGTGTTAGATGAAAAAAACACGATCAAGATCGGAAAAACGATCGTCAACTAGAGACATTACCTGGACTTTCTTATGAGGGATCTCGGAGAGGGGGGCTTGGACAGGGCGCTGGCTTTGAGCTTGTCTGCGGTAGTCTCGGCGGGGTGCTTGCGCTTCTTCATACCATGAGCCTCGACGGTTTTGGCCAGAGCCATAGACATCACGTCGGCCGGTGCTCCGGCGTCCATCCAAGAGAGGAAGCTGAGAGAGAAGAGTGAAAGGAGGAACGATATGAGGGAGAAGCGAAGAGAGTGGGGGTTTTCTTCAAGAGAGGAAGCTGAGAGAGAAGAGTGAAATGATGGTTGCTTCGTCCGTCCAACTTACTGCTGGAAAGGAGGGGCTTTTGTGATTTGACAGCTCATTGGGCATTACTGCGGCGGTTCGATCAGGGTAGTCTACCATCACTCTACTACGGAGTAATTTAGTGCATGGCTGGTGGACCCAGTGTTTGGCTGTCCCACACGTCGGTAAAGTGAGTAATTTAGTGCATGGCTGGAGGAGGATCCGCACGGTAGAGCGTGTCCACTGTTTTTCATTCTGAAGAAAAATAATAATTACAGCAAGCATTTCCACTCTTACGACGGAGGAGTGCGAAACACGGCAGCCACTTGAACATACACGGTGCTCCTACTACTAGGCATGTGCAGTGGTTCATACGTCAGTACTACACAATCTTGCTGCTAGTGTAGTAAGATATGACGATAACAAATGATGTTGTGCGCATGTCAACTACTCCTATATGTAACATAGTACCGCTTTTTCAACTGTCCGTTCGAGAATGAACGGTGAGATCAATGTTAACAGAACTAGGTCCACAGCGCACGGAGAGTACGGTGCTACAGTACTCCACGAAACATGAACCATATGAAGCACATCCTATAGTGTTAGACAGGGTGTATGAAGGGTGCACGGGATGGGAGCAAAAGTTCCCTTCTCGACCCACTTTTGGGTGTTTGGCAGAGTGCATGAGTCCACACTAATAGGTTGACAAAAATACACGAAGAGGAAACAACTATATTGAGATGAGAATGCAACCAAACACACCCACACGCTTTGTGCTACAGTGACTGATCTGCACCGTCTGAGTTTGATCCAACGGTCATGTTGCGCCGAGACATGGACATGCCCATGCAGAGGGCGCCTAAACACCACCGAAGTCCCTCTGCTTCTCGAGGCGCACGACGTTGGTGATGCAGGGTGCAACCGCCCGCAGAGCCCGCTCCTGGTCGACGGGAGCCAGCTCGTCAAAGACGGCGTCCAATGGCACGAATGGATTCCGGTGACGGAGCCCTGAAAGGATTCGCCCGGCAACGGCGACGGCAGCGCGGAACCCCTCCTTATCCAGCTCAGCCCCGACCATCGCGCGGAGACGGCTCAGCTCCTCGGAGATATAGGTGAAGAAGGAGACCAGGTCAGGAAGCCGCAGCTCGTTGAGGTCGACCGGGTGATCGAACGGGTTTAGCCCGATGGCCGGCATCGTCGCGCTGGCACGACGGTAGGCATCGCGCAGCCGCAACACGTGTGTGGCAACTTGGTTCACCAAGTGGCTGAGGCGATCCTGGACCTCGTCACGATCGGCCCGCTCGCGCTCCAGCCGACTCCCCCGACGGCCTATCGTATCTCCCGCTTTCTGCAGCAACACCGCCGACGCCTCGGGCATCTTTGTGGTGGACGCCTGCCGCTTTTGAAGCTCCGTGAACTCCCGCACATAATGGAGGAGCATGGCACTCCTCTCCTCCTTGAGCTCACGGAGCTCCACGTCCTTGGCCCTGAGCTCCGCATCCTTGGCATGGAGCTCCTGTGTTAGGCGCCTCACCTCGGACTCCGTGATCTGCTGCGCCGCCATGGCACCAGGTAGAAGCAATGGGGAGAGGAAGCAAAGGGGTGAAACGGCTGAAAGGCAATGCAATCTACGGGAAGGCGGAGGGAGCCAGCCGAGGAGCGGGGAATCTTTTGGTTTTCACCATGGTAAAACACCAGTCGACGACTTCTCACATCAGGGAGCAGTGGGTTTTACAGGTGGAGTCATCGTGACTAATTGCTACCGCGCCTGCTCCCGTCAATCAAAAAATTAAAAATCCTGCCGCGCCTGCTCCCGTCAATCAAAAAATTAAAAATCCTGCCGCACCCAAACACCAGAGCAACGCCGCGGTGGATATTTAAATTTATCTGCCGGCAAGTAGATAAAAAAAGGGGTGAAAAAACGAATGTGGCGCGGCCTAGCTAATCGGTGGAACTAGCCCAACTAGCTAGCCACCGTGCTTCACTGATGTACTCGGCGGGAAAGGTGGTCTTTCGTGATTTGACGACTCATTTACTTGCTTCGGCGCTACGACCGAGGAGGACCCAGAAAACGCGCGGTAGGGCGTCCCACGTCAGGAAGAATATATGCGTGCACCACCCGGGAGGACCCCGAAACCGTGCGGTAGGGTGTGCCACGTCTCGGCACGGAGGAAAAATGTGCGTGTAAAAATATACATGACGTACATAGTACCTATGGTTCGACCTCGGGACCCAGCCAGTCGGTCGAAAACACCCCACTAGCCACACAGCTTCATCATGCAAACGTGGCACGGTTAGCTCCGTCTCAACCAGCCACAATGTCTCTTGTTCTAGGCGATTCTTCTATTTTCCAAGCTTTTTTTAGTTGTAATAACACCATGGCAAGCTAGCGCCGCTCATCGTGTGTGGCCGTGCAAAGGTTAGACGATGGAGAGAAGAGATTGAGATCGCACACTGGGACCCACCCGTAAGTGAGACAACGGTCATGCACGTGTTGACGAGGCACTCCTCTACTCTAGTCAATGCAAGTACTGTATAAAATCAAGTTATGGGACAAAGCCAACAACCGCTTGTTTTTCAGGCTATCGACTTACGCTTTGTAGTCCAGGTTGCCGCTCAATCTCGCCTTTCAGATTTGTTAGTTTTAGGTCCAAATTTGATTAATGACAAGTGGGACCCCTTGTGTTGTTCCGATATTTCAGTGTAGGATGGTTTTTTGAACAAACACTTTGCGCGTTAGACAAGTAATGGCACGAAGTTACACGTATTTTGCAAGTTTACGAACAAAAATAACAGCGCATAGAATATCACATCCACCCATAGCTTAGATACTATGGTGATACGAGTTTTTACACCGTTGGAAGTGAGATCCAATGGCTTGGGAGTAGTCTTTGTAATTATGCGCAATATCCAAACTCTCCAAAGTTTTTTTTGCAAATAAAACATTCAGGCTTCGTGTGTGCTGCTGCATCTTCAATCCAACGGCTCCCCAGTTCTCATATTAGGTGCTCCCCGTAGCTTAATTACCCGCTACGGTGATATGAGCATCTAGGTCGTATGATCAGTGATCAGATGGCACATGCATAGTACTTGTAATTTCTGCGCATTTCCCAAACTCTATCAGCCGTATATTGCAAAAACATTCAAACCTCCTATTGTGGGCCGTTAGATCATAGTGAACTCGTATCACCATAGAATCTACGGTGCGGGAGCACCTCATACTCTCCTGTGCGAGAAAACATAAGGTGCTATCGCATCTTGGATGCTACGGTGATACGAGCTTGGATGTCGTTTGATCTAAGATCCAATGGCATTTGAGCAGTCTTTGTGCTTGTAAGCAGTGGCCAAACTCTTTTGGGGATTTTCTGCAAAAAACCATTTGAACCACCAAGGAGTTGTTGGGTCACAAATCCAACGCCTATGAAGAGCTTGTATCACCAAAGCATCTACGGTGTGGTAGCACATGATATTCTTACATACAGGAGAATATGATGTCCTCCTTCATCTTAGATGCTACGGTGATACCAGCTTCGAGGTCGTTGGATATGGGATCAAAGGGCATCTAAGTAGTTTTTGTACAAATTGTGTGCAATTCTCAAACTCATCAAGGTTTCCTGCAAAAAAATTAAGACACATCATGTGAGCTGCTATATCTCAGATCTACAAGCTCCAAGCAACTTGTATCGGCATATAGCATCTAAGGTATGGGGGCACATGATATTCTCCCGAGTAGGAGGGGTGGGGGTGCACAACCAATCAGTGGTTGGGAGGGTGGGGACAAATATAATCTAAACAACCCTAAACAGAGCTCCACAATTTTATCTGAGGTCGAGGGGTTGACCCCCGACAATCATAGCTCCGCCTAAACACAACATTTGCATGTACTGTAGTACTAGATTTAATATTCATGTTTCAGTTTCATGTTCATTTTAAATATTGAACTGAGGACCATGGATGTCTTACATTTTACTCCCTTCGTTCCTAAATATTAGTCTTTTTAGAGGCTTCAAATGGACTGGCACATACGGATGTATATAGACATATTTTAGAGTCTAGATTCACTCATTTTGCTCCGTATGTAGTCACTTGTTGAACTCTCTAAAAGACTAATATTTAGGAATATAAGGAGTATTTTTGAACTCGTGTCATACATGCATGGGTTGGAAAAATAGATGCACTATACTTATTGGATTGTTGTTGTGTTTGTGCGTGTTTGTCTGTGTGTGTGTGTGGTCATATGCTTGATACATACAAAGTTTTCTCACCTCCATATTGTTCATCTTTTAAATTTGAATTTGCATTGGAAAACTTACTAGGGATACCATGAAATGTGAAATCCATGTTGAGATCGCCATATCACAAATTCACTCTAATTCAACAACTCGTCATAAATCAATTACCACGTTGACATTAGTATTTGCAAGGAAAATACGGGTATTGTAATACACATAGATTCGTTTGGCAATTTAAAAGGTTCCTTTCGTATTCTCAAATGGTAGGACCCAACAGCGTACCAGCCAGACCTTGGCTCGTGTTTATCCTAAAAAACGGGCTCATGTCCTTCGGTGGCGTGCGTGGTACGCACATTAGGCAACCCCAACTAGTCGAGCATCAGCGTTTCAAGTTGAAATATCTGGCGGCCAGAATTCCAGCCCTAGGAAATTTCCCTCATGTCCCCGGTCCATAATGACTACCGATGAACAACGGAAGGATGCTTTAGTAACTAGACAACGTTACCTACCGTGCCGAGCACGGTTCAATTCCCTCGGTCGCCGCTCGTCAAGGTCACCCATCAACTACATTGCCTAGTACTACTACTACTACACCAGGATGAGCACAGAATTGAGCCCGTTTGTTCGCGCCTAGTACTTGAGTTAATATATCAGGCAATGCAATCGGATGCGGAGGACTATCCTTTTACTCCCTCCTTTCGGTTTATAGGGCTTATCTCAAAATTTTAGTTTTCCCATTTTATAAGTCTCAATTTGGTTTTTCCCCATCACATGTTCAGATTTCAAGGTGCAATAAATCATTACATGCAAGTATTAAGAGAAAATTGACCAATGCATGTACTTTATGCATGCATGCATTGCAATTAATGCATTTGTAAACACAATTTTTGAGGAAAACAAGCGCATTAATTGAGTGGTTTTGCAAACTACAACAATTGTTCCACCACTCACCATCTACCTTGGTTGGTGAGTTTTTTGAATTGAGCCCTATAAACCGGAAAGGAGATTTAACTAAGCAAAATGTTTGACCAAATCCTTTCTTAAGAAATACAACAGGACAAATGTACGGCTTGAAACTTTATTGCATGATGCAGGTTATGATATTGTTTCGAATCCTAGATCTTAAATTTCAGAAAATCCAGAAGTGAACATAAATTCTTGAAACTGAGCATGGTCACGTGATATGGCACAAATATTACTTCGTAAGTTTTTTCTTCAATTCAAGACAAGCTGCTTATGGCAAGTTGCACAAATGAAGAGCCAAGGTATTTTGGAACAAAGACCTGTCACGTTAAGGCGAACGCTTTCACTATTGAAACCGTGGGTGTTTACGTGCCGCCACGAGTCCCCTCTTCTCATCGGCAGGTGCCATCCCAGCAAGCGTGTGAGTCGACGGGAGGCGTGCGAGCAAACCGCTGCGCCGGCTGTCAGGAAGGCGTGCGAGCAGACCGCTGTGCAGACTCACCGGGAGGCGAGCCCTTTGACCAGGCTCCGCCGCCCACTGTCGTCCCAACTGCTCCCACTTTTAATGTCGCCGGCGCCGCAGTTTAAAATCAACCCCGCACTACCCGGTATCGCTACAATCCTTTCTTTTCCTCTTCGATTCTCCTGTCGTCTACCTCCAACTAGCCTGACCTAAACATACGCCATGCCGCATCACGATGGTCTGCCCTTAGTGTTCCAGTTTCATGAGGAAGACACCCAGTCGGAGTATCAAGAACATAAGGCGCTTTGGGACGAGCTTGAACTGGCCTTGCAGGAAGACGCCGCGCCTGTCCCAGCTCCCGTTCCGGTTCCCATCGCCCGATCGCGCAGCGCCCATCCCGTGGCATTGATGGGCTGGGAGCCACATTGTCGCCGAGCTTGATGCAACGGGTTCCACGAGGTCCACGCCGACTTTCATGTGCCTGCACCTGCCAACAAGATGCGCTTCTTGCAGTCTGACGCAAGACGCCGCGCCGGTGCTCGTGCACACTGCCAAGATGCGCTTCGCGCTGCACTAACGTCGCGCGCCATGCGGTGTGCGTGCACACGAATGTCTCCGCCGCGCCGTTGACAGCGCCTGTCCCCATGCGGGTGCCATGCCCCCCTCAGCGGCATGGATGGCCACCGTCGACCGCTTCCTTGCACCAACGCCAGTCGCCTCCTCCCGCCAGTTGACCCGCTCCGAAGTCCAGAACATTTTGGCCTTCCTTGAATCTAGGCCAACGTCCAGGAGTACGCCAACAACGGTGCAAGACGCCGCCGTCGCCGTCGGTCGATGGCCCGACGACACACAGAGCACGACAGAGGAGCCGCTTCCCACCGCGAGACGCCCCCGCCGCCGCCAAGTAATCTAAATTTTCCATGAAAAACGTTCGGATTGCCATGATGAAAATCCAAACGTTTATCATTTCCATTTATTTTATATCGATCGTTGTATGATTTAAAGTCGGAGTCAGACTGAACAAAATGTATGGTTTGATCGATTGAATGTCCTGCTAGAGCCGTATCAAATTAAATATAAAACGTCATCAAGCCACATGAATTCCTTGTCATCCAACGACCTAGACTGCTTCAATGTCGAGCGCTCAACACGTTTAGCGTGCAGTTAATTTCATGCCAAAAATAGTGCTAATCACATGACAACACGCAAATAATATCCTAGTAGTTAATATCCGCATGCACTTAATATACTTCCAAATTAACGTGCATTGCACGTACACACTGAGTAGTGCTGCTAGTACGTGAAACTGGTGCCGTGACTTGTGAACGCGTCCAGATATGGTCAACGGCAACATCGCCCGCGAGTTCTTCCTGTTTGCCCATGCGTCTAAACGCTGAAGGGGAGGAGAGAGAGAGAGCACACATGGAACTCACCAGTAAGTGAAGGCAAATAGTACTAAAAATAATATTACATGTTATCCATTAATTAGGCTGTGGTAATATAAAAACATTATGTGAACAAAGGGGGTACAACAAACATTGCTATTCTACGTATGTTGCCTATTGACGTGCGGCTTGAAGGCCCGGTCGCATGTTCGATCCTCGTCCTTTATTTTTCTAATTTGTATATGGGTCCAAATTTGTTTCATGACATGTGGGCCCCTCGGTGTGTAGTTTGTAGCACTTTAATTTGTGGGTCGAAATTTGTTCCATTCAAAGTGGACTATCGGTGTGTAGTTTTGTAGCTTCTTTATAATTAAAGATAACAACATAGTTTTTTCAATAATACCATGGTGCGACATTGAAGGCGAGAAAGGACGTGCGAGAGAGCGATGACCGAGCCAGAGGGAAATCAACTAGGGGAGTAGCGTGGGTTGCAACAGCGTTTGGAGTAGTTGTGGGCCGAATGCTACGAAAATATAATCTAAACCGACCGGAATAAATGCCTACACAAATAAATCCAAGGTTGGAGTGCCCCTTGCAATGTAAATAGCTCCGGCTTTGCGAGGGATGGAGAGGTAGTAGCTTCAAGGCGTGGAAGATACGATATGAGAAAGCGAGGTCAATCGAGAGACATATAGATAGAGAGACAAAGTGAGTGTGGTCCGACATTCATTGAACAAATATATATGCTCCGGAGAGATATTGTTCGATTGAGCTTTTGGTAAGGGTGAGGGCTGTAAGATAGAGCTTGAGAGATGATCCAGTCACAGACGTGTAGATATATTTTGTGCGTGGGAGGAAGAAAGGTCAACCGATCACATAGGGTCGCCGTGCGATTGAAAGAGTGAGATGGGTTGGAGAGAGTGACCTAGATAGACGATGTGCGTGAGAGAGTATACAATGTGAATAGGTCGAATTGGGCTCAAACATGGTGATATATCGTTTTTGTCCGAGAAAGAGCAAGGTAAATCGAGACATACGGAGAGAGATATAGAGATAGAGAGAGAGAGAGAGAGAGAGAGAGAGAGAGAGATTGAGTGAGCGTGGCCCACCATGAGGTCGATAGAGTGGCGGTGGCTTGGATGGACTGACCTAGATAGACAATCTGCGTGAGAGAGTATAGAGTGTGTCGATCGAGGCCCGAACAGGGAGATATATCATTTGTGTGTGAAAGAAAACGAGGTTAAACAAGACTCGGATAAAGAGAGCTAGATTGAGCGAGTGTGGCCTGTCGTGCGGAAGAAAGGGTGAGACAGTCTCGAGGGAGTGACCTAGATATACAACGTGCATTCGTGCACACGAGAGGTTGGGGGGCTAGATAGGCAATGCATGTATTTAGCGCGAGAGGGTGAGAGGGAGAGGGGGATAGAGAGAGCTCGGCATAGGGTGCAATGGCGGGTGTGTGAGGTAAATACATTTGGTAACAGGAGTGGAAAAAGGGGTTGTGTAGTTGAGAGACTTAGAGATCGAAATATGGAGAGAAAGAATGAACGTGTGTTGGAAACTGATAGCTTGCTAAGGTGGTTAGGAGAGGAAGATTGACCAATACATGAAGTATGTAGCGTTTGTGCACTGGGGGGGGGGGGCTAAAACAACATTTGAATGTACATAATACGAGAGTTAATATCGATGTTTCAATTCGGTGTACATTGTAAGATTTGAACCGAGGACCAGGCATACAGGTAATTATTTCGAATTCGTGCCATACTAAGTTTCGAAAAGTTGACATTGTGTCAGGACCCCGATCCCAAGTCACATCGATCTAGCCGGTAACACCTCATATCACTGTGCGGCCTCACGCACGGTATTCCCACGGGTGTCGCCTTACCATGGCCCGGGACCGTTTGCGCATTTTGGCTCACGTATATGATAGTGTCGCTAGCATTCATATGACAGAGAACCCGGGCCGACATGGCTAGTCGTGAACCCAAAGCGACACTAACCCATGGGGACTGACATACATGAATCAACTTCGAACATGTCGATCAGGAGCGTGTGAATCCGGGCTGTAGCACTGGGCTAACAGGACTCGGGAACCCGGCTGTAGCAGCTAGGCAGGACTCGGATGTCACCGCGTGACATTTCCCCAAAGGGATGAACACGAGAACGAAGTGAAACACATGCCGGCCAATCAAGCGTCGAGCAGTAGTCTTGGGCTAGCGAGGACTCGGTGAACGGGCAGTAGCGGACTACTATGGCTCGAGGAAGCACTAGACTACATTTCCCCATAAGAGAGACTGCCAAGGATAAACAACTAGATTGTCGGATCCCACACATACCAATCATTTCAAACATACACACAATATGCTCGATATGTGTAAATACAACATGGCATCACAACATAACTCTACGACTCAAGTATTTATTCATTAGGCTCCGAGGAGCGAGATATTACAAACATGGGTCTCTCGACCCAGCATTCAGAGCATACAAGCCAAACACAAGCGGAAGCTTAACATGTCTGAGTACAGACATCTACAAATGAAAAAGGCTGAGAAGCCTGACTAGCTACCAGATCATGCCGAGGGCACAAGATCGTAGCTGAGGTAACAAGCTAAACGTCGAAGTCCGCACGGAACTACTAGCGAGACTGACATCTCTCTGCAAAACATAAAATAAGCAAACGTGAGTACAAATGTACCCAGCAAGACTTACATCAGAACTAGCTACATATGCATCATTATCAACAAAGGGGGGGGGGTGGAGTTTAACTGCAGCAAGCGAGCTTTGACTCGGTGGCTATCCTGAAATACGACTGCAGGTAACTCTTTTGAGGTGGTGCACACGATTCCACATATTCACCAAATCAATACACCACTATGGATCCGCTTCCGTATCCCTACGAGAACGCCATCCATAGCACTCACGCTTATCTTGCGCATTTTAGAGTATCCACTTTCACTTGTCTATGAACTGTTATAGGCAACCCAGAAGTCCTTTACATGACACGGCTATTGAATAGATCATTTATAACCCCGCAGGGGTGTACTTCTTCACACACGCTCTCGCCACTTACCGCCGTTTACACGACATGTACTCGGCAACCTTCAAGCGGAAGCCCAGCGAGGGTGTCAGCCACGACCTGACTAAACACACGAGTCCCTAGTCCAGGTTTATCGCCTATTCTGGTTCGATCCGCAGGAGTCGGCCGAGGTTTCCACTAACGGCCCCGAGCGATGTGTGCAGGGTTCCCGAGACACCAAACAGGCGGTTGGTACACCGTGCCGTGCCTACCGCAACACAGCCCACCCCTAAGGTCAGCGCTGCGTGCAGCCCCCACATGCTACAAACACGAAACTACTCGCAACTCCGGACGAGAGGACAAGAGTGGTTAATAAGTCGAGAGGGTCAATTAAGGATCCCAATGTGTGGTAGTAACTGTTCCAAGGATCACAAACACAGAACTCAGTTCCTGAGGACGGCTGCAATGAGACAACCCACCATGTACTCCTACATGGCCTCTCACCGCTACCTTTACCAAATCGTGTTCACACACTTAGCTCTCAACAAGGGACATGTTCACACACCTCCAATTCATCCCGATGAATCAAACCTGACTCAACTCTAAGCAATGCAGTGCATGACAAACAAGCATGAATGAGTAGGCACAACAGGCTCAAACAACTCCTACTCATGCTAGTGGGTTTCATCTATTTATGTGGAATGACAGTCATGCAGAGGATAAAGGGGTTCAGCTACCGCAGCAAGTAACAGATGAATCATTGTTGTCCTAATGCTTTAAAAAGAGAGCAGGAGCGAGAGAGTGGGATTATATCGGAATGAACAAGGGGTTTTGCTTGCACGGCACTTCAAGATAGCATTGAGTCTTCATCAGTGTCAACGATCACAACGTCGGTACAACGTCTACCGAGGGGGAACAACACCGGCCAACAAAGAAGAAACACAACCAATGCAATGCACAATATGATGCATGCTATTACATGGCAATATGAATGTGTTTTGGCTAATGCAAGCTAGAACAGATTGTGATGAGTCCATTTGAACCAAAGATTCAAATGCAAACCCATTTTAAGAGGTCATAATAGTGCATAAACTTGTTTCACCTAAACAGCAAGGTTAATGTGCTCTAACATGCATGAAAACAGTACAGATGGATAGATGGGATTTTTCTGATCATTTTTATATATAATTTATTTGATTTGGAGCTACGGTTGATTTTCTATGATTTTCAGATTTTTAGGATATTTTCTGGAATTTCCTGAATTAAAATAAATCCAGAAAATACATGTTGCATCAGCATGACATCACCCTGATGTCAGCAGGTCAATTGGGCGCCTCCAGGTCAAACCCGACCAGGGGGTCCATCGGTCGATGATGAGGGCTGGTTAGTGACGATGACATGTGGGTCCAGTCAACAGCCACGTCAGCTTGGTCAACTCTGACACGTGGCCCGTTGGGTTATGAACTAATTTAAGCAGGAAATTAAACTAATCTAAGCAGGTACTGGGGCCCACATGGCAGTGGCCCTGGGGGTGTTTAGAGGGGTTATTAGCGCTAATTAATCTGGCGCCACGCCGCCAGTGACGCCGGCGACCACAAAGAGCGGCGGAACTCGCCGGAGTTGGTGGGCGGCGCTTCTGAGCCGCGGCTAGGCACGCTGAGGGCACCAGGAGGGAGCCCGTGCTCCCGCGCGTCTAGGGGCGCACGCAGCCGGGCACAGGGAGGCCGGGGTCGACGGCGGCGACCAATTGTCGCGGCGGAGCTACGGTGTTGATGGATTCGTCGCTACAGTGAGCAAGGCGTCGTTGCTTGGCATCTACGGCGGCTGCACGTGCTAGCAAGGCTGTTGGGCAATCTAGCATGACCAAAGGGTCACCGGACTGACGCTGGCGACGAGCTCGGGCAGAGGTGAGCTTCGGCCTCGATGAACATGACGGCTACGGTGTGCAAAAGGACGAGGCGTTAGGGGGAAAATGACCGGAGGCTCACAGCGCGTCGATTGAAGTACTCTTCGGGCTCGGGGAAGGCCTGCAGATGACGGAGCGACGACGGGGATCGCCGGATCCCGCGGAAGAAGACGGCGGTGTTTAGGATGAAGCAGGGCTTCCTGACCCGTGCGGCTCGGCGAGGAGGAGTAGGGCGACGGGGTGGTTCTTTTAGACATGACGGAGAGGTGGGGCAGTGGCTCTGGCCGCAGCGAAGGGCGTCGGTGGCGGTGGGCATGCTCGGCCATGGGGAGGGCAAGCAGAGGAGCGAGGGGAGAGAGATCAGAGAGCGAGAGAGGGGTCGGCGGACTGGGACGACGCCGGGGCGTTCACCCACGCGTCCAGGGTCTCGGCGGCAGGCAGGAGGAGGCGTGGCGCCTCGCGCGCGCGTGCGCTGTCTCCCTCCTCTGCCTACTGGCAGAGGTAGGTGATGACTGGCACGGCCAGGTGGGCCGACCCAGCTAGGTGAGGCCCAGGTGGGCGCCAGGTTAGTTTCCTTTCTCTCTCTCTTTTCTGTTTTCTATTTATTCTTTTTTGTTTTGATTTAGTAAAATACCAAACCATTTTATAAAATCCTGGAAATAATTAGGGGTGCTGTCTTAATTATTCCAGTGACCCATAACAACTTCCAAATTTTTTGGAGCATCTAAAATATGTATAGTATTTAAATAGCTCCAATTCAAATATGTTTGAGTTAATTCAAAGCCCAAATATGTCCTGCAAAAATGTAAGCCATTTCTGGTAGATGCTTCCACCTCAATCCAGAAATGTTGAACATTTTCATAGGGCATTTTGAGTTCAATGAAAAATATTTTATTTTATTTGATCCTAGTTGAATGCATTTGGTGCTAGGGCTTAAACATCCCCATTTCAAGTGTCATGAAATTTAAACATGATGCATGGATGCAAAGCCACTAGTTACAAGCAAACTCTAGGGCTGTGACAACTCACCCCCAGTAAACAAGAATCTCGTCCCGAGATTCAAGACGTGAGGTAAGAAGACAGAGGGGGCACAAACTATCACGGTCTTCACGGTCCAGGTTGCACCTCATAAGGTTGTTGATTCCTTGCATACGTTGATATTGACATCCTCGCTTTTGAGATCTTCATCCACGCGATGACGACAGAAAGAAACTATACTAGGATTGATCTTCTCGAAGATTGAGCTATACAAGATCAACTCGTGGAATGAGATGCTGAAACATCTTGAGTTGAGACGTAGAATACGTCGAGAGGGATGGAAGAACAAACGACGGGGTTTGATTTGGTGGGCAACAACTCCAAACTTAGAAAGATGGTCGACGGTGTCAAGGTGGCGAGGAAATATTTGCCATGATCCTCTAACGGGGCACCTTAGGAGAGGTGACTCGTTGAACTATTCCCTTAAGTGGCAAAAAGAATTGCTTTTGATCCATAGATCATTGGAACTCTTCATACCAGCTTAAGGCAATTTACGATTGATCGTTTGAAAGATCTCGAAGAAATGGCATACTCAGACTAGGATGGATGATGTGGACCACCTTGTTGAAGACAACGCAATGGATGATTTTTGCTTATCATCGAAAATGGATGGGACCCATGGTAAGTCCACTTTTGAAGATGATCTTGGGCAGCAACTGCTGAGAAGGGCAGCCCATGGGAAATTAGCACAATGGCGGTGCAAGCTGGGAACAAAATGCAACTGTTGGGAATGTTCCAACCATCATATCTGCCTGAGATTCAGATCCGATTGGTGATAGGATACTTGGACTCAAAGATGTCCGAAAGAAAGTTTGCAACACGATTCGACGAGATGGCGTTGCGAGATTCTCGAGGAATGAACTAAGATAGCAAGCTCCAAAACATGAGTTGGTTCTGCTAAACACATGTGAACATGCTGTCCCAGACAAGCATGATCACATGGTAGTCTTGTAATAAAACACTATCGAGTTCTGATTGGTAACCATCATTGAGATAATGAAGTCTTGTGCATATCCGTCCGGGCCCTTCAGGATTAGCGCATGAACTTCTTTTCTTTGAACAATTCAATCAGTGGCTTGGGGTGCTAGGAATTGCATATGGAATGAAGATGATCAGTCTATTAGACCATAGAATACTTTGCACAGGCATGACTGACTTGGGATGATTCCAGAGGAAACAAAACAAACCTTTCTCAAATTCATGGCGGCAACTTACACCTAAAGCACATGAATTCGAGGAAGTCACTTCTTCCATCCAAGCATAGGCTTCATGAACGGAACACAAAGACATTGCTTACAAAGTTTTCAACACTAGGTTGATGTTCAACATGAATCATGGGGGAGACAAAATGTTGCTGATGGGCTCAACAAAACCTCATCGGAATTTCCATATCACTGGACTTCCACCATCATGTGAACACGGTGATAGCATTGGTCAGACCAAAAGATGTAATGGTATATACTCGAGGAATCAACCACGGGTAAGACAACATTACGAACATCGTTGGTTCTGATTTGACTTGACGATAGCCCATACTCAAGTCAAAGTTTCGACAAGGCAATAGATCCAACAACTGATCACGAGGACCAATCGATGGAGATATCATCTTTCTTCGACACACACACACATACAAGGGTATCCCTTAGTGATGAACTAAGTCGGACAAGCTTTAATCTTCCAACTCTCCAAGTTGTTGCTAGCTTAACCAACTAGCTCAGGGGTATCCAACACAGATTCTTGGAGAATGGTTGGTTTAGAGGAAAACCTACTTGATCACGAGCTCAACATAACAGTCAGGGGACAACTTGGTAATACTTCCGAGAAGATATTCGGAAATCACGAACCACCGGTATGTTACTAAGCTCGAGAACAACCTTGCTTTTCAGGGCAAGATGATATGATCAAAAGAGTGAGGGATTGACACAATCCTAACTCATTGATCAAAGAGTGCACCAGAAATAATGACTAGGTAGCATGATCAATCTTTGGATGATGATTTAATAACCAACATGCTAAGAATGAGAATATTGTCCATTTACTACCAAGCAACGAGTTGCTCGAAGTATTGATTTTGCACATCACAGTACACCTGTCGACATTCCGGTTACAATAACATGAGAACCGAGGAATGAACAATGATGGCAAGAAGTATTACTGCGTCAAGAATTCATAAGAGGTGGTGCAATTCTCATGACACTCTTGACATAAAGATGGTAACACTCCAAGGTAGAACATAATCAAAACCTGGATTGGCATTTTGACCTGCGGAATACAACTACTTTGACCCAATCCTGGATATGGATGAGGTACTGGAGTTTGTTTCTTCTAGTCATTCCAGAATAGAATGGCTTGACGGACCACAAGAATAATAAGCATTGATAACACGGATGCACAATTACTACTGACTATCAATTGATAGATGAGGGTTAGAATACAACTAAAGAGAACAATTCAAAGGAACATATAATTTTCTGAGTTGTGGATGCATAGATTAGTATGCCGAGCGAAGCTCAACATTTCTTCCGGATAACCCATGCAGAAAGGTAGAACTGGCAGATTCACAATTATGGATGGAGAACTCCTCAAGAGTACTCTGATTGTGATCCTTTGGTTCAGCGAGGAGCTTCTGCCATAAGCGGTTCATAGTATTTGGAAGAAGGAAATACCACGGACCTCCAGGACTAATGCAAAGGTTACTAATATCCTAAAGGTGCGAGCAACACTATCAACACGAGGTAAGTAGGGTGAATCTCGGGTTCAAGAACCCAAGAATAGAATACTTACTACTAAGTGGCATCACGGGATGCTTTCAAGAATAATGGCCAGAATCATCACACTGGGAACACAAAACATGGCTAGATTACTAGATGATACTCTAGACACCTAGGGTCATAAAAAATAGCTCCAACATATACGTCGAGGCAATGGAATACCTCAACTCAACAATTAGTGTGATTAACTTGGCCTAAAGGAATATCGAAATGAGAGGAAAGGATTTTGCAAATGCTTCAGATTGTTTTAGAAACCTGGGATCACTCGGATAGCATAACGGCTGTAAATGTTCAAAATGATTTGAGACATCCTGAAAAAATGGTGGCATAACCACTCCGAAGCACAAAATCAAGGTTACGAGACCAACTATGAACACACGGAAGTAGTAGAAATTGAACTGAGATTTGAAACTATCAATTCTATAAGTCTAAGGATTAGTAACACGTCATCCTAATAGATAGATGAGAAGCCTAGTTCTTAAACCCCGTAGAAGAGAAGAGGATGACTCAGATCAGAAGGCCATGAGGTATAAGGAGTAAAAAGAGCCTTATGTTCCCTTCCACAATCAATTCCCTTACGTAACTAAAGCATTTCTAGACACAACTTCACCAGTTTGGCTTGGTAATCCTCTGAGCGATCGGGCTCTCGATACCAAAGCTGTCAGGACCCGATTCCAAGTCACATCGATCTAGCCGGTAACACCTCATATCACTTTGCGGCCTCACGCACGGTATTCCCACGGTGTCACCTTACCATGGCCCGGGACCGCTTATGCCTTTTGGCTCACGATATGATAGTGTCGCTAGCATCCATATGACAGAGAACCGGGCCGACATGGCTAGTCGTGAACCCGGCGGCACTAACCCATGGGGACAAGCATACATAAATCAACTTCGAGCATGTCGGTCAAAGAAGGTGTGAATCCGGGCTGTAGCACGGGCTAACAGGACTACGGGAACCCGGGCTGTAGCGAGCTAGGCAGGACTCGGATGTCACCGCGTGACATTTCCCGAAGGGACGAACCACAGAACGAAGTGAAACACATGTTGGCTATCAAGCGTCCCGAGCGGTAGTCTTTGGGCTAGCAGGACTCCGTGAACCGGGCTGTAGCGGACTACTATGGCTCGAGGAAGCACTAGACTACATTTCCCCATAAGAGAGACTGCCAAGGATAAACAACTAGATTGTCGGATCCCACACATACCAAGCATTTCAAACATACACACAATATGCTTGATGTGTGTAAATACAACATGGCATCACAACATAACTCTACGACTCAAGTATTTATTCATTAGGCTCCGAGGAGCGAGATATTACAAACATGGGTCTCTCGACCCAGCATTCAGAGCATACAAGTCAAACACAAGCGGAAGCTTAACATGTCTGAGTACAGACATCTACAAATGAAAAGGTTGAGAAGCCTGACTATCTACCAGATCCTGCCGAGGGCACAAGATCGTAGCTGAGGTAACAAGCTAAACATTGAAGTCCACACGGAACTACTAGTGAGACTGACATCTCTCTGCAAAACATAAAATAAGCAAACGTGAGTACAAAAGTACCCAACAAGACTTACATCAAAACTAGCTACATATGCATCATTATCAACAAAGGGGGTGGTGGAGTTTAACTGTAGCAAGCCAGCTTTGACTCGGTGGCTATCCTGAACTACGACTGCAGGTAACTCTTTTGAGGTGGCACACACGAGTCCATATATTCACCAAATCAATACACCACTATGGATCCGCTTCCGTCTCCCTACGAGAACGCCATCCATAGCACTCACGCTTATCTTGCGCATTTTAGAGTATCCACTTTCACTTGTCTATGAACTGTTATAGGCAACCCAGAAGTCCTTTACCGCGGACACGACTATTCGAATAGATCATTTATAACCCTGCAGGGGTGTACTTCTTCACACACGCTCTCGCCACTTACCGCCGTTTACACGACATGTACTCGGCAACCTTCAAGCGGAAGCCCAGCGAGGGTGTCGGCCACGACCTGACTAAACAAACGAGTCCCTAGTGCAGGTTTATCGCCTATTCGGGTTCCATCCGCAGGGAGTCCGGCCGAGGTTTCCACTAATGGCCCCGAACGATGTGTGCAAGGTTCTCGAGACACCAAACGGGTGAATCGATACACCGTGCCACGTGCCTACCGCAACACAGCCCACCCCTAAGGTCAGCGCTGCGTGTGGCCCCCAGCATGCTACAAACACCAGAAACTACTTTGCAACTCCCGGACAGAGGACAAGAGTGGTTAATAAGACGAGAGGGTCAACTAATGATCCCAATGTGTGGTAATAACTGTTCCATGGATCACAAACACAGAACTCAGTTCCTGAGGACGGCTGCAATGAGACAAACCACCATGTACTCCTACATGGCCTCTCACCGCTACCTTTACCAAATCGTGTTCACACACTTAGCTCTCAACAGTAGGACATGTTCACACACCTCCGATTCATCCCTGATGAATCAGATCTGACTCAACTCTAAGCAGTAGCAGGCACGACAAACAAGCATGAATGAGTAGGCACAACAGGGCTCAAACAACTCCTACTCATGCTAGTGGGTTTCATCTATTTACTGTGGAATGACAGGTCATGCAGAGGATAAAGGGGTTCAGCTACCGCAGCAAGTAACAGATGAATAGTTGTTGTCCTAATGCAGTAAAAGAGAGCAGAGCGAGAGAGTGGGATTATATCGGAATGAACAAGGGGGTTTTGCTTGCCTGGCACTTCTGAAGATAGCATTGAGTCTTCATCAGTGTCAACGATCACAACGTCGGTACAACGTCTACCGAGGGGGAACAACACCGGCAAACAAAGAAGAAACACGACCAATGCAATGCACAATATGATGCATGCTATGACATGGCAATATGAATGTGTTTTGGCTAATGCAAGCTAGAACAGATTGTGATGAGTCCATTTGAACCAAAGATTCAAATGCAAACCCATTTTAAGAGGTCATAATAGTGCATAAACTTGTTTCACCCAAACCGCAAGGTTAAAGTGCTCTAACATGCATGAAAACAGTACATATGGATAGATGGGATTTTTCTGATCATTTTTCATATATAATTTATTTGATTTGGATCTACGGTTGATTTTCTATGATTTTTAGAATTTTAGGATATTTTCTGGAATTTCCTGAATTAAAATAAATCCAGAAAATACATGTTGCATCAGCATGACATCACCCTGATGTCAGCAGGTCAATTGGGCGCCTCCAGGTCAAACCTGACCAGTGGGGTCCATTGGTCAGTGACAGGGGCTGGTTAGTGACGATGACATGTGGGCCCAGTCAACAACCACGTCAGCTTGGTCAACTCTGACACGTGGGGCCCGTTGGGTTATGCACTAATTTAAGCAGGAAATTAAACTAACCTAAGCAGGCACTGGGGCCCACATGGCGAGGGCCAGGGGTGTTTAGAGGGTTATTAGCGCTAATTAACTGGTGCCACATCAGCAGGTGACGCCGGCGACCACAGCAGCGGCGGGAACTCGCCGGAGTTGGTCGGGGCGGCGCTACAGGCCGCGGACAGGCACGCTGAGGGCACCAGGAGGGAGCCCGTGCTCCCACGCGTCTAGGGGCGCACGCAGCCGGGCACAGGGAGGCCGGGGTCGACGGCGGCGACCACTTGGGCGGCGGCCGGAGCTACGGGTGTTGATGGATTCGTCGCTACAGTGAGCAAGGCGTCGTTGCTTGGCATCTACGGCGGCTGCACGTGCTAGCAAGGCTGTTGGGCAATCTAGCATGACCAAAGGGTCACCGGACTGACGCTGGCGACGAGCTCAGGCGGAGGTGAGCTTCGGCCTCGATGAACATGACGGCTACGGTGTGCAAAAGGACGAGGCGTTAGGGGGAAAATGACCGGAGGCTCACAGCGCGTCGATTGAAGTACTCTTCGGGCTCGGGGAAGGCCTGCAGACGACGGAGCGACGACGGGGATCGCCGGATCCCGCGGAAGAAGACGGCGGCGTTCAGGATGAAGCAGGGCTTCCTGACCCGTGCGGCTCGGCGAGGAGGAGTAGGGTGACGGGGCGGTTCTTTTAGACACGACGGAGAGGTGGGGCAGTGGCTCTGGCCGCAGCGAAGGGCGTCGGTGGCGGTGGGCATGCTCGGCCATGGGGAGGGGAAGCAGAGGAGCGAGGGAAGAGAGATCAGAGAGCGAGAGAGGGGTCGGCGGATTGGGACGACGCCGGGGCGTTCACCCACGCGCCTGTGGTCTCGGCGGCGGCGGGAGGCGTGGCGCCTCATGCCACAAGGCTGCTGTCTGCCTCCCTCCTCGCCACTTGGCAGAGGTAGGTGATGACTGCACGGCCGGTGGGCCGCCCAGCTGTGGGGCCTGTGGGCGCCAAAGTTAGTTTCTTTCTCTCTCTTCTGCTTTTCTATTTATTCTGTTTTGTTTTGATTTAGTAAAATACCAAACCATTTTATAAAATCCTGGAAATAATTAGGGGTGCTGTCTTAATTATTCCAGTCAGCCATAACAACTTCCAACATTTTTGGAGCATCTAAAATATGTATAGTATTTAAATAGCTCCAATTCAAATATGTTTGAGTTAATTCAAAGCCCAAATATGTCCTGCAAAAATGTAAACCATTTTTGGTAGATGCTTCCACCTCAATCCAGAAATGTTGAACATTTTCAGAGGGCATTTTGAGTTCAATGAAAAAGATTTTATTTTTTTGACCGTAGTTGAATTCATTTGGTGCTAGGTTTTAAACATCCCCATTTCAAGTTTCATGAAATTTAAACATGATGCATGGATGCAAAGCCACTAGTTACAAGCAAACTCTAGGGCTATGACACATTGGATCAATTTGTTGTGCTATTTTGTAGGTCATATGTTTGAATCCATCCATAAGTTTTCTCACTACCTTGGTGTTCATCATATACATATGAATTTGTATTTAAAAAGTAGTGTGGATACAGTGAAATGCAAAATCCACGTTAGTATTGGAGATCGCTACGTGACACACACTCTAATTCAAATAACTAACTACATGACACACACTCTAATTCAAATAACTAATTATGTGACACACTCTAATCCACGTTAGCGTGGGTACAATTTCGATTTTTTTTCAAATAACTCCTCATTAATTAATTTATAGTACTCCCTCTGTTCACTTTTATAAGACCTTGAAGACATTTCAGACAATGTGCAAAACAGTTCATTTTAAGTTGTCTGAAACGACTTACAAAAGTGAACGGATGGAGTATCTCGTTTCGAATGACTAATTATTGCAAGGAAAACACGGGCATGGTAATACATACAGATTCGTTTGGAAATGAAAGAAGATTCGTTTGCATTGTCAAATGTAGGTGCACCAGCAGACCAGTGGTCGTGTCGGGGTGGATGCTGCTTGATGCCTTAAAGGCAACTGCCCTTGGGATCGACATGTGGGCCAGCCACCTGTTGGGCCCACATGTCATGGACACAAAGGCAGGTGCCTTAAGGCACCAAGCATAGTCCCGTCGGGGTGGTCGATGTGTCGGACGGACGCGTAGCACCCAGCCACCCACCCCCTCCCCAAAAAGGACGACGACAATGTAAGTTCGCTTCCCACATTTCGGATTGAAATATCTGGCGGCCCCAATTCCAGCCCTGCAAAATCTCTCTTCTCCACCGTCCCCTTCCACGCCCAGATTGCTCAAATCCCTAATTCTCCGCCATCCCTCGAATCGCCGCTCGTCTCGTCTCTCTCCCCACCGTTCCCCATCTCTGTGCCGGACGACAACGACGAAGACGATGGTTGCGCTTCACCACCGCACCGGAGCTACCTCATCTACGCCCTCGTCCACCGCACTGGGTGGTCCAACGACAACGTCGGCCGCTGCAACCGACGTGCCTCAGAGACACCGAGTTCCACCGCATCAGGTGTGCTTCACCGATGCCGTCTCTGTCAGGACCCCGATTCCAAGTCACATCGACCTAGCTGGTAACACCTCATATCACTTTGCGGCCTCACGCACGGTATTCCCACGGGTGTCGCCTTACCATGGCCCGGACCGCTTAGCCTTTTGGCTCACGATATGATAGTGTCGCTAGCATCCACAAGACAAAGAACCCGGGCCGACATGGCTAGTCGTGAACCCAAAGCGGCGCTAACCTATGGGGACAGGCATACATGAATCACTTCGAGCATGTCGGTCATCAACGTATGAACTCGGGCTGTAGCACTGGGCTAACAGGACTCCGGTATCCCGGGCTGTAGCAGGCTAGGCAGGACTCCGAGAATCACCGCGTGACATTTCCCCGAAGGGACAGACATAGGAACGAAATGAAACACATGCCGGCCAGTCAAGTGTCCAAGCAGAGTGCTGGGGCTAGCAGGACTCCGTGAACCGGTCAGTAGCGGACTACTATCGCCGTAAGCACGAGACTACATTTCCCCATATGAGAGGCTGCCAAGGATAAACAACTAGTTTGTCGGATCCCACTCATACCAAGCATTTCAATCATACACGCAATATGCCCGATATGAGTAAATACAACAAGGCATCACAACAAAACTCTACAACTCAAGTACTTTATTTAAGAGGCTCCGAGGAGCCATACATAACATAGTCATACAAGTAGGGGTCACATGACCCAACACTCAAGTCATACAATCATACAAGCACATGCGGAAGCAAACTAGTCTGAGTACGCACTCTAGAAAGAAAGAAAGCTTGTTGGAGCCTTTCTATCTACAATGGCCCTTCACAAGTCTTAGATCGCCACCGGGTGGCTAGCTTACTCGTCAAGTCAACATCTACATAGAATCCGTCGGAGGGATGTATAGTCCTCTGAAAAATATTGATTACAAACATGAGTACAAAGTACTCAGAAGTCTTACCACGTAATCCTATCATACATGCACATTCTCAAGGAAGGAGGTGGAGTTATTTGCAGCAAGCCAGCTTTGACTCTTGGCTAAGCTATCCCACGTGACACACTTTGTAAAGCATTTTGTCGCATACGAGTCCACTAATCACCATCACAATACTCCACCGTGGATCCTCTCTCGTCATCCCCGAGAGGGCCATCCACGATACTCACACTTATCTTGAGGCTTTTAGTAGTATCCATTTACTTGTCTATGAACTGATATAGGTAACCCGAAGTCCTTCTCCGTGGACACGGCTATTCAATAGATCATATTTAACCCTGCAGGGTATACTTCTTCACACACTCTCACCACTTATCGCCGTTTACACGACATGTACTGCAACCTTCAAGCGGAAGCCCAACGTGGGTGTCGGCCTCAGCCTACCCAAACACTCAAGTCCCTAGTCCAGGTTTATCGCCTATTCGGTTCCATCCGCAGGAGTCCGCCGAGGTTTCCCATACAGCCCGACGATGTGTGCAGGGTTCCCGAGATACCAAACGGCACTTTCGGTACGGCCCACGGTGCCTACCGCAACACAACCCACCCCTAAGGTCAGCGTTGCGTGCGGCCCCAAAGATGCTACAAACACGAAACTACTTGCAACTCCGGACTATGAACAGGGGTGGTTAAGAAGTTTAGAGGGTCCATTTGTTTCGGGCCCAATGTGTGGTAGTAGCTAGTTCATGGATCACAAACACAGATCTCAGTTCTTAAGATCGGCTTCAATGAAACAACCCACCATGTACTCCTACATGGCCTCTCATCGATACCTTTACCAAATCGTGTTCAACACTTTCACTCTCGAACCAACACAACCTTTCACTCCAGTTCATCATCCCGATGAGCCGACTGACACAACTCTAAGCATAGCAAGCATAGCATGGTAGGAATCACAAACATGGCTCAATCAACTCCTACACATACTAGTGGGTTTCATCTAGTTATTGTGGCAATGACAGTCATGCAAAGGAAGTGGGTTCAACTACCGCAGCACACAACAGTTGAATCGCGTTGTCTTAATGCATAAACGAGAGCGAAGCGAGAACATGGTTTTGTATCGAATGATCAATGAATTGCTTGCTGATGGAACTGGGGTAGAGAACGCCCTTCGATGGGTAGTCGAGGTTATCTTCAAGGCGAAACCTATCATGAAAACACACCAAATAAACATACAAACAATATGCAACAATATGATGCATGCTATGACATGGCAATATGGATGTGTGTTGGCCTAATGCAAGTTGAATGAACAGGGGATGAACTCATTTGAATCAAAGATTCAAATGATAGCTCATTTGAGTTAGTCCTAATGGTGCAATATCTTATTCTGGTTATTCAGCATAGTTAACTTGTTTTAACATGCATGAAACCTGTACCAATGGATAGAGTGTATTTTTCTGATAATTTTTCATATATAAATCTTTGCATTTGGAGTTATAGATAAAAAGTTATAAGCATTTGAAATTTGAATTATATTCGGAATTTATTATATAAAATAAATCCAGAATTTGAATTAATGCGTCGGATGAGGTCAGCGTGACGTCAGGGTCAACGGGTCGCCCAGGTCAAACTGACCAGTGGGACCCGCATGTCGTGGTTAGTTTAACTAATTAACTTAATTAGAACTAATCCTAATTAGTTAACCGGAGGGCCCACCGTCATTGACTCGAGACAACAACAGGCCCACGGTCGTGGGTCGATGGTCAACTCGCTGGCGCTAGCACGGGCGAGGCCAGGCCAAGCGAGCAAAGTGCTTTTGCACTTTCCGGCACCAAATGGGGCGCGGAGCATCTACGTGAGCTGGAGATGAGCCGCGGCGTTTGGTGTAATTAGTTGGGGTCGGGGGTGGCGGAGTTGGCGCCATGACGAGTCGAGGCGGCCGGGGCTCGGGTGATGTCGGGTTTGTTGCTAGAGGGCTCGGCGAGGCGCGGGAAGTGCATAGTTAGGCCCAGCGCAACTCGGTGAGTGCGATGGACAGGGTGGCGTGGCCGTTGGGTGGCCGGAGCCTCGTCGGCGACGAGCTCCGCGGCGGTGGGTTCGGGTGATCGACGTGTGCTCGTTGTGGTGCACGAGAGAGAGAATGGAGAGGATGGGGAGGTAGCCAGGCTCACAGTGATCCCGTAGAGAGCCTCGTCGGGGTCGGGGACGGTCCGATGCGACGGCGACGGCGAAGGGGATCTCCGGCGGTGGCGGAGTCGGGCGAGGTCGGTGCGGCAGCTTCGGGGCGAGCAAGAGCTCGGGGCTTGGTTTGTTCGACGAAGTCGACGACGGCGAGGCGACCAGACAAGGTCTCACGGCGCGGGGGCGGCGGTGGCTACGGTTACGACGGAGGAGCGGCGACGGTGGCGTCGGCCATGGCGAGGGAGAGCGAGAGAGAGGAGGCAGGGGGAGAATGGGGTGTCCTGGGGTCGGGCGACGACGCGAGGTCGCCCAGGCGGCGGCGGCGGCGAAGGGGTGAAGCAGGCGGCGGCCAGCTGCGTGGCGCGCCTGCGCTCGCCGGCAACACCAGGCTGCTGCTGGCCGAGCCAAGCAGCTCACTGGGCTGCTGGGCTGGGCAGGCAGGTGGGCCGGGCCATGCAGTAAGCATTTTCCTTTTTAGTCTTTTTCTAATTTCTGAACTTTGTTGGGGTTTTAAAAATACCAAAACTATTTTAAAAATCACCAAAATGTTCCTGGTCACTTGTTAGAATATTCCCAACATGAAACATTTTGGTTTGGCAATTTTGAACATTTAAAATATTTTTCATAATTTGAAATGCTCATTTCAAAACTTGTGGATTAAATCTAGAACCCTTAGATGACCTAGAAAATGGTACACCTTCTTTGACATGGGTTCGAACCAAAGTAAAGAGGATGAACATTTTGAAGGGCATTTGGATTCATTGAAATAAATTTTAGTAAACCCTAGTTGTTATAAGGGGGTGTTCGGGTTTCTGCCTTCCCATTTCAATTTCAAATGAAATTTAAACATGATGCACACCCTAATGCATGGTCTATCCGGGATGTGACAACTCACCCCACTCAAAAGAATCTCGTCCCGAGATTTAGGATCTGTTATAAAAAGGTGGGATACTCAAGTCAAGACGATCCTCCCTTTCCCAAGTTGCTTCTTGCTCGGAATGGTTTGACCATTGAACCTTTAGAAACTTGATATTTCGAGTCGAGTGGTACGCTCGGCTTGGTCGAGAATACGAACGGGATATTCTCGATAGGTGAGGTTATCTTGGAGATCAAGCGTTTCGTGGTCTACTCCACGGATAGGATCCGAGAAGCAACGCCTGAGTTGGGAAACGTGGAAGACATCATGGACTTTGGAAAGATGCGGAGGTAGTTCCAATTGGTAGGCAACTTCCCCTCGTTTGGCAAGAATGCGAAAGGGTCCAATGTAACGAGGAGCCAACTTGCCTTTGATACCGAAACGATGGGTTCCTTTAAAGGAGTAACCAAGGTAAGCCTTCTCGCCAATTTCATAAGTCATAGGCTTATGCTTGCGGTCATATTGGCTCTTTTGACGAGATTGGGCTGTTTTCAATTTCTCACGAATAACGCGAACCTGCTCTTCTGCTTCCTGAATCATATCCGGGCCAAAGAGTTGTCTCTCCCCGGTTTCTGACCAGTTAAGAGGCGTTCGACATTTCCGTCCATAAAGAACTTCGAAAGGGGCTTTGCCCAAGCTGGCTTGATAACTATTGTTATAAGCGAACTCGGCGAATGGAAGGCATCTCTCCCAATTTATGCCGAAAGAGATGACAGAAGCTCGAAGCATATCCTCTAGGATTTGATTGACTCGTTCTACTTGACCACTTGATTGGGGATGGAAAGCGGTGCTAAAGGAGAGACGAGTTCCCATAGCGTTTTGGAAACTTTCCCAAAATCGAGAGGTGAAGAGACTCCACGGTCTGAGTTAATTTCAATGGAACACCATGAAGAGACACTATTCGAGATGTACAAGTCAGCTAGCTGACTAGCGGTTATACTCTCACGAACAGGTAGGAAGTGGGCTACTTTGGAAAGACGATCAACAACAACGAAGATAGCATTATTCCCTCTCTTGGTCCTGGGAAACCCGTGATGAAATCCATACCGATTTTATCCCATTTCCATTCAGGAATTTCCAAAGGTTGAAGGGTACCAGAGGCCGTTGATGCTCGCTTAACTCGACGACGACGCCGCAGCTTAGCAATGTATTGAGCGATTTCTCTCTTCATCCTAGTCCACCAAAACCTCTGGCGAGATCTTGATACATCTTAGTACTACCAGGATGAATGGTGAGAGGAGAGTCATGAGCTTCCTTAAGGATCAATCGCCTCAGGTTGCGCACCTTGGGAACCACTAGACGGTCTCCAAAGAACATGACACCTTGTTCATCAATGGAGAAACAATCTGCGACTCCTTTCTTGATGTTTCTCCCGATACGGAGACTCCGGATCTACCTTCTCGTGCTTTGATGATCTGATCCGTAGGGTAGGTTTTGCCACCGGGTGGAAAGGAACCTCGAGGAACAATGTGAAGGTTAAGCTTACGAAATTCCTCGTGGAGAATTGGTTGACTTTGTTGTAACATCAGATTGTTACAATAAGATTTATGACTTAGTGCGCCACCATGACATTGGCTTTGCACGGGTGTAGGATATTCCTAAGTCGAAATCTGTATCAACTCGACCCAACGCCTTTGCCTGAGATTCAGATCCGTTGGGTGAAGATATATTTCAGACTTTGGTGATCAAGTAGATTTCGCAACGATTACCCGTAAGGTAATGTCGCCAAGTTTTAAGTGCATGAACCATCGCTGCAAGCTCTAGATCGTGTGGGGTAGTTATCCTCATGTGGACGAATCGTCGAGATGCGTAGGCAATCACATGACGATCTTGCATGAGTATGCAACCTAGTCCTTGTCGCGAGGCGCCGCAATAGATAATAAAGTCCTTAGAGAAATCTGGTGGAACAAGTACGGAGCAGATGTCGAGCGCCTTTTCAGTTCCTCGAAAGCTGATCTCGACTTTGTGTCGCCCATTCAACTTCTTATCTTTCTTGAGGAGTTCGTTAGAGGTTTAGCAACTTTAGAAAAATTCTCGACGAAGCGGCGGCAATAGCTCGCTAAACCGAGGAAACTCCGAACTTGCTTGACCGATTCAGGTGGAGTCCAATCCAGGACGGCTTGAACTCGCTCGGGATTGACAGCAATACCCTTACCAGAGATTACATGTCCTAGATAGGTCACTTCGCAACCAGAATTCACATTTAGAGAATTTGGCATAAAGGCGGTGCTCTCAAGTTTCATCAATACTAGCCTTAGATGTTCGCATGTTCTTCCTCATTCTTGGAGTAGATGAGTATATCATCGAGGTATACCATGACGAATTTATCCAAATACTCCATGAAGATTGAGTTCATTAACCGAGAGAAGGTGGCTGGAGCATTGGTTAACCCGAAGGACATGACGGTGTACTCGTATTGGCCATAACGAGTGACAAAGGCCGTTTTGGGAATGTCCCGTTTTGATTTTGATTTGATGGTAGCCCAACCTCAAATCCATCTTGAAAAGATCGAGGATCCAGCGAGCTGATCATACAGTCGTTGATCCCGGGAGCGGATACTTGTTCTTGATAGTGACCAAATTGACGTGTCGGTAATCTACAACCATCCGATCCGTACCATCCTTCTTCTTGACGAAGAGGACGGGCAAGCCCATGGAGATGAACTAGGACGGATGAAACCCTTTTGCAAGGACTCATCGAGTTGTTTCTTAAGTTCAGCTAGTTCTAAGGGTGCCATCTTATAAGGTCTTCTAGAGATTGGGACGGTTCCGGAATAAGATCTATCACGAACTCGACATCCCCGCGGTGGAACACTGGCAGTTCCTCCGAAAGACATCCGGAAAATCACGGACTACCGGAATATCTTCGAGGTCTGGAAGAGGGTTGGCATTTAAGGAATAAAGTCGGCGCTTAGACACTCGGGTTAAAACATCCACTGTTTTGCCCAAGGATGGGTAAGTTGAACAGTTCTAGTAGAGCAATCAATCTTAGCGTAATGGGCTGACATCCACCATACCCAAGATGATGTTTATGTCCGAGGACTTGAGAGCTATTAGAGATGCAAGAAAGACTAATCTGTCGACAAGAATTTCATTCCCATGACTTATTCTAGAGGTTTGCCATCTAGAACCAGGAGTTTGAATTTCCATGGAGGTAGGCATGTCACAGAATGTGGTGTTGTGCAATCGAGCATAGCTCTCGAAATAAATGAATGAGATGCTCCAAGATCAAAAGAACAGATTGCGGATGGCAATTAACAAGAAGCGTACCGAGGACGACGTTGGGATCCTCATAGGTTTCTTCAGCAGAGACATAGTTGACATGGCCACGAGCGGTGGCAACTGGCTTAGCATAGGGCACCTTTCCTGCTGGCTTGCCGCGGCCAACAGACTTTCCAGCTTGATTGGGGTTGTTCTGGGGACACTCTCGGATATAGTGGCCCGTCTCTCCACACTTGAAGCAAGTGATCACATTTGGACGTGGAGCAGCACTAGCAGTTGGACCTCCATAAGTCTTGGGTGGAAAATACGGCTGGTTGGGGCGAGGCGCCTCAAGGATGGCCTCGGGGTGTACCTGGGTGGTAGAGCCGTATTTGGGACCCAAACCCGGCGCTTCTGGGATCCAGAGCCGGATGACGATCCAGAATCACGGATGTGCTTGCGTGAAGCCTCAAATCAGTCTGCCTGGCCTCGGCGCCGATAGCCTTATTGACTAGCTTCGGAAAGAGGTGCACTCATGCGAGACGGAGATCTCGGCGTAGCTCGTGGTTAAGTCCCTTGCGGAACCTTGCCTGCTTCTTGGCATCGGTAGAAACTTCTTCGGAGCATAACGTGCTAGCCTCCCAAATTCACGGCCGTAGGCATCCACCGTCACCGCCTTGGGTGAAACTGCAGAATTCCTCACGCTTATGCGGTCCATAAGACCTTCGAATATGGTGCTCATGGAAGGCAGCATCAACTCATCCCAAGTTGTAACTTGTCCAGCCGGACGATAGCCTCATAATTTTCCCACCGAGAGACTGGCAGGGCCTTCAAGATGATAGGCGGCAAAGGTAACTTTGTCACCTCAGCCACGTTATGAACGCAGCTTGTGGTGGATGCCATGAGCCAATCATCTGCGCCGAGAGGCTCGACGGAACATTTGAATTTTGGAGGATATATCTTGACAAAATCATTGAGTGAAACCACATCGCTTCTTGGCTGGCGTGCTGTGTTTTGTTCAATCCGCCCAATAAGCGGTTGGTTTCGCGCTTATTGTGTTCTCGCTTCAAATCACCTCGGCCAAAGATGGCGGTTGCGGCAGATTCACATTTCTGGCTGCACTGGCTTCTCCCTGCTCTGGAACAGCAGGAGTGTTTCGAGTGTTGACCATCCTGGGAGACAAAGCAAAGGGTTTAACCAGGATGGCAAAATTTAACAAGGAAATGCGGAAGGTAATGGATAGCATGGAATGCAAAGATGTTCATCCGTATGACATGGTAATATAAAACTGCCATATATATATATACCATCGGTCATACACACCATTCATAGTTTAGTACAAGCCTGACGGAGTACAACTATAAGGAAAGGCGTTACATCTTACTGGAAGCATTCCAACTCCTATACATTATTTTTCTACACTTCCTGAACGATACACACTAAGTCGTATTCCACGAGTCACGCAGGACGGTGGAAACACAACTAGTACCATACTAGGAATACTACTACTATCTCAGGCAGCTCCATAGTAGTCCTCATAGAAGTCACCACCCAAGCTCGAAGTGGAACATGATCGTCCGGAAATGCATAATCCTGGGGGCTGTGGACCATAAGGACTCGGATGTGGCCGTGGACCAACAAACGGTGGCAGACGAGGCCCACGAGGAGGAGTGATGCCTCCAACCTCACGCCACTCCATAAAGTCCGCAGACTCTCCCGCACAGGTACAAGTCTCTCATGTCCATATATCCGCTTGCACGGCAGGTGCAAACCTAGTCGAGTAGCCTAGTGGTCGAACGGGCATTAAAAGCTCCATACGCAAGGCCCGGTTCTCACGGTCCTTGTCCTCCAAAGAACTCAAGAGTAGTGCGAAGGAGTGAATCCTCATGGGATGCATCGCTGTACAAACCTCAAGGTAGCCATGCGCCCGTGAAGGATGCCGGCATATAGCGGAAATCGTGTTGCTCAAAGCAGCAGTTACGCTCGAATAATAGTCATCATGGAATAGGCTGCATCTTGCATGACATTCCAATAGTGATTCCGAGCCCATAAGAACAATGAAGTGGCTCAGAGTCCGGGTAAGATGGATAAATCCGAACCGTGCATAGATATTGGCTTTGATTGAAATCCCTAAACTGCTCCTCGACGGTATATTCAGGATACCATCGATAACCAGCCTCAATCATCACCCTAACCAACATGGCCGTGTGACCGCACACATCAATGCAACGAGTCAGGCGAACCACTTGATTCTGGGAACGAGTGGCCATCTGAAAGCACAGCCACAATGCAAGGCATTAGAATTTCTAGGGAAAATCGGGCAGCATAACATCTGTAAATGCTCAAAATCAGATTTGAGACATTACCAAATCAGATTTGCAAATCCACTCAACAATATCATATCAAGGTTCTGGTTCAAATGATAGCATACTAAAATTTAGTAGCACTGAACTGAGGATGTAACCAACAATCCTATAAGTTACTACGGATTAGTAACACGTGAACCTGATAGAGAGAAGAGAGCCTAGTCCTAAATCCACGTTAAAGGAGTAAAAGAGCCTTACGTTCCCTCCCACAATCAATTCCCCTACATATAACTAAAGCATTTCTAGACTCAACTTCGACCAGTTTGGCTTAGCGGACCTACAGGCAGCCCTGCTCTGATGCCAACGCTGTCAGGACCCCGATTCCAAGTCACATCGACCTAGCTGGTAACACCTCATATCACTTTGCGGCCTCACGCACGGTATTCCCACGGGTGTCGCCTTACCATGGCCCGGGACCGTTTGCGCCTTTTGGCTCACGTATATGATAGTGTCGCTAGCATCCACAAGACAAAGAACCCGGGCCGACATGGCTAGTCGTGAACCCAAAGCGGCGCTAACCTATGGGGACAGGCATACATGAATCACTTCGAGCATGTCGGTCATCAACGTATGAACTCGGGCTGTAGCACTGGGCTAACAGACTCGGTATCCCGGCTGTAGCAGGCTAGGCAGGACTCGAGAATCACCGCGTGACATTTCCCGAAGGGACAGACATAGGAACGAAATGAAACACATGCCGCCAGTCAAGTGTCCAAGCAGAGTCTTTGGGCTAGCAGGACTCGTGAACCGGGCAGTAGCGGACTACTATCGCCGTAAGCACGAGACTACATTTCCCCATATGAGAGGCTGCCAAGGATAAACAACTAGTTTGTCGGATCCCACTCATACCAAGCATTTCAATCATACACGCAATATGCCCGATATGAGTAAATACAACAAGGCATCACAACAAAACTCTACAACTCAAGTACTTTATTTAAGAGGCTCGAGGAGCCATACATAACATAGTCATACAAGTAGGGGTCACATGACCCAACACTCAAGTCATACAATCATACAAGCACATGCGGAAGCAAACTAGTCTCGAGTACGACTCTAGAAAGAAAGAAAGCTTGTTGGAGCCTTTCTATCTACAATGGCCCTTCACAAGTCTTAGATCGCCACCGGGTGGCTAGCTTACTCGTCAAGTCAACATCTACATAGAATCCGTCGGAGGGGATGTATAGTCCTCTGAAAAATATTGATTAAGCAAACATGAGTACAAAGTACTCAGCAAGTCTTACCACAGAATCCTATCATACATGCACATTCTCAAGGAAGGAGGTGGAGTTATTTGCAGCAAGCCAACTTTGACTCTTGGCTAAGCTATCCTACGTGACACACTTTGTAAAGAATTTTGTCGTACACGAGTCCACTAATCACCATCACAATACTCCACCGTGGATCCTCTCTCGTCATCCCCGAGAGGGCCATCCACGATACTCACACTTATCTTGAGGCTTTTAGTAGTATCCATTTACTTGTCTATGAACTGATATAGGTAACCCAGAAGTCCTTCTCCGTGGACACGGCTATTCGAATAGATCATATTTAACCCTGCAGGGGTATACTTCTTCACACACGCTCTCACCACTTATCGTCGTTTACACGACATGTACTCGGCAACCTTCAAGCGGAAGCCCAACGTGGGTGTCGGCCTCAGCCTACCCAAACACTCAAGTCCCTAGTCCAGGTTTATCGCCTATTCGGGTTCCATCCGCAGGGAGTCCGGCCGAGGTTTCCCATACAGCCCCGAACGATGTGTGCAGGGTTCCCGAGATACCAAACGGGCACTCGGTACACCGGGCCACGGTGCCTACCGCAACACAACCCACCCCTAAGGTCAGCGTTGCGTGCGGCCCCCAGCATGCTACAAACACCAGAAACTACTTGCAACTCCCGGACTATGAACAGGGGTGGTTAAGAAGCCGAGAGGGTCCATTTGTTTCGGGCCCAATGTGTGGTAGTAGCTAGTTCATGGATCACAAACACAGATCTCAGTTCTTAAGTTCGGCTTCAATGAAACAACCCACCATGTACTCCTACATGGCCTCTCATCGATACCTTTACCAAATCGTGTTCAACACTTTCACTCTCGAACCAACACAACCTTTCACTCCAGTTCATCATCCCGATAAGCCAGACCTGACACAACTCTAAGCATAGCAAGCATAGCATGGTAGGAATCACAAACATGGCTCAATCAACTCCTACACATACTAGTGGGTTTCATCTAGTTACTGTGGCAATGACAGGTCATGCAAAGGAAGTGGGTTCAACTACCGCAGCACACAACAGTTGAATCGCGTTGTCTTAATGCAAGAAACGAGAGCGAAGCGAGAACATGGGTTTGTATCGGAATGATCAATGAATTGCTTGCCCGATGGAACTGGGGTAGAGAACTGCCCTTCGATGGGTAGTCGAGGTTATCTTGAGGCGAGAACCTATCATGAAAACACACCAAATAAACATACAAACAATATGCAACAATATGATGCATGCTATGACATGGCAATATGGATGTGTGTTGGCCTAATGCAAGTTGAAGGAATAGGGATGAACTCATTTGAATCAAAGATTCAAATGATAGCTCATTTGAGTTAGTCCTAATGGTGCAATATCTTATTCTGGTTATTCAGCATAGTTAACTTGTTTTAACATGCATGAAACCTGTACCAATGGATAGAGTGTATTTTTCTGATAATTTTCATATATAAATCTTTGCATTTGGAGTTATAGATAAAAAGTTATAAGCATTTGAAATTTGAATTATATTCTGAATTTATTATATAAAATAAATCCAGAATTTGAATTAATGCGTCAGCATGAGGTCAGCGTGACGTCAGGGGTCAACGGGGTCGTCCAGGTCAAACTGACCAGTGGGACCCGCATGTCAGGGTTAGTTTAACTAATTAACTTAATTAGAACTAATCCTAATTAGTTAACCGGAGGGGGCCCACCTGTCATTGACTCAGACAACAACAGGCCCACTATCGGGGTCGATGGTCAACTCGCTGGCGTCTAGCCAGCCAAGAGGCTGGGGCCAAGGAGCAAAGTGCTTTTGCACTTTCCGGGCACCAAATGGGCGCGGGAGCATCTACGTGGAGCTGGAGATGAGCCGCGCGTTTGGTGTAATTAGTTGGGGTCGGGTGGCCGGAGTTGGCGCCGGGCGACGAGTCGGGCGGCGGCCGGGCTCGGGTGATGTCGGGTTTGTTGCTAGAGGGCTCGGCGAGGCGCGGGAAGTGCATAGTTAGGCCCAGCGCAACTCGGTGAGTGCGATGGACAGGGTGGCGTGGCCGTTGGGTGGCCGGAGCCTCGTCGGCGACGAGCTCCGCGGCGGTGGGTTCGGGTGATCGACGTGTGCTCGTTGTGGTGCACGAGAGAGAATGGAGAGGATGGGGAGGTAGCCAGCTCACAAGGATCCCGTAGAGAGCCTCGTCGGGGTCGGGACGGTCCGATGCGACGGCGACGGCGAAGGGGATCTCCGGCGGTGGCGGAGTCGGGCGAGGTCGGTGCGGCAGCTTCGGGGCGAGCAAGAGCTCGGGGCTTGGTTTGTTCGACGAAGTCGACGACGGCGAGGCGACGAGACAAGGTCTCACGGCGGGGGGCGGTGGCTACTGATTCTGACGGAGGAGCGGCGACGGTGGCGCGGGCCATGGCGAGGGAGAGCGAGAGAGGAGGCAGGGGAGAATGGGGTGTCCTGGGGTCGGGCGACGACGCGGAGGTCGCCCAGGCGGCGGCGGGCGAAGGGTGAAGCAGGCGGCGGCCAGCTGCGTGGCGCGCCCTGCGCTCGCCGGCAGACACAGTTGCTGTCAAGCCGAGCCAAGCAGCTGGCATGGCTGGCTGCTGGGCTGGGCCGGCAGGTGGGCCGGGCGCGGGCGACAGGTAAGCATTTTCCTTTTTTAGTCTTTTTTCTAATTTCTGTAACTTTGTTGGGGTTTTTAAAAATACCAAAACTATTTTAAAAATCACCAAAATGTTCCTGGTCACTTGTTAGAATATTCCCAACATGAAACATTTTGGTTTGGCAATTTTTGAACATTTAAAATATTTTTCATAATTTGAAATGCTCATTTCAAAAACTTGTGGATTAAATCTAGAACCCTTAGATGACCTAGAAAATGGTACACCTTCTTTGACATGGGTTCTGAACCAAAGTAAAGAGGATGAACATTTTGAAGGGCATTTCGGATTCATTGAAATAAATTTTAGTAAACCCTAGTTGTTATAAGGGGGGGGGGGGGTGTTCTGGGGTTTCCTGCCTTCCCCATTTCAATTTCAAATGAAATTTAAACATGATGCACACCCTAATGCATGGTCTATCTGGGATGTGACAGTCTCCCAGCTCATCGGGGCTACTTCACCGAGTAGATCGTCGCACCTCCGCCCCCGAGGCCGTTGGGGCTTCACCAACGGTCTCGTCCACCGCATCGTAGCGCTCCGCTGCCACTCAAGATCTGCATTCGTGCTGCCAGCCAACGCCAACAAGATCACCCTCAACGGCTCAAGTGACCCGCACTCTAGCTAGGCGAGCATGCCCAAACGCTGGCCCAAACTAGGTATCCACACATCACTCCCTTGTGCATTGTTCCGACGATGTTTGGATATCCTTTCACTGCTCTCTTAGCTTACACGCCTATGCAACTCGACTTTAACTCTTATTTCTTCGGAGATATCATCTCAAACAAGCAAATCCATTTTTAGCGAAGCATGACGGGCTACGGGATCTGGTACATCCCGCACACCCGTATAACCTTGTAAGTATCTCGTCCTCCGGTACAACATCAAGGTCGATTCCTCTTATTTGATCAACCATTCGCCGTGTCAAAAATGCAGAGGGGGATGCAAGGAGCACAAGGCATGCACATCCAAGCAAGTGGTAACATGGACTTGTACATGGAATATCCCAAGCGCAAGCAGAGTAGCAGTGAGCCTGTACAACGAGCTAGCGTAAGTCCCTGCATTTCATTTAATTCGTACTGGCATTCGTGTATGATTTGTGTGTAGTGGCTGATCCACAAATTCAAGTTACCAGGGGCGAACATTTAACTTAAAAAATACGAAGGCACTTGCACTCCGGAAATCAAAATAACTTGAGAAATGTGAAGCTACATGCACTTTGAAAACCAGCTAATGATCCAAAGTATTTCAGATTATAAACACTAAATGATGCAAGCACCAAAAAACACAAAATGCAACATGGTGTACAAGGACTACAAACAAGGTCTGTACCTGCTTGAATTATTCATTCTCTGGCTGAAAATATCGAAGTGTAATTGCACGTATAACCAGTGGGAAAACTGCATATCAATATATCTATCTTGCACAAGTATGCCAATAGTTTCAAACAACAGATTAGAAAAATATTTATGCTATGTTGTCATGATATGGGGACTTTCTGGTAGATGGCCTCGACGTTTCCTCAAGCTATGAAAATGCACTATAAATTGCTTGTCATCAATGCCTGCAAATCTCTGTCTCTCTCGACATAGTAGATCATCATTAGACACTAAATCCTTCAATGAGCTTGCAAAATGCTTGCATTAGATCCCTCATTAGACACTATATGTTCATCACCAGGAGCATGTAAAATGTTTGCATCAAATCCTTCATTAGCAATCTGTTCATTAGACACTTGTGCTCAAGAACAACATGAGCTTGTATGTTTGCACCGAAACTTGATAAGATACATCAGATTCAATCGATTCAGATTGATTGGGGAGATATAAAATAAGTAGAAATTGATTTCATTTTTCATAGATTCCCTACATACAAGTAGTTTTACAACACCGTCAGTTTAACTATTGGCCAGAAATTGAAGAGTTGAATTAGATATAATCAGGGATGTGATGTACCTGCTCGTTATGCATGCTACTCTTGCAAGCTGCGATCGTCTGCTTATGCAAGATCGATGCCATGCCCGTGCTGCCGCTGCTGCCTCCCACGCAGGCTACACCCAGGTTGGATCTTCATCTTCTTGTCCTTCTGTCGCTTGAAGCCAGGCGACCGCCTCCAACGAGGGCGCGAGGAAGTGTTGTTTCGGTCTGTCCAAATGCGGCTAGGTTAGGAGCAAACTAGACCGGAGGTGGAGCGAATGAATTGGTATTTTTCCTGCTGTCGATCGATATGGGAGGCGCTCGTTTGGGCCGCAAGCCTGCTATAGGGCCTGCCTTGCACTTATGTTATTGGCCCATCCAAACTGAAACATTTTTCTTCATTTTTTACATTGCCTGCTCGTGCGTTGGGGCGAACAAAACTAGCATGGGCCAACCTGGACGGCTCAAACTAGGTGCACACTTTCCAGCCACCTGAGGCAGCCGCCCATACCAGCCCCTATGGTGGCGTCGCCCATTTTTGCGTGTATGATTGGATAGTGAAAAATATTCCAGTGGCGCTTTTGATTTACGCACAGAATGGTTGAATTTCTTGTTTCTATGAACTGAGTTCGCCAATAATGTGAAGGATGCCAGTCTTTTCATCCTATTGTAGATTTCTTAGATTTCGATATGCCAAAAGTAATCGCATGAAATATATAGTAAAAGCCAGTGTGATGTGTTTGGCTACAACTAGTCTGATTACACGTCCTCATATAACATATCAAGGACGCACCATCTTACCAGATTAACCATTCGACTTACCCATGCAGTGTGGGAAGAAAGAAGTATTGGGACTGCGTATCCAAGCAATTGATGCCATGGACTCCTTTGTACAACCTTGTAGCGAAAAAAGAAGTTGCGGTGTGCTGCATAAAGAACTAGCGTAAGTTCGCCACTACGCTTCTCGAATTTTAGTTAGCCACTTATTGCAAAATTGTTCAATTACGTTGTTTGGCTTAATTTAGTTTGCTACTGATTACATAATGGCACAGCCTGTTAATCATATTGTAGACTCGCCTATCTATGTGTTTGATACTTACTTGTTAAGAATTACCTGTTTGCCTTAACTTAAATATCTACTTGTTTGTTTAATCGCTTTGTTGCTGCAACAGCGGGTTACAATGATGTTATACATTCTCCTCCGTCCCATAATATAGGACATTTTTTGACACTAGCATAGTGTTAAAAAATGTCTTACATTATGGGACGGAGGGAGTACTTTTTAGCATCCAATTGAAACTCTTTAATTCCTTTTTTGTTTAACTGGTTTGCTGTTATAACTCCCAGCTTGAGATGTTTTGCTAACTTCAACTTTTCTGAATCCAATCGAACTTTAATGGCAAAACAGGTTAGCCCAAGGTCAAAGAGCGAGGTCCCCATGGACGTTGCATCATCCCACAAGAGTGGCACCGCCCAATCGTGCATTATGAATTGCCAACTGCTGATGCTCTAGAGGCTAAACTAGTGGTAGAAAGAGATTACGCTTCGCACTTAGAGATGAAGTTGACATGTTGAGGAAGCAAACAGCACAATCACAAGCAGTACTCAAGACAACCATTAAATATTTGGTGGATTTCAAAACGAAGCAAGTTGAGACTGACCAGATTGTTAAGGTCCTGAAGAAAAAAAGGAAATTAAATTCCTACTTGGTAAATCATAGTTGAAATGTTCTTTCCATAATTGAATAACCTTTGTGTTGTCTGTTCATTTAATCAATCAAACCATTTGTTTTAGAGATCATGCAATAATTGTTTTTTTTGTTTTTTGGTTTGTAATTTTATTTGAGCACAAGTCTGTATTAATTGATAAGACTTGGAGACATTTCATTTGGATTGCTATGCCAGACCTACAAATATGCCAATCGGGCTTAATGTGCATTCAACAATAGTAGTAGTATAGATGGACCATAAGTGGCACGCATTGGAAAGGGCCAAGATGCTGGCTAAAAAAAGGATGCTGTTGTAGCCAAAAAAAAGTACAGCGGCCTGGCTTATGTATGTTAGTTGATATTATTGATCCATATACTCTATAAGTGTTTATATGTCTGTTAGTTCTGTACATTCTTGGTTGATTGACTCGGTATTTGAATCTTGATGCATCGCTTGTGTACATATCTAAATGGGAGTACACATTATGCTGCGTGTGACATTTGAGTTGGACATGAAGTGTTCCAAATATTCGAATTCACCATAAACTGAATACTAGTTTCTGAATTTGAGTATCGGCATTTGTAAACCATATTCATATATGACAAGGAATACATCTTTGTCGTCCTTTTGAAGATATACAAAACACATAGAATGATTTATAAAGATTCATATAGGAATACAAAATGGATTCAATTTAGTTGCTGTGGTAAACGTGGATGCTTATTGTCCCAAAATTCGAAAGAAGCAGCAAAATGTCCACTGCCACGTCGGCTGCCCGAAGCCAAGTGTTTGGGAGATGGAAATTAATGTCTACCCATTACACGGACAATCCATCGACCCGATTTCCACTGCTCTAAATAGGGGTAGGTTAGTAACTTCAATTAGACGTGACACGACCGCCTCTGAGCCCATTCCGACACGGTGGGCGTCAAACATGGGCGGCAAAACACATTTGATTCAAGCTCATCCAAAAGACCTCTGTTTCTCCCTCCATTCCCCATTCATACACGGTGGTCGGCAAAAAAAAACTCGACTCGGCCGAAATCGATGTAGGCAAATATTTTCAATAGGGGCAGGTTTGTAACTAAACTTAGATGTGACACAACCGCCCTACCTGTCAGCCCTGTTCATACACCGTGGACGCCAACCATGGGCGCCAACCACCCTCTCCTTGCCCAAAATCGCTCTGGGCAAATATTAGCGAGATGCGAGATTACCGTCCAATCCCCAACCGACGAGACGTCCAAATTTTAAACGGGGGCTAAGTTCATAACTTTCCCATATTTCAGATAGGCACGTCCCAAAAAAATGGTTCCCCGTACCTCTCCCTCCATTTTCCCATTCATACACCGTCCATGCTAGAACACCCCATCCCCACACCAGCCTCCGTCCGCCACCCCATCCATCACCGCCGTCCTCCACCACATCCATCGCCACCGTCCTCCACCATGCCGGAGCGCCTACCAAGACCGCGTCATCCACTACTAGAGATGGACGTTTCTCATCCACGGTGACGGACCAATAGCCTTGCATCGCGTCCTCTCGCTTCATCGGCGCCGTCGTCCTCTTTGCCGGGGCCGCTCACGACCTTCTCTTCCACCGCAACGGGACTTATCCCCCGATGCACCCGTCTACCGTCGCAGATCTACTTCAACGCCACCGACAGGCATCGCACCCCTGATGCCTACACGGCGCCACAAGAGAGGTGGTACTTCATATCTCCTCAACTTTTTGATCTCAACCAGAAAATAGATCTTAACTTGGTTACTCTACTTTCTTTTCAGCTCTTAGAATTTAGTTCTTAGTTCAAAGCAAACAATGGATGCTAAATATCATTTCTCCGGTTTGCAGCTTCAAATCTGCCATGGCACAGCAATAATACGGTTTAATTGATCATGCTTAGGGTTTAATTGATCATGTTGGTTCCGTGGTGGTTTCTTTAATAGAAATCGGAGGGGAAACCCTCTTTTGCTAAAAAAAATATGCTTAGAGTTTCCCCCTTTTATGATCACTATACGATCAGAATACGTGCTTCGTGTCATAATAACACTGCTCCACGCATCAAGCTAAACAATCTTAGATGTTCAAATACGAATATGATATTATTAAAATAGAGTTGTTTAATTGGTCAGCTAAATGTTCCTAAATTAGTTTCAAAATGCATGTTCGCCGCTCGGGTGTGTATCTCTGAGGTGCCCACGGTGGGCCGCCCACCCAGGATTTTGGGTCGTCCCAGGCCCCGATTCCCCTCTGTTCTGCTGCGCGCTTTCGATCTCTACTCGCCCCCAGCCGCCTGCCTCACCGGTGACTTGCCGTCCCCGGACGGCATGACTCTAGGAGGAGACGCTGGACTAACAGGAGGCCAGGAGCCGCTCGCCCAACAGCGTCACCGCTGCCCGGGCGCGCCGCCGTGCCTACCTTCCCAGTCCGTTCAGGGCTCAGGCATGCAACACCCACCAAGCCAACCCGATTTATTCTGAGATACGTCCTCAACACTCAGCAGCCACTCCTCATCGCCCAGTTTCTAATTGATTCATTACTCATTAGGCAGGACTGTCATTAGTGTTTGTTGTGTGCTCAGTGCTACCTACACTTAATGGTTCAGATGTATTTCGGTAATCTTTAGTAACTCTAAAGTTCACGTGGTTTTCAAAATTCCGGCCCTCGGAACAGAAACTAGTCATTTTGGATTGTTGGTCGTAGTGACATTGACCCAGATTACTACTGCAAGCCAGGTTTGTTGACAATTTTACTTGTCTTTCTTACTCATTCGATATAATATCCAATTATTCATGTCGATTAGTTGCAAACAATAAGTGCTAGACAAACTTCTTCATTCAGATTTTGGACGGTCTCTTACTGCAGTTACAATTCTGCATACTTGTCCTAATAAGCTCACAAGTAAATGATTGATTCACTACATCTATGCTTGCCTTGTCATATTTGTTGTCAATATTCTTTTAGGGTGGACCACCCTGTTTCTAAATATTGGAACCGTAGACCTGAGTGAATAGTATTTCTCTATGTCATCTCTTCCATCATGTGTGGGTAACGAACACTGCATTGTATAGAAAGAAAGTGTCATTTCCAGCTTTTACATAGGTTTCGATCTTTTACATGGAATACAATCTGCCTACTTGCTTTGTGTCGCACTACCAACACCCCACCCTTGAAGCTAAACATTAAGCCACTCATAATTGCTTAGTTTATTTGTTCAAATACGAATTTCATATGATTCTAATGTTCCTACTTCAGTTTTGAAATGTGTGTCCACTGTTATATAGAGACATAAGGGGTTTGTATTTCTCTGTGTGGTCCAGTCAAGACGGTTGAGGAGGTGAACTTTGCATATGCAGGGGTTTATAGGAGACACTCTCCGTGTTGAATCCGCAATGCATTCCATAGATAATCTGACTACTTTTTATGTTTTCATGAATCTCAGATTCTAACAGCATCATAATGATTATGAGCTTGCGGCATGAAAAGAATAAAGCGAGAACAATGCCATGGCTGTCAAACTTGGCATTAAGGGACTGAAATCAAGTCTGGATGCAATGCAATGCAAACGCTCTCCACCTACTGATTCATGCTCGTAATATGATCCTAACAGTGATTACGAGCTAGAGGGAGACCTAAGTCAATGTAGCTCCCTAGTGGAGGAGTCGAGGAAGATGCCCTATCTTATTCACCCATCAAGGTACTTGCTCTAACTTTCCAAGGTTACATTGCTCGCACATATCTTGCAACCGATGCTTTGCATTGCTTCTACTTTGTTGAACTGCCATTAGCTAAGTTTACACATCGTATGTGAATACGCCTGCCTATCCATTGTCGTTACATATTCCATCTGTCATCATACCATATTTATCCATTCAAATGCTGTTCTTGTGTATCAGACGTTCAAAAGGAAGAGGGCGATTGCTGATCGTGGAGGAGCACAAGCTAAGTATTTGGAAAAGGTAGTGGAACCTGATAAATCAAATAGCCCATTAGGTGTAGTTGCAATATCACCTGACCCACAAAATACCCCAACTCTAGCAGACTCTAGCCCTACTACACCGGTCATTTCGATGCCCCAACTCAGCAGACCCCAACTGCAAAGAACAAGATGATTATGCCAGTTGACATAGCACCAGCCGTACGACGCAAAACCCCCATTCCAGCAAAGAGTACACCAAATCCAGTTGCCAAATCCCTTTTCGAACCAGAGAGAGCCCCAATTGCAGCAAATAGGACCCCTGTTCCATTTCTTCCCAGTTTAGAAGACAAAGCTTATGTTGTTGTCAGGAACTTTGTGCGCATCTTTCCTTCATGGAAAGATTATACCGCAGACACAGAACAATTTCCAGTCTTCCTCCGCAATTTACGCATAAGTAATGTACTAATGTTATTCATGGTCATTACTGCATATGTTTCTGCTGACAGAAGACACAAGATTTCATTCTTTTAAATAGGCGAGGAGCAAACTGGATTGTGATGACGAGCAAGAGTTGGTTGCGCTTTTAAGGCACACATTGATGAAGTATCGTTCCTACCTGAGGCAAGCGCACTTCGATGGCAAGCCTCTGAACGAAATTTATGTAAAGTCTCCGGTGCTACATTTATCCGACGGTGACTGGAATAATCTTGTTACACATTGGTCTCGGCTACAGCGTAAGGTACTGTCTATGATATCACATCACAATTTGAACTATATTTCTGCATTTGCCTTAATGTCTCACTTGTACGAAAACTGTTAGTAGAAAAACATTCGTTCTCAAGGGACCACAGAATCTCGCAACTATACTACACACTGCATTGCTCTTGTGAGTACCTCTTGCCCTGTATGACCATACTTACTTTCATAGCTGTTTGATTATGTGGCATCACTACACATGTTAGCCTCGTAATCGTCCATTTGGTGGACATTATAAGATCCGTATGGACTCTTACACAAATTTAGAATCAACCCGATGCTTTTGAAGAGGTTTAGCTCTGCAGTCCTCTTGTAAGGACTGAACATGGTCTATCACTGTACTTACATTAACAGCTACTCCCTCCGTCCCATAATATAAGAACGTTTTGTACAGTACACCAGTGTTCAAAACACTCTTGTATTATGGGAAGAGGGATTGGTTCATTTTGTCGCATTCTTCATCTTATCTCCCTCGCCCACCATTTACTAAAAAAGATCAGATCTATATTTAATCTTACCAACAAGTAGAATACATGAGACAATGCCGGTCTGAAGTGTAGCCCATTGCTCTTGTCAAGACATTTTGTCCTCAGAACGCTTGTACTTCCGAGGATTGGTAGTTGATTATGTAGCATCAATCTGCATCTTATCTTCATTATCCTCTATCCTTCCAAAGATTATCATATCTAAAATTACTCTCTACAAAATGTAGAGTACAGCAATGCTTATGAAGAAGATTCGTGCTGAAATTCTTGAGTTATCCTTCCCTTGACATGGAGAATGGCATTATAAAGCCGGTGTTAACTGTTAATGTAAGTCAGTCCTTCTAAAGCCTTTATCCTCAACTGTTGTTTAATTTGCTCATACTCCCTATCGTTTACTGCTGTTTAGTTTGCTGTTTCTACCAAAATGCATGTTCGTAAGAACCGTAAGTTCTAAGTTTTACTTGTAAACCAAATTTCTTATTCATACCATGCACATTACTTAATACTCCCTATTATGTATGCTTGGTTTTGTGGATCTATAATCCAGTGTGTGGTGAAGTAGCCCACGTTTGCACCTTGTCATCTCCTGTTTTATCTTACTGATGTGGCTGATGATATGAACAACATGCCATGCACATTATCCAAAATAGATACAATGATTTTCTTTGCCCTTCATGTATGCTTGTTATGTTGACATGGTAATCCAGTAGTGTGGTTAAGCTCCCCGCATTATGAACAATGCCAAATTATGCTATTGATATTTTGAAATTACTCTTTATTTCTAATTTGAAATTGTATAGAATTGATAGAACAATTATCATCTTTGTTTATACACGTGCAAAACCTGTCATCTCTCTGCTTTGTTTCAGGGTGATATGCCTGATGGCATGCACAAGTCTGCTGAAGGCTGTGAGACAAACCCAACATATATTGCAGCAAAGAAGGCAAAACATCTTGAAGATAGCGAGACAACCCCAAAGTCTTGTCTTGATGCAGTGTTCAAGTTACTTGAGACTAACAGTCAGACAAGCTCACAGAATTCGTTGTCTGAATCAGTTTGACTTCTTCAGTCCCAAGTTCTAGCAGATAGGCATTCTGCAACTCAACTTCGACTTGAAGTCCTATCGATAAGAAAGATTGCGCAGAACACCAATGAGAACCTCATCGCTAAACAGCTACACCTGGAAGCTATGACCGACATGCTAGGCGGTCTCACAGCCTTGCTCAAGAGAGCTTGCAGCAGCCCCCCATAAGGCTAACCTTTCTTGAACTGTCTTGGAAGTGGTCTCGGTTCAGTATTATTTTGTTACACTGCAATGGTGCCCAATTTTTGTAATTTGCTTCTTCGTTGCGCTTTATGATCACTGGTGGCGAACTTCGATGCCTAGTGGATGTAATATACCTTAAATCCTTTATTGTATAGTGTAGGTTTATTCTTAGTTACTATGCCGTAATTTCTTTATTGTATAGAGTAGGTTTGTTCTTAATTCCTACTAGTTACTGCCATCATTCGCTATCTGAAAAAAATCAGATGTAGTCGACCGGGCCGAAACATTCGAAAACGGGCCAGGTTTTTAGCGGGCCACAATTGGGCTGGCCTGCGTCTTTCTTGGGCCCGAATGATTGGGGCCTTCACACATTGCGCCAGGCCCAAACTTACACTGTCCTATATTTTAGCTGGGCCTTTTGTCGACCCAACGCTTAGTTTGGCCCAGGTAGCGTTGGGCCATTAACAGGCTGACTATTGTACTGGCCTGTTACGGCCGAGATGAAACCACAGGCCTTTAGCAGGCCAAAATGCATGTTGGGCCTCAATTTTCACTAGTCGTCGACGGGCCTTCAGCAGGCCGAAATGTAGATCGGGCCGTTATGGGCCCAATTAGCTCACGGGCCGTTACCAGGCCGAAACATATCTCGGGCCTTAGTTGGCCCATTGATATCATGGGCCTTTAAGAGGCTGAAAGCTTAGTACAGGCATCAACAGGCCGAATTACGCGACAGGCCTTCAACAGGCCCAAAGTCACGTTGGGCTTAACTATTGCCACCTTTAGCATGGGTCGTTAGTGGGCCCGATGTCCCATCGGACCATATATGGCCCATGGGCAGCGCGGGCCATTCCTAGGCCGAAAGTCACAGCGGGCTGAAATGGGCCCATGTCTACATCAGGCCTCTAACAGGCCGAAAGTCACTGGGCTGTAGTTGGGCCCGAATATTCGGCGAACAATTAACGGTCCAGTTCTGGCTTCGGGCCGCAAATGGGCCCAAATATTGGGCGAACAATTAACGGGCCAGATCTGGCTTCGGGCCATAAATGGGCCCAAATATTGGGCGAACAATTAACGGGCCAGATCTGGTTTCGGGCTGTAAATGGGCCTTTATTAAGCAGGCCGTTATTGGGCTGGCCCTCTAGTACCTGATTAAGTTCTACGGGCCTTTGACTGGTCCGGCCTTTTTAACCTATATGGGCCTCTGTTGGGCCCAGCCACTTGTCGACGTACCATAGGCATGTCTCCTCCAATGGACGGGCGACATCTGGCCCACTGATGGCCAATCCGAATTTTACACGTGGAAATTTCCCATTGGTCGGGGCTGTTAACGGGTTAGCGGATCCAAAATCCGACCCGATAGCTTAGCGGCATTCCGTTACGGTGGATGCCACGTGTCAGTCACCCTTGACGAAAGCACTTATGTGACACGCGATTTATCGTCATGGAAGTGGACACTTCCATGATGATAATTTTGGTAATGTCATGGAACACTTCTACGACAGCACATGTATGACTATCTTGATTCTGTCATAAATTTGTCATGGATGTACATGCATGACAAAAAACGCGACCTACTGTGACAAACACGTATCATCACGGAAGTGTATTTTTTTTGTAGTGATGTGACCTGCCAGGTTGGGCATTCTCCAGCTGGGTGATTTTCTTCACAATGTGGGCATCCGTCCTTGTTTTCTTTATGGGTATGTCCAATTTCTTCGCAAATCTTACATGCACAAGGTTTCTTCATCATCTTACTATCGTAGGGCTTCTGGGTAAGACGAGACCTTAGCAGAGTCGTCTTGAATTCTTCCCAAGTCTTTGTTCCATTCCATCCTTGTATGGCTTGATGCATTTTCCACCATGTTGCGGCACTTCCTTCAAAGTACTGAAGAGTGTATGGTACTTCATCCTTTCTTTCAACGAGGTTGATCCTCAGGTGATTCTCCATGTTACGAATCCATTGCTCGGTCTCCAACTGAGTCTTGGGTCCTGAGAATTTGAGTCCATCTTCATTCATCATCTATTGGGTCTAAGTGTTTTGAGATGAGATAGAGTTGGAGGAATAGAGAGATACACACATCACACAAGTCAATCATGATTCACACATTCATTCAATCAAACATTAATATAGTACTGCCACCCACATAAGTTGGTATGGTCAGATACTCAAATCGTAAACGTTCAAACTTATTTTCTCATGGTGGTCTACTACTAAACTAACTTCTCCAGATCTTGGTTCTGGTCTCCACGGTGCATCTTCTGCTTGTGTTGGATATTCTCCAGTTCTTCAGCCAGATAATCTCTGTTGAGACGGAGTTTCCTGTGGCGTCCCAGTATGTCTTGGAGTTGATTCTTGAGCTTCTGGATCTCAACATCTTTGGCACGAGCTATGGTCCTGCTGTTCTCCTGTTCCTGCCGAAGTTTCAGAACTTCAAGGTCTTCCTCCGCATGCTTGGTTACCTTCAGCTTCTGGGCCATGAGTTCTTCATGCAGTGCTTCCTTATCAAATAAGACTTCGAGAAGGTCCATCTGGAGGTTCTTTATGTAATGCTCCAAGTCTTGGTTATACACCATCAAAGGTGAAAACTTCAGCTTTTGCTCCTTCGTCAGTAAGATATGTGCTCCACCAGCTTTCTGCCATCCAAGCTTTCCAAAACTTTTCTTGCTTAGCTCATTACGATGACGATAGCACAGGCGTGCAATTGCATCATGAATGGCAGTGTTGATGCACATATCGTTGTTGCGGGATATCATCTCATATGTGATGTCTCCTTTCTTGGGGTCTCCTTGACGTCCAAAAACTCGAGTCTTAATACCCCATGTTCCGGTTCTTCTCTTGTTCACCTTGATCTCCGGTATCGGCAACTTCAGCAGTCTGACCAGTACCATGAGGGTTGGACCACAAAGAACGTCCTTTTAGTGCTCTCTGGTGTTCAGGGTGAAATTCTCCATCTAAAATTTGGAAATAAGAAGAGTTTTGGTTAAGGGTTCAAAAGATGAGGGAAAATTCCAAGGCAAAAATTATTCTCTTGGGGTCTTGCTGGTACTAAGCCATTTCCTAGGGTCACGTCCTACAGTCAACCTGGCTCTAATACCATTTATGTAGCGACCCGACCTTAGACGGTCAAGTCTCTATGTATCTGTGTATCCCTGGATCGGTATGCTAGCACACATAGTACATCAATGTATATATCAAAGTGCAATCACATGTATAAGTAACGAAAAACTCATATATACCTTAAGAATCTCAGCGGAAACAGGCAAACGGGTGTGGAGTCCCATCAAAGCCATCGACAAGTTGAGTGCGGACCGTAACCCTATCATATCACTTACTCGTCGGATAATACCTGCAACATAATATGTTGCAGCCGTATAGGTCAGTACGTTGAATGTACTAGCAAGTCACACCACAAGAGATGAATAAATGTCCTATTTATACATGCAATATGGCTGGTGGATGGTTCTAAATTTAATTTGCATAAAGCTGATTTTTCCCTATCATCAAAAGAATATCATATTTTTACTACATAATTCATCATAATATGATTGAGATGGTTGTTCCATTCAATCTATACCCAAATTCATTAAACCCCATTAAATTAATTAAGAGTGAAGAGATTGCTCAATTCCCACTTTCCAAATGCTCAAATTGTCCATAACCGGGGACACGGCTAATCGATTAGTTTTACACTCTGCAGAGGTTTGCACACTTTTCCCCACAAGACTCGATCACCTCCTTTGTAGTCCCCGCACTGCCTGGTGTTTGAGAATCGGAAGATCGAGACATAGTCTTTCTGAAGTGTTCCCTCTTAACCCTAGGTAGACCGGTACACCTACATATATAACTACATCTGCTAGTCTACCACGGTAAGAGGTCACACAATATACTCAACTAAGCCAGAGCCCATAATAGCTTGTGGCTGTGCAGGTAAGCTTCTAGTCATGAAAATTTGATGAATCCCTTTGAGCCTGGGTGGCAGTCCATAGGGTGATCACACGGGTACTCTGGGATCCCCTGGGCAAGTCCACTGGTTTCTCCAGGGTGCCCGGGCAAGTCCACTGGTTTCTCCAGGGTGCCCCTTACCAATCCACCCAGATGTGTGTTAATGTTGCCACCTTAAGGTTACCCTTAATTATTATCTCACTCACAACTTTCATGATCTCACATACCAATCCCCGTCTACAATGGCATAGCAAAATCTCGACAACGTTGGCGACAAAGTAGTAAAGGCTCAGACCTACCTCATTGCACTACTGGGTTTATAATATAGCCAACTAACATATTCATGCAAACCCTACATCAAAGGGCTAAATGCATATATAAAACATAGGTATAAAAGGGCATGATCAAGATGTAACTTGCCTTGTACTGTTGATGAAGATGAAATATTCTATTGAGTTGTCTCTCCTTCTCGTTACGATATATCTAACGATATAAGAAAGTACTTTAACACACAACAACATCCAAATAAAGATCCAAATAAAATATTCAAATTACAATAAAAAATAAAAAAGACATTCCTACATAAGTTGTTAGGACTTGGTTACGGGTTGAGATAAGATCAAGGTTGAAAATATGATATAGGTTTTTGTTCTATGGTTGGGTCAAAGTGAAGATCACGGGTTGAAGAGTTGTGAGGCAAGGTTTTACGACAAAGTCTATAATGGGTTTGATTGGAATATTTGACTTGGGTCCAATGAAAATGATAGATGGAGTTGATGTCATAATGTTTATGTTACAAAAATTTATTTAACATTTCCTAAGTCCAAATTTTTATGATGATGGCATATGACCAAAGAGGTTTTCTAGGGATCAATCTAAGAGATTTAACTTCGTGTCAAAAGTTATTAAACAATGATCGAGAAGGTCAAATTAAGGTGTTGATGTTAAAACAGTGACTAAATCTTGCCGAAAAAATTATGCCATGAGTTCCAACAGAAAGGTGATGTCCTAAGGACGAACTTTCATATAATAAACATTTTTATATGATTTATAGATTAGAAGATATAGCAAAAGTACTCAATTTAACATTTAAAACAGAACTAAACTTTAACTTGCCAAAAACTGAGATCTCGAATTTTTATAATAAACTAGATGTTCCAAGGAATCTGGGGATATAAAATGTGTCGAATTTGGACATACAGTTTAGGAGATATGATTTTCCAAAGTTTGAGTATTTTTCTGAAAAACAATTACGGGATTTACACAGTGCTCACCGGAGTTAGTCGCTGGAGTTGGGGAAAAAGGTCGCCGGAGTTGAGGAAGAAGGCCCCCAACGTCAAGTAGTAGCAGAACGGCGAAGAGGTCGACAAGGGGAGTCCTTTGGATAAGATCACAGGCTCAGACTTTTCCCGTAGCGGCGTGGAGCGGCCGCCGGAGTTGCCGAACTCTGACGAGCAATTGCTCGCAGAGGAGGAGGTTCAGAGGGGTTTTAGGATGGGCTAGTAAGTGGCTTCGAGGTTCTCGTCTGGGTACCTTTTATAGGAGCAGGGGAGGTCAGAATGGAGCGGTTTCATAGTTGTTATTGACAGCAGTAAAAGCAGCAGTTTCCTCAAGGTCTAATGGCCATTAGGGGGTGCCTTAAGGCGCACTACTGGAGGGAAGGAGTCGAGAGAGCATGGGGAATCGGTTCAGGAGGTCAGTGTTGCCGGAAAAGGGAGAGGAAGCGTTGGGGTGCAGCCTCAGCCATGGATGTCTATCTGTACGTGAACGTACAGATGTGCACGAGGAGGAAGATGAACGCTTCGCTAGTGGGCTGCTCGGTCAGTTGGGCCAAATTAGGCCATGGCTGTAGGTTTTCTTTTTGCTAATACATTTGTCTCGTAGAAAAAAAATTAATAGACAAAAATAAATGTTCACATACACGTAATTATAATTTGGTGCCTACAAATTATTATTTGTGTGCACAAGCTAGAATACCTTTTTTTATGGACATAAGGACAATTGTAAATTAACAAAAGGACAATTGTACCGTATTAAATATTTCCAAATGTATTTTTGGATAAGTCACATTATCTCCTCTAATTAAATTTTATTTGATTAATTTGTAAATATATAAATGACAGTAAAACTCCGAATAATTCCATATTTCAATTGGAACTTCAAAATCCAAACAAACTCCATATGAAATATTCATCCACCACATTTGAGAAAGTCATCTTATTCTCACTCCAAAATTGTGATTGTGGTTTCCGATATTTCAAAAAAAGAGTCAAACAGAAATTAAAGCCCTTTGATTTCTTGAATAAACTTCCGCAACCATAGTTTTCTTTACTGGACAAAATGTTATCCAACTTTTATAACATGATTAGAAAAAGTTTTAAACAAGAACTCAAAAGTTTTTAATTCTCGTGAAAATAAAATAATTTCACACAATCCATCACACAACAATCAAACAAACAATCCTATTTATTTATTTAATATAACATTCCAAAATATAGAATTTTGGGATGTTACAGAACGTTAAGGAAGTCAGAAATTTTCTCGGTCTCATCAGCTATTGCCGTCAATTCGTCGAGAACTTCTCCAAGATCGTTAGGCCTCTGACTAACCTGTTGCATAAGGGCCTCAAGTTCCAATGGACAGACAAATGTCAGGAAAGTTTCCAGGCACTCAAGGACAAGTTGACTTCTGCCCCAGTGCTTGCTCCACCTGATACTAAGAAGGACTTCGTCATTTACTGTGACGCTTCCCGTCAAGGATTAGGCTGTGTCCTAATGCAAGACCGCAAAGTGATTGCTTATGCCTCTCGATAATTGCGCCCTCACGAAGAGAACTACCCAGTTCACGACCTCGAGCTTGTTGCTGTCATTCATGCGCTAAAGTAGTGGCGACATTACCTTCTTGGTAATCGTTGCGAGATCTTCACCGATCACCAAAGTCTGAAGTATCTGTTTACTCAGCCAGACCTGAACCTCCGTCAGCAGAGATGGATGGATATTGTTGCACACTTTGACTTGGGTATTTCCTATACACCAGGAAAGGTTAATGTAATGGCTGATGCCTTGAGCCGCAAGTCTTACTGCAACCACCTCCAGGTTCGCAAAGTTCAACCCTCGCTTGTTGAAGAATTCAGAAAGCTGAACCTCCATATTGTTCCTCCTGGTGCACTCGCTCCCCCTCTTAAGGAGTTTCGCAAGATGAACCTCCGTGTTGTTTCCTAGGGTTCCCTCAATAACCTGGCTGTCGAACCAGATCTCTTGGACTCCATCAAGAGAATGCAGGGATATGACTCTGAAGCCCACAAGATTAAGCGCTACCTCGCAGAAGGAAAGCCCTCATTCTTTACTATTGCTGATGATGGCACTTTGTACTTCAAGGGCCGCCTAGTGGTGCCATGTGCAGAGAAAAACCTGGATATTGATACATCTCCAACGTATCTATAATTTATGAAGTATTCATGCTATTATACTATCCTTCTAGGATGTTTTATATGCATTTATATGATATTTTATGTGATTTTTGGGACTAACCTATTAACCTAGAGCACAGTGTCAGTTTCTGTTTTCTCCTTGTTTTAGAGTATCACAGAAAAGGAAAACTAAACGGAGTCCAATTGACGTGCCACTTGATGGAGATCATTTTTGGACCAAAAGAAGCCCACGGAGTACCAGAAGCAGGCCAGAAGGGTCCCGGGCTTCCCACGAGGGTGGGGGTGCGCCCACCCCCCTAGGGCGCGCCCCCTGCCTCGTGGACAGCCCAGAGACCCCCCCCCCCCGACGTGAAATCAACGGAAAACTCTTCTATATATACCCAAACTTCCACAAAGAAACCTAGATCGGAAGTTCCGCCGCCGCAAGCCTCTGTAGCCACGAGAAGTCAATCTAGGCCCTCTCCGGAAGGGTGCCGGAGGGGGCCATCATCACCGGTGGCCATGGAGGAGTATCCCGAAGGGGCCATCATCACCATGAAGGCCAAGGACCAGAAGGTGGAGGCCATGGAGGAGGAAGCACAAGGGGGAGAACCTCTCCTCCTCTCTTCTGGTGGCGCCGGAGTGCCATCGGGAGGGGAATCATTCCCACGGTGATCGTCTTCATCAACATCACCATCCTCATCTCTTTTACGCGGTCCACTCTCCCACACCCCGTTGTAATCCTTACTTGAACATGGTGCTTTATGCCACATATTATGATCCAATGATGTGTTGCTATCCTACGATGTTTTGAGTAGATATCTTTTGTCTTTGGGTTGATTGATGATCTAGGTTGGTATGAGTTGTATGTTTTACTTTGGTGCTGTCCTATGGTGCCCTCCGTGTCGCGCAAGCGTGAGGGATTCCCGCTGTAGGGTGTTGCAATACGTTCATGATTCGCTTATAGTGGGTTGGTGAGTGACTAAAACACCAACCCGAGTAAGAGGGATTGTTGCATATGGGAATAAAGAGGACTTGATGCTTTAATGCTATGGTTGGGTTTTACCTTAATGATCTTTAGTAGTTGCGGATGCTTGCTAGAATTCCAATCATAAGTGCATATGATCCAAGTAGAGAAAGTATGTTAGCTTATGCCTCTCCCTCATATGAAACTGCAATAGTAATTACCGGTCTGGTTAACAATTGCCTAGGACAATTCCGCACACCGATCCATCATTATTCCACACTCGCTATTTATATCATTTAGTAATATATTCTAACTTTATGATAACAGCACCTACTTTTATATTTTAGCTCTCCGATATCATACAAAGTTATCCTCTTCATACCCACAACATAGTTTTATTTCTCGTTTCTAGTTGGAAGCAAACGTTCGGTGTACGTAGAGTCGTATCAGTGGCAGATAGGGCTTGAGACAATATTGATCTTACCTTTAGCTCCTTGTGGGTTCGACACTCCATACTTATAATTTCCACCTTTGGAAATTGCTACGATGATTCCCTGCACTTGGGGATTATCAAGCTCTTTTCTGGCGCCGTTGCCGGGGAGCAATAGCGTGGGGTTGATATTCTCGTGTGTGCTTGTTTGCTTTCTTCACTAAGTAGATTTTGTTTTTCCTTTTTGTTTATGTTTAGTTGTGGGTGAAATATACAAAAAAATTAAAAATTAAAATACAACAAAATTTACTTGCCTTCCATGCCTAAAAAGTTTTTCAAAAAGAGAAGTGATTGGAAAGTTATGCATTGAAGAAGTGAGGGTCGACCTTGAGCACTTGTGTTCATGCTCACGGAAACAATGTAGAATTTTTCATGGAAGTTTCTCTATAAATAATTTTGCCCTTGTATATATTCATTGTATTAGAAAAATAATGTGCCAAGCTTTGGTTTTAGGATGATTAGATTGCTTGTTTACTATGTGCAGAACAAAAACAGAAATTTTGGCTGTAGTGCGTGAATTTACATTTTTTTTACTGGAAAGTCAAATGGGTCTGAAACTTTTTGCACATTACTTCTGTACAAAGTTTTCAAATTTTCAAATTTAGTTCATAATTTTAGGAGTTACAGAAGTTTTCTAAACTTCCAGATTACTACAGACTGTCCTGTTTAAGACAGATTCTGTTTTTGATGCATTGCTTGCTTGTTTTGATGAAACTATCGGTCTCTATCAGTGGATTAAGCCATGGAAAAGTTATATTACAGTAGCTATAATGCAAAAACAAAATATGAATTGGTTTTCAACAGTACTTATAGTAGTGATTTTCTTTGTTATACTAACGGATCTCACAAAGTTTTTGTTAAGTTTTTGTGGATGAAGTGTTCGAAGAACGAGGAGTTACCGATGTGAGAAGAATAAAGAGAAGCAAGATTTCAAGATTGGGGATTCCCAAGGCACCCCAAGTAAATATTTCAAAGGATACTCAAGCATCTAAGCTTGGGTATGCCGCGGTTGGCATCCCATCTTTCTTCTTCAACAATTATCGGTATACCTCGGTTTTTGTTTTGTTCACATGATTTGTGTCCTTTGAGTTTTTCTTTTTCTTTAATAACCATGCTAGTGTGAGATGTCCCTTTATCAATTTATAGAATACTTCATGTGCTTCACTTAAATCTTTTAAGTATGACCTTATAGAATTACTCTTTGCGCTTCACTTAAATCTTTTGAGTATGGTTTTATAGAATGCTTCGTGTGCTTCACTTATATATTTTGAGCTTGGATATTGGTTAGTCTATGTTAATTGTAGAATGCTCCATGAACTTCACTTATATCTTTTGGAGTATGAATAAAACTATCATTTAAAGTGGGTTTGGAAGAGTGTCAACTTTAGGAATTAGTGATCCCACTATTTTGGAGGATGTTGAATCTTAGTGTGATATTTATGAAAGTGGATTTGGAAGAGTGTCAACTTTAGCTAGTAATGATTCCACTATTTTGGAAGAGGTTCCAATTGAGTATGAGAAAAAAGTTGCTATCCATGATGCTACTGAAAATTATTATGAGAGAGGAATACATGCTTGTAGGAGTTGCAATAATATCAAGTTTCCTCTCTATGTGCTTAAAGTTTTGAAGTTAGACTTGTTTTGCCTTCCTATGCTAGTTGATTCTTGTTCCCATAAGTTGTGTGCTCACAAAATCCCAAGGCATAGGAAGTGGGTTAGAATTAAATGTGCTAGTCATATTCTTCAATATGCTCTCTTTGTGTTTCAATTCTTGTCTATTATGTGAGCATCATTGAAATCATCATTCCTAACTAAAAGGCATTAAAGAAAAGCGCTTGTTGGGAGACAACCCAATATTTACCCTTACTGTTTTTGTGTGTTTAGATGATTAAGCTACTATAGTAATCATGTTTTATAGATTTTGTTTCAATAAAGTGCCAAGTAAGACCTTTGGGAAGACTTGGGTGAAAGTTAATGTGATCTTGCTGTAAAAAACAGAAACTTTGCGCTCACGAGAATAGATGTCATTTTTTACAGAAGAGTTTTTTGAGTTGATTCTTTTTGAAGAAGATTAATAGAAAAATTCCTCACTTCCACCAATTTATTTCATAATTTTTGGAGTAGCAGAAGTATGGTTTATGTTCAGATCATTACAGACTGTTCTATTTCTGACAGATTCTGTTTTCATTGCATAGTTTGCTTGTTTTATAGTTTCTATGACTTATATTTCTCAATATAAATCGTAGAAATGATATGGTACAGTAGGAATTGTGTGAGAACAATTATGAACCTTGTCTTTGACAGTACCAAAGTGAATGGTTTGCTCTTTATCATACTAACCTATCTCACGAAGTTTGGTTAAGTTTTGTGTGATTGAAGTTTTCAAGTTTTGGGTGAGATATCGATATGAGGAGAATAAGGAGTGCAAAGACCCTAAGCTTGGGGATGCCCAAGGCACCCCAAGGAAATATTCAAGGAAGAATCAAGTACCTAAGCTTGGGGATGCCCCGGAAGGCATCCCCTCTTTCGTCTTCAAAACTATCGGTATACCTTACTCGGAGCTATATTTTTATTCGTCACATGATATTGTTTTGCTTGGAGCATATTTTCAATTTTACTTGCTGTTTGAATAAAATCATTGGATCTGAAATATAGAATGAAAAAGAATCCTCCCATTGCTAGTTAATTATTTGACTACTCAGTGTTCTTCACTCATATCTTTTGGAGTAGTTTGTCATTTACTCATGTGCTTCATGTATATCCTATGAGTAAATGGTTGAATAAATTGAAAGTCATAAATCTGAATTTATATATGTTTCATATGCTTATAACATGGGGAGTAATGACTTCACACATAATAAGTATAGGTAGTAAACTTATTGAAAGTTAGCAAATGTAGAATTGGTCACTTGAACAATTCATGAAAGAATATTGAAGGAAGAGAGGTTTCACATATAAATATACTATCTTGGACATCTTTTATGATTGGGAGCACTAATTAAAATATGACATGCTAAAGAGTTGATGTTGGACAAGGAATACAACGTAATGGGTTATGTTTTCTTATATCTGAAATAAAGTATATTGTCATGGATCATCGAACATGTTGAGCTTGCCTTTCCCCCTCATGCTAGCCAAATTCTTTGCACCAAGTAGAGATACTACTTGTGCTTCCCCAAAACCCTTAAACCAGTTTTCCCATGAGAGTCCACCATATCTACCTATGGATTGAGTAAGATCCTTCAAGTAAGTTGTCATCGGTGCAAGCATTAAAAATTGGTCTCTAAATATGTATGATTGACTGGTGTGGAGGTAATAAGCTTTATACGATCTTGTGATGTGGAAGAAATAAAAGCGACGGACTGCATAATAAAGGTTCATATCACAAGGGGCAATATAAAGTGACTATCTTTCGCATTAAGATTTTGTGCATCCAACCCTGAAAGCGCATGGCAAGCTCTGCTTCCCTCTGCGAAGGGCCTATCTTTTATTATTATCTTCTACCTTATGCAAGAGTCATGGTGATCTTCACCTTTCCTTTTTACATTTTATCCTTTGGCAAGCACACGGTGTTGGAAAGATCCTGATATATATATATATATATATATATATATATATATATATATATATATATATATATATATATATATATATATATATATATATATATATATATATATATATATATATATATATATATATATATATATATATATATATATATATCTAATTGGATGTAAGTTAGCTTGAGCTATTATTGTTGACATTACCCTTGAGGTAAAAGGTTGGGAGGCAAAACTATAAGCCCCTATCTTTCTCTGTGTCCGATTAAAACTCCATAACCACAAGTATTGCGTGAGTGTTAGAAATTGTGAAAGACTAAATGATAGTTGAGTATGTGGAGTTTGCTAAATCAAAGCTTTGACATAGACTCTTCCTAAAAATAAGATGAATTGCAATTGTTTGTTAGTTTTCAAGACAGATTATGATCTATACTTTAACATGTGATTAGCTTGTTACTTTATCATGAGAAGTTTTGTGAGATGAGCTATTGTTATGACATATAATGATGCTAGAAAAAGTGATTGGAATTATCATTGATCAAACTTATGCACTTGCTAGCATTCACACTTCATAAATTATTTCTTTTATCATTTACCTACTCGAGGACGAGCAGGAATTAAGCTTGGGGATGCTGATACGTCTCCAACGTATCTATAATTTACGAAGTATTCATGCTATTATACTATCCTTCTAGGATGTTTTATATGCATTTATATGATATTTCATGTGATTTTGGACTAACCTATTAACCTAGAGCCCAGTGCCAGTTTCTGTTTTCTCCTTGTTTTAGAGTATCGCAGAAAAGGAAAACTAAACGGAGTCCAATTGACGTGCCACTTGACGGAGATCATTTTGGACCGAAGAAGCCCACGGAGTACCGAAGCAGGCGAGAAGGGTCCGGGCTGCCCACGAGGGTGGGGGGCGCGCCCACCCCCCTAGGGCATGCCCCCTGCCTCGTGGACAGCCCGGAGACCCCCTGACGTGAAATCAACGCAAAACTCTTCTATATATACCCAAACTTCAAGAAAGAAACCTAGATCGGAAGTTCCGCCGCCGCAAGCCTCTGTAGCCACGAGAAGTCAATCTCGGCCCTCTCCGGCAGGGTGCCGGAGGGGGCCATCATCATCGGTGGCCATGGGGGAGTATCCCGGTGGGGCCATCATCACCATGAAGGCCAAGGACCAGAAGGTGGAGGCCATGGAGGAGGAAGCACAAGGGGGAGAACCTCTCCTCCTCTCTTTCGGTGGCGCCGGAGTGCCATCAGGAGGGGAATCATCGCCACGGTGATCGTCTTCATCAACATCACCATCATCATCACCATCCTCATCTCTTTTACGCGGTCCACTCTCCCGCACCCCGCTGTAATCCCTACTTGAACATGGTGCTTTATGCCACATATTATGATCCAATGATGTGTTGCCATCCTATGATGTTTTGAGTAGATATCTTTTGTCTTTGGGTTGATTGATGATCTAGATTGGTATGAGTTGTATGTTTTACTTTGGTGCTGTCCTATGGTGCCCTCCGTGTCGAGCAAGCGTGAGGGATTCCCGCTGTAGGGTGTTGCAATACGTTCATGATTCACTTATAGTGGGTTGGTGAGTGACTGAAACACAAACCCGAGTAAGAGGGATTGTTGCGTATGGGAATAAAGAGGACTTGATGCTTTAATGCTATGGTTGGGTTTTACCTTAATGATCTTTAGTAGTTGGGATGCTTGCTAGAGTTCCAATCATAAGTGCATATGATCCAAGTATAGAAAGTATGTTAGCTTATGCCTCTCCCTGATATGAAACTGCAATAGTGATAACCGGTCTGGTTAACAATTGCCTAGGACAATTCCGCACACCGGTCCATCATTATTCGACACTCGCTATTTATATTATTTAGCAATATATTCTAACTTTATGATAACAGCACCTACTTTTATATTTTAGCTCTCCGATATCATACAAAGTTATCCTCTTCATACCCACAACATAGTTTTATTTCTCGTTTCTAGCTGGAAGCAAACGTTCGGTGTACGTAGAGTCGTATCAGTGGCAGATAGGGCTTGAGACAATATTGATCTTAACTTTAGCTCCTTGTGGGTTCGACAATCCATACTTATCATTTCCACCTTTGGAAATTGCTACAATGATTCCCTGCACTTGGGGATTATCAGATATGACACAGGAAGTTATGAAGAAGCTCATGATACGCCCCCTATGTATCCATCCTGGTAGTACAAAGATGTACCAAGACATCCGTCAGAGATTCTGGTGGTCTAATATGAAGCAAGACATTTCTCGTTATGTTGCTGAGTGTGACGTTTGCCGTCGTATCAAAGCAGAACATCAAAGGCCTGCTGGAACTCTGTAACCTATCTCTATTCCTGAATGGAAATGGGACCATGTTGAAATGGACTTCGTCACTGGATTTCCCAAATCCTAGAAAGGTAATGAAGCTATTCTTGTCGTCATTAACCGGCTTTCTAAAGTTGCACATTTTCTGGCGGTCAAAGAAACGATCACTGCTAGTCAGCTTGCAACTCTCTACATGTACAGAATTGTTTCACTTCACGGTATTCCACTGGTTATCAGTTAGGACCATGGTAGCTTATTCACTTCAAGATTCTGGGCAAGTTTCCAAGAAGCTATGGGAACTCATCTGTCATTCAGTACTTCGTTTCATCCTCAGTCGCAAGGGCAAGTTGAGCGTGTCAACCAAGTTCTCAAAGACATGCTTCGAGCTTGTGTTATTTCCTTCGGCAAGAAATGGGAGGAATCTGTCCTGTATGCTGAGTTCTCTTATAATAATAGCTATCAAGCTAGTTTGAATATGGCCCGCTTCGAAGTGTTATATGGACGAAAGTGCCGAACCCCTATGAACTGGTCAGAAACTGGGGAACATCCACTCTTTGGTCCGAATATTGTCCAACATGCCGAAGAACAAGTCCGCATTATTCACGAGAATCTCAAGACTGCTCAGTCGCGTCAGAAGAGTCAGTATGACCGTAAACATAAAGACATGGTCTATCAACCTGGCGAAAAGGCTTATCTTCGAGTTAGACCAATGAAGGGTGCTCACCGCTTCGGGATCAAGGGCAAGCTAGCTCCTCGCTATATTGCCCCATTCACTATTCTGGAAAGGCGTGGAAAAGTGGCATATCAACTGGAGCTTCCGCCGAACCTTTCTCAGGTTCATGATGTGTTCCACGTCTCACAGCTCCGCCGATGCTTCAAGGACCCTATACAAGTAGTGGATCATGAAGTGCTCGAATTGCAACAGGACCTCTCCTATAAAGAGCATCCGGTCCGCATTCTCGACCAAGATGAATGCCGCACACTTCAGAAGGCGATCAAGTTCCTCAAAGTCCAGTGGTCGCACCATTCTGAAGATGAAGCCACTTGGGAACGCGAGGATCGCCTGCGTGATGAATACCCCGCGCTGTTTCCTTCTACCTCCTAAATCTCGGGACGAGATTTCTTGTAGTGGAGGAGATTTGTAACGCCCGGCTAATTAGGCTACAGTAAAAATCTCCTAATGATGCCATGTCACCTCTGTTACTGTTGCTAATCAAGTGTTAGTTCAAAACATTTCAAATTCAAAAATGAATTAGTGACAAAACACCCAAAGTTTTGAAAAGTTGAAAAAAAAAGTTCGGACTGTGCCAAATATGGCATAGATAATTATGGTGTAGAAGACACAATTTTATAAAATACTTAAATGCCCTAAATTAAATAAAACAGAAAAGGAAAAGAAATAATAGAGAAGGAAATACAAAAACAGAAAAAAAAAACTAAAAAGAAAAAAAGGAAGAAACCCCCTCCCCCCGGGTCGAAAGGCCCAGCTAGCCAACAGCAGCCAGCCAGCCCAACCGGCCCAACTCCCCGCACCGCGCCCTCTTCCTGTTCCTCGGTTGCGTGCCGCTACAGGGCACGGTCGCCACCGGACCCCCTCGCCGCCATTGAGGAGGGGATAAGATCGCTAGCGCCCCCGCCTCCCCGGGCCCCTCTCCCACTCATGCCACTCTCTGCCTCTCCCTCTCCCCTCAGATCCACCTCGCTCCCCCCTCGTTCCCCATCGCATCCGAGCGCCGCCATGGCCTCGCCGTCGTAGAAGACGCGACCACCGTCGTCCGTTCGTCGCCCTGGCAAGTCCTGCAGCTCCGCCGTGGTCCTCTGCTTCCACTACGCCGCTGGATCGAGCCCCGGACCCCCTCGCGTCGCCGCATTCTTCTTCTTCTCCGGCTCGGCCACTGCATCGTCCTCGCCTTCGATCTACGCCGCTGGTCCTCCCCCAGCCCTCTGCCCAGACCCCACGCTTCCCCGGTGAGCCTCTGCGCCAGATGCGCCCTCCCCTACCTCCTCTGAACACCGGTAGCGCCTGTTCCACGCTCACCAAAACGCGCCGCCACCTGGCCTCGTCGCCGGCGTGGCCACGGTGACCATTTGGTCCCGTGCGTGCCACCGTTCCGCTTCTCGCGTCGAGTAGACACCGTAGACGCCTCATGCTGCTCGTTTAGCGCACCGCAACTCCGAACCCGACGGCGAACGAACTCCGCCGTCCGCCTCGCTACTCGCCGCTGTCATTTTTGCCCATCTCCGGTCGTGCTAGTGCCACCGCTGGATGCACCGGCTCGTGTGTGTTTGAACGCGGCCATCCGCGTCCAAAATGATGGCCTATGGCCATTTTCCGGCGGATGCCGAGCTCCGGCAGCCGCTCAGCTCGACGTCGGCGACCTCAGGACGAACCGCCCACGCCACTAGATGCGCCTCTTCGCGCTCGTCCGAACGAGCCCATGTGCGCGCTGATCCGTGCCCTGTGCGCATTTTCTAGCGAACTCCGGCAGGTCAGCGCCATGCATTTGGTCGCCGGCGGCGAGAGCCGGCGCGGCTTGACTGGCGCCATGGTCACCGCTGACATCGATCGGTGGGTCGGGGCCCCTGCTGACCAGCTTGATCGAGTCAATCGCTGGCTGACCGACGCCTGCCTCACTGACCTATAGGCCCCACCTCAATAAACGAAATAACTAAAAATAATAATTAGTTAATTAAATAGTTTAGCTAACTAAAACCCTAATCTCTCACTGACTACTGGGCCCCACCGTCTAATTTACCCATTTAGTTAGTCTAAACCCCTGTTAGTGCCCCTGACAATGACATGTGGGTCCCACTAGACCCACCTGTCTGGTTTGACTGGTCAACCGACCAGTTGACCTGCTGACATCACTATGATGTCATGCCTGCGTCATCATTCACTATTCTGGATAATGTTGGATTTAAATAAATACTTAAAATCAGAAAATGATTAAATCTTTAAAAAATCATATAAAATAATCCGTAACTCGGATGAAAATACTTTCTACATGAAAGTTGCTCAGAACAACGAGACGAATCCGGATACGCAGCCCGTTTGTTCGCCACACATCCCTAACATATCAAACTCGCAACTGTCCCCCTCCGATTCATTTGTCCGAAAACGTGGAACACCGGGAATACTTTCCTGGATGTTTCCCCCCTTCGCCGGTATCACCTACTACCGCGATTGGGCACACCTAGCATCACGCCTTGTCATGTTATGCATTGCCATGCATTTGTTTGCATTGTATTTATTGTTTCTTCCCCCTCTTCTCTCGCTAGACACCGAAGCCGACGCCGCTGCTACCCAGTACGACTACGGTGTTGACGACGCCTCCTTCTCGGCTAAGCTTCTAGGCAAGCCCCCCCTTGATCACCAGATATCGCCTATTCTACTCTCTACTGCTTGCATTAGAGTAGTGTAGCATGTTACTGCTTTCCGTTAATCCTATTCTGCTGCATAGCATGTCCTTGCTACTACTGTTGTTACCTTTACCTGCAATCCTACATGCTTAGTATAGGATGCTAGTATTCCATCTGTGACCCTACATTCTTGTCCGTCTGCCTTGCTATAATACCTGGCCGTGATCACTTGGGAGGTGATCACGGGCATACACTTTTATACATAAGATATATGATACCTGTGGTGACTAAAGTCAGGTCGGCTCGTAGGAGTACCAGCGAGTGGATCTTTGAGGCGGAGCGACAGGGCAGGTTGAGACCACCTAGGAGAGAGGTAGGCCAGGCCCTAGTCTGCGTTCGTGGTTACTTCATAATAACACGCTTAACGAGATCTTGGTATTTGATCTGAGTCTGGCCACTGGCCTATACGCACTAACAAACTACGCGGGAACAGTTATGGGCACTCGACATCGTGGTATCAGCCGAAGCCTTCGTGACGTCAGCGACTGAGCAGCGCACGCCGGATTTGAACGTAAGCCTGATCTTGTATTAAGGGGGCTAGTTCTGCTTCCGGCCGCCCACGCAACGTGCAGGTGTGCAATGGGCGATGGGCCCAGACCCCTGCGCCATAGGATTTAGACCGGCGTGCTGACCACTCTGTTGTGCCTAGGTAGGGCTGCGACGTGTTGACCTTCCGCGGTCGGGCATGACCTAGAAAAGGGTGCCGACCAAATGGGATCGAGCGTGTTGGGTTATGTGGTGCACCCTTTCAGGGAAGTTTATCTATTCGAATAGTCGTGTCCCTCGGTAAAAGGACGACCCGGAGTTGTACCTTGACCTTATGACAACTAGAACCGGATACTTAATAAAACACACCCTTCTAAGTGCCAGATACAACCCGGTGATCGCTCTCTCACAGGTCGACGAGGAGAGGATCGCCGGGTAGGATTATGCTAAACGATGCTACTTGGTGAACTTACCATCTACTCTCTTCTACAAGCTGCAAGATGGAGGTGGCCTGAAGCGTAGTCTTCGACAGGATTAGGTATCCCCCTCTTATTCTGGCATTCTGCAGTTCGTCCACCGATATGGCCCTTTACACATATACCCATGCATATGTAGTGTAGCTCCTTGCTTGCGAGTACTTTGGATGAGTACTCGCGGTTGCTTTTCTCCCTCTTTCCCCCCTTTCCATTTCTTCCTGGTTGTCACAACTAGATGCTGGAGCCCAGGAGCCAGACGCCACCGTCGACGACGACTCCTACTACACCGGAGGTGCCTACTACTACGCTCAAAGGCGGCGGCGACCGGGAGTAGTTTAGGATGATCCCAGGCAGAGGCATGCGCCTCTTTCGATCTGTATCCCAGTTTGTGCTAGCCTTCTAAAGGCAAACTTGTTTACTTATGTCTGTACTCAGATATTGTTGCTTCCGCTGACTCGTCTATGATCGAGCACTTGTATTCGAGCCCTTGAGGCCCCTGGCTTGTATTATGATGCTTGTATGACTTATTTATGTTTTAGAGTTGTGTTGTGATATCTTCCCGTGAGCCCCTGATCTTGATCGTACACGTTTGCGTGTATGATTAGTGTACGATTGAATCAGGGGCGTCACAAATTACAAACGTCATGATATCAAATTCAAATAATTGAATGGACTTCATGTTGAATTCGATTTTTTGAAACCACCTTAAGTTGAATTCAAATGTATGCTAGTTCATAGGTAGCTATTTAAAATGTTCATTGTGTAACTTTCGTATGTATAATGTGCTTTACACACACAACATGAACTATACTCACGTTTATATTCGATTGCTAAAGCGATGCATTGTCTGGAGTTCAAAATACTAACTATGTGGATCAATTGTGTCGAATAATAACATAGACATGCTCAAATTCGATAGAATCTAGATGTCTGATGGATCAATGACCGTTACTTACGCGAATTGCAGATATCATGATCCCATCCTAATATTTGGATACAGTTTATATCTTTAATCAATGTGTACAGCAGTCTTGTACGTGTAGTTTCACTCTCCATTGGTGGTCTCTCACACATGCTCACACACTCTCTCCCGAGGTGTCTTTCTCGCACACATGCTCCTGATATAACCCTCCCTCCCTCTCGTAACCATTTACGACTGTTTTCACTAACCTTTATCACAAGCACTCTTCCTCTCGCAAGCATACAAACACATAATCCCACAATCCCCATCGACCCTTTCTATATACATAGACCTGCCTACGTGTCTCCTGTACGCACATTATCTTTAGGCATGTCTCTCACGCATTATCTCACACCTCTCTTCCTAATCGACGAGTATGATTCTAGCAGAGCATTCTGTAGGATGCCCCTTAAAGTTAGGTTGCATGAATAGTAATATCAGAGATGAAGGGGTTACCTTAGTCCGAGAACCCAGGGTTACAAATCCAAGCCGGCTTTGTCAGTGGACATAGAGTCCTTCACAATTATGCTATCTTTGTCTTGTACGACTAGTCATCCATGGGTCTCCCTAAATGCGTCACGGACCGACCAATGTGAAGGAAATATGCCCTAGAGGCAATAATAAAGTTATTATTTATTTCCTTATATCATGATAAATGTTTATTATTCATGCTAGAATTGTATTAACCAGAAACTTAGTACATGTGTGAATACATAGACAAACATAGTATCACTAGTATGCCTCTACTTGACTAGCTCGTTAATTGAAGATGGTTGAGTTTCCTAGCCATGGACATGAGTTGTCATTTGATTAACGGGATCACATCATTAGGAGAATGATGTGATTGACTTGACCCATTCCGTTAGCTTAGCACTTGATCGTTTAGTATGTTGCTATTGCTTTCTTCATGACTTATACATGTTCCTATGACTATGAGATTATGCAACTCCCGTTTACCGGAGGAACACTTTGTGTGCTACCAAATGTCACAACGTAATCGGGTGATTATAAAGGTGCTCTCTGGTGTCTCCAAAGGTACTTGTTGGGTTGGCGTATTTGAGATTAGGATTTGTCACTCCGATTGTCGGAGAGGTATCTCTGGGCCCACTCAGTAATGCACATCACTATAAGCCTTGCAAGCATTGTAACTAATGAGTTATTTGCGGGATGTTGTATTAAGAAACGAGTAAAGAGACTTGCCGGAAACGAGATTGAACTAGGTATTGAGATACCGACGATCGAATCTCGGGCAAATAACATACCGATGACGAAGGGAACAACGTAGGTTGTTATGCGGTTTGACCGATAAAGATCTTCGTAGAATATGTGGGAGTCAATATGAGCATCCAGGTTCTGCTATTGGTTATTGACCGGAGACGTGTCTCGGTCATGTCTACATAGTTCTCGAACACGTAGGGTCCGCACGCTTAAAGTTCGATGACGGTTATATTATGAGTTTATGAGTTTTGATGTACCGAAGGAGTTCAGAGTCCTGGATGAGATCGGGGACATGATGAGGAGTCTCGAAATGGTTGAGATGTAAAGATCGATATATTGGACGACTATATTCGGACTTCGGAAAGGTTCCGAGTGATTCGGGTATTTTTCGTAGTACCGGAGAGTTACGGGAATTCGCCGGGGAGTATATGGGCCTTATTGGGCCATACGGGAATAGAGGAGAGAGGCCAAAAGGAAGGAGGCCTGCGCCCCCCCCCCCTCTGGTCCGAATTGGACAAGGGGTGCAGCCCCCATTTCCTTCTCCCTCTCCTCCTCTTTCCTTCTCTCCTACTCCAACAAGGAAAGGAGGAGTCCTACTCCCGGTGGGAGTAGGACTCCCCCCTTGGCGCGCCCTCCTCCTTGGCCGGCCGCCTCTTGATGACCCACAAGTATAGGGGATCTATCGTAGTCCTTTCGATAAGTAAGAGTGTTGAACCCAACGAGGAGCAGAAGGAAATGATAATCAGTTTTCAGTAAGGTTTTCTCTGCAAGCACTGAAATAGTAGGTGATAGATAGTTTTGTGATAAGATAAATAGTAACGAACAAAAAGTAAATAAAGTGCAGCAAGGTGGCCCAATCATTTATGTAGCAAAGGATAAGCCTGGACAAATTCTAATAATAAAGAAGGAGCTCCCGAGGACACATTGGGAATTATCGTCAAGCTAGTTTTCATCACGTTCATAAGATTCTCGTTCGGTACTATGATAATTTGATATGTGGGTGGACCGACACTTGGGTACTGTCCTAACTTGGACAAGCATCCCACTTATGATTAACCCCTATTGCAAGCATCCGCAACTACAAAAAGGAGTATTAAGGTAAACCTAACCACATCATTAAACATATGGGTCCATATCAGCCCCTAACAAAGCAACGCATAAACTAGGGTTTAAGCTTATGTCACTCTAGCAACCCATCATCTACTTATTACTTCCCTATGCCATCCTCTAGGCCCAAATAATGGTGAAGTGTCATGTAGTCGACATTCACATAACACCACTAGAGGAAAGACAACATACATATCATCAAAATATCGAACGTATACCAAATTCACATGACTACTAATAGCAAGACTTCACCCATGTCCTCAGGAACAAACGTAACTACTCACAAAGCATATTCATGTTCATAATCAGAGGAGTAATAATATGCATAAAGGATCTGAACATATGATCTTCCACCAAGTAAACCAACTAGACACAACTACAAGGAGTAATCAACACTACTAGCAACCCACATGTACCAATTTGTGGTTTTGATACAAGATTGGATACAAGAGATGAACTAGGGTTTTGAGAGGAGATGATGCTGGTGAAGATGTTGATGGAGATTGACCCCCTCTCGATGAGTGGATCGTTGGTGATGACGTTGGTGATGATTTCCCCCTCCCGGAGGGAAGTGTCCCTGGCAGAACAGCTCCGCCAGAGCCCTAGATTGATTCCGCCAAGGTTCTGCCTCGTGGCGGCGGAGTTTCGTCCCGTAAGCTTGCCCACGATTTTTTCCAGGGTAAAAGTGATGATATAGCAGAAGATGGACGCGGAGGCCCACCAGGGGGCCCAGGAGATAGGGGGCCACGCCCTACAGGGGGGCCCTCCTGTCTCCTGGACAGGGTGTGGGCCCCCTGGCCTATTTCTTTTGCTCATAAATTCTTATAAAATCCAAAAAGTTGTTTCATGGAGTTTCAGGACTTTTGGAGTTGTGCAGAATAGGTTTCCAACGTTTGCTCCTTTTCGGCCGAATTCCAGTTACGGCATTCCCCTCTTCATGGTAAACCTTGTATTATAAGAGAGAATAGCCATTGAGATATAATGTGTAATAACAGCCCATAATGCAATAAATATTGATATAAAAGCATGATGCAAAATGGACGTATCAACTCCCCCAAGCTTAGACCTCGCTTGTCCTCAAGCGGAAGCCGAAATCGAAAAATATGTCCACATGTTTAGAGATAGAGGTGTCGATAAAAATAAAATACGGACATGAGGGCATCATGATCATTCTAATAACAGCAACATATATGGATTTTGTCATATGATTTCCAATGCTCAAGTAATAAGCAATTCACAATGTCAAGTATGGTTCAAAAACTTCGTTGGGAACTAACAAACTATAATCTCAGTCATTGAAGCAATTGCAATTTATCGTAACATCGGAAAGAGTCAATAATAGAGCTTTTCAGCAAGCTCATATACTCAACTATCTCGTAGTCCCCTATAATTATTAACACTCACGCAATACTTGTGGTTATAGAGTTTCAGCCGGACACTGAGAAAGATAGGGGCTTATTGTGTTGCCTCCCAACGTATTCACCTTTAGGTGATGTCAACAATAATAGCATATGCCAACTTACATCCAATTGGATATATGTATCATGATCTTTCAAACACGAGGAGCTTGCCAAAGGATAAAAATAAAAAGGGAAAGGTGAGCATCACCTTGACTCAAGCATAAAGTAAAACATAAAGTAAAAGATAGGCCCTTCGCAGAGGGAAGCAGAGGTTGTCATGCGCGTTTAGGGTTGATGCATAAAGTCTTAGTGCAAAATAACGTCACTTTATATTACCCTTGTATGTGGACCGTTATTATGCAGTCCGTTGCTTTTATTACTTCCAGAACAAGTTCGTACAAAGTTTATTTTCTCTGCACTAATAAGTCATACATATTTAGAGAGCAATTTTTATTGCTTGCACCGATGACAACTTACTTGAAGGATCTTATTCAATCCATAGGTAGGTATGGTGGACTCTCATGGCAAAACTGGGTTTAAGGATATTTGGAAGCACAAGTAGTATCTCTACTTGGTGCAAGGAATTTGGCTAGCATGAGGGGGAAAGGCAAGCTCAACATGTTTGGAAGGTCAATGACAATATACTTTAACTGAGATGTCGGAAAACATAAACCATTACGTTGTCTTCCTTGTCCAACGTCAACTCTTTTAGCATGTCATACTTAATGAGTGCTTCACAATCATAAAAGATGTCCAAGATAATATATTTATATATGAACCCCTCTTTCCTTATCACTTCCTATTAATTGCAACGATGACCAAGGCTACGTTCATCAACTCTCAACAATTTTTATGCCTCATACTTTCTATGTGTGAAGTTATCACTATCCATAAGATCAATATGAACTCTTTTTGTTCTTTCTACCTTCTCAAGATCATAGCAACATAGCAAAGCCCTTGACTCAGCACTAATCTTTATTATAGATAGCACACGGACTTGCTTACATAAAGAGATCACAATGCAAAACTCGAAACTACTTGATATCAAAACTTCAATCTACTAGATCAAGATACTACTAAAAGGATCGAACTAAATAAAACAATAAAAATAGGAGTGTGATGGTGATACGATACCGGGGCACCTCCCCCAAGCTTGGCGGTTGCCAAGGGGAGTGCCCATACCCGTGTGATTATTTCCTCGGAGGTGATGGAGGTGGTGATGATGACGGTGGATAATCGCACATCGAGCGTAATAGCTCCTCCAACTTGCGGATAATGCTCTTGAGCCCAACAATATGATCCTTCAACAAAATATTCTCCTGTGTGAGATACTTGTTCTGTATGCGGGCTAACTCAATCATCTTGAAAGCTTCAATCTCTGTTTGAGTAAAAAGGTTAGGTAAAGGTTGAGAGATGTCTTCTTCTTTCACCACCGGAGTTTGAACCTCCATGGCCTTATTGATCCCTTCATCCTTGTTGATCTCTTCCGGTTCCTCTCTTTTCAAGTCTATCTTCAATAGCCAAGCATCCTTGTCTTCGTTGTTGGAGAAGGGAGAAGTCATGGTGTTCTAACTCTGCAGCAGAAACAGCTCGAAACGAAAACAGAGGATATTTGCATGATACGGTGGTCAAACCTTCAGGAGTATATATAGTGAATTTTTACCGACCAAAATACGTAACTTACAAGAAAACGGAGTCCGGGAGGCACACGAGGTGCCCACGAGACAGGGGGCGCGCCCTACAGGGGGGGGGGGCACGGCCTCACCTCTCGTGGGAGCATCGTGTCCCTTTCGGGCTACTTCTTTCTTCCTAAAATTCTTAAATAATCCAAAACTAATGAAAATTGCCATTAGAGTTGTTTTGGAGTCGGTTTACTTATCGTACCACGTACCTATGCCTTTTTGGAGTCTGGAACATTCTGGAAAGTGTCTCTTATGTATTCCTCAGGGGTTATGGTTTCAATAATATTAGTTTCAACATTGATAGGATTACCTGAAATATAATGTTTAATTCTTTGACCGTTTACCACCATCGGATTTGTGCCTTCGAAGTTGTTGATTTTTATAGCACCAGAATGATAGACCTCCTCGATAACGTAGGGACCTTCCCATTTTGAGAGAAGTTTTCCTGCAAAAAATCTTAAACGAGAGTTGAACAATAACACACAATCTCCTACATTAAATTCACGCTTTTGTATCCTCTTGTCATGCCAGCGTTTGACTTTTTCTTTGAAAAGCTTGGCATTCTCATATGCTTGGGTTCTCCATTCATCAAGTGAGCTAATATCAAACAACCTCTTCTCACCGGCAAGTTTGAAGTCATAATTGAGCTCTTTAATAGCCCAATATGCTTTATGTTCAAGTTCAAGAGGTAAATGACATGCTTTTCCATAAACCATCTTATATGGAGACATACCCATAGGATTTTTGTATGCAGTTCTATAGGCCCATAATGCATCATCAAGTTTTTTGGACCAATTCTTTCTAGATCTATTCACAGTCTTTTGCAAAATTAATTTGAGCTCTCTATTGCTCAACTCTACTTGACCACTAGACTACGGGTGATAAGGAGATGCTATTCTATGATTGACATCATACTTAGCAAGCATCTTACGGAAAGCACCATGAATAAAGTGTGAACCACCATCAGTCATAAGATATCTAGGGACTCCAAACCTCGGAAAAATAACTTCTTTAAGCATTTTAATAGAAGTGTTATGATCAGCACTACTAGTTGGAATAGCTTCTACCCACTTAGTAATGTAATCAACAGCACCTAAAATATGTGTATAACCATTGGAGGCAGGAAAAGGTCCCATATAATCAAAGCCCCAAACATCAAACGGTTCAATAACAAGAGAATAATGCATAGGCATTTCTTGGCGTCTACTAATGTTACCTATTCTTTGACATTCATCACAAGATAAGACAAACTTACGAGCATCTTTGAAAAGAGTAGGCCAATAAAAACCAGATTGTAGTACCTTGTGTGCAGTTCTATCTCTAGCATGGTGTCCTCCATAGGATTCGGAGTGACACTTGCGTAGGATTTGTTCCTGTTCATGCTCAGGCACACAACGTCTAATAATACCATCTACTCCTTCTTTATAAAGGTGTGGATCATCCCAGAAGTAATGTCTTAAATCATAGAAGAACTTTTTCTTTTGTTGGTATGTGAAACTAGGCGGTATATATTTAGCAACAATGTAATTAGCATAATCAGCATACCAAGGAGCAGTACGAGAAGCATTGACAACTGCTAATTGTTCATCAGGAAAACTATCATTAATAGGCAGTGGGTCCTCAAGAACATTCTCTAACCTAGACAAGTTGTCTGCAACAGGGTTCTCAGCTCCCTTTCTATCAATAATATGCAAATCAAATTCTTGGAGCAAGAGGACCCATCTAATGAGTCTAGGCTTAGCATCTTTCTTTTCCATAAGATATTTAATAGCAGCATGATCAATGTGAATAGTAACTTTGGAATCAACAATATAAGGTCTAAACTTATCACATGCAAACACAACTGCTAAGAACTCTTTTTCAGTAGTAGCATAATTTCTCTGGGCAGTATCAAGAGTCTTACTAGCATACTGGATAACATTCAATTTCTTATCGACTCTTTGCCCTAAAACAGCACCTACAACATAATCACTAGCATCGCACATAATTTCAAAAGGTAAATTCCAATCAGGTGGCTGAACAATAGGTGCAGTGATCAAGGCTTTCTTAAGTGTTTCAAATGCTTCCAAACAATCATCATCAAAGACAAAAGGAATATCTTTTTGCAATAAATTAGTCAGAGGCCTAGAGATTTTAGAAAAGTCCTTAATGAACCTCCTATAAAAGCCGGCATGACCAAGGAAACTTCTTATACCTTTTATGTCCTTGGGACATGGCATCTTTTCAATAGCATCAACTTTGGCTTTATCAAATTCAATACCTCTCTCGGAGATCTTGTGCCCCAAGACAATGCCTTCATTAACCATAAAGTGACACTTTTCCCAATTCAGGATGAGACTAGTGTCTTCGCATCTCTGCAAAACTCGATCAAGGTTGCTCAAACAATCATCAAAAGAGGATCCATAGACGGAGAAGTCATCCATGAATACCTCACAAATCTTTTCACAAAAATCAGAGAATATAGCCATCATGCATCTTTGAAAGGTAGCAGGTGCATTACATAAACCAAAAGGCATACGCCTATAAGCAAAAGTACCAAAAGGGCAAGTAAAAGTAGTTTTAGATTGATCCTTTGCTGACACAGGTATTTGAGATAAGCCAGAATAACCATCTAGAAAGCAAAAATGTGTGTGTTTGGATAGCCTTTCTAGCATTTGATCAATACAAGGTAAAGGGTAATGATCTTTCTAAGTAGCTTTATTTAACTTACGAAAATCAATTACCATCCTATAACCTGTAATAATTCTTTGTGGGATCAATTCATCTTTATCATTAGGAACAACGGTAATACCTCCCTTTTTAGGGACACAATGGACAGGGCTTACCCATTCACTATCAACAACGGGGTAAATAATACCTGCCTCAAGGAGCTTTAGAATCTCCTTTCTTACCACTTCCTTCATTTTGGGATTTAACCGTCTTTGATGATCTCTAACTAGTTTGGCAAATTTCTCCACTGAAATTTTGTGTTGACATAATGTGGGACTAATGCCCTTAAGATCGTCGATAGTATATCCAATAGCAGCTCTGTGCTTCTTCAGAGTTTTCAATAATCTTTCTTCTTCTTTCTCTGAAAGGTTAGCACTAATAATAACAGGATATATTTCTTTTTCATTAAGATAAGCATACTTATGATTATCAGGTAAAGGTTTGAGTTCAAACACGGGATCACCCTTGGGTGGAGGGGGATCCCCAAGAATTTCAACGGGAAGGTTATGTTTCAGCATAGGTTCTTGTTTAGGGAACACTTCATCTATTTCTTCCCTTTCCTTCATAAACATATCGTTTTCATGGTCTAGCAAATATATTGTTCTAATGGATCAGTTGGAGGAACATCAATGGAAGCAAGACCAATAATCTCATCCTTACTAGGTGGTTCCCTTTCACGTGGTTGTCTACTAAACTTAGCAAAATTAAACTCATGAGACATACCATCTATGCCAACAGTGATAATATTCTTTTCACAATTAATTTTAGCACTAGCAGTATTCAAGAAGGGTCTACCAAAAATAATGGGACAAAAATCATCTTGTGGGGAACCAAGAACAAGAAAATCAGCAGGGTATTTAATCTTCCCACACAAGACTTCAACATCTCTAACAATCCCAATAGGTTTAATGGTGTCCCTATTAGCAAGCTTAATAGTAACATCAATGTCTTCTAATTCAACAGGTGCAATATCGTGCATAATTTGTTTATAAAGATCATAAGGTATCGCACTAGCACTAGCACCCATATCACATAAGCCATGATAACAATGTTCTCCTATTTTAACAGAAATAACAGGCATGCCTACGATAGGTCTACGTGTCTTAGTATCGGGTCTAGCAATATTAGCAGTCTCACCCAAGAAAGAAATAACATGCCCATCTAAGTCCTCATCCAAGAGATCTTTAACCATAGCAATACTAGGTTCAACATTAATTTTCTCAGGAGGTGTATAATTCCTAGTATTACTCTTACGAACAACAGTCGAAGCTTTAGCATTATCTTTTATCCTAACAGGAAAAGGAGGTTTTTCAACATAAGCAGTAGGAACAATAGGATCACTATAGGTAATAGTCTTTTCTTCGACTGTAATAGGTGCAACTACTTTCACTTCAACAGGAGGATTATATTTAAAGCACTTCTCTTTAGGGAGATCAACGTGAGTAGCAAAAGATTCACAAAAGGTAGCTACTATCTCAGAGTCAAGTCCATACTTAGCGCTAAATCCACGAAAACCATCGGTATCCATAAAAGATTTAACACAATCAAACTTAGGTGTCATACCTGACTCCTTACCATCGTCGGAACCCCAATCTTCAGAGTTGCGTTTAATTCTTTCCAATAAGTCCCATTTGAAATCAATAGTCTTCACATATAAGAACCAAAGACAGAAGTATCGAGCAGGTTGCGATTATCAAGAGAAAGCCGAGCATAAAAATTCTGAATAATCCCCGAGAGAGCTCATGATTGGGGCATGAATATAACATTGACTTAAGCCTCCGCCAAGCTTGAGTGATGCTTTCTCCTTCGCGAGGCCAGAAATTATATACGTAATTACGATCACGATGAACAAGATGCATAGGATAGAACTTCTGGTGAAATTCCAACTTCAATCGCTTATAATTCCAAGACCCCGTATCATCACATAGCCTATACCATGTCAATGCATCTCCCTTCAAAGATAAAGGGAAGACCTTCCTTTTGACAACATCATCGGGAATACCTGCAAGCTTAAATAATCCACAAACTTCATCCACAAAGATAAGGTGTAAGTCGGGATGCAATGTTCCGTCTCCTGCAAAAGGATTAGCTAGGAGTTTTTCTATCATACCCGAAGGAATCTCAAAGTGAATATTTTCATAAAGTTCAGTAGGTTGAGGAGCATCTCTTTGCTCTTCTGGTTGGGGCAAAGATACCCCAAACAGGCCCCTCAAAAGATTAGTTTCCATAGTGACAAGTAACAGTGTAACATCCCAAATTTCCTATTTGGAATGTTTTACAATTATAGCTAAGCATCTATGCATTTTGTTTGAATTTGAGTGGCATTTGAAGTTTCAGAAGTTTTGAAGTTGTTGGAATTTGAATTCAAACTTTGGCAAAGGGAAATTATTTCAAAACTATGCCCGATAAATACTTGAGAAAAAGTATGAGAGGAGTAAACATGACACTCCAAAAATATCAGAGGAAAAACATTGCCAAAAGGTTTGAATTCAAATTTGAGTTTTATTTGGAATTTTAGAAAATGATTTTTATAAAGTTTGGATTTTGCCCTCGAAAATGTTCAAATGATACGGAATATTCCCCTGATCATTTTGATATATATATGTCCTATATAAAATATTTATATTTATATAATTTTCTCTCTCTCTAATTATTCAAAAAACAAAATTAGAAAAAGAAAAAAAACCTGGGCGCCAGCCAGGCCAGCCCCGGCCCAGCCAGCCGAGGCCCACCAGTAGCCCACCACGCCTGCCCACGACGGCCGACCGAGCCCCCCCCCCCAGCCGAAACCCCTCGCGCGGTCGTCCGACCTGGCCCCCGCTTCCTCCTCTCACCGACAGTGCAGACCCCACCCTCCTTCTTCCCTCGCCCACGCAAACCACGCCGCCACTCACGGAGATCCCGAGATCCCGGGATCCTCCCCGATCCCCTCGCCCGACCTGCCCCTTCTCCAAGTCGAGGCCCCGCCTATTTATACCCCTCCGCCTCACCCCGTTCCCCCCTCGCCCCCTCACCCGACGCTCTCCTCCCTCCGCAATACCTCATCGGAGCCCGAGCACGCCGCCGCCGCCATTAGCTCCGTCCCGACCCACCCCGGCCACCCCGAGCTCGCCCGACTCCACCAAACCAACCCCTCGCCACGCCAAGACTCATGGGAGGCCTCCGCCGCCCCGACCACCGAGCCACCGAGCACTCTACCGCCCGAGCCATTCGCCGTCGACCTTCGGTAAAGTCGCCGGAGCCCCCGCCGCCGTTAGATCTAAACCCAACGGCTTAGATTAGATCCCCCCGAAGGGGTACGTTTTATTTAGGTTTAGTTTAATAAACCGGGTTTTATTCTGGTTAGATCGGTTTAGTTAGGGTTTAGTTGAACCAGCCCGACTCGGTTTAAATACTAGGGCGTAGTTTAGTTATTTAACGCCCAGGGCGCTAGATAGGCCCATTAGCCCGTTTTTCTTTATTTTTCGTTTTCTGTTTTAACAGAATAGTTTCAGATTTGAAAAATTCATATCTTTTAATCTACTTAATATTTTTAAGTGACTCTTTTTTTGTTAGTTTGCAAATTTCTTATAGTATCTGCAGAAAATATAATTAGTCATGTTAAAATTATTTAAAGGTGCTTTATTTTAAATTTATACAGAATTGTAAATCTTCTATAAAATGAGTTAGGAATATTATTTTTAGTGATTCTTTTGTCACAAGTTTGTTTTGACATTGCCTAACCGTAGGAATTTATTTGGGCATTTTAGGATTAATAAAAATAGTTTTAATCAGAATCATGTTATTCTTAATTATTTAACTAGCTACTGTTTTCCTATTGTTTTAATTAGCAAATAAATTTATTTTTCCTATGTGATAGGTTATTCTAGGTTAGTTTCGTAACTTTAGAGCATGAACTTTTATTTGCTATAAATAAAACTTTTATTTTATTTTTCTTACTAGGATTGTTTTAGGCATAATAGGAGTTCTATAATAGATTTTAATGTGATTCTATTTGCTCCTAGTTGCATGATGAATTCTTTTCTGTTAGGTAGCATAAACCCATGTTTAGGTTCTGTTAAGAAAATTTTTGTTATCTAAAACTATTTTTAGTTGTTTCTTGAAGTAGGAAAACTTTGAGTTGGATTTCTTCGAGTTTTCCTTTGGGTTTTGATTCGATTGCTTTGTGTGTTGTGTTAGCATGCTATTATGTTAAGTGATCATATGCTATATGCTTATTATGGTTATTATTTGCCTCGGTAGAATTTCCGGAGTGCGAAGCTTGCTACCACGAGTCCCTAGCTTACGAAGATCGTCAGCAAGGCAAGTCATTGATCATGTTTCTTTACAATACCTATGATTTTGTTGCATTAGAATTTTACCTCCCCACCATGCATGCAGTAGTTGAAATTTTGAAGTTATGTTCTTGAGTAGTATCATGAGGTAGGATGAACCAATTCCCCTTGTTACCATGACCCGGGACGAAGTAGTTTATTTTTGCTATGCTCAGAGACGGGTTGGTTGAGTGAATTCATAAGGAGATGTGAGAGTCAAAGATGATGACAACCCCATGAACTTCAAGCTCAAGATGGACTTGAATTCACTCATTGGGTGGAGGATTTGTTGACGGGCACCTGGAGAACCCAGTGGTTGGCCGGGATGCATGGAGAAGTGCCATGACATCTTGCGGAAAGCTTCACCCAGCCACGAAGAGACGGATGTATACCCCATTGACCGGAAGCTTACATGCAGCTGCAAGCCAATATGGGCTCGCTTGGTCAACCCTAGTTGTGACTCGGCCGGACGGTGCTACGAGATGTAGAAGAACGGTAGGATTGGATGGGTACCGGCAGGTGGCGGAGGAACTCTTCGAAGACCCTGTTTCGTTCGTCCGTCTTCAAACACCATGAAGTGCGAAGACTTAAAAGGAGGGAACGATTCTTGCGGGTAAAGTGCGCAAACCTTTGCAGAGTTAAAGATCTAATCGATTAGCCGTGTCCCCGGTTACGGACAATTTGAGCCTCTGGAACTTGGAAGTATTCGGAAATCTCAACACTAAAATTTATAAATTAATTAAGGGGGTTATGACTTAATAATTTGGGAATGAGACATTGGTTGGCGGAACCATCTCAATAACTACCAACAATTTTGTAGTATTTGCAAGCAAGTCCACCGTAGTAGGGAAAAATTGGCTTTTCGCAAAATGATGAAACTTAGAGCCCCACAGCCAAATTGCATATAGTGTTAGTAATTTTATTATTGTTCTCTCTTCATGACTTGCCGGCATATTCAAAATGCTGACCTACACGGCTGCAACGTCTTATGTTGCAGAGGAGTATTCCGATCAGGAGTGAGGCTACGCTCCGCGCTTGGCGATTGCCCTTTGGAGTCGGATGGACTCGCTATTCTTCTACGCTTCCGCAGCTTTACTTAGTTTATTTCTCATGAGTTGGCCTTCGGCCTAATTTATTCTATTGTAATAAAGACTCGATATGAGAATCTTGTAATAAATTCAGGTGTGATTGAACTTTGATTATTTCATCAATGTACCGTGAGTGCCAAGCATGATCTTGGGATGGTATGCATACGAGAGACTTGACCGATTTTGGGTCAGGTCGCTCAGAGATGGTATCGAGCACACGCCGACCGTAGGACGAACCCCTAGGATCGGAAAGCCATAGGAAGAGACTATGTATTTTATGTCCTTATCATTCCGTAATTCTCCCTGTTCATTTCTGACTTCTCTCCGATTTTCAACATTCTAGATGGCGCGAGTTCACCCCAGTTTTGCTACGGAGTTTTGCCACCAGATGAGACGATGCCCTTCGGCAGAAGCTGGTCCAGATCGTGAAGAAGCTGAAGATTGCTCTGCCCTCGATCACCGGAAGCCTACCAATGCACTTCCGACGGATACTGCTCAGGATCGAGGTGCACATTCCAGGAGAACCTTCGGGGCATCTGAGCCAATTGACTTTGAGTTTACCGACTTCAACTGGATCCTCGGAAGAGACATGGAGATTTACCGTGCACTTGGACATCTCCGAGAAGAGTACAGGGCCGAGCTCGAACCATCAGACCTCGCCATGGTTTCTCGCAGAGCAAGGAATGGAGATATCATCCGTCACTGTGAGAGGACGACTCCATTCTCTCATATGTCCAAGACTTGGAGTGTCTCCTCAGAAACGGAGATCCAGACTCGCCAGAACTCAAGGTACACAGGAGGCTGTTGTTCCGTGAACTGGAACTGGAAGAGAAGGCACACGCAGACTTCCTTGACCATGAGGAAGAAATCGCGGACTTCATGGAGAGAGTCGACGACCTGAAGATGAAGGTTGCCGCATTAGAGGAAAAGATGGACTTGGGAGAGGACCTTTTTCCGAGTGAAGATGACGGACCTCTCGTGAGCAATGACCAGGATTATGAAGGGAGCTCCACTGGAGAAAGCCGCAAGAGGAGGCGCCGCATCAGAGGACGCCACACCGGAGGACACCGTACCAGAGGACGCAAGGATAATTGATGAAGACATTTAGCCGACCACCATGTTATTTTATTTTTCCGTCGATCAGTTAGGCCGTTATTTTCGATTAGTCGTGAGAATTTTGTAATCGAGATTGAACCATGTTTGAGTGGATTGAATAAATGATTGGTGTGATTATGATTGTGCATTCATATGGGTAGTGATATTTTCTCATTAGACCATTGTTCTATTCTAATTTTCTCATCCACTCCAAAACACCAGATGCCTCCGAGACGTGACCCCGGTCTCAACTTCCCGCCGGAGCTCACCCAGCTGATCCAGCAGCAGAATGCCCTCATGCAGATTCTCATTCAGAACCAGAACAACAACAACAACAACAATAATCCACCGCCACCACCCCCTGTTGACAACTTGACTCGGTTCCTAAGGCTGAATCCGCCAGTGTTCTCTAGCAGCACTGAGCCGATTGTGGCCGATGATTGGCTCCGCAAGGTCGGAAGAGAGTTAGTCACTGTTGGATGCACTGATGCAGAGAAGGTGCGCTTTGCCGCACATCAACTTGATGGACCTGCAGCTTCTTGGTGGGAGAACTACACCGCCACTTATCCCATCGGCACCATCACGTGGGATCAGTTCCAGCAAGCTTTCCGCACCGCTCATGTTTCAGCAGGAGCCATGAGTCTGAAGAAGCGTGAGTTCCGCAACTTACGCCAGGGGAACCGTACTGTGGGCAAGATGCGTGGATGAGTTCAGCAAGTTAGCTCGCTATGCCCCGGATGATGTGGCCACAGATGCCGCAAAGCAAGAGAAGTTTCTCGAGGGACTCAATGACGAGCTGGGAATGCAGCTTATGGTGGCTACCTTCACCAACTACCAGGAGTTGGTAGACAAGGCCACCATACTCGAAGGCAAGCGGCAGCAAATTGATAGCCGCAAGCGGAAGTACAGCCAGGGGAAGTACAACTCTGGAACTCAGCAGAAGCCCCGTTATGCCCCATACTCAGGAGGGCATACCCATCACAACCATGGAGGACATAACCATGGAGGAAATGGGAACAACCGCAACCAGGACAACAAGTCAGGCAATGGAAATGGCAATGGAAACGGCAATGGTAACCAGCATCGTCCTGCCCGGCTCAAGGATCTGAGTCACATCACCTGCTTCAAGTGCCGTAAAACAGGGCACTATGCCACCGACTGCCGGAGGCCAAGCAGAGGAATGGAAATGGCAATGGAAGCTCAGCGAAGAAGCCCAACCCTTTTCCTCGTGCTCGTGTGAACCACATTGACGTGGAGGACGCCTATGATCAGCCGTACAATCGTGGTTGGTAAGTTTTATTGAATTCACGCTCAGTATTGGTACTCTTTGATTCGGTGCAACGATTCATTCATATCAAGGGTAGTTGTGGAAAAGTACGGGTTGCCCACTAAAACCCTTAGAAGCCCCCTTCGTGTCGGGCCCGCAGAGGAGAAATGATGGCAGCCTTAGGCTGTCAAGCAACCTCAACATCGGAAACCATAAATTTCCGCAGACCTCATAGTATTGGAAACCCAGACCTTGGATGTAATCCTAGGCATGGATTGGTTGACGGTTTGAAGGAAACATAGACTGTGCTCAAGAAGTCGATTCTGCTCACCACCCCGGGCGAAGAGGATCAAGTATGTATCCGCATAGCCGATGAAGAATCAGTGAATTCCCTCACGGAGTTGTTCAGAGGAAGTGCCAGAGTGCAAGACTTTCCGATGTGTTTCCGGAGGAATTACCAGGAATGCCACCGGACAGGGACATTGAATTTTTGATTGAGTTATTGCCCGGCACAGCCCCGATATCCAAGAGACCCTATCGGATGCCCCCGAACGATTTGAAGGAGATGAAGAACCAAATTAATGAGCTATTGGAGAAGGGATATATTCGGCCAAGCTCATCACCTTGGGGAGCCCCAGTTCTTTTGGTAGAGAAGAAGGATGGAACCTTGAGAATGGTTGTGGATTATCGTTCGTTGAACGACGTGACCATCAAGAACAAGTACCCTCTGCCGATGATTAATGATCTATTTGATCAGCTAGTTGGAGCCAAGGTATTCTCCAAGATCGATCTTCGATCAGGGTATCATCAGTTGAAGATCCGTGAAAAAGATATACCCAAAACCGCATTCACCACCAGGTATGGTTTATACGAGTATACCGTCATGTCATTTGGATTGACTAATGCCCCTGCATACTTCATGAATTTGATGAACAAGGTATTTATGGAATATCTGGACAAGTTTGTCGTGGTGTTCATCGATGATATACTGATTTTCTCCAAGAGCGAGGAAGAGCATAAGGAACATTTGCGTCTAGTTCTGGAGAAACTTCGAGAACATCAGTTGTATGCCAAGTTCAGCAAATGTGAATTTTGGCTGAAGGAAGTCGGATTCCTCGGACATGTTATTTCAGGAGAAGGAATAGCAGTTGACCCCGCCAAGGTTGAATCAGTCACCGATTGGCAGTCACCCACCTCAGTCAAGGAGATCCGCAGTTTTCTCGGACTCGCAGGATATTATCGGAGATTTATTGAGAATTTCTCGAAGATTGCCAAGCCCATGACTGAGCTGTTGAAGAAGGAAGCCAAGTACATTTGGACCGAGGATTGTGAAGCCAGCTTCCAGGAATTGAAGAAACGTTTGGTTACAGCCCCAGTACTGATTTTGCCGGACATACACAAGGATTACCAGGTATATTGTGACGCTTCTCGTCAGGGACTCGGAGGAGTACTCATGCAGGAAGGAAAAGTTGTAGCTTATACCTCCGCATAGCCACGACCTCACGAGATGAATTATGCCACACATGATTTGGAGTTAGCAGCCGTAGTGCATGCACTCAAGACTGAGACATTTCCTTATCGGAAACCGCTTGTGATGTTTACACGATCACAAGAGCTTGAAGTATATTTTCACGCAGAAAGAGTTGAACCTCGGCAGAGGAGATGGCTGGAGTTAATCAAGGACTATGACATGAGATTGCATTACCACCTGTAAGGCTAATGTTGTAGCAGATGCTTTGAGCCGTAAGAGTTATGTGAATACTCTTATAGCAGGAGGATTACCCCAGGAGTTAGTCGATGACCTCGAGAGATCTCCGATCGAGATAGTTCCGAGAGGATATGTTGCAACTCGAAGTTCAGTCCACTTTGGCGAAAGGATTCGTGAAGCCCGTAAGTCGGACAAGGAAATTGATGAGATAAAGAAAAGATGAATGAAGGAAAAGCTAAAGGATTTCGTAAGGATGAATACGGAGCTATATGGTTCGAGGATCGTATTTATGTGCCCAATGATCCCGAACTCGTGAAGCTAATTCTTCAGGAGGCTCATGATTCACCGTATTCGATTCACCCCTGTAACACCAAGATGTACCTGGATTTGAAGGAAAGTTTCGTGGACGGTATGAAGAAGGATATTGCCGAGTACGTAGCAAGATGCGATGTTTGCCAACGAGTAAAGGCAGAACATCGAAGCCAGCAGGTTACTTCAACCTTTGCCGATTCCCGATTGGAAATGGGAAAAACTTGGAATGGATTTTATCACAGATTACCCAGGACCCGTTCAGGTTATGATTCTATCTGGGTAGTGGTTGATCGATTGGCCAAGGTAGCTCATTTCATTCCCGTGAAGACTACCTATACCAGTGCTAAGTTAGCCAAGATATACATGACCAGGATCGTATGTCTGCATGGAGTTCCGAGGAGTATCATGTCAGATAGAGGAACACAATTTACCTCAAAGTTTTGGAATCAGTTACATGAAACTTTGGGTACGAGGCTGGAGTTCAAGACAGCTTTTCATCCGCAGATGATGGATGACCGAGAGAGTCAACCAGATTCGGAGGACATGTTGAGAGCTTGTGTGCTAGACTATGGGTCTAGCTGGGATGATAATTTGCCATACGCAGAGTTCTCATACAACAACAGTTATCGACCATCGAAGATGGCCCTTTCAAGCTCTATACGGAAGGAGGTGCGAACACCATTGCTGTGGATGGTGTTGGAGATCGAACACTTTTCGTTCCGATCTTATCAGAGATTCCGAAGAGAAAGTCAAACTGATTCGGGATAGACTCAAGATAGCTCAGTCGAGACAGAAGAGTTATGCCGACAGTAAACGCAAGGAAGTAACATACGAAGCAGGAGACCGAGCATATCTTCGTGTGTCCCCACTACATGGAATCAAGAGGTTTGGTGTTAAAGGAAAGTTAGCACCCCGATTCATTGGCCCCTACAAAATCCTCGAACGTCGTGGAGAAGTTGCTTACAAGTTGGAATTGCGGAAGAATTGTCCGGAGTTCATGATGTCTTCCATGTTTCTCAGCTGAAGAAGTGTCATGCCGACATGGCCGATATTCCGTTGAGAGACACAGTGCCCCTAGAGGCCATACAGCTCGACAGTGATCTGACTTATAAGGAGAAACCCGTCCGAATTCTTGAGACTGCGAACAGAGTCACCCGCAGCAAGATCATCAAGTTTTGCAAGGTGCTGTGGAGTCATCACTCCGAAGAGGAAGCCACCTGGGAGCGCGAAGAAGACCTCCTTCGAGATCACCCACACCTATTTGCTAGCCAACCCGAATCTCGAGGGCGAGATTCATCTTAAGGTGGGTAGGTTTGTAACATCCCAAATTTCCTATTTGGAATGTTTTACAATTATAGCTAAGCATCTATGCATTTTGTTTAAATTTGAGTGGCATTTGAAGTTTCAGAAGTTTTGAAGTTGTTGGAATTTGAATTCAAACTATGGCAGTGGAAATTATTTCAAAAACTATGCCTGATAAATACTTGAGAAAAAGTATGAGAGGAGTAAACATGACACTCCAAAGATATCGAGGAAAAACATTGCCAAAAGGTTTGAATTCAAATTTGAGTTTTATTTGGAATTTTAGAAAATGATTTTTATAAAGTTTGGATTTTGCCCTCGAAAAATGTTCAAATGATAGGAATATTCCCTGATCATTTTGATATATATATGTCCTATATAAAATATTTATATTTATATAATTTTCTCTCTCTAATTATTCAAAAACAAAATTAGAAAAGAAAAAAAAACTGGCGCCACCAGCCAGCCCTGCCCAAATAGCCGAGGCCCACCAGCAGCGCCACCACGCCGCCCACGACGACCGACCGAGCCCCCAGCGCCGAAACCCCTCGCGCGGTCGTCCGACCTGGCCCCCGCTTCCTCCTCTCACCGACAGGCGGACCCCACCCCTCCTTCTTCCCCTCGCCCACGCAAACCCGCGCCGCCGCTCGCACGGAGATCCCGAGATCCCCGGGATCCTCCCCGATCCCCTCGCCCGACCTGCCCCTTCTCCAAGTCGAGGCCCCGCCTATTTATACCCCTCCCCCTCACCCCGTTCCCCCCCTCGCGCCCTCACCCGACGCTCTCCTCCCTCCGCAATACCTCATCGGAGCCCGAGCACGCCGCCGCCGCCATTAGCTCCGTCCCGACCCACCCCGGCCACCCCGAGCTCGCTCGACTCCAACAAACCAACCCCCTCGCCACGCCGCACTCGCCGGAGGCCTCCGCCGTCGCCCCCAACCGCCGGAGCCACCGGAGCACTCGCCGCCCGAGCCGCCGTCGCCGTCGACCTTCGGTAAAGTCGCCGAGCCCCACCGCCGCTAGATCTAAACCCAACGGCTTAGATTAGATCCCCTCAAGGGGTACGCTTTTATTTAGGTTTAGTTTAATAAACCGGTTTTATTCCTGTTAGATCGGTTTAGTTAGGGTTTAGTTGAACCGCCCGACTCGGTTTAAATACTAGGCGTAGTTTAGTTATTTAACGCCTGTATGCTAGATAGGCCCATTAGCCCGTTTTTCTTTATTTTTCGTTTTCTGTTTTAATGAATAGTTTCACATTTTAAAATTCATATCTTTTAATCTACTTAATATTTTTAAGTGATTCTTTTTTGTTGGTTTGCAAATTTCTTATAGTTTCTGTAGAAAATATAATTAGTCATGTTAAAATTATTTAAAGTTGCTTTATTTTAAATTTAGGCAGAATAGTAAATCTGCTATAAAATGAGTTAGGAATATTATTTTTAGTGATTCTTTTTGTCACAACTTTGTTTTGACATTGCCTAACCATAGGAATTTATTTGGGCATTTTAGGATTAATAAAAAAAGTTTTAATCAGAATCATGTTATTCTTAATTATTTAACTAGCTACTATTTTCCTATTGTTTTAATTAGCAAATAAATTTATTTTTCCTATGTGATAGGTTATTCTAGGTTAGTTTCTGTAACTTTAGAGCATGAACTTTTATTTGCTATAAATAAAACTTTTATTTTATTTTTCTTACTAGGATTGTTTTAGGCATAATAGGAGTTCTATAATAGATTTTAATGTGATTCTTTTTGCTCCTAGTTGCATGATGAATTCTTTTCTGTTAGGTAGCATAAACCCATGTTTAGGTTCTGTTAAGAAAAATTTTGTTATGTAAAACTATTTTTAGTTGTTGCTTGAAGTAGGAAAACTTTGAGTTGGATTTCTTCGAGTTTTCCTTTGGGTTTTGATTCGATTGCTTTGTGTGTTGTGTTAGCATGCTATTATGTTAAGTGATCATATGCTATATGCTTATTATGGTTATTATTTGCCTCGGTAGAATTTACGGAGTGCGAAGCTTGCTACCACGAGTCCCTAGCTTACGAAGGTCATCAGCAAGGCAAGTCATTGATCATGTTTCTTTACAATACCTATGATTTTGTTGCATTAGAATTATACCTCCCCACCATGCATGCAGTAGTTGAAATTTTGAAGTTATGTTCTTGAGTAGTATCATGAGGTAGGATGAACCAATTCCCCTTGTTACCATGACCCGGGACGAAGTAGTTTATTTTTGCTATGCTCATAGACGGGGTTGGTTGAGTGAATTCATAAGGGAGATGTGAGAGTCAAAGATGATGACAAACCCATGAACTTCAAGCTCAAGATGGACTTCGAATTCACTCATCGGGTGGAGGATTTGTGACGGGCACCTCGGAGAACCCAAAGTGGTTTGCCGGGATGCATGGAGAAGTGCCAGACATCTTGGAAAGCTTCACCCAGCCACGAAGAGAAGGATGTATACCCCATTGACCGGAAGCTTACTGCGGCAATGCAAGCCAATATGGGCTCGCTTGGTCAACCCTAGTTGTGACTCGGCCGGACTGTGCTACGAGAAGTAGAAGAACGGTAGGATTGATGGGTACCGCAAGGGCTGAGGAACTCTTCGAAGACCCTGTTTGTTCGTCCGTCTTCAAACACCATGAAGTGCTAAGACTTAAAAGGAGGAACGATTCTTGCGGTAAAGTCGCAAACCTCTACAGAGTTAAAGATCTAATCGATTAGCCGTGTCCCCGGTTACGGACAATTTGAGCCTCTGGAACTTGGAAGTATTCGGAAATCTCAACACTAAAATTTATAAATTAGTTATGGGGGTTATGACTTAATAATTTGGGAATGAGACATTGGTTGGCGGAACCATCTCAATAACTACCAACAATTTTGTAGTATTTGCAAGCAAGTCCACTGTAGTAGGGAAAAATTGGCTTTTCGCAAAATGATGAAACTTAGAGCCCCACAGCCAAATTGCATATAGTGTTAGTAATTTTATTATTGTTCTCTTCATGACTTGCCAATATTCAAAATGCTGACCTACACGGCTGCAACGCCTTATGTTGCAGAGGAGTATTCCGATCAGAGTGAGGCTACGCTCCGCTTGGCGATTGCCCTTTGGAGTCGGATGGACTCGCTATTCTTCTACGCTTCGCAGCTTTACTTAGTTTATTTCTCATGAGTTGGCCTTCGCCAATTTATTCTATTGTAATAAAGACTCGATATGAGAATCGTGTAATAAATTCAGGTGTGATTGAACTTTGATTATTTCATCAATGTACTGTGAGTGCCAGCATGATCTTGGGATGGTACAGACACAGAGACTTGACCGATTTTGTGTCAGGTCGCTACAGAGATGGTATTAGAGCACACGCTGACCGTAGGACATAACCCCTAGGATCGGAAAGCCATAGGAAGAGACTATGTATTTTATGTCCTTATCATTCTGTAATTCTCCCCTGTTCATTTCTGACTTCTCTCCGACTTTCAACATTCTAAATGGCCACCGAGTTCACCCCAGTTTTGCTACCGGAGTTTTGCCAGCCAGATGAGACGATGCCCTTCGGCAGGAAGCTGGTCCAGATCGTGAAGAAGCTGAAGATTGCTCTGCCCTCGATCACCGGGAAGCCTACCAATGCACTTCCGACGGATACTCGCTACAGGATCGAGGTGCACATTCCAGGGAGAACCTTCGGGGGGCATACAGAGCCAATTGACTTTGAGTTTACCGACTTCAACTGGATAAGTAAGAGTGTCGAACCCAACGAGGAGCAGAAGGAAATGATAAGCGGTTTTCAGTAAGGTTTTCTCTGCAAGCACTGAAATAGTAGGTGATAGATAGTTTTGTGATAAGATAAATAGTAACGAACAAAAAGTAAATAAAGTGCAGCAAGGTGGCCCAATCCTTTATGTAGCAAAGGATAAGCCTGGACAAATTCTAATAATAAAGAAGGAGCTCCCGAGGACACATTGGGAATTATCGTCAAGCTAGTTTTCATCACGTTCATAAGATTCGCGTTCGGTACTTTGATAATTTGATATGTGGGTGGACTGACACTTGGGTACTGTCCTAACTTGGACAAGCATCCCACTTATGATTAACCCCTATTGCAAGCATCCGCAACTACAAAAAGGAGTATTAAGGTAAACCTAACCACAACATTAAACATATGGGTCCATATCAACCCCTAACAAAGCAACGCATAAACTAGGGTTTAAGCTTTTGTCACTCTAGCAACCCATCATCTACTTATTACTTCCCTATGCCTTCCTCTAGGCCCAAATAATGGTGAAGTGTCATGTAGTCGACATTCACATAACACCACTAGAGGAAAGACAACATACATATCATCAAAATATCGAACGTATACCAAATTCACATGACTACTAATAGCAAGACTTCACCCATGTCCTCAGGAACAAACGTAACTACTCACAAAGCATATTCATGTTCATAATCAGAGGAGTAATAATATGCATAAAGGATCTGTACATATGATCTTCCACCAAGTAAACCAACTAGCCACAACTACAAGGAGTAATCAACACTACTAGCAACCCACATGTACCAATTTGTGGTTTTGATACAAGATTGGATACAAGAGATGAACTAGGGTTTTGAGAGGAGATGGTGCTGGTGAAGATGTTGATGGAGATTGAATCCCTCGATGAGAGGATCGTTGGTGATGATTTCCCCCTCCCGGAGGGAAGTGTCCCCGGCAGAACAGCTCCGCCAGAGCCCTAGATTGATTCCGCCAAGGTTCCGCCTCGTGGCGGCGGAGTTTCGTCCCGTAAGCTTGCCCACGATTTTTCCAGGGTAAAAGTGATGATATAGCAGAAGATGGATGCCGGAGGCCCACCAGGGGGCCCAGGAGATAGGGGGCGCGCCCTGTGGGGGCCCTCACTCTCTGATAGGTGTGGGCCCCTGTGCCTATTTCTTTTGCTCATAAATTCTTATAAAATCCAAAAAATTGTTTCGTGGAGTTTCAGGACTTTTGGAGTTGTGCAGAATAGGTTTCCAACGTTTGCTCCTTTTCCAGCCAGAATTCCAGCTGCCGACATTCCCCCTCTTCATGGTAAACCTTGTAAAATAAGAGAGAATAGCCATTGAGATATAATGTGTAATAAGAGCCCATAATGCAATAAATATTGATATAAAAGCATGATGCAAAATGGACGTATCAACTCCCCAAAGCTTAGACCTCGCTTGTCCTCAAGCGGAAGCCGAAATCGAAAAATATGTCCACATGTTTAGAGATAGAGGTGCCGATAAAAATAAAATACGGACATGAGGGCATCATGATCAATCTAATAACAGCAACATCTATGGATTTTGTCATATGATTTCCTATGCTCAAGTAATAAGCAATTCACAATGTCAAGTATGGTTCAAAAACTTCGTTGGGAACTAACAAACTATAATCTCAGTCATTGAAGCAATTGCAATTTATCGTAACATCGGAAAGAGTCAATAATAGAGCTTTTCAGCAAGCTCACATACTCAACTATCTCGTAGTCCCCTATAATTATTAACACGCACGCAATACTTGTGGTTATAGAGTTTCAGCCGGATACTGAGAAAGATAGGGGCATATTGTGTTGCCTCCCAACGTATTCACCTTTAGGTGATGTCAACAATAATAGCCTATGCCAACTTACATCCAATTGGATATATGTATCATGATATTTCAAACACGAGGAGCTTGCCAAAGGATAAAAATAAAAAGGGAAAGGTGAGCATCACCTTGACCCAAGCATAAAGTAAAACATAAAGTAAAAGATAGGCCCTTCGCAGAGGGAAGCAGTGGTTGTCATGCGCATTTAGGGTTGATGCATAAAGTCTTAGTGCAAAAGAACGTCACTTTATATTGACCCTTGTATGTGGACCTTTATTATGCAGTACGTTGCTTTTATTACTTCCACAACAAGTTTGTACAAAGTTTATTTTCTCTGCACTAATAAGTCATACATATTTAGAGAGCAATTTTTATTGCTTGCACTGATGACAACTTACTTGAAGGATCTTATTTAATCCATAGGTAGGTATGGTGGACTCTCATGGCAAAACTGGGTTTAAGGATATTTGGAAGCACAAGTAGTATCTCTACTTGGTGCAAGGAATTTGGCTAGCATGAGGGCGAAAGGCAAGCTCAACATGTTTGGAAGGTCAATGACAATATACTTTAACTGAGATGTCGGAAAACATAAACCATTACGTTGTCTTCCTTGTCCAACGTCAACTCTTTTAGCATGTCATACTTAATGAGTGCTTCACAATCATAAAAGATGTCCAAGATAATATATTTATATATGAACCCCTCTTTCCTTATCACTTCCTATTAATTGCAACGATGACCAAGGCTACGTTCATCAACTCTCAACAATTTTTATGCCTCATACTTTCTATGTGTGAAGTTATCACTATCCATAAGATCAATATGAACTCTTTTTGTTCTTTCTACCTTCTCAAGATCATAGCAACATAGCAAAGCCCTTGACTCAACACTAATCTTTATTATAGATAGCACGGGGACTCGCTTACATAAAGAGATCACAATGCAAAACTCGAAACTACTTGATATCAAAACTTCAATCTACTAGATCAAGATAGTACTAAAAGGATCGAACTAAATAAAACGGTAAAAATAGGAGTGTGATGGTGATACGATACCGGGGCACCTCCCCCAAGCTTGGCGGTTGCCAAGGGGAGTGCCCATATCAAGAAGTGTTCTCCCTGAGTATGCACCGTTGCGAAAGTTCTTCGTGCTGAGACACCACGTGATGATCGGGTGTGATAGGCTCTACGTTCAAATGCAACGGGTGCGAAACAGTTGCACACGTGGAATACTTAGGTTAAACTTGACGAGCCTAGCATATACAGATATGGCCTCGGAACACGGAGACCGAAAGGTCGATCATGAATCATATAGTAGATATGATGAACATAGTGATGTTCACCATTGAAAACTACTCCGTCTCACGTGATGATCGGACATGGTTTAGTTGATTTGGATCACGTGATCACTTAGATGACTAGAAAGATGTCTGTCTAAGTGGGAATTCTTAAGTAATATGATTAATTGAACTTTAATTTATCATGAACTTGGTCCTGGTAGTATTTTGCAAATAATGTTGTAGATCAATAGCTCGCGTTCTTGCTTCCCTATGTTTTATATGTGTTCCTAGAGAAAAATTATGTTGAAAGATGTTAGTAGCAATGATACGGATTAGATCCGTGATATGAGGTTTATCCTCATTGCTGCACAGAAGAATTATGTCCTTGATGCACCGCTAGGTGACAGACCTATTGCAGGAGCAGATGCAGACGTTATGAACGTTTAGCTAGCTCAATATGATGACTACTTGATAGTTTAGTGCACCATGCTTAATGGCTTAGAATCAGGACTTCAAAGACGTTTTTGAATGTCATGGACCATATGAGATGTTCCAGGAGTTGAAGTTAATATTTCAAGCAAATACCCGAGTTGAGAGATATGAAGTCTCCAACAAGTTCTATAGCTAAAAGATGGAGGAGAATCACTCAATTAGTGAGCATGTGCTCAGATTGTCTGGGTACTACAATCGCTTGAATCAAGTGGGAGTTAATATTCCAGATAAGATAATGACTGACAGAGTTCTCTAGTCACCATCACCAAGTTAGTAGAACTTCGTGATGAACTATAGTATGCAGAGGATGACGAAAACTATTCCCGAGCTCTTCGTGATGTTGAAATCAACGAAGGTAGAAATCAAGAAAAAACATCAAGTGTTGATGATTGACAAGACCACTAGTTTCGAGAAAAGGGCAAAGGGAAAGAAAGGGAACTTCAAGTAGAATGGCAAGCAAGTTGTCACTCCCGCGAAGAAGCCGAAAGCTGGACCAAAGCCTGAAACTGAGTGCTTCTACTGCAAAGGAAATGGTCACCGGAAGTAGAAATGCCCTAAATATTTGGTAGATAAGAAGGATGGCAAAGTGAACAAGAGTATATTTGATATACAGGTTATTGATGTGTACCTTACTAGTGTTTATAGTAACCCCTGGGTATTTGATACTTGTTCGGTTGCTAAGATTAGTAACTCAAACAGAGTTACGTAATAAATGTAAACTAGTTGAGGGTGAAGTGACGATGTGTGTTGGAAGTGGTTCCAAGATTGATATGATCATCATCGCACACTCCCTATATTTTCGTGATTAGTGTTAAACCTAAATAAATGTTATTTGGCGTTTGCGTTGAGCATGAATATGATTTGATCATGTTTATTGCAATACTATTATTCATTTAAAGTCACAGAATAATTGTTGTTCTGTTTACATGAATAAATCCTTCAATGGTCATACACCCAATGAAAATAGTTTGTTGGATCTCGATCGTAATAATACACATATTCATAATATTGATGCCAAAAGATGCAAAGTTAATAATGATAGTGCAACTTATTTGTGGCACTGTCGTTTGGGTCATATCAGTGTAAAGCGCATGAAGAAACTCCATAAAGATGGATTTTCGGAATCAATTGGTTATGAATCATTTGATGCTTGCGAACCGTGCCTTTTGGGCAAGATGACTAAAACGCCGTTCTCCGGAACTATGGAGCGAGCAACTGATCTGTTGGAAATCATACATACTGATGTATGTGGTCCAATGAATATTGAGGCTCGCGGCGGGTATCGTTATTTTCTCACCTTCACAGATGATTTGAGCAGATATGGGTATATCTACTTGATGAAACACAAGTCTGAAACATTTGAAAAGTTCAAAGAATTTCAAAGTGAAGTAGAAAATCATCGTAACAAGAAAATAAAATTTCTACGATCTGATCGTGGAGGAGAATATTTGAGTTACGAGTTTGGTTTACATTTGAAGCAATGCGGAATAGTTTCGAAACTCACGCCACCCGGAACACCACAACGAAATGGTGTGTCTGAACGTCGTAATCGTACCTTTCTGATAAGTATATGTAAGTGACATATTGTTGATCAGAAATGATGTAGAATTTTTCTGGAAAGCATAAAGAAGTGTTTGAAAGGAGTTCTTTAAAAGAAAGAATTCAGTAAAGTTGCTTACATATTGAGCATCAAGATCTATTGAGATAGATCAAGACGCTTGATAAGATTTTCAATGAGTACATACCTTAACAAGATTTTGAAGTAGTTCAAAATGGAACAATCAAAGAAAGAGCTCTTGCCTGTGTTGCAAAGGTGTGAAATTGATTAAGACTCAAATCCCGACCACGGCAGAAAATAGAAAGAGAATGAAAGTCATTCCCTATGCCTCAGTCATAGGTTCTATAAAAGTATGGCATGCTATGGACCAGACCTATTGTATACCCTGCCCTGGTTTGGCAAGGGAGTACAATAGTGATCTAGGAGTAGATCACTGGACATTGGTCAAAATTATCCTTGGTGGAATAAGGATATGTTTCTCGATTACGGAGGTAAAAAAAAGGTTCGTCGTAAAAGGGTTACATCGATGCAAGATTTGACACTGATCTAGATGACTCTAAGTCTCAATCTGGATACATATTGAAAGTGGGAGCAATTAGCTAGAGTAGCTCAGTGCAGAGCATTGTAGACATAGAATATTTGCAAAATACATACGGCTCTGAATATGACAAACCCGTTGACTGAAACTTCTCTCACGAGCAAAACATGATCATACCTTAGTACTCTATGGGTGTTAATCACACAGCGATGTGAACTAGATTATTGACTCTAGTAAACCCTTTGGGTGTTTATCACATGACGATGTGAACTATGGGTATTAATCACATACAGATATGAATATTAGTGTTAAATCACATGGTGATGTCAACTAGATTATTGACTCTAGTGCAAGTGGGAGACTGAAGGAAATATGCCCTAGAGGCAATAATAAAGTTATTATTTATTTCCTTATATCATGATAAATGTTTATTATTCATGCTAGAATTGTATTAACCGGAAACTTAGTACATGTGTGAATACATAGACAAACATAGTGTCACTAGTATGCCTCTACTTGACTAGCTCGTTAATCGAAGATGGTTGAGTTTCCTAGCCATGGACATGAGTTATCATTTGATTAACGGGATCACATCATTAGGAGAATGATGTGATTGACTTGACCCATTCCGTTAGCTTAGCACTTGATCGTTTAGTATGTTGCTATTGCTTTCTTCATGACTTATACATGTTCCTATGACTATGAGATTATGCAACTCCCGTTTACCGGTGGAACACTTTGTGTGCTACCAAATGTCACAACATAACTGGGTGATTATAAAGGTGCTCTACAGGTGTCTCCAAAGGTACTTGTTGGGTTGGCGTATTTCGAGATTAGGATTTGTCACTCCGATTTTCGGAGAGGTATCTCTGGGCCCACTCGGTAATGCACATCACTATAACCCTTGCAAGCATTGTAACTAATGAGTTAGTTGAGGGATGATGTATTACGGAACGAGTAAAGAGACTTGCCGGTAACGAGATTGAACTAGGTATTGAGATACCGACGATCGAATCTCGGGCAAGTAACATACCGATGACGAAGGGAACAACGTATGTTGTTATGCGGTTTGACCGATAAAGATCTTCGTAGAATATGTGGGAGCCAATATGAGCATCCAGGTTCCGCTATTGGTTATTGACCGGAGACGTGTCTCGGTCATGGCTACATAGTTCTCGAACCCGTAGGGTCCGCACGCTTAAAGTTCGATGACGGTTATATTATGAGTTTATGAGTTTTGATGTACCAAAGGAGTTCGGAGTCCCGGATGAGATCGGGGACATGACGAGGAGTCTCGAAATGGTCGAGACATAAAGATCGATATATTGGACGACTATATTCGGACTTCGGAAAGATTCCGAGTGATTCGGGTATTTTTCGGAGTACCGGAGAGTTACGGAATTCGCCGGGGAGTATATGGGCCTTATTGGGCCATACGGGAATAGAGGAGAGAGGCCAAAAGGAAGGAGGCCTGCGCCCCCCTCTGGTCCGAATTGGACAAGGGGTGCAGCCCCCTTTTCCTTCTCCCTCTCCTCCTCTTTCCTTCTCTCCTACTCCAACAAGGAAAGGCAGAGTCCTACTCTCGGTGGGAGTAGGACTCCCCCCTTGGCGCGCCCTCCTCCTTGGCCGGCCGCCTCCCCCCTTGCTCCTTTATATACAGGGGCATGGGGCACCCCAGAGACACAACAATTGATCCCTTGGATCTCTTAGCCATGTGCGGTGCCCCCCTCCACCATAATCCACCTCGATAATATCGTAGCGGAGCTTAGGCGAAGCCCTACATCGGTAGAACATCATCGTCGTCACCACGCCGTCGTGCTGACGGAACTCTCCCTCAAAGCTCGGCTGGATTGGAGTTCGAGGGACGTCATCGAGCGGAATGTGTGCTAAACTTGGAGGTGTCGTGCGTTCGGTACTTGATCGGTCGGATCGTGAAGACGTACGACAACATCAACCGCGTTGTGCTAACGCTTCCGCTTTCGGTCTACGAGGGTACGTGGACACACTCTCCCCTCTCGTTGCTATGCATCACCATGATCTTGCGTGTGCGTAGGATTTTTTTTGGAATTACTACGTTCCCCAACACAATCTGGCGCGGGACGGAACCGAACGAAGGGCCCCACCTCGACCCACCGGACCTCACGCGGTGACACACCCTCTGCCCCTATGTCTCGTTATGTTCTCACACCCACACATACCAACACAGACACCACACACAAAAAATATATTCTCCTCGTGGCTCTATCCACTCCCCCCTTGCATATACACACTCAAGGGAATCTCTCGCCGTGACGTCATATTCGTCTCTCTCTCTCAAAACCACTCTCATTTCTCGTGCTATCTCTCCCACGCCCCCCCCCCCCCGGTCGGCCCCTCTATCCATGCCTCTCTCGATTACGTAATACACACACATACCTCTCTAGGCCCTGCCAAATGCATCAACTACACATTCACACATGTTACATCACGTACCCCATTGATCTAAAATGCCCTCTCCTCACATTTATTTCGCATACAACATTCCTTTTGAATAAAGTGTGGACAAAAAAATATTTTAGAATTTCTACATATATACAACATTACAAAGTTATATGGAGGAGTATGAACGCTTGCATTGCATGGTGCCCATAATGATATTTATTCCAAGACTGTGAATTTGTATATTTTTATACTATATATAAAGGTAGTCATAATAAAGAGAAACAAAGAGCATCTCTCTCTCCATCGCATACCCCCCTCTCGCCTCTTTCTGTGCACGCACACAAACTATCTCCGTGTCCTCTAAAAGTAAGCCCCAAAGACATTCACGCATGTTTCATCTTTCTCTCGTGATATATATATATATATATATATATATATATATATATATATATATATATATATATATATATATATATATATATATATATATATATACAGTGACGATCATTGTATTTGAGGCGAAAGCACGATACGTACATTGGACTTCATATTCCACTCATTACGGTCACCATTTACGTTTTGTGGTTATTATACAGTCACGGGCTCACCTTACAACTCTGTATTTGCTCAAGACACGACTAGTTGACCAGTTAAACGCTCCACGTGGCACCTCTAGTGTTGCATCACATTATCTCACTACCATTGGGCCCATCTGTCGGCTTGTATCTACTCTACATCTACACTCTTATAAAATACTAGCAAGATGCCCATGCGTTGCACAGAACATCAAGATGCATTTTTATGAGTAGTTTATCTTGTGGGAGAAAAGGCTGAACAAGTGAAGCCCTTATTTGCAAGTGTGGAGAGGGGTGTGGGTATCTTTTTGCAAATTTGCTATAGTTTCCTTCTTATCCGTCAGATATAGATCGGACGTTTATATTCTTGAGGATGGCAGGCACGATCATCACCGACTATGCTTTTTATAAGAGTAGGGATAAAATACACTCTTATAAAAAATAGAGTTGGTGATGATGGTGTGCCTGCCATCCTGCAATATAGGCCGTCCGATTTATATCTGACGGATAGGAAAGAAACTATGACAATTTTGCCTAAGATGTACCCACACACCTCTCCACATTTGCAAATAAGGCCTTCCCTCGTTCATCCTTTTCTCTCACAAGATAAACTAGTCACGCAAATGCATCTTGATGTTACGTGCAACGCACGGGCATCTTGCGAGTAAGAATGAAAACAAACGACAAAAAAGTATTGGACGGTGGTTCAAAGTCATGACTGCGGGCACAACAAACAAGGTGGCCTTGTATTGGTATGCTGAGCCGTTTGTTTTAATACACAGGATCTGGTGTGGTGATTATACACACACGCGTGCATGCACACAAACTGCATGCACGCAACACTCACACGAACACATGCACCCACGCACGCAAGCAACACTCACACGTACACACGCAGGCACGCACGCACGCAACACTCACACGCAGGCACGCACGCACGCAACACTCACACGCACACACGCACGCATGCATGCACACACCAGTACACCACACGACCAACACACACTATCACGCTCAAGTGTTCAACCTACACGTGCATGCGCACACATCAGGCCCCGGCGATACATACACAACCAGGTGATTCCACGCGACGGGTGGAGTCTTGTCGCGCTGCGTAAATTTGTGTTTATCCGACCTTTTCCTATGCGAATCGACAGGTGGGACCCACAAGGAACATGGTCAATTTAACTAGTCAACATGGTGCCACGCAGACTATTTGGCCGGTCAACAGTGCAATCCGATGCTGAACCGTGAGCAAGTGACCGATAATCACCGCAAAACGATATAGTGACTGTAATCAGCTTATTCTGAAGTTCGTGAACGATACGATTTTCTCTCAGAGGCCCTCCAAAACTACATCTCTACACGCTCGCATGTTACATCTAACAACTATGCAATACAAAGACTACTACTACACTCTAACACAATAAATCATATGTGTTTTTAGTTTTACTAGATATCATATTGTTACTTAATTATTCAGTTTGCATACATTAAAATTGCCTTTGAAATGTATGGCCAGTATCATATACCGCGCGGGAAAAATCCCGCCCTTTCCTATTTAATCGGGTTTGTATCGATGGATTGTGCGAAACAGCAAAACTATAGTACTATATGCAGTACAAGTGACAGTTCACTGGGCCGTCGTGTCGTGTACTCCTCCGTAGTAAGAGTGGAGCGCTCGCTTTCATAAATCTTCTAGTCCCTTTCGCCGACATGTGGGGCATCAAGCTACTGGGTCCACGTGCCATACCGGAATACGGTGCAAAGCAGCCGGGGTGAAGCACCCAGTCATGGTGCCGGCGTAGTAATGAGCAATGAGGCGTCAAATCACAAAGTTGCACCTTTCCCGCAGTTAAGTTGGAGGGACGAAGTAATAATGCTAAAAAAAGAAGTTGGAGGGACGAAGCAACCATCATTTCACTCGTTGCTGAATCCGCTTCTCCCTCATCTTCTTCAAGTTAACCATGTGTTGCTTCTGCCAATGTTCTGCCTCATGTGGGAAGCGGATCGGCTTGGTAAAGCACTGACACATGGGACCACATGTTAGCAAACCGCCAGGACAACGTCCTCTAAAAATAAGAAACCTCCCCCGCCATCCGCGCGGAAAAATCACCTCCTTTTTACTACTTGATTCTACAATTTTTAAGATCAATATAATTGAGATTTGTATAGATAGCACACAGGAGCAAAACCAAGTGGTACAATTAAGGGCATCCACAATGTGTAGCCACATGTGAAAATAGCTTTTGGCATCGTGGGAACCATTGTGGACGGTGTTTCCAAAGCCAAAAGGATGGAACCGAAGCTCCCTGATTGATTGATTGAAGGAATAGAAAAATGCAACGTCTCTCCTCTTTCTCCCGTGCTTGGATGCATGTACAGTATAGAGGACAGAGTCTACTCCCATGTCCCTTCTATCACAAATCACAAAGCAGTGAGGCATCAAATCACAAAGCACGGATGAAGCAACCATCATTTCACTCTTCGCTGACTCCGCTTCTCCATCGTCTTCTTCGAGAAACCATCTCACCGCACTAAGCTGGATGGACGACGCTATTGTGTAGGAGTAGTACTAGTACATTTACGTGTCCTTTGGTTCAAAGGACTTCCTGGATGCAAATAAGGCGGTTGTCTCGGCTTGCAGGCGCCACTTGCGAACGACTTACCGTGGTCTCCCTCAATGGTGTTCGCCGTCGAACGCATTTCGCCAAACCACAACGTTCGAGATATCGTCGATGTCACCGCAATGGGAAAGGAAGTCAAATATAGTTACTACCTCCATTTTTTGTACACAAGGCCAGTATATCAAAATTATAATTTGCAAAAGGCCACTAACACTAATCAAGGCAAAATTGATGGGTTTTGCCTCGTACTTGCAACCAAGGACATTAATATCCCATGCATGCATGCGGAAGTGAGAAGGTTGGTTTGCATGGCGCTGCATTAATCAAGCGATGAGGAGTGAGATGGTTAGCTCTTTGGGATTTGGAGAAAAAAATACGCATTAATTGACACGTGAAACGAGGATTTGTATCGATTAATCCCGTGAAGGAAAACCCCGCCTTTCTTTTTTAATACTAGTACTCCTATGTAGCGACCTGACCCAAAATCGGTCAAATCTCTGTGTCTGTACCATCCCAAGATCATGCTGGTACTCACAGTACATCGATAAAGTAATCAAAGTTCAATCACACCAGAATATCATTAATCGATTCTCATATAGAGTCTTTATTACAAGGGAATAAATTCGGCTCAAGGCCAACTCATGAGAAATAAACTAAAATGCTGCGGAAGCGTCAAGATAAGCGAGTCCATCCGACTCAAAGGGCAATCGCCAAGCGCTGAGCGTAGCCTCACTCCCGATCGAATATATCTCTCGCAACATAATACGTTGCAGCCATGTAGGTCAGCTTTTGGAATAAGCTGGCAAGTCAAGAAGAATAGCAATAATAAAGTTACTAACACTATATGCATTTTGGCTGTGGAGCTCTAAGTTTCATCATTTTGCGAAAAGCCAATTTTATCCTACTACAAAGGACTTATTTGCAAATTACTACAAATTGTTGGTAGTTATTGAGATGGTTCCGCCAACCAATATCTCGCTCCCAAATTATTATTAAGTCATAAACCCTCAAATTAATCCATTAATTTTAGTGTTGAGATATCCGAATACTTCCAAGGTCCAGAGGCTCAAATGTCCGTAATCGGGACACGGCTAATCGATTAGGTTATAACTCTCTGCAGAGGTTTGCGACTTTCCCGCAAGAATCATTCCTCCTTTAAAGTCTTCGACTTCATGGTGTTTGAAGACGGACGAATGAAACAGGTCTTCCAAAGAGTTCTTCCGCCACCGCCGTACCCATCCAATCCTACCGCTCGCCTACTTCTCGTAGTACCGCCCAGCCAGCGTCACTACTAGGGTCAACCCAGCCAGAGCCCATAATGGCTTGCGGCTGCATGTAAGCTTCCGTCATGGGGCATCCATCCTTCTCTTCGTGGCTGGGTGAAGCTCGCAGGATGTCATGGCGCTTCTCCATGCATCCCGCCACCACTGGGTGCTCCAGGTGCCCACAACCATCCTCCACCCAAAGAGTGATTTTCCAAGTTCATCTTGATCATTGTAGTCCATGGGTTGTCATCATCATTGACTCTCACATCTTGCTTATGAATTACACTCATCCCAAATCCCGTCTACGAGCATAGCAAAATAACTACTACGTCCCGGGGTCATGGTAACAAGGGGATTGATTCATCCTACCACATGATACTACTCAAGTTTAATGACTTCAAGATTTCACTACTGCATGCAATGGTGGGTGGTGACAACTACTAATGCACAAAACATAGGTATAGAAATAACATGATCAAAACTTGCCTTGCCGATGATCCTCGAAGCTAAAGAGTCGAGTAGCAAGCTTCAGACTCGAAACTCTACCGAGACAAACAATAACACAATAAGCATAAAGTAAGAGGATCACACAAGATAACAATGGTAACATAGCACAACAAAACAATCAAAACCAAATCCAAAAGAAAAACTCAAAGAAACCAATTCAAAGTTTTTCCCTACTCCAAACAATAGCAAAAATAGTTTTTATATAACAAAATTCCTTAAAATAACCTAATCATGGTTTTAGGTTAACTTAACAGAAAAGGATTAACTAAGCAACTAGGAGCAAAAAGAATTAATTAAAAGCTATTATAAAACTCATTTTAGGCCTAATCCAATTTCTATTAAGAAAATAATTTAAAACTTTTATTAATTATAAATAAAAGTTCATCTAATGGAGTGACAGAAACTAACCTAGAATAACTAATCACAAGTTAAAAATAAATTAATTTACTAATTAATTAATTAGGAAAACAGAACTAGTCAATTAATTAGGATTAATAGGATTCTGTCTAGAACTAATTGTTTATTAATCCTAAAATACCAAAGTTAATTTCTAGGGTTTGGCAATGTCAAAATAAAGTGGTGACAAAAGAATCATGCAAAAATAATTTTTCTAACTAAAGTTATAGCAGATTTGCTATTCTGACTAAAACAATATTAAAGCATTTTTAATTATTTTTAACATAGCTAAATATATGTTTTTCAGAAACTACATAAAATTTGCAATAAAACAAAAAAAGAATCACTCAAAAATATTAAACAGAATAAAAGATATACATTTTTGAAAATTGAAACTATTCGGCTAAAACAGAAAATCAAATAAAAAGAAAAAAGCCTAATGGGCCTAAACTGTGCCCTGTGCGTTAGATAGGCTAAATGGGCCCTAGGTTTAAACTAAACGAACTGGCCTAATAAAATAAAACCTAAACTAAAAATAAAACCGATCGGGCCGGCCGGTTTTCTAACTAAAACCTAACGCTTTGGGCGTTTAATCGGGCCGTCGATCTAAGATCGAACGGGAGGGGGATGCTGGGGCTTACGGACTCATGACGGCGGGCGGCGCGCGGCGATAGTGCGTTAGGGCGTCCAAGGTCATGAAGCTTCATGAAGTCGTCGGGAAGACGCGACGAGGTCGGGGGTGGTTCGTGGTGTTGGGAGGGTCGGGTGGACCAGGGTGGCGCCGGCGGCGACTTTGGCGGCGGGAGGGGTTCGTGTCTCGTGAGCTCGGGAGGAGAGGGAGAGGGGTCCGCGCCGCTAGGGGGGAATGGGTGCGAGCCTCGGCTTTATAGCCTGGGGTTGGGCTCGCCTCGGAAGGGCATCGGGTGGTCGGGGATCCGGATCCTTCGGGATCCGGTGGATCTCCCATGAGTGGCGTGGCGTGGGCGGGGGAAGAAGACGGGCGGGGCCCAAGGGTCGATGAGAGAGAGCGGGAGGAATCGGGCGGTCGATCAAGCCTCGGGGTTTCAAGCGAGGGGGCGCGAGGTGAGCTGGGCTGGCCTGGCTGGCTGGCTGGCTTGGGCAGCTTCACTGGGCCGGGCGCTGGGGCTATGGGGTGAGGCGGCGCTGGCTGGGCCTGGGGTGGCCTGGCTGGCGCCCCTGGTGTTTTTCTTTATTTTTTTAATTAAAACAAAAACAAAAATAAAACCTAAACTATAAATATTTTATATAGGGTATATATATACCAAAATGATCAGGGGAATATTCCCTTTCATTTGAACATTTTTCCAAAGTCAAAATCCAAACTTCATAAAAATCTATTTTTTTCAAATTCAAATAAAATTCAGATTTGAATTCCAAAACTTTTGGCATTGTTTCCTCTGATATTTTGGAGTGTCATGTTTGCTCCTCTCATACTTTTGATCAAGTATTTATCAGCTTAGTTTTTGAATTGTTTCCCACATGCCAAAGTTTGAAATTCAAATTCAAAACTCAACTTGCTCAAACTTCAAAAGACAATCAAATTCAAACAGATGCATAGGATGCTTAGCTATAATTGTAAAACATTCCAAATAGGAAAATTTGGGATGTTACAAACCTACCACCTTAAGATGAATCTCGCCCTCGAGATTTGGGTTGGCTAGCAATAGGTGCGGATGGTCTCGACGAAGATCTTCTTCGCTCCTGTGTGGCTTCTTCCTCGTGTGGTGACTCCACAAAGACCTTGCAAAACTTGATGACTTTGTCTGCGGGTGACTCGCTTGCAGTCTCGAGAATACGGACGGTTTCTCCTTGTAAGTTAGATCACCGCTGCTGTATGGCCTCTAGGGGCACCGTGTCTCTCAACGGAACATCGGACATGTCGGCATGGCACTTCTTCAACCGAGAAACGTGGAAGACATCATGAACTCCGGACAATCCTTCCGCAATTCCAGCTTGTATGCAACTTCTCCACGACGCTCGAGGATTTTGTAGGGCCAATGAATCGGGTGCTAACTTTCCTTGACTCCAAACCTCTTGATCCCACGAAGTGGAGACACACGAAGGTATGCTCGGTCTCCCACTTCGTAAGTCACCTCCTTGCGCCATCGTCGGCATAACTCTTCCGTCACGATCGTGCTATCTTGAGCCGGTCTCGAATCAGCTTGACTTTCTTCGAATCCTTGATAAGATCGGAACCAAAAGTGATCGATCTCCAACACTATCCCACAAAGAATGGTGTCTCGCACCTCCTTCCGTGATAGAGCTTCGAAGGGGCCATCTTCAAACCGGATTGATAACTGTTGTTGTACGAGAACTCTGCAGACGGCAAATTATCATCCCAGCTAGACCCATAGTCTAGCACACAAGCTCTCAACATGTCCTCCGTAATCTGATTGACTCTCTCGGTCTGTCCATCTGTCTCATGGATGAAAAGCTGTATCAATTCCAGCCTCGCACTCCAAAGTTTCATGCAATTGCTTCCAAAACTTTGAGGTAAATTATGCCTCTATCCGACACGATTTTCCTCGAACTCCATGCGCATATACGATCCTGGTCATGTATATCTTGGCCAACTTGGCACTGGTATAGGTAGTCTTCACGGAATGAAGTGAGCTACCTTAGTCAAACGATCAACTACTACCCAGATAGAATCATAACCTGAACGGGTCCCGGTAATCCTGTGATGAAATCCATACCAAGTTTCTCCCATTTCCAATCGGGAATCGGTAAAGGTTGAAGTAACCTCGCTGGCTTCGATGTTCTGCCTTTACACGCTGGCAAACATCGATACGGCTACGTACTCGGCAATGTCCTTCTTCATACCGCCCACCGTAAACTTTGCTTCAAATCCAGGTACATCTTGGTGTTGCCGGGTGAATCGAGTACGGGAATCATGAGCCTCAAGAATTAGCTTCCTGAGCTCGGGATCATTGGGCACATAAATACGATCCTCAAACCATATAGTTTCGTGTTCATCCTTACGGAATCCTTTAGCTTTTCCTTCCTCCATCTTTTGCTTTATCTCATCGATTTCCTTGTCCGACTTCGGCTTCACGAATCCTTTCGGTCAAGGTGGACTGAACTTCCAGGTTGCAACAAATCCTTTCGAACTATCTCCGCCGGAGATCTCGAGGTCATCGACCAACTCCTCGGGTAATCCTCCTGCGTAAGAGTATTCACATAACTCTTACGGCTCAAAGCATCTGCTACAACATTGGCCTTACCGGGTGGTAATGCAGCCTCATGTCGTAGTCCTTTATCAACTCTAGCCATCTCCTCTCGCTCGAGGTTCAATTCCTTCTGCGTGAAGATATATTTCAAACTCTTGTGATCTGATAGACATCACAACGGTTTCCGATGAGGAAATGTCTCTGTGTCTTGAGTGCATGCACTACACCGCTAACTCCAAATCATGCGTGGTATAATTCATCTCATGAGGCCGTAGCTGTCCGGAGGCATAAGCTACAACCTTGCCTTCCTGCATCAATACTCCTCCGAGTCCTTGACGAGAAGCGCCACAATAGACCTGGTATTCCTTATGTATGTCCGCAATATTAACACCGAGCTGTGACCAACCGCTTTCTTCAACTCCTGAAAACTGGCTTCACATTCCTCGGTCCAAACATACTTGGCTTCCTTCTTCAACAGCTCAGTCATGGGCTTGGCAATCTTCGAGAAGTTCTCAATGAACCTCCGATAATATCCTCGCGAGTCCGAGAAAATCTGCGGATCTCCTTGATCGAGGTAGGTGATCGCCAATCGGTGATCGATTCAACCTTGGCGGATCAACTGCTATTCCTTCTCCTGAAATAACATGTCCAAGGAATCCAACTTCCTTCAACCAAAATTCACATTTGCTGAATTTGGCATACAATGATGTTCTCAAGTTTCTCCGTAACTAGACGCAAATGTTCCTTATGCTCTTCCTCGCTCTTGGAGAATATCAATATGTCATCGATGAACACCACGACAAACTTGTCCAAATACTCCATGAACACCTTGTTCATCAAATTCATGAAGTATGCAGGAGCATTAGTCAATCCAAATGACATGACGGTATACTCAGATAAACCATATCCGTGGTGAATGCTGTTTTGGGTATATCCTATTCACGAATTTTCAATCGGTGATACCCCGATCAAGATCGATCTTAGAGAATACCTTGGCTCCAACAAGCTGATCAAACAAGTCATTGATCATCGGCAGAGGGTACTTGTTCTTGATGGTTACTTCGCTCAATGCACGATAATCCACAACCATCCTCAAGCTTCCATCCTTCTTCTCTACCAAAAGAACTGGGCTCCCCAAGGTGATGAGCTTGGACGAATATATCCTTTCTCCAATAACTCATTTATTTGATCCTTGATCTCTTTCAACTCATTCGTGGCATCCGATAAGGTCTCTTGGATATTGGGGCTGTGTCGGCAATAACTCAATCGAAACTCAATGTCTCTGTCCGTGGCATTCCCGGTAATTCCTCCGGAACACATCGGAAAATCTTGCACCACGGCACTTCCTCCCAACAACTCCCGTGAGGGAATGCACCTGATTCTTCATCCGGCTGTGCCGGGCCACATACTTGATCCTCTTCTCGCCCGGGGTGGTGAGCAGAATAGACTTGTCGGCACACCAATGTTCCTTCATACTTTGACAACTAATCCATGCCTAGGATTACATCCAAGGTCTGAGTTTCCAACACTATGAGTTCCACGGAAATTTGTGGTTCCCGATGTTGAGGGTTGCAGGCAACTTAAACCTGCCATCATTTCTCCTCCTCGCGAACCGACGCGAGGGGCTTCTAAGGGTTCTAGTGCGTAATCCGTACTTATCCACAACTACCCTTGATATGAATGAATGCGCTGCACCGTAATCAAAGAGAACCAAACTGAACGTGAATTCAATAAAACTTACCAACCACAAAGTGTCCGGTTGATCATAGACGCTCTCCACGCCGATATGATTCACTTGAGCACGAGGGAAAGGATTGGGCTTCTTCACTGAGCCTCCATTGCCATTCCTGCTCTTCCGCTTGGCCTCCGGCAGTCGGTGGCGAGTGCCCCGCCTTCCGCACTTGAAGCAGTGATGTGGCTCAGATCCTTCTGAGCCGGGCAGAACGGTGCTGATTGCCATTACCATTGCCATTGCCATTGCCATGGCCTGACTTGTTGTCCTGGCTGCGGTTGTTTCCATTTCCACCATGGTTATGACCTCCATGGTTGTGATGGGTGTGCCCTCCCGAGTACGGTGCATAGCGGGCTTCACCGAGCTCCCGAGTTGTGCTTCCCCGGCTGTACTTCCGCTATGCGGCTCTATCTCTGCTGCTGCTTGCCTTCCGTGATGGTGGCCTTGTCTACCAGCTCCCGGTAGTTGTTGAAAGTAGCCACAATAAGCTGCATGCTCAATTCATCATTGAGTCCTCAAGGAACTTCTCCCGCTTGGCGCATCGGCCACATCATCAGGGGCATAGCGAGCAAGCTTGTTGATTCCTCCACGATCGTGCCACAAGACGATTTCCCGGGCGAAGTTGCGGAACTCACGCTTCTTCGCACTCATGGCTCCAGATGAGACATGAGCAAAGGCGAAGGCCTCGCTGGAATTGATCCCAAGTGATGCCACCCAAGGGAAAAGTGGCGGTGTAATTCTCCCACCAAGAAGCTGCAGGTCCATCCAGTTGATGCGCTGCAAAGCGCACCTTCTCAAAGATCGCAGATCCAACGGTGACTAGCTCCTTCCAATCTTATGGAGCCAATCGTCACCACAATCGGCTCAAGTTACTAGAGAACACCATGGATTCAACCTCGTAAATCGAGTCAAGTTGTCCACAAAGGGTGGTGGTGGTGGCGGTGGATTGTTGGCGGTTGTTCGATTCTCAATCGAGCTGCATCAAGGCATTCTCACTGCTTTGAGCAGCTGGGTGAGCTCCGCGGAAACCAAAGGTCACGCCCTGAGGCATCCGGTGTTTTGGAGTGGGTGAGAAGATTAGAATAGAACAATGGTCTATGAGAATAACACTACCCATATGAATGCACAATCATAACACACCAAACATTTATTCATTCCACTCAAACATGGTTCAAACTCGATTACAAAAGCTCAAGACTAATCAAGGAAAACATCGGCCTAACTGATCGAAAAAGTAAAAGATAACATGGTGGTCGACTAAAAGTCTTCATCGCTGGCGCCCTCTTGGGGTTTCCTTCAGGGTACTCCTTCAAATCCTGATCATTACTCACGAGGGTGCTTCATCTCCACTCGCAAAGATCCTCTCCCAAGTCCATCTTCTCCTCAATCGCTGCAAGCTTCATCTTCGTGTCGCCGACTATCTCCATGAAGTCCGTGATTTCTTCCTCATGGCCAAGGAAGTCTCAAGCGTGCCTTCTCCTCCAGCCCAGTCATGGAACAAAGCTTCCGTGTGTCTTCGAAGTTACGGCGAGCCCGAATCTCCTGCTTCTCGAGAAGACACTCCAAGTCCTGGATGTAAGAGAGAGGAATCGCCCTCGATGGTACGGATGATATCTCCATTCCTTGCCCCGCGAGAAACCATGGCGAGGTCTCGAGTGATCGAGCTCGCCCAGATCCTCTCGGAGATGTCCAAGTGCTCGGTAGATCGCCACGCCCCTTCCGATGATCCAGCTTGAACTCGTGAACTCAAAGTTGATAGGCTCCGTGTCCTCCAAAGGTTCTCCCGGATATGCACCTCAATCAGAGCGGTGTCCGCCGGAAGTGCATTAGTGGGTTTCCAAAGGATCGAGGGCGAGCAATCTTTAGCAGCTTCACCATCTGACCAGCTTCCTTCCAAGGGCATCGCCTCATCGGGCCGGCGTAACTCCGTAGCAAACTGGGGTGAACTCGACGCCATCTAGAATGTTGCAAAGGGAGAAGAGTCGAAATAGAACAAGGAAGAATTATAGAATGAAAGGGGTTCAAAGTAAATGGTCTCGCTATGGCTTTCCGATCCTAGGGGTTACGATCCTACGGTCAGCGTGGTACTCGATACCATCTCAGAGCGACCGACCCAAAATCGGTCAAATCTCCGTGGTCTGTATTCATCCCAAGATCATGCCGGTACTCACAAGACATCGATAAAGTAATCAAAGTTCAATCACACCGAATATCATTAATCGATTCTCATATAGAGTCTTTATTACAAGGAATAAATTCGCTCAAGGCCAACTCATGAGAAATAAACTAAAATGCTGCGGAAGCGTCAAGATAAGCGAGTCCATCCGACTCAAAGGGCAATCGCCAAGCGCCGAGCGTAGCCTCACTCCCGATCGAATATATCTCTCGCAACATAATACGCTTGCAGCCATGTAGGTCAGCTTTTGGAATAAGTCGCAAGTCAAGAAGAATAGCAATAATAAAGTTACTAACACTATATGCATTTTGGCTGTGGAGCTCTAAGTTTCATCATTTTGCGAAAAGCCAATTTTATCCTACTACAAAGGACTTATTTGCAAATTACTACAAATTGTTGGTAGTTATTGAGATGGTTCCGCCAACCAATATCTCGCTCCCAAATTATTATTAAGTCATAAACCCTCAAATTAATCCATTAATTTTAGTGTTGAGATATCCGAATACTTCCAAGGTCCAGAGGCTCAAATGTCCGTAATCGGGACACGGCTAATCGATTAGGTTATAACTCTCTGCAGAGGTTTGCGACTTTCCCGCAAGAATCATTCCTCCTTTAAAGTCTTCGCACTTCATGGTGTTTGAAGACGGACGAATGAAACAGGGTCTTCCAAAGAGTTCTTCCGCCACCGCCGTACCCATCCAATCCTACCGCTCGCCTACTTCTCGTAGTACCGCCCAGCCAGCGTCACTACTAGGGTCAACCCAGCCAGAGCCCATAATGGCTTGCGGCTGCATGTAAGCTTCCGGTCATGGGGCATCCATCCTTCTCTTCGTGGCTGGGTGAAGCTTTCCGCAGGATGTCATGGCGCTTCTCCATGCATCCCGCCACCACTGGGTGCTCCAGGTGCCCGCAACCATCCTCCACCCAAAGAGTGATTTTCCAAGTCCATCTTGATCATTGTAGTCCATGGGTTGTCATCATCATTGACTCTCACATCTTGCTTATGAATTACACTCATCCCAAATCCCGCCTCACGAGCATAGCAAAATAACTACTACGCCCCGGGTCATGGTAACAAGGGATTGATTCATCCTACCACATGATACTACTCAAGTTTAATGACTTCAAGATTTCACTACTGCATGCAATGGTGGGGTGGTGACAACTACTAATGCACAAAAACATAGGTATAGAAATAACATGATCAAAACTTGCCTTGCCGATGATCCTCGAAGCTAAAGAGTCGAGTAGCAAGCTTCAGACTCGAAACTCTACCGAGACAAACAATAACACAATAAGCATAAAGTAAGAGGATCACACAAGATAACAATGGTAACATAGCACAACAAAACAATCAAAACCAAATCCAAAAGAAAAACTCAAAGAAACCAATTCAAAGTTTTTCCTACTCCAAACAATAGCAAAAATAGTTTTATATAACAAAATTCCTTAAAATAACCTAATCATGGTTTTAGGTTAACTTAACAGAAAAGGATTAACTAAGCAACTAGGAGCAAAAAGAATTAATTAAAAAGCTATTATAAAACTCATTTTAGGCCTAATCCAATTTCTATTAAGAAAATAATTTAAAACTTTTATTAATTATAAATAAAAGTTCATCTAATGGAGTGACAGAAACTAACCTAGAATAACTAATCACAAGTTAAAATAAATTAATTTACTAATTAATTAATTAGGAAAACAGAACTAGTCAATTAATTAGGATTAATAGGATTCTGTCTAGAACTAATTGTTTATTAATCCTAAAATACCAAAGTTAATTTCTAGGGTTTGGCAATGTCAAAATAAAGTGGTGACAAAAGAATCATGCAAAATAATTTTTCTAACTAAAGTTATAGCAGATTTGCTATTCTGACTAAAACAATATTAAAGCATTTTTAATTATTTTTAACATAGCTAAATATATGTTTTTCAGAAACTACATAAAATTTGCAATTCAACAAAAAAAGAATCACTCAAAAATATTAAACAGAATAAAAGATATACATTTTTGAAAATTGAAACTATTCGGCTAAAACAGAAAATCAAATAAAAAGAAAAAAGCCTATTGGGCCTAAACTGTGCCCTGTGCGTTAGATAGGCTAAATGGGCCCTAGGTTTAAACTAAACGAACCGGCCTAATAAAATAAAACCTAAACTAAAAATAAAACCGATCGGGCCGGCCGGTTTTCTAACTAAAACCTAACGCTTTGGGCGTTTAATCGGGCCGCCGATCTAAGATCGAACGGGAGGGGATGCCGGGGCTTACGGACTCGGACGACGGCGGCGGCGGCGATAGTGCGTTGGGGCGTCCGGGCGTCGGCGAAGCTTCAAGAGTCGTCGGGAAGACGCGCACGAGGTCGGGGGTGGTTCGGTGGTGTTGGGGAGGGTCGGGTGGACTGTGGTGGCGCCGGGGCGACTTTGGCGGCGGGAGGGGTTCGGTGCTCGGTGAGCTCTGGAGGAGAGGAGAGGGGTCCGCGCCGCTAGGGGGAATGGGTGCGAGCCTCGGCTTTATAGCCTGGGGTTGGGCTCGCCTCGGAAGGGCATCGGGTGGTCGGGGATCCGGATCCTTCGGGATCCGTGGATCTCCCATGCAGTGGCGTGGCGTGGGCGAGGGGAAGAAGACGGGCGGGCCCATGGGTCGCTGAGAGAGAGCGGGAGGAACGGGCGGCCGATCAAGCCTGGGGTTTCAAGCGAGGGGGGCGCGAGGTGAGCTGGGCTGGCCTGGCTGGGCCTGGCTGGCTGGGCCGGCTCGGCTGGGCTGGCGCGGGGCTATGGGGTGAGGCGGCGCTGGCTGGGCCTGGGGTGGCCTGGCTGGCGCCCCTGGTGTTTTTCTTTTTTTTTTTAATTAAAACAAAAACAAAAATAAAACCTAAACTATAAATATTTTATATAGGGTATATATATACCAAAATGATCAGGGGAATATTCCCTTTCATTTGAACATTTTTCCAAAGTCAAAATCCAAACTTCATAAAAATCTATTTTTTTCAAATTCAAATAAAATTCAGATTTGAATTCCAAAACTTTTGGCATTGTTTCCTCTGATATTTTGGAGTGTCATGTTTGCTCCTCTCATACTTTTGATCAAGTATTTATCAGGCTTAGTTTTTGAATTGTTTCCCACATGCCAAAGTTTGAAATTCAAATTCAAAACTCAACTTGCTCTGAAACTTCAAAAGACAATCAAATTCAAACAGGATGCATAGGATGCTTAGCTATAATTGTAAAACATTCCAAATAGGAAAATTTGGGATGTTACATCCTAGTACGTAGTACTACGTACTTATCCTGTTTGGGTCTAGGCCTTGCATTGCCATACTTCGCCACACATTTTTACCAAGCTTGCCTAAAGTTTTCAACATGAAAAGAAGATACACTTGCGCACGGCTGTCGCGATCGCACCACACCCTCACACGGCCGCTCCTGCACGCCACGGTCGCACCTCACCCTCACATGCACAGTCGCTCCTGCACGCCGCAAACCCAACCAAGGGAACGAACCCTCACTGACACGTGTTGTCGTATGTGAACAAACCAAACTTAGCCATCCTATCGCTGACACATAATTTTCGTTCATAGAGTATGTTTATCCAACCGCATGTTGGGGAGTATCCGTACGACCCGCAAGCGGTGGTGTTGGGGAAGAAGAAGAGGTGAGGAAGAAGGGTTAGAGACGAGGATATTCATCCAACCGCCGAAATGGCAGATCGACCCAAGTCAGCGATTTGCATAACAATATATGTTTTACACAGCAAAAGATACATAAAACAACAACATAAAGAAAAACTATCATCGCCATGAATGAGACGGCCTCGTCGTCTTTGGATGCCGGCGCGAACCAGCCGTAGTTGCTGACGTGTGTCTCCGCACCATGGTTGTCCTCGGCCACCAGCTACTCATTCACGCGGAGCGTGCGGGCACTCTGCATGGACGAGAGCATTGCCCGGTTCAAGTCGAGGACGTCCGGTTCCGCCTGCAGGAGGGCCTCGATGGCAGTGGCATCCACGCGCTCCGCTGAGTCGAGCCTCCGCCGCCCGTTCAAGTCCAAGACGCTCGTTCCGCCGCAGGAGGGCGCTGGCGAGAGCAGCATCCGCGCTCCGCCGAGTTGAGCCTCTACCGCCCGGTTCAAGTCCAGGACGTCCGGTTCCGCCTGCAGGAGGGCCTCGATGGCAGCGGCATCCGTGCGCTCCGCCTCAAGTTGAGCATCCACCGCCCGGTTCACGTCCACGACATCCGTCCGCCTAAAGGAGAGCCTCGATGGCAGCGGCATGCGCGCGATCCGCGTCGAGTTGAGCCTCCGCCTCCCGGTCCTCCTTTAGTATCGCCAGGTTGAACCGCTGGTCCGCCTGCACCATGAGGGACTCGGACGCAGGCAAGAAGTCGACTTCCATCGTATCATACCCATTGGGGGCCTTCTGCGCCGCAACCTCCGCCATGAACACTGGATCGGCTTCCTCCTCGTCGTAGCTTGGCTCCAGAGAACTCGGGGATTGGCCTGGCGCAAAGCGAGCTTAGGAACAGAGGTCTCTGGTGCCGACTGCCGCCGCGATTTCTGTGCGGCGCCCGCGCCGCCAAGATCTTGTAGTACGATCTTGCGGCGCACTATGGCTTTCCGCAAACTAGGGACGCTTGATGCGGCTAGGGATCGAAAGGTGGGGAAGGCTGAGATTAGGTGTGGTTTTAGGGCGTCGCCGGCGAGGTCGAGCAGCGAAGGTTCCGTGTGAATAGTGGATTCGGTGACGACCGGTCAATCGGTTTTGACGGTACATCGCTTGTCGCCTTTCCTTCAACCCGCATGCTGGACCTCCACGTTGCTTTCATCGAATGGAACACGCTTGCCTTGCGTTTTAAACTGCTTGTGGGACCGCAGTTGAGAGCAAACCGACGTCCTTCCCCCTCCCCTGCCCGCTTCATTTTATGCGGAGTAAATAAAGACAGAGGAAGTATACTACGGATGAGGATCCCCTGACGTGGCCGAACCCATTGAGTAACTGCATGCGGGGCCTAGCAAGCATGGGGTCCGCTAATACGTCCATTTTGCATCATGCTTTTATATCGATTTTTATTGCATTATGGGCTGTTACTTCACATTATGTCACAATACTTATGGCTATTCTCTCTTATTTTACAAGGTTTACATAAGGAGGGAGAATGCCGGCAGCTGGAATTCTGGGCTGGAAAATGAGCAAATATTAGAGACCTATTCTCCACAAATCCAAAAGTCCTGAAACTCCATGGAATATCTTATAATAAAGAATGAAAAATCCTCGCCAAAGATGAAGACCAGGGGGGCCACACCCTGTCCATGAGGGTGGGGGGCGCCCCCCCTACCTCGTGGGCCCCTGGTGGCTCTCCGATGCCCATCTTCTGATATATGAAGTCTTTCTTCGAGGAAAAATAAGAAGCAACCTTTCGGGACGAGACCCCGCCGCCACGAGGCGGAACCTTGGCGGAACCAATTTAGGGCTCCGGCAGAGCTATTCTACCGGGGACACTTCCCTCCGGGAGGGGGAAATCATCGCCATCGTCATCACCAACGCTCCTCTCATCGAGAGAGGGCAATCTCCATCAACATCTTCACCAGCACCATCTCATCTCCAAACCCTAGTTCATCTCTTGTATCAATTCTTGTCTCCAAGTCCGGATTGGTACTAGTAGGTTGCTAGTAGTGTTGATTACTCCTTGTAGTTGATGCTAGTTGGTTTAATTGGTGGAAGATCATATGTTCAGATCCTTTATGCATATTATTACCCCTCTGATTATGAACATGAATATGCCTTGTGAGTAGTTACGCTTGTTCCCGAGGACACGGAGAAGTCTTGCTATTAGTAGTCATGTGAATTTGGTATTCGTTCGATATTTTGATGAGATGTATGTTGTCTAACCTCTAGTGGTGTTATGTGAACGTCGACTACATAACACTTCACCATTATTTGGGCATAGAGGAAGGCATTGGGAAGTGATAAGTAGATGATGGGTTGCTAGAGTGACAGAAGCTTAAACCCTAGTTTATGCGTTGCTTCGTAAGGGGCTGATTTGGATCCACATGTTTCATGCTATATATGGTTAGGTTTACCTTAATACTTTTGTTGTAGTTGCGAATGCTTGCAATAGAGGTTAATCATAAGTGGGATGCTTGTTCAAGTAAGAACAGCACCCAAGCACCGGTCCACCCACATATCAAATTATCAAAGTACCGAACGAGAATCATATGAACGTGATGAAAACTAGCTTGATGATATTCCCATGTGTCCACGGGAGCGCTTTTCCTATTATAAGAGTTTGTCCAGGCTTTTCCTTTGCTACAAAAAGGATTGGGCCACCTTGCTGCACTTTATTTACTTTTGTTACTTGTTGCTCGTTACAAATTATCCTATCACAAAACTATCTGTTAACACTTATTTCAGTACTTGCAGAGAAGACCTTGCTGAAAACCGCTTATCATTTCCTTCTGCTCCTTGTTGGGTTCAACACTCTTACTTATCGAAAGGACTACGATCCCCTATACTTGTGGGTCATCATCCGCCAGTAAGTGACCGAAAGGGAGGGTAAGGTAGGGATACGTATGTGAAAGGAGCTTTCAATGATATAATTTTGACATTATACATCTCATGTACTATTAATCTTGTCAATAGTCAAATGCAGTTTTGAAAAACGCATTAGAGCATGCTTAATAATATAGCCAGTCGATGGCTATAAGGAACTGCCATGTCATCTATAGCCATCATCTATTATATGCACTCATATAGTAGTGTGGGCTATAAGGTTGGCTACTTCCCGCAAAATAATTATAAGGTTGGCTATTGTATTAGTACTTTTTTCCATCTCCTCTCCATCTCTTTCTTCATATTTGTTGTACGTATTTAACTAGGAATGCGTATATATCTAGGCTCTTGCATGAGAGCTCACTCCCCTTACTTTTTCACATCTCTCTCCTCCACATAGGCCCTATATAAATGGAAGGAGGGAGTACGACTATGAGCACTGCATACTCTAGTACAAATGTTGTCAGTACTCCACTAGTACTATTGGACAGGGAGCTTAAAAAAGTTACTATTGGATTGGCTATACGTGGCGAAATCCTAGTAGGAAGAGCATGCGCGAGAACAAGCACATTCACGTGGTTGAAAACAAATTGGAAACCATCTAGAGTACAAATCTAGGAGTATGTACGAATCTAACAATATTGATTGGGTGTGGTTGAATGTTGATACTTTTTTTTATCAAAGTAGAGATACTTTGACTACACATAAAACTTATATGTAAACTAGACAGGATAGGAGGGAGTATATTGTACTTTAAAAAACTAAACGAACATTGAATACCCTTTATATATGATTTGCGGATGCTATGATCACATGTTCAAAATTTTGAATCCGCCTTAGGTATCACACATGCCCCCACTCGTTCTCTCTCGATTTTATCTCGGGGTTCGGAGATCGATTGAAAGAGGACTAGGGTGGGTACAATAAGTTTGTTTCTCTTATGAACATACAATATACTTCCTTTGATCCACACAGACCCCCCCCCCCCCGCGGGTCATTTCTATCATAGAAACAGACCAAACCTTTATCTCCTTGCACAACACGCAATTGATCTCTGAACATCAATTGATCTCGTCAACATGTGTCGGGGCATGCATGAACCGAATGGGATGCCAAAACTAAGACGTGAAGCGACACGTAGTGGAGGCAAAGTGAAACTTCAAACGAACCGTTTGTTTGTATGCATGTCGGACAAATTACAAATAAACATTGGAAATACAAGCATGGTCTAGACCCACATACAAATAAACATTGGAAATACAAGCATGGTCTAGGTCCAAACTTTGGCCACAATCCAAACACACCCCAAAACCCGGCTCGTCGAGGATGCACGGGGCGCCGGGACGCCTCCGCGGAGTGGTGTAGCACGGCCAACTGCATCCTCGGGACCTGAGACCATGCCGGTCGTCTTGCTTTTTCAATGACATGCGTCGATCGCATGTGAGCTAAGGGCATCTCCAATGTTGCCACGACCGCAGCTGACTACCCTGGCACACCAAAAACCCTCGTCCCTCGCACCGTCGCGCGGTGCATTCCCAGCCGGCGCCAGCTGCCCGCATTCATGCCATCCGTCCGTATGCTGTCATTAAGAGGCTCGGTGCCCGAGGAACCAACTCCGGTGACTTAATGACGCACCAGGACGCTTGGCCTCACCGGAATGCACTACTTAAAGCGGCAACGCCCAGCTAACCTCCACACCATAGCGCATCATCCTCCTACCTGGCACCACATCCGCCATGACCGCAAGCATGAACGCTCTGCGGGAGAGCTTGTCTTCGGGGATGGAGCTCGAGCTCGCCACCCACGCTCAAGTCGCCGCACAAGTGGTGGCCACGCTGGCGGTCGACGACGGGAGCACTGCCAGCCACGCGTCCTACTTGCCTCCGTCCAACGTCCGGCACCGCCAAAGTCGGGGACTCCTCCAAGGATGAGTAGGGCATGGGAAGCGGCAGGGCATGGTGTGCCAACTGGTCGGTCTGTCTCCCGTGTTGTACTTTTCCTCGCCGGACCGCACATTCACTTCACGGGTCTTGAACCCCGCCCCCGTACATGGAGATCGCAGATGGAGGACGTCGGTCGCCACCGTAGAATAGGTTTAGGGTCGGGTTTCTTTTATTTTTCTATCCTATAAAACTTCAAAATGTAATGAAAATCTGCCGTGTTTGCATTAATCTCGGCCGGTGTATATGAACTTTCACAATAATATAGTATATTGTAGGAGTACTAGCAAGATGCCCGTTTGTTGCACGGAAAATCAAGATCTTGTGGGAGAAAAGGATGAACGAGGGAAGGCCTTATCTGCAAATGCACATTCACGCATTTCACATTTTTCTACATCTACGGGAACCTACGAAAGGGTTAACATAAATTGCCTCTCTCTCTCTCCTCCCCTAATTTTCATGGTGGTGGGCCCCTCCCTCTCCCAATCTACAATCAACAGCTCACACGTTTCACATTATGTTAATTACGTAACTGGTGTCGGCATTCTGGGAATGGGGGTACCAAGACTTGCCTGCCTGCGGCCTGCGGCGTGGCTCTAGGGGTGGCCCAACACGGCCCATCTTCATCAGTAGAAGCTCAAGACCCTCGCGAGGGGCCAAGCCTCGTGGGGCGGACGACAGGGAGCTTCCTCAGGCACGGCCTCGTCAGGCTGGCTCGCGAGGAGGTGGAGAGATGAAGGCGGGGTACCTCACGAGGTGCCCATGACGCAAGCCATGACGACCAAGGGCGCCAGGCGGGCGCCAGCCCGCGCAGTGTCCTCCTTTCCTCTTTGGTGCAAAGGGAGCAAGCGCAGGCGATAGCATCAAGCAAAGGCATCCGTTTTGGTGCAACAAGACAAAGACCGTCGCAACGGCAGGAAGGAAGTCATCGTGGAGCCCAAGCCGATGTCACCACCAGAGCCTTTGACAGGCGAGGACCAACTTTAGTCAGGATAAGTGTACTAGATGTTCCCATCCAAAATGGCCAATTGTTGGCGCCTTTCCCGCTCAATATTTGGGAAGAGGCCCAGGGCCCTTGCCTATAAATAGGACTAGCCACCCACAGGGTAGGGGCATCCTGAATCAGCAGAGAGAGAGTGACTGAACTCCCCCTAGCAGTTCATCGCACCAGCCAAGAACAGACCCTCGCGAGGCTGTTCTTCCTTGTATTGTTCATCATCAGCCCAAGAGGCAATCCACCACACCACACACTGGAGTAGGGTGTTACACCGCAATGGTGGTCCGAACCAGTATAAACCCTGTGTCTCTTGTGTTGTTCCTTTCATAGTTTAGACCTTAGCGGGGCGGCGAGGTGCAGGTAGGTAGAGGGCGAGATCTCCGCGCGCACCCCAGTGTTCGAACCTAGAGGGTATGCCGGAACCCGAAATCCGACATTTGGCGCGCCATGTAGGGGTGCGCCGGAATTCGCCTTCCGCCGCCCTGTTCTTCGCTGACCATCGCATCCATGTCGACGCCATCGGCCAGCCCTGAAGCGCCGAGCCGCCTCGCTACTCTACTGCTGAGACGGCCCCCATAGGCGGCCGCTTCGCTGCTCCCGTCGCCGCCGCCAAACGCCGCCACCGCTCAAGCGGGAACGAGCAGCAAGCATCGCCCCAAAGATCTCGCTCAGGAGGCGAGACGGCCGCATCGCTACTCCCTCACTCCCCACTGGTTCTTCGCTCTCGCAGACCAGCGCTTCATGGAGGCTCGAGCTGCGCCATCGCAGCAAACGAGCTCATGCGCCATCGACTGCACGACGACGCCCACGAAGAGTGGCTCGACCGCTGCGCCGAACTTGCTCAAGGCCAGGGGCTCCCCAGCGCCGCCCTTCTCGCTGCACGCGCCGCCTCTGCCTCGCTGGGCGATGAAGCTCCAGGGCGCCAGCCGCCTCCCCCAAGAAGGCGCCTGCCCCAAGGCGCATGGCCTGGGCGGAACCCACTCCGTCCGGCGCCAGCAAGCAGCAAGAGCAGAGCTGCCAAGAGGTCCTCGCCTCAAGAAGCTGCCCGAGTGCTCCTCGCACCGCTCGTCACGACCACGCTCCTGCTCCAGCACGCTAAGACCCCGCGCTGCTCCCAGATGCAGCGCATGGGGACCCGCAAGACCAGGCTCTTCGTCATCAGAGGCCTCCCATGGCCACAACAGGCTGCCGCGCCTTCACCATCGAGCTGCGCAGCGTCGCGTGGCCCGGCAAGTTCAAGCCAGACCTGCCTCCTCGCTACGACGGCACGGCCGACCCTGCGGAGTTCCTTCAGCTCTACGAGCTGGGCATCGAAGCCGCCAACGGGGACGAGAAAGTCATGGCGAACTGGTTTCCCATGGCACTCAAGGACGGAGCCCACACTGCTCCTCGAACTCGCTCTCGCACGATCTCCTCCTCGGGACGAGATGCGCACCCGCTTCATCGCCAACTTCCAAGGTACTCGCGACCGCCTCCCGCCGGAGCGACATGCACCGCATCAAGCAGCAGCCGGGAGACCCTGCGTAAGTACATCCAGCGCTTCAACAACGCACGCCTCAAGATTCCCAAGGTGACCGAGGAGGCCATCATCTCAGCCTTCTCCGACGGTGTGCGTGACGTCAAGATGAAGGAGGAGCTGGCGATGCATGAAGATCTGTGCACTTCCTTGGAGCTATTCAACTTGGCGACCAAGTGCGCCAGGGCTGAGGAAGGGCGCCTTTCCCTGCTCGAGCTACCATCCGCAGACCCAGAAGAGAAGAAATCCAAGGCCAAGGACGTGAAGCACAAGGGGGCTGCCGTGCTCGCGGCCGAACCAGACACCAATCGGGGCAGAGATCAGCCCGAGTCTTCCAAGGGCAGTCGGTACTGTGTGTACCACGACCTCCACACCCACAACACCAACGAATGTCAAGAGCTCCGAGCCGTGCGAGAAGGGAGGATCGGCCGACGCCCCGACCGCAACGATCGAGGCTACGGCCGAGGAGGAGGAAGGAACGCAGGACGCTGGGAAGACCGTGGCCCTCGCCAAGGGTGGCGCGACCGACCTCGCGAGGATCGCTGGCAGGATCAGCCTCGCGAGGGAGACTGGAGGGATCAGCCTCGCGAGGATCGTCCGCAAGGAAACGCATGCCTCTCTCCTCTGCCGCCACAACCAAGGAGAAATGAGGACCATCATCAGGACGAGGGGGCTGGGGGCTTCCAGGAGCCGCGCGCGATCGCTTGCATCTTGGGCGGAGCTCAAGCCCCAGCCTCCCAACGCATCTTCAAGCAGTTCGCCAAGAAGTGAATGCAGTCCTCCCAAGCTCGGGCCACACGCCCTCCCGGTGGTCAGCGCGCCATCACGCTCAGCTCAGCGGATCAGCTCAAGTGTGCGGCCACAGCCGAGTCCTCCCGATGCTTTCTTCCCCAATCATCGAGAACGCAAGTCACCAGACCTCATCGACGGGCGGAGCAGGGCTCAATGTCCCGTCCGTGGGACATTCAACAATCTCCAAGTGCCTTACAATCAGCTTCAGCCAACCAAGCCTTTCTCCGGAGTCACCGATGGCTCCACGGTTCTGATTGGGCAGGTCCACCTCCCTGTCACCTTCGGGGCGCGCGACAACTACCGCACCGAGCTCATCGACTTCGATGTCGCCCACATTCGCCTGCCATACAACGCCATCCTCGGGTACCCAGCTCTGGCCAAGTTCATGGCCGTGACTCATCACGGATACAACGTCCTCAAGATGCCAGGAAGCGGCGGAGTCATCACGGTGCCTTGTGAAGAAAGAGACGCGGTGTGCTCCCTGGAGCGAGCTTTTCAAGCCGCATCACTTGAAGGACCAGATCGCAGGAGCGTGAGGCCCCCGAGACCGCCTCCCAAGAAGAAGAAGACATCGCCAGCCCGACCCTTAGGGAGGCAGGCCCCTCGTGGTCCGCGCTGCTCAGGGGCACCTCCTTCGTCAGATAGGAAGGCGCGCCCGACGCCCTCCTCAAGCAAGGCTCGGGGGCTCTCTCCTGGAGGGCCACCGACCTTGCTAAGGTCACGAGGGAGGCACTTGGGCACCACTTGGAGGCGTGCTTCAAAGCATGTTTCCCTCAGGAAGGAGCAAGGCAAGGAGGGCCAAACCCTCAGGAGTTCGTCAGCCAGATCATTCAGGAGCTGCAGGAGTCAAGAGTCATGAGTGGCAGCCGCCGCTTACCCGCCGTAGCTCCCCATCCAGGCGTGGATGGTGGGCTGTGCGTCTGCATCGACATACCAGGGCTCAACCGAGCCGCCTCGCAGAGCGCTTGCCCCTCACGCTGGGCGCCAAGAAGGCCCACCCCACAGCCTACGTCGCATGCCCTACGACATGCCGAACGCGCCGCCACGCACTCAAAGGCCTCATGGGGAGCATCCTGAGGCTCAAGAGGCCAGGCGTTCCGCAGTCCCGGCGGAGATGGAGATGGTCCACGAGGAGCCACTAGCGCCTCCCGAGCCTCCCGGGGCTCCCGGCCTGGGGCTCGTGAAGATCGGCTTCCGCAGCCCACGACGTCCGCTACTTCAACATCCTTCGCCTTCAACGCCATCGGTGACATCCTTCAAGTTTCATTTCCAGCCGGGAGCGCCTGTGGCTGCATTATTCCCAGCCGCGTGGGTCCGCCCTCGCGCGCGTATCCCTTTACTTCATGTTCCTAGCTTACTTTGTTGGGGGCCCCGGCTGCATCATCCCCAAGTCGCCGGGCGCACCCAGCGATGTCCGCCTTCCCGTGATCTATCCAAATGAACCTGCTCCTTCGTGATTAACGTGTTTGACCTAGTTACCGCTCAACTTACACCAACCGATGAAGCTGCTCCCCAACGGCGCGACGCTATGCATGGGTCCGCCCCGCAACGCCGACAAACCTGAATGGCTGAGCTCGCCGCGGTAGCCCGCACAGCGCCACCTCGCCAGCCTTCAAAGGCTCGTCACCCTCCAAAGCAACCAACGGCCGACCGTCGCTTGTCATAGCGGACCCTTGTTCTTCCCTGGTGGGCCCGCAGGATCCCTCAAGGAGCAGCGCCAGCGCAGGCCCTCACGCCGCCTTCTTCACTCGCCCACGCCAACCGCTTGCACGCTAAAGGGGGTACCGAGCATCGCAACTCATGGGCTCCTACCGCCTCTCTAGCCCTCACCCTCCGCCTTGTCCACGGCATCGCGACCGGCATACCAGCGACGGCTGAGACCCGCCGAGGGCCGGACCCGAGGACGTAGAGCAAAAAGGGGAGCAAAGGCGAGAGGGAAGAGGCACGCGGGGACCTCGCCAGGCAACCCCTCGCCTGCCAATGCGCGGACCTAGCGTCGCACCAGGAAGCGGTTCCTGACCCTCGAGATAAGTCACCCTCCAGAAACACTAGCTATCGCAACACCGTCCCCGCACCCAATGCAATCCCGTGCTAGCAACGTCGCACTCCTTTCTCACCGAACGATGGATGCTTGAGTGCTAAAGGGGACCTCCTGAGCATCGCGACTCAGGGGCTCTTACTGGACCCCGGGCCGCTCACCTCCTGGCCTTAACCACGGCATCGCGACCTGGCATACCAGCGACGGCTGAAGCCTGCCTTGGGACTAGGACCTGTCGGCGCAGAGCACCAAGCCCTCGTGAGGTTCGAAAGGAAGAACTAAGCTAAGACGGAATGAGCATCTCGCACTACTTCATGGCAAGGACTATATTAACAAACAGAACCATAGGAACCTTACAAGCCCCCACGGGGCGCACTTTTAGATTCCTCGCAGGGAACAGAGGGAACAGATCCTAAAGAACGCTAACTACACGTGCCTCCGCAAGAGATGCCATCATCAACAATGGGCCATCAAGCACCGGCGCCAACCTCATCCAGATCAGAGGCGGCGGCGGCCTGACGAGCCCGTCCTGCTCCGAGAGCGGCGCAGGCTCGGGGCTCAGAGCTGTCGCCGCCGTCTCGAGAGTCGCAAGAGCTCGGGCGGAGTCGCTGGATCCTCCGACACCTCCGCCGCCGAGGAGCTGCTGAGGAGCGATCGGCGAGCCTGGTCTCGCCATGGCAGGCCCTCACCACCTCTCTCGTGGCAGCACTCCAGCCGCATCCGTCCGCCAAGACCTTGAAGAGCATCATGGAAGCGTCGTCGTACTCTAGGTGGATCGCGAGGGCGCCCCTCATCCTGCAGACCCGGGCGATCTCGCCCCAACCTCGAGTCATGAAGACCTTGCCCGGGGCGACGACCGCGAACTCCGCTTCGGTCGCAAGGGTGTTGCAGCCGGCGTGCTTCAACCAGAGCTCCAAGTATCCCCCCTGCGGCATCACGAAGGCGAAGGAGGGAGGAAGGCTAATCCAAGACTGAGGAGGCATGGCAGCGTGGAGCACAAACTGTCGGGAGGAGCCCTCGGCATGAACTCCAGGAGGGACAACACGCACCGCCGTGACCCGCCGACGCCGACGGCGGCGTCGTCCATGGCGCTCGGCGTCAACTCCTGCAGGGCCCTCAAGGTGGGCGTACAAGGGCAGCGGGAACCCTGGCGGCGGCCGCTCGCACCAAGGCCTCGACACCTCCTGCCGGGCGCCTCATCTCGACAAAGATAGGGCTAGCTGCTTTTTGGCGAAGCGGTCGGGACCTCTCGGGAGCCTTTCCCTTCTCTTCCGTGGAGAACCGGCGGATCGGAGCCATTGCGGCAAGGAGAAGCAAGAAGAGATGGACTGGAAGGGCATGCGCCGTTCCGTACTTATAGCCGGGGAAGGCCAACCGTCGACCTCCACGATCGCAGGTAATCATGACCCGCTTTGCATGCAAGGACTTGTCAATTCGTGCAGTCGCCGAGGCATCGTGGGGAAGCAGGGGCGCCCACGTCCAATCAACCGCCACACGGCGCCCGAGGCAGGCTTGTTATATTCGCGGCGCTTCGCCTTTCCCCTTCGCTTCTCGCTGCCAAGTCCAGCGCCGCTTTGGGCCCGGGCTACTGCCGGTGTTCTCGTGAACGGGGTACCAGACTTGCCTACCGCGCCCGCAGCGTGGATCTGTGGGTGGCCCAACACGCCCATCTTCATCGCAGAATCTCAAGACCTCGCGAGGGGCCAGATTGCGGGCGGACGACAGGAGCTTCTCGCACGGCCTCGTCAGCTAGCTCGCGAGGAGGCGGAGAGATCAAGGCGGGGTACCTCACGAGGTGCCGATGACGCAAGCCATGACGACCAAGGGCGCCAGGCGGGTGCCAGCCCGCGCAGTGTCCTCCTTTCCTCTTTGGTGCAAAGGGAGCAAGCGCAGGCGAGAGCATCAAGCAAAGGCATCCATTTCGGTGCAACAAAACCAAGACCGTCGCAACGGCAGGAAGGAAGTCATCATGGAGCCCAAGCCGACGTCACCACCAGAGCCTTTGACAGGCGAGGACCAAATTTAGTCAGGATAAGTGTACTAGATGTTCCCCACCAAAATGGCCAATTGTTGGCGCCCTTCCCGCTCAATATTTGGGAAGAGGCCCAGGGCCCTTGCCTATAAATAGGACTAGCCACCCACAGGGTAGGGGCATCTTGAATCAGCAGAGAGAGCGACTGAACTCCCCCTAGAAGTTCATCGCACCAGCCAAGAACAGATCCTCGCGAGGCTGTTCTTCCTTGTATTGTTCATCATCAGCCCAAGAGGCAATCCACCACACCACACACTTGAGTAGGGTGTTACACCACAATGGTGGCCCGAACCAGTATAAACCCTGTGTCTCTTGTGTTGTTCCTTTCATAGTTTAGACCTTAGCGAGGCGGTGAGATGCAAGTAGGTAGAGGGCGAGATCTCCGCGCACACCCCAGTATTCAAACCTAGAGGGTCTGCCGGAACCCGAAATCCGACAACTGGGACTACGTAGGTGTAGCATTACTCGTCCTAAAAAACCCAACTAAGCCAACCTCCCAGCATATCGCTCGGGAAAAGACCCGACCTCGCCGTTTTAGTCGGGATTACCGGATTACTAGTAGTAGTATCGATGGATCGCGTGAAGCAACAAGTTTTTTTAGGGGGCGAAGCACCTAGTTTAAAAGGTAAAAAGGCGGTACACTCACAACACCCCTGTCGCGGTCGCATTGCACCCCACACACGTTCGGTCCTGCACACGGCTCACGCAAACGAAACGTGCTTCGGCTTGCCTCTTCACTGACACGTGGGACTGCACTTGGAGAAACCGACCATGCGCCAAACTCCCACCGCCCACCGCGAAAATACTCCCCGCACTCCAAAAATTCCCCAAATCCTAGATTCAACCGCCTTCGCCAACTAGCCAATAATATTCCCCAAACCCCTCCCCCGTCCCCCTCCAATCCATTCGCTCTACCAAAGCCGCCCTCCCCGCCACACAGATACGCCGGCGCCATGTTCGTCGAGGGGACGCACGGCGATCCTCTCGCTCCCACAAGACGCCTCGTAGGTTGTCGCCCTCTAGCTACGCCGCCATCACCGGGCGACGTTTGTGGAGGCGACGGCGGTCAGCGCCGCCACCGGGCGACGTCAGGTGGAGACGACGGCGGTCAGCTTCTCCCACGGCACGCGAATTCTAGACCGAGGCCCGTGCATGTCGGTGTAGCGCTGAATGTTAGCCGATAGACGCTGTTAATCTCACTTGCTTCCAAGTAGTTTACAGTCAATATGCTCTGCTTAAGAAGCTTCCTTGCCCTGTTCTGCACTCAATCTGCTTAGCTGAGATGGCATGCCAGGGCCGATTAGTTGCTAAAATATCCTGCCATGTATTTATTGTGACGTAGATTGCCATGGTCTAGTAGCCAATCTGTTAGGTGAAATAGATCTACACCGTTTTATACTCGATCTTTGTTGCTGCGATGGCCTTCGATAGTTTGATGGCTGTGTGCTCGGCCTCATTGACTGCTGAAACAGCCTGCCATAATTTAGCACTCAAATCTGTTTGCTGAATTAGCTTTACATATATTTCGTTACTTAGATCTGCTCATCCAAATATCTTGCCATAGCTTTAGACATCGACCTAAGTATTTTCTTCTGGACTTCATAAAAAATCATATATGTTTTTCTTGTAATATCTAGTAGAAGAACTAATTTGTATGTCTATGAGATGGACAGGACTTGATAACTTCTCGTCAAGATTCTCCGCCGCATATGTCGAGGGGTTGAAAACTTCATGAACTTTATTAGAGCTGAGTACGGTGGTCCCAAATCAGATGTGCTCGCCTGTAGCAGTTGTATGAATTCAGTTACAAGACCCCAGTCAACTGTGCAAAATCATCTACACTTGTATGGGATGTCGGTCACATATACTAGGTGGGTTTATCATGGTGAAGCTGTGAACGTCAATGTTATTGACTACGTGGAAGCAGCAGATCACCATCTTGATATGCCTGATGCTCAGGTGGAAGAGGAGGAGGAGGAGGAGGAGGTGGCGGAGCCAGTGAGTTTGACCAACATTGAAACAATGCTACAAAATGCTCGTGTATTCCGTGTACTTTCACCCACAGAAGAAATATGGTGGGCCAGGATGTTGGAACAATGCAACATGGCTGTCACCCCAGGAAATAAGCTGTCAGTATTCTCAGCTATGGTCACCTTTCTTCAGGTTAAGACATCTGAGCGGATGACCAACAAATCATTCAATGAGATGTTGGCTGCTTTCCGCAAAGCTTTCCCAGATGCGTCTGAGCTGCCACACACCTACAGTAAAATGAAGAATTTCCTTCGTGCAGTTGGAATTGGATATGATATGATCCATGTTTGTAAGAATAATTGTGTTCTATTCCGGAAGGATTATGTCAACTTAAGTGAATGCCCGAAATGCAAATCATCAAGATGGAAAGATGGCGATGCTGTGAAGAGCATTCCTGGTAATGTTCTGAGATATTTTCCAATTACACCAAGATTGCAGAGGTTGTTTCATGATGCTGAAACAAGAGAGGATGTACTGTGGCATTCTAGGAACCAGGATTTCAGAGATTAGAATGTAATGAGCCATCCATCTCATAGTAGTGAGTGGAAAAGCTTCAATCATAAGCACAAAATGTTTGCTGCTGACCCGAGAAACATTAGAATTGGCTTAGCTTCAGATGGATTTAACCCATTTGGCCACAAGAGCGCCACATATAGCATGTGGCCAGTGCTTGTTATCCTTTACAACCTGCCTCCAAATGTCTGCACCAAAGAATCAAACTACATGATGGCCTTGCTCATCCCAGGTTCAAAAAGTCCTGGAAAGGATTTTGATTTGTTCCCGGAGCCTCTTGTGGAGGAACTTCAACAGCTATGGACGGGTGTTCTTACTCGAGACCTATATAGCAGCCCACCAGCTGATTTCTTTATGCGTGCTATTATAATTTGGTGCATTGATAACCCACAAGTATAGGTGATCGCAACAGCTTTCGAGGGTAGAGTATTCAACCCAAATTTATTAATTCAACACAAGGGGAGCCAAAGAATATTCTTGAGTATTAGCAGTTGAGTTGTAAATTCAACCACACCTGGATAACTTAGTATCTGCAGCAAAGTGTTTAGTAGCAAAAATGGTATGATAATAAAGGTAACGGTAGCAAAAGTAAAGATAAATGTTTTTGGGTTTTTGTAGTAGTTGTAACAGTTGCAACAGAAAAGTAAATAAGCGAAGAACAATATGTGAAAAGCTCGTAGGCAATGGATCAGTGATGGATAATTATGTCAGATGCGATTCCTCATGCAATAGTTATAACATAGGGTGATATAGAACTAGCTCCAGTTCATTAATGTAATGTAGGCATGTATTCCGTAAATAGTCATACGTGCTTATGGAAAAGAACTTGTATGACATCTTTTGTCCTACCCTCCCGTGGCAGCGGGGTCCTAGCGGAAACTAAGGAACATTAAGGCCTCCTTTTAATAGAGAACCAGAACAAAGCATTAGCACATAGTGAATACATGAACTCCTCAAACTACGGTCATCACCGAGAAGTATCCCGATTATTGTCACTTTGGGGTTGTCGGATCATAACACATAATAGGTGACTATATACTTGCAAGATAGGATCAAGAACACACATATATTCATGAAAACATAATAGGTTCAGATCTGAAATCATGGCACTCGGGCCCTAGTGACAAGCATTAAGCATAGCAAAGTCATAGCAACATCAATCTCAGAACATAGTGGATACTAGGGATCAAACCCTAACAAAACTAATTTGATTACATGGTAAATCTCATCCAACCCATCACTGTCCAGCAAGCCTATGATGGAATTACTCATGCACGGCGGTGAGCATCATGAAATTGGTGATGGAGGACGGTTGATGATGACGACGGCGACGAATCCCCCTCTCCGGAGCCCCGAATGGACTCCAGATCAGCTCTCCCGAGAGAGATTAGGGCTTGGCGGCGGCTTCGTGTCGTGAAACGCGATGAAACTTTCTCTCTGATTTCTTTCTTCCCGAGACAGAATATATGGAGTTAGAGTTGAGGTCGGAGGAGGTCCAGGGGGCCCACGAGATAGGGGGCGCGCCCCCCTGTCTCGTGGACAGGCCCTGGGCCCCCTGATGTATTTCTTTCGCCCAATAATTCTTATTTCTTATAAATTCCAAAAAGTGACTCCGTCGATTTCCAGGTCATTCCGAGAACTTTTCTTTTCTACACATAAAACAACATCATGGTAGTTCTGCTGAAAACAGCGTCAGTCCGGGTTAGTTCCATTCAAATCATGCAAGTTAGAGTCCAAAACAAGGGCAAAAGTGTTTGGAAAAGTAGATACGTTGGAGACGTATCAAATCCCCCAAGCTTAAACCTTTGCTTGTCCTCAAGAAATTCAGTTGATAAACTGAAAGTGATAAAGAAAAACTTCTACAAACTCTAATTGCTCTTGTTCTTGTAAACATGAAAAGCCAGCATTCAAGTTTCAGCAAATATTATGAACTAACCATACTCACAATAACACATAGGTCTCACAATTACTCATATCAATAACATTATTAGCTAGCGAGCCATAATAATAAAACTCGGATGACAACACTTTCTCAAAATAGTCATAACATGATATAACAGAATGGTATCTCGCTAGCCCTTTCTGAGACCGCAAAACATAAATGCAGAGCACCTTTAAAGATCAGGGACTGACTAAACATTGTAATTCATGGTAAAATAAATCCAGTCAAGTCATACCCAATATAAACCAATAATAATGAATGCAAATGAGAATGTGCTCTCCAGCGGGTGCTTTTTAATAAGAAGGGTGATGACTCAACATAAAAGTAAATAGATAGGCCCTTCGTAGAGGGAAGCAGGGATTTGTTGAGGTGCCAGAGCTCGGTTTTAAAATAGAGATTGAATAACATTTTGAGCGGCATACTTTCGCTGTTAATGCAACAACTATGAGATGGCTGCACCTTCCATACTACATGCATTATAGGAAGTTCCCAAACAGAATTGTAAAGGTTTATACTTCCCCAACCACCAACAAGCATCAATACATGGCTTGCTCGAAACAACGAGTGCCTCCAACATACAAGAGCCCTGGGGGAGTTTTGTTTAATTATTTTGATTTGCTTTGATCTTTTTGGATCATGGGACTGGTCATCCCGGTTACTGGCCCTTTCTCGTGAATGAGGAGCGGAGTCCACTCCTCTTGAGAATAACCCACCTAGCATGGAAGATATAGGCAGCCCTAGTTGAAACATGAGCTGCTTGAGCATACAAAACAGAATTTCATTTGAAGGGTTGGAGTGTGGCACATACAAATTTAGTTGGAACGGCAGGTAGATACCGCATATAGGAAGGTATAGTGGACTCATATGGAACAACTTTGGGGTTTAAGGAGTTTGGATGCACAAGCAGTATTCCCGCTTAGTACAGGTGAAGGCTAGCAAAAGACAAGGAAGCGACCAACTGAGAGTGCGACAACAGTCGTAAACATGCATTAAAATTAATTCATACCGAGAACAAGCATGAGTAGGATATAATCTACCATGAACATAAATATCATGAAGGCTATGTTGATTTGATTCAACTACATGCGTGAACATGTGCCAAGTCGAGTCACTCAATTCATTCAAAGGAGGATACCATCCCATCATACCACATCATAATCATTCTAATAGCATGTTGGCATGCAAGGTAAACCATTATAACTCATAGCTAATCAAGCATGGCACAAGCAACTATAATCTCTAAATGTCATTGCAAATATGTTTACTTCATAATAGCTGACTCAGGAACGATGAATCATCATATTTACAAAAACAAGAGAGGTCGAGTTCATACCAGCTTTTCTCATCCCAATAAGTTCATCATATATCGTCATTATTGCCTTTCACTCGCATGACCGAACGATGTGTATAATAATAAGAGTGCACGTGCATTGGACTAAGATGGAATCTGCAAGCATTCAACTCAAGAGAGAAGACAAGTAATATGGGCTCTAAATTAAATAAACAATCATGCATATGAGAGCCACTAAGCATTTAATATGGTCTTCTCGAAACCCAAAAGAAAGAAAAGAAATTAAAACTATTTACACGGGAAAGCTCCCAACAAGTAAAAAGAAGAACTATAAATCTTTGTGGGTTTTCATTTTAATTTCTACTACAAGCATGGAAATTAAACTAACTAATTTTTTTTGGTTTTTCTTAAGGTTTATCAAACACACAAGAAGAAAACTAGAAAAAGAAATTTAAACTAACATGGATAATATAATGAAAGAGTATGAGCATCGACGACTAGTGTGTGAACATGAATGTAAAGTCGGTGAGAAATACGTACTCCCCCAAGCTTAGGCTTTTGGCCTAAGTTGGTCTAGTAATAAGGACCACCTGGTTGATATCCGTAAGTGAAACTGGGGTTGTACTGAGATGCAGAGGAAACAGCCTCCTGAGCAGCAGCGTGTTGGCGAGCTGCCTCCATTCCCATCTCATATTCAGTGGCTTCTTCCCTGGTGACAACATATCTTCCTTTTGCCTGATAATCAAAAAGGTAGGGAGCAGGAAGAGTGACAGGGACGACGTTGCGTCTGTCATAGATTAGTCGATAATGGAGGAATTGTTCATTCCTCTCAAGAAAATGATGATGGAACATAGCTTCTTTATCCAAATAAACAGGAGGTAAAATCATATCCCCCTCTCATGGGGCTATATTAAGAAAGTTAGCCACATGGGTTGCATAAATTCCTCCAAATAAATCTCCCTTTCTACTTTTATTCTGCAACCTACGTGCAACTATTGCCCCCAAGTTATAACCTTTATAACCTGACGCAGCACTCTTGAGGACACAAAGATTAGGGGTACACACATACCTCGTCCTTATCATTAATACATCTACCAATAAAGAGAGCAAAGTAATGTATAGCAGGAAAATGAATGCTCCCTATGGTAGCTTGTGCTACGTCCCTAGATTCTCCTATAGTAATACTAGCAAGAAAATCTCTAAATTCAGATTTGGGAGGATCATTAATATTACCCCACTGTGGGAGTTTGCAAGCAGTTGTGAAATCCTCTAAATCCATGGTATAAGATGTATCATAAATATCAAACATGACACTAGGAGAATTACGCGAACAGTTGTATCTAAACCTCTGCACAAAAGAATCAGTCAACTGATAGTACTGCGGACACTTATCTTGTAGTAAGTCCTCCAGCTCGGCATTACACACATATGCGTCAAATTCCTCCTTGAAGCCTGCTTCGACCATAAAATCATCGGATGGCCACTCACAAGCCCATACATTTGCGTCCCTCGGCAGTTCAACATCTTGCTCACATATAGCAATCCTTGGCCCTTTCTTTGCCGAGGAACCACCTTGGTACATTCTTCTTAGCATATTTCTTTTTCTGAAAATTTCTGAAATTTTAGTAAGCTTCAAAATATAAGTGAATAAAACTAAACAAGATTGATAGCAACTACTCCTACAAGTGCCTAGAGCCTATATCATGCATTGGAATTGCTTGGGGCCTCAAAAATTTATCATGCAAGCTCAAGAACATGGTCACCTATGCAGCAAAAATTTGCAATGAATAAAGCATTAGAACAAAAACTAATTGGACCAATGGAGGAGTCACATACCAAGCAACAATCTCCCAAAGCAGTTTTGTGAATGGAGCTTTGAGCAAGGAGATCGAAAATCGCAGCAAAACGAGCTAGAACTCGTGCTTGAGCTGGATGGGGATTTTTTTGGGTGGAAGATGAAGTGTGTGTGTGCAGGAATAAGTGGAGGGGGGCCACCAGGGGCCCACGAGACAGAGGGCGCGCCCTACAGGGGGGGTGCCCTCCTCTCTCGTCGCCTGGTGCTTGGCCCTCCTGCAGTGTTTTCACTGCCTAAAATCCTCAAATATTCCAGAAAAAATCATACTAGATTTGCAGGGCATTTGGAGCACTTTTATTTTTGGACTATTTTTTAATGCACGGATAAATCAGAAAGCAGACGGACAATACTATTTTTGCATTATTTATTCTAAATAACAAAAAGTAAAAGGAGGGTACAGAAGGTTGTGCCTTCTAGTTTCGTCCATCTCGTGATCATCAAAATAAACCCACTAACAAGGTTGATCAAGTCTTGTTAACGAACTCATTCCGAATAACACGGAACTGGAGAAATTTCGAATAACACTAAGTTACCTCAATTGGGATACGAAAATCCCCAACAATAATGATATCATACTTTTTCTTGACAGTAGGGAGAGGAAATTCAAAACCTCCAAAAATAATAGTTGGAACTTTTTCAATAGAGTTGATGCTATGAACTTGAGATTGTTTCCTCGGAAAATGTACCGTATGCTCATTACCATTAACATGAAAAGTGACATTGCCTTTGTTGCAATCAATAACAGCCCCTGCAGTATTAAGAAAAGGTCTACCAAGGATAATAGACATACTATCATCCTCGGGAATATCAAGAATAACAAAGTCCATTAAGATAGTGACATTTGCAACCACAACAGGCACATCCTCACAAATACCGACAGGTATAGCAGTTGATTTATCAGCCATTTGCAAAGATATTTCAGTAGGTGTCAACTTATTCAATTCAAGTCTACAATATAAAGAGAGAGGCATAACACTAACACCGGCTCCAAGATCACATAAAGCAGTTCTAACATAATTTCTTTTAATAGAGAAAGGTATAGTTGGGACACCCGGATCTCCAAGTTTCTTTGGTATTCCACCTTTAAAAGTGTAATTAGCAAGCATGGTGGAAATCTCAGCTTCCGATATCTTTCTTTTATTTGTGATGATATCCTTCATATACTTAGCATAAGGATTTACTTTAAGCATATCGGTTAAGCGCATACGTAAGAAAATAGGTCTAATCATTTCAGCAAAGCGCTCAAAATCCTCATCATCCTTTGACTTGGATGGTTTAGGAGGAAAGGGCATGGGTTTCTGAACCCATGGTTCTCTTTCTTTACCGTGCTTCCTAGCAAAAAAATCTCTCTTATCATAACGTTGATTCTTTGATTGTGGGTTATCAAGATCAACAGAAGGTTCAATCTCTACATCATTGTCTTTGCTAGTTTGACCATCAACATGAACATTATCATTAACATTATCACTAGGTTCATGTTCATCTCCTGATTGTGTTTTAGCATCATAAATAGAAATATTATTGGGATTCTCAGGTGTGTCTACAGTAGGTTCACTAGAAGCATGTAGAGTTCTATCATTTTTCTTCTTCTTCTTTTTAGAAGAACTAGGTGCCTCTAAATTATTTCTCTGAGAATCTTGCTCGATTCTCTTAGGGTGGCCTTCGTGATACAAAGGTTCCCGAGTCATTCTACCAGTTCTAGTAGCCACTCTAACAACAAAGTCATTTTATTATTTAATTCATCAAGCAAATCATTTTGAGCTTTAAGTACTTGCTCAGCTTGAGTAGCAACCATAGAAGCATATTTGCTAACGCGGTGAAGTTCATCTTTAACTCTAGCCAGATTATCACCTACGCGTCCTATATCTCGAAAGCATTATTCTTTAACTCTCTACCAACATAAGCATTAAAACTTTATTGCCTAGCCATAAAGTCATCAAATTCATCTAAGCAAGGGCTATGAAATATAGTAGAGGGTATTTCAACTTTATCATATCTATAGAGAGAATTTACCTTTACTACCTGTGTCGGGTTATCAAGAAAATGTAGTTCTTCAGGCGGTATATTAAGACCATGTATTTCTTCAATAGGTGGTAAATTCTTAACATCTTCAGCTTTAATACCTTTTTCTTTCATTGGTTTCTTTGTCTCTTGCATATCTTCAGGACTAAGAAATAAAACACCTCTCTTCCTCGGAGCAGGTTTAGGAATAGGCTCAGGAGTTGGCTTAATTGGTTCAGGAATTACTTCAGGAACTGGCTCGGGAAGAGTCCAATTATTTTCAGTAGTCAACATATTATTCAATAGTATTTCAGCTTCACGATTGCTTCTTTCCCTGAAAACACAACCAGCACAACTATCCAAGTAGTCCTTGGAAGCATCAGTTAGTCCATTATAAAAGATATCAAGTATTTCATTTTTCTTAAAAGGATGATCAGGCAAAGCATTAAGTAACCGGAGAAGCCTCCCCCAAGCTTGTGGGAGACTCTCTTCTTTGATTTGCACAAAATTATATATTTTCCGCAAGGCAACTTGTTTCTTATGAGCAGGGAAATATTTAGCAGAGAAGTAATAAATCATATCCTGGGGACTACGCACACAGCCAGGAGCAAGAGAATTATACGAAGTCTTAGCACCACCCTTTAATGAGAACGGAAATATCTTAAGGATATATAAATAGCGAGACTTCTCATCATGAGTAAACAGGGTGGCTATATCATTCAACTTGGTAAGATGTGCCACAACAGTTTCAGATTCAAGACCATAAAAAGTATCAGATTCAACTAAAGTAATAATATCAGGATCAACAGAGAATTCATAATCCTTATCAGTAACACAGATAGGTGAAGTAGCAAACGCAGGATCAGGTTTCATTCTAGCATTAAGAGACTGTTGCTTCCATTTAGATAATAATTTCTTAAGATCATTTCTATCATTGCAAGCAAGGATTTCAAGAGCAGCTTTTTCATTCATAACATAACCCTTAGGAACAACAGGTAAAACATAATCATTGCAGGAACCTTCATCATCACTATCATCAATAATAGGTTCTTCAATATTTTCATTCCCCCTAACTCTAGCAAGTTGTTCATCAAGAAATTCACCTAATGGCAAAGTAGTATCACGCACATAAGTAGTTTCATCATGCATAGCAGAAGTGGCATCATCAATAACTTGCGACATATCAGAATTCATAGTAGTAGCAGGTTTAGGTGTAGCAAGCCTACTAATAACGGAAGGAGAATCTAGTGCGGAGCTAGATGGCAGTTCCTTACCTCCCCTCGTAGTTGAGGGCAAAATCTTGGTCTTAGTGTCTTTCAAGTTCTTCATAGTGATCAACAGATATAAATCCCAAGTGACTCAGAGAATAGAGCTATGCACCCTGGCAACGACGCCTGAAATTGGTCTTGATAACCCACAAGTATAGGGGATCGCAACAGCTTTCGAGGGTAGAGTATTCAACCCAAATTTATTGATTCGACACAAGGGGAGCCAAAGAATATTATTGAGTATTAGCAGTTGAGTTGTCAATTCAACCACACCTGGATAACTTAGTATCTGCAGCAAAGTGTTTAGTAGCAAAAGTGGTATGATAATGAAGGTAACGGTAGCAAAAGTAAAGATAAATGTTTTTGGGTTTTTGTAGTAGTTGTAACAGTAGCAACGAAAAAGTAAATAAGCGAAGAACAATATGTGAAAAGCTCGTAGGCAATGGATCAGTGATGGATAATTATGCCGGATGTGATTCGTCATGCAATAGTTATAACATAGGGTGATATAGAACTAGCTCCAGTTCATCAATGTAATGTAGGCATGTATTCCGTAAATAGTCATACGTGCTTATGGAAAAGAACTTGTATGACATCTTTTGTCCTACCCTCCCGTGGCAGCGGGGTCCTAGCGGAAACTAAGGGATATTAAGGCCTCCTTTTAATAGAGAACCGGAACAAAGAATTAGCACATAGTGAATACATGAACTCCTCAAACTACGGTCATCACCGAGAAGTATCCTGATAATTGTCACTTCGGGGTTGTCGGATCATTACACATAATAGGTGACTATAGACTTGCAAGATAGGATCAAGAACACACATATATTCATGAAAACATAATAGGTTCGGATCTGAAATCATGGCACTCGGGCCCTAGTGAAAAGCATTAAGCATAGCAAAGTCATAGTGTCGGTGTCAAAACAGGCGGATCTCAGGTAGGGGGTCCCGAACTGTGCGTCTAGGCGGATGGTAACAGGAGACAAGGGACACGATGTTTTTACCCATGTTCGGGCCCTCTCGATGGAGGTAAAACCCTACTCCTTCTTGATTAATATTGATGATATGGGTAGTACAAGAGTAGATCTACCACGAGATCAGAGAGGCTAAACCCTAGAAACTAGCCTATGGTATGATTGTCATTCGTCCTATGGACTAAAACCCTCCGGTTTATATAGACACCAGAGAGGGTTAGGGTTACATAGAGTCGGTTACAATGGGAGGAGATCTACATATCCGTATTGCCAAGCTTGCCTTCCACGCCAAGGAAAGTCCCATCCGGACACGGGACAAAGTCTTCAATCTTGTATCTTCATAGTCCAGAGTCCGCCAAAGGTCATAGTCCGCCATCCAGACACCCCTAATCCAGACTCCTCAAGAGCCTCGAACCAGGCTTCAATGACGACGAGTCCGACGCGCAGATTGTCTTCGGCATTGCAAGGCGGGTTCCCCCTCCGAATACTTCATAGAAGATTTTGAACACAAGGATAGTGTCTGGCTCTGCAAAATAATTTCCACATACCACGGTAGAGAGAATAATATTTACGAAAATTCAACCTGCTGACGTATTCCGCAGCGTGACATCACACCACGGCCAAGCCTTTATTCGAATTGTTTTTACTGTCCCAGCTCAGCGCACTTAGCAAGGCGGTTTCCTTGGCACGTCTTGTTGAAGCAGAGATCGTGTCCCCTCATTCCGGGATTCTCATCAATACGAGCGTGGATAACCCAATCGTGCCATTAATTTACGGCGCTTGGGAGATAAGCGAGTTTTACCAGGCTGGTGCGGGCACATAGTTCCGTCCGCCCATATAAGGGGATAAGGATCCACCTTTTCCATCTACGCCTTCTTCCTCCTTTGCTTATCCATTTTTGCGCACTCGAGCTCCAGCGCCCAAGTCCGCACATCCCACCTCTACCTTCTCCAGCCATGTCCAGAGCGGGAGGCAAGTGGATGGTCTCCTCCGTCACGGAGGGACACATCAAGAAGCTAAGGGAGGCCAGATACTTGTCTAACGACATCGCGCACCGGCTCCCAAACAAGGGGCAGCTCATCCCCACCCCAGGCCCCATGAGAGGGTGGTGTTCCTCACCCATTTCCTCCGCGGAATAGGTTTCCCACTTCACTCGTTTGTCCGGGGGCGCATGTTCTACTACGGCCTGGATTTCCACGATCTGGCCCCGAACTTCATCCTCAACATCTTGACGTTTATCGTCGTGTGCGAGGCTTTCCTCCGCATCAAGCCCCACTTCGGCTTATGGCTGAAGACCTTCAATGTCAAGCCGAAGGTAGTGGGCGGCCAGCAAGTGGAGTGTGGAGGCGCCATGGTGGGCAAGATGCACAACGTTACATGGCTCGAGGGCTCCTTCGTGGAGACCATAAAGGGGTGGCAATCGGGGTGGTTCTACATCACCGAGCCGCGTGACCCTGAATGGGCAGCGGCCCCCGAATTCGGATCTGGCATCCCCACACGGCTCACCTCCTGGAAAGAGAAGGGCCTGTCGTGGGGTAATTCGGAAGAGCGGACCAGACTCCAAACCTGCGTCCAAGACCTGGTGAACAAAGAGGTTAAACTCGTCAACGTAGTCCAAGTCATGCTCATCCGCCGGATCCTCCCATGTCAACGACGGGCTTTTAACTTATGGGAGTTCAACCAGGCCCAGCACCAAACTCTGACCAGGCTCTTTGACACAACGCACGAGGATGCCTGGAAGGTGCTATTCAAGGGCGTCGAGGTTCCCCCTCCCATCACCGAGGATCGTGGATTCCGCACGAAGCGCCAAGCCAGCGTAGTAAGCTTATTTTACCCTTTTATGGGATACTTGTTTTTCATAGTTTAACTCTATGCAGGATCTAAGCTCCAGTTCCTTTGACAGGAATGGCAGAAGAAGACCGGACAGATCGACTGTCGGGCTCCTTTGCCCGAAGATCCGGCATACGCCCACTTGACGGGGCTGCTGGTCCCGGCACCTTACGTGGTGCCAGAGAAGAAGGCCAAGAAGAAGGCCACGGGAACTCGAAAGAGTTTTCGGCGCCCGGTGGTGCCGGACTCATCGTCCGATGACTCCGAGGCGCACTCCTCCTCCGGAGACGAGGAGGAGGAAGAAGAAGCCTCTCCCCCTCCAGCGGGGGGAGGAATGAAAAGGAAGGCCGCCCCAACTAGGAGGGGGGGGGGACGGAGGGTCCAAGAAGGGAAGGACCCTTCCTCCGGACTACTCCACCAACGCCGATGACGGTGAAGAGGAGTGGCCATCCAGGGCCAAGCCCCTGGCAAAATCGTAAGTATCCGGATACCAGAATAAATTATGGCGTTCCTTTACTGCACAGTATCTTCTGACGCTGAATGTAATCATGCAGTCCGACCGCGGCCCAGCTCGACGCTTCGTCGAGCGGATCCCTGGATTCGTCGGATGTGAATAGCCTTTCGCTTCCGACTGCTACCTCCCCTCGTCCTACGGACGATGCCGAGGTGGAGTCCCAAAAGGGTCCAAGCCAGGAGGAGGTGGTCCTAGAGGCGCGGCAAGGCGACCTCCCGAACTCCAGGCGCAAAGGGGATAAGACCCCCAAGGGCTCCAAGTCCGGCCCTGGGCCGGACACCGCACCGGAACCTTCAACGGTTCCGGAATCCGGCAGGCGGCCCTCTACTAAGAAGGGTAAGCCTACGACGCCGGTGACCTCCGTCCAACCGGGGGCACTCGATAATCTGCTGGAGGTGCTTGAAGGCGCCTCCATCGACGAACCCAGAGGACGTGGACGCCGTCATCGAGGGCGTCGCCCAGGCCGCCGGGGCGGACGCCGAGAAGATCGCCGCCGAGGAGGCCGCCAAGGACGCTGCCGAGGACGCCGCCGAGGGGCCTACCGGGGAGGCCGACAAGGCTGCCGCTGAGGAGGCCGGCAAGGGGCCTGCCGGGGAAGCCGGCGGGGCCGCTGCCGAGGAGGAGGAGGAGGCTGGTGACCGGCCTTCCTCCTCCGCTGCTTCCGGCTCCGGCAAGTACCTGATGGTGAGTGACGACTTGTTCGTCCACCTTCCAGGCGCGTCGAGCACCAGGACACCCGTTGAGGGAGAGGTGTTCGACGACGAGGTGCTTGCCACTGTCGGGCTTGAAGTCATCGACGAGCCAATTGTTGGCGGCGACGGTTCGCATGAAGAGCGGCTCATCCACGTCATGGGCGCCAGCTTACGGAAGCTCCACGCGCTCCACCGCGCCCGCCTGGACAAGGTTAAGTCCAGGACAGCGGTGGTGGAGAAGGCGGAGGCAGACCTCCAGGAGCGCGTTGCCGAGATGCAGGACTGGTTCCGCGAGGCCCACAAGGAGCTCAAGGTTGCTCAGGGCGAGCTGGCCAAGCGCGACGTGGAGCTCACCTTGAAGCTCGCCGACGTCGAGAAATCTCAGGAGACGGCGAAGAACTTGGCTGCGGCCGCCGAAGCTGCCCGCACTCAGCACGAGGCCGCGCTGCACTCCCAGGAGGAGAACCTCGCTACACGCGAGGAGAAGCTTGCCGCCACGCTTCATGGCAAGGATGTAGAGGTGGAGAAGCTTGTCCTGCAGCGGACCAGTGAGCTAGAACAGAGGCACAAAGAGGCACTCAATGCCCAGGCCCAGGTTCACGCCGACAAGGTGGAGGAGCTGGAGGCGAAGCCCGACAGGCTGAAGGAGCAGGCATTGAAGCTGTCCCAAGAGAGGGACACGCTTAACAGTGCTCTGACAGAGGCGCATGGGCGCGGTCGTCAGCAAGGCTGGGGAGCTCTCCGAGGCCAACAACTCCATCAAAGACCTCAAGCTGAAGCTGGAGGGTCTCGAGAAGGTGCCGGAGGAGGCCAAGACCCGAGAGGGGACCCTGGCCAAGGAGCTGGAGGCCGAGAAGGAGTTGCGGACGAACGAGGGCCTCAACTTTGCGGATCATGTGGCAGGCGAGAACCGTTGGCTCGATCGCCTCGCCACCGTCGCCAACCAGGCCACCGCCCATCTGGCCATCATGGGGATGCTGGACATGAGGTACGTCCCAGAGCGGAGCGTGAGCGCCAATTGCAGCCTGACCTTGTTCTTTGAGAAGGTCGTCGGCGCTCTGGAGCGGCTCCACACCAGCCGGGCGGCCTCACTGGCCGACGAGTCCTGGAGGCTTTGCCAGGGCGCCAAGACCAAGGTTCTCACCAAGGTGGCGCACTGGTACCCTGACCTCGACTTCGACGCCGTGCTGGAGAGCTTGCCGGAGGGTACTGACCTCGCGCCGCTCAGGGAGCGCATCAAGCCCATCATCAGCCGAGTCGGCGAAATCCAGAGGGTGGAGGGCCAGTGCCGGGATTAGGCATCCCGTTCTTTGTCGCCGCTGCTGGTTCACAACCAAGACAATGGCTATCTCTAGTTAGAACCGCAGCAACAATTTGATGTAATATAACTCTGCAGCACTTTCAGTATTATGCATGTTATTTTCCTGTTTGATTTTCCTTTGTATGTCCACCCTACGTAACTGGGTAGGCTTTGCTAGCGCGTAAACCTAGGGCGGCGTCTTGGGGACGGATCCCCATTGGCCTGCCGGGCGTGCTTGCTGCAGGGCAAACCACCTTACCGCCCTTAGCGCGGCCGCATGAACTGTCGAGTTTGACTCGAGTCAGCGTCAGGAGCGTTGCTAGGTGCGGAAGGCTACCCCGCCGCTCTTGACGCGGCAGCTTTGAGCTGTTGAGCGGACTCGAAACAGCACAAAGGCGTTGCCAATCGCGGGGGGCCCCTTTGCGTGCAGGTTTCTCATACATAGGCCAGATCTCCGAGGACGATAACCTCAAGTGTAAAAGGAAATAATCCAAGGCTCTGAATAACTTATCTTTTCTTTTGCCGAGCCGGGGTCGTTTCTCCAACCGCCTTCTTCTCCGAAACCCAAAGCGACGAAGAACTGCTAGGCTAACTACCAGACCAGATTCTCACAATTGCGCCCCCTACCTAGCGCGCCAAAGATGTCGGCGTGGAACGACACCTATGGGATCACAAGAATCCCTTCTACGGTTGCCGGGGCGCAGGGTTGCGAGGAGAGCAGGGCTAGTAGACAGCACAAGGATCGTTTACCCAGGTTCGGGCCGCGAGCATGCATAAAACCCTAGTCCAGCTTTGGTGGGTGTATTTCTGAGAGTTCTTGAGCTCTCGAACTAGCTATGGTCAGCGCGTGGTTCGAAAGAGCCGAATCCCTCTCCTGGTCGCCTCGGGCCTCCTTTTATAGGAAAAAGGGGTTGCCACACTGGCACACAGGAGGTGGAAAGGTGTACAGTGTTGCGAGGTTATCCCTCGTATTATAGGACAAGATGCATTTAATGCATCGCTTAGGTGTCCCCTTGCTTTATCGGGGACGGGGGCGAGGCCCGTCCCGTCCATCGCCGCTCCTCCTCGCTTCGACACGCGCCCCGGCCAGCGACGCGTGCGGTGCCATGTAGGCAGGCAGGCAGCTGAGGTGGCGTGGTGGTGGAGCCTTCACGAAGATCTGCATGCCGCCAAGCAGGCGCCTGATGAGTAGGCCTGGGAGCTGCATGTTGCCACGCAGGTGCCCGCCCAGCTGGTTGGGCTGGCAGGTGCATGCGAACGGCGGTGGAAACTTGGTCGTCGTCGGGCCTGGCGGTGGCCCTGCTGGCATCCTTGGTGAGGGCCTTGCCGGGTGGCCCGGCAAGGGTCTTGCCGTGGCGCGCTGTCGTCCCCGGCAAGGGTCTTGCCGGGGGTCTGGTAGCCTTCCTCGGCAAGGATCTTGCCGAGGATCGTCGTCTTCTAATCCTCATCTGATCTTGAATATGTCTTCACAAAGATCTGCATGCCACCACAGAGGTGCCTTCCCGAGCCCTGGCCCCACGTTGTTGACGGTGTTGGTGGTCGTGGGCTCAAGGGTGGCTCGCTCTGTTGGTGTGGGGCGAGCTTTCCCGAGAATGATCTTGCCGGGGCCGCTGAGGTTGCCCCGGCAAGGGTCTTGCCGGGGGAACCTACTTCATCCCTCTGCTCCTTGTGGTCATGGCCTTGGCGTTGCTCTGATTATCTTGGGCTTCGGTCTTACCTTGGCTCACCTCCCCTGCTCTGCTTGGTGTGGTCGTGGGCGCGGCTCTGACTGCCCGTGCACAGGTAAAGGGGTACAAAAGCGCGCCCCTCTTTTTGTACACCGACACCAGGAAACCATCCTGATAATTGTAGCGGGAAAAGGAAGCGTGGCAGGGCAGAAGATAGATTATTGTTTACCTGCAGGTCCACTTTGTGGGACTTGGAGTATTGGAAAGATTTGGATCTGTGGCATAATCTTGATGTGATGCACATCGAGAAAATATATGTGACAGCATTATCGGCACACTTCTTAATATTGAAGGCAAGACGGAAGATTCCTTAATATCTAGGATTGATTTGACACACCTGGGTATCACAAAGGATTTGCGGGTGCAAGATGAAGGTAAACCATGGGATATGGCACCAGCTGTGTACGTCTTAGACAAGGTAAAAAGAAAAGAATTCTGCAAGGTCCTGTAACATGTGAGATTCCCACATGGATTTGCTTCCAACCTTGAAAGGAGAGTTAGTGCAGATGGAGACAAGGTACAAGGGTTGAAAACTCATGACTGCAACGTCCTACTTCAAAGGGTTTTACCTGTTATCCTTAGAGGATTGTTCCGCCCTGACTTATATAGAGCAGTTGCAGAGTTGGGACAATTCTTCAGGGAACTCTGCAGTAGAAATATCAGGATAGATGCTTTGGAGCGTCTTAGAGACAAGATACCAACTATCCTATGCGACCTTGAGAAGATATATCCTCCAGCCTTCTTTGATGTGATGGTGCATTTGGCTGTTCATCTACCTGATAAGGCACTACTTAGAGGTCCAGTACAGTATGGCTGGATGTATCCTATTGAAAGGCGGTTAGGCACTTTCAAGGGCTATGTTAGGAACAGAGCTGGACACGAGGGTTCCATTGCAGAGGCCTACATTGCTACAGAAGCGTTGACATTCTGCTCAAAATACATTGAAACAGCTGATCAGCTTAGCAAAGACGTGGATGAAGACAATCCCGGGCTCAATGTTTTCGATTATTCTGTTCGAGTTACAGGGAAGAGTCGACAAGAGGACAAACCTAAAGATTTGGATAAAATGGTTTGGTATGTGTTGAATAACTGTCCTGAGATACTACCTTATATCAAGTAAGTGCTAAGTACTGCAGCTTATACATCGTAATCTACTAAACTTGTAGCACATTCTTATATATTTAGATGTTTGACGCGATCACTATGTTGTGCAGCATCTACAAAAAGGAGTTACTGCCGCAAAATCCAAGAAACATTGACAAACTGGTTATGGCAGGATTTGAGAAATGGTTCAAGAGCCATGTAAGCTTTTGAATTGCCTTTGTCGCTTTTTTAATATATTGAGTACATAAGATGATCAGCTTGTCTATTTTCTAACCATAGGTTAAGAAGATGCGGGAGGATGGGCAGGCAGTTTATGATGCCCTTTACTCACTAGCAATGGGTCCGGATACTCGGGTAAGACATTATGAATCTTGTGTTTTTGGAGATGTGCGCTACAACACCCTTGCACGAGCAGGAAGACACAAAACAGTGCCATCACGAGCACAGATACGTATGACAAAGAGACAACTGAAATGTATGCTAACATAACAGACATCGTTCAGCTTGCGAGATATCTCCGCTTTCAGGATCATCGGTGTGTGGTTCTTTTGTCTTTGTCGTTGGTATAACCTGTTTTCCGTGATCGCAAAACCCAGAGCTGATGATTATTTCAAATCCATCAATGTCAAGGCGGCGTACTGCACCAACGAGCCTTTTATTTTGGCAAATCAAGCAACACAAATATTTTTCTTGGAAGACACATTTGCACGTAGCGATGACTGGAGAGTAGTGCAAAGGTTTGAGAAGAGGAATTCGTTTCATGAAGTTGCACAACAAGATGATGCTTACATCGCTCCGATGTACAAGATAACACAGATGTTCCTAATATCTTTGAGAACCATCACGCCAATGACGCCGGCGAAAAGATTGCCTGTCGTGATGTGGACATACAAGAGTTGATCAAGAAGAAGCCAACGTTCGAGGACGTTGAGGACGAAGAAGAAGATGACACCATGGGGAATTACGATTCAGACTGATACACATGGCGAAGATGTTGACGCTGCTGCTGCGGATGATGATTACATTGCTTTTGTCGTATTTGCCTGTCAGAAGACTTTTTTTATCTACTATGTGAAATTGTTTTTGCTATGACAACTGAAACCTGATGAACATGTTGTTTTGTATTTTCCTATGAGAACATCACTTGTTATGTATGCTGATTTGTGTTTACTGATTGTATGACGACTAAAACATGATGACATAGTTTGCTGTTGGACTGCAATTTGCTAGACATCTTCGAATGAGAACAAAGCTGACCCGACAGGTCCTCTGCTAATTTATTTATTTATTACCAAAAGGGCCTCTGCTATTTATTTATTTATGAGCAAAAGGGGATACCCCCAGATTCCCGTTAATAGAAATCATTAGATGTTCACAACACTACGCCCAGACTGCTACTACATGTGTTTCATTCATTACTAGTTTCAGCAAAGTGCTCATGTCATAGCCATTGAATACATCACGAAAAGTGCTACATACACTGCAAATAAAGAGACAATCATCCTCTGAGCACATCGATTTTGCCCATTATCTTCACAAGCTCTTTCATCTCCTCATTGTTTGTCAAGGCCGTTCAGCAGCTATTGCTTGGCCATGATCGAGGAACTGCATCTTAACCTTCGCTCAGCATCTTCCTCTTCCGCGCTCCTTCGCCATTTGTCCAACACCCCAACCTGCTGGTATGGGATTCCTCGGCTAACCAAATAATCAGCGTAGTTGCACTCCCCCACATCAGCAACTTCCCAGAAATACAAATCACACGAATCTTCCCTTTTCTGCACGAATCAAATTGGAAGATCATCAACCAAACTATTAAAAAAATCAGCAACTGAAAGCAGTAGAACAACACTTGAACATATTATTACCCCATGATTCGGGCATTTGTAGAAGACTCGACCAGGGTTGAGGATTGTGGTTGAGACACGACGGATGACTCTGCGTGATTTGCAGTAGTGGCACCACACCAACGGCAGCAGGTTGCGCTGAGAAACCGGCTGCGGTGCGCGTGCCGGCGGGGGTGTGATGAGACCCACATGCGATGGTACGGGTGGCGACTTGGCGCATATTTGGTTGTTGCCTCATGAAGAGCAGGTGGTCGAGCAGCCAGGGGACATGGTTGCTATGGCCAAAGCTTCTGATGCTAGGAAGAGTAAGTAGAGAAGAGGAGAAGCGAACGTTGGATATGTCAGTTTCATTACTTGCAGAGTATCATAGCACCATATATAGTCATAGTCTAGGTTTGGATTTGAACCAGCTACAGGAGCACGTCTCTCTTTTTTCTAAAACTCAGCAACGTCTCTTTACTGGTACACTAGCTTGTTCTCAGACGCCTTCTCAAGTCTTTGATTCCTCCACGACATCCGGGACCCACGGAAGGGTCTCAGATTTCGCAAAAAAATGTGCCCCACGACGTGTCGGACCCACCAGCTATCTTCGCATGCAAGGAAGTGCCTCCTTATTACGCACAAAAATGAATACTCCCCGCCACCGGAACCCAAAGATCGTGGGAGGCTGACTTGTGGGCCTACCAAGTTGACGGGGGCGGAGGATTTTTCAACTTAGTCAATATGAACGATTCTAGCTCCAGTTACCGTACGATGTTCATCCAACGGTAGTAGTGCTTCTTCAACCTCTGGTCTTGCTCCAGCCGCCCAAACCAGCGACGGTCGTGCCGCGTGCTCCTGCCTCCCGTGGCCGGCTGTGATGCCGCGGAGGCCTCACCGCCCCCTACTACTCCCACCGCTCGCCAGGCCATCCCTCTACTCACCCACACCCCCTGTTATTCTGCGGCGACGACAGCCTCACACCGTAGCCAAACCAGTGAACCCTCGTACTCCTCTCCGCCTGGGCATCCACTGTCGCGTCTTCCCCGGCTTCACAGTGTCCCCTTCCTACCATCGTCCACCGCCTTGGTGCTCTCAGTGCGGCGTGGTCAATGTGGACAACAACCGACTTCTATCAGAAGAGTACTATACGTGGAGAGGCTAACAGCTGGGTCCACGGCCACAGCCTAGTCTTTTTGTGATTTGCCAAGTAAGTCGCTTTGTCAGGCCTGTTGGGCCGCAAATCTTTCAAGACGAGGAGAGCTTCGTTTTGCTGGCCGAGAAAATGGCCTATCAGTAATGAGAAATGGGTTGTACATTTTTTAAACACATCAAACCGGCAATTAGTTTCAAATTCTTTTTTCATTTCGAGATTTTAAATTGCATTAATTTTTATGCATGGACAATTTGTTGGATTTTATATTGATATACATTTATTTTTAAAATCAGTTTGAATGTGACTCGAAATTTCGGGATTAAAAACAGTTTGGACCGCACCGAAATATGCAAAATTTCGTATAATTTTTTAACCATGGCCACAATATGGGTTGTAATGCTAACAAAAAGAATATGGGCTCCAAAAAAACCTTAAGAATTAGCAAATGGGCTGTAAATTATTAGAAATAATGGCAGATGGGTTGTATGCTGTTTTCCACAGATTTGAGGCTTTCCTAAAAAGGTTGACGACAGCAAAGGATCGTTGGATGTTCATCCAACGTCCCCGTCTTCTTCAATCTCTGCTCTACCTGCTCCAAATGCTCAAACAAGCGCCGCAGACTGCTCGCTCCCTCCTCCCATGGCCGATCAGGTTGCCGGGCAGGCCTCACCGCCGCACCGTACTCCCGTCGCTGGCCTAGCCATCCCTCTACTCACCCACACCTGCTATTATTCTCCGGCGACGGCGTACGAACCAGTAAACCCCCATACAGTCGTACTCCCCTCCGCGTGGGAAACAATTGCCGAGTCTTCCCTACCTCTGTGTCCTTCCCTTCCAAGGCCTCACCGTCGTCCACCGCCCTGGTGCTCTCGGCGCGGCGTGGTCAACATGGTCAAGGAACGACTTACATCGGAAGAGTACTGTATGTGGAGAGGCTGACAGCTGGGTCCACGGCAGCCGCAAGGAAGTGCCTCCTTATTACGTGGAAAATAATTATTCCTCCACCTGACAGCAGGGACCCACCGGACGGGCCACCGTATTTGGCGGAAAAAATGTTTCCACCCTGACTGCTAGGACCCACCGGATGGGCCAACGTATTTTGTGAAAAAAAACGTTCCCCCCGCTGTCAGCTCGGACCCATCGGAGGTGCCTCCTTATTACGCACAAAAAATGAATACTCCCCCTGCTAGTTGGGACCCACCTTGGTGGGAGGCTGACTTGTGGGCATACTAAGTTGACGGGGACGGAGTGCTTTTTCAACTTAGTCAATATGAACGATTCTAGATCCAGTGACCGTACGATGTCCATCCAACGGCTGTAGTGCTTCTTCAACCTCTGGTCTTATTGCTCCAGACGCCCAAAGCAGCGTCGGTCGTGCCGCATGCTCCTACCTCCCGTGGCCGGCTGTGCTGCCGCGGAGGCCTCACCGCCCCCTACTATTCCCACTGCTGGCCGGCTTCCACTGCCACGTCTTCCCCGGCTCCGCATCGTCCCCTTCCTAGGCCTCGCTGTCGTCCACCACCCTGGTCCTTGCTACCTCTTGAGCACTGCGTTGGTTTTCCCTTGAAGAGGAAAGGGTGATGCAGCAAAGTAGCGTAAGTATTTCCCTCAGTTTTTTAGAACCAAGGTATCAATCCAGTAGGAGGCTACGCGCGAGTCCCTCGCACCTACACAAACATATAAATCCTCGCAATCAACGCAATAAGGGGTTGTCAATCCCTACATGGTCTCTTGTGAGAGTGAGATCTGATAGATATGATAGGATAATATTTTTGGTATTTTTGTGATAAAGATGCAAAGTAAAATAAAAGCAACGGAAATAACTAAGTGTTGGAAGATTAATATGATGGAAAATAGACCCGGGGGCCATAGGTTTGACTAGTGGCTTCTCTCAAGAGCATAAGTATTCTACGGTGGGTGAACAAATTACTATTGAGCAATTGACAAAATTGAGCATAGTTATGAGAATATCTAGGTATGATCATGTATATAGGTATCACGTCCGAGACAAGTAGACCGACTCCTGCCTGCATCTACTACTATTACTCCAGACATCGATCGCTATCCAACATGCATCTAGAGAATTAAGTTCATAAGAACAAAGTAACGCTTTAAGCAAGATGACATGGTGTAGAGAGATAAATTCATGCAATATGATAAAAACCCCATCTTGTTATCCTCGATGGCAACAATACAATACGTGCCTTGCTGCCCCTACTGTCACTGGGAAAGGACACCGCAAGATTGAACCCAAAGCTAAGCACTTCTCCCATTGCAAGAAAGATCAATCTAGTAGGCCAAACCAAACTGATAATTCGAAGAGACTTGCAAAGATAACCAATCATACATAAAACAATTCATAAGATTCAAATATTGTTCATAGATAAACTTGATCATAAACCCACAATTCATCGATCTCAACAAACACACCGCAAAAGAAGATTACATCGAATAGATCTCCACGAGAGAGGGGGAGAACATTGTATTGAGATCCAAAAGGAGAGAAGAAGCCATCTAGCTAATAACTATGGACCCGAAGGTCTGAGGTAAACTACTCACACTTCATCGGAGAGGCTATGGTGTTGATGTAGAAGCCCTCCTTGATGGATGCCCCCTCCGGCGGAGCTCCGAAACAGGCCCCAAGATGGGATCTCGTGGGTACAAAAAGTTGCGGCGGTGGAATTAGGTTTTTGGCTCCGTATCTGATCGTTTGGGGGTACCTAGGTATATATAGGAGGAAGGAGTACGTCAGTGGAGCAATGTGGGGCCCACGAGGGTGGAGGGCGCGCCCCCTACCTCGTGGCTTCCTGGAAGCTTCCTTGACGTAGGGTCCAAACTCCTGGATCATGTTCGTTCCGAAAATCATGTTCCCGAAGGTTTCATTCCGTTTGGACTCCGTTTGATATTCTTTTTCTGCGAAACTCTGAAATGGGCAAAAAAATAGCAATGCTGGGTTGGGCCTCCGGTTAATAGGTTAGTCCCAAAAATAATATAAAAGTGAATAATAAAGCCCAATAATGTCCAAAACAGAAGATAATATAGCATGGAGCAATCAAAAATTATTGATACGTTGGAGACGTATCAAGCATCCCCAAGCTTAATTCCTGCTCGTCCTTGAGTAGGTAAATGATAAAAAAAGAATTTTTGATGTGGAATGCTATTTGGCATAATTTCAATGTAACTCTTCTTATTGTGGCATGAATGTTCATATTTGATATGATTCAAGATAAAAGTTTAATGTTGACATAAAAAATATTTCAAGCATACTAACTAAGCAATTATGTCTTATCAAAATAACATAGCCAAAGCAAGTTATCCCTACAAAATCATATAGTGTGGCTATGCTCCATCTTCCCCACACAAAATATTCATATCATGTACGACCCCGGTTTTAGCCAAGCAATTGGTTCATACTTTTAACGCGCTTCAGCTTTTTCAACTCTTACGCAATACATGAGCGCAAGCCATGGATATAGCACTATGGTGGAATAAGGTATAATTGTAGGGGTTATCTGGGAAGACAACAAGGAGAAAGTCTCACATCAATGAGGCTAATCAACGGGCTATGGAGATGCCCATCAATTGATGTTAATGCGAGGAGTAGGAATTGCCATGCAAAGGATGCACTAGAGCTATAAGTGTATGAAAGATCAAAAAGAAACTAAGTGGGTGCGCATCCAACTTTCTTGCTCACGAAGACCTCGGGTATTTGAGGAAGCCCATCATTGGAATATACAAGCCAAGTTCTATAATGAAATTTCCCACTAGCATATGAAAGTGACAAAACGAGAGACTCTCTATTATGAAGATCACGGTGCTACTTTGAAGCACAAGTGTGGTAAAAGGATAGTAACATTGTCCCTTCTCTCTTTTTCTCTCATTTTTTTATTTGGGCCTTTTCTCTTTTTTTTGGCCTCTTTTTTTTAGTCTGGAGACTCATCCCGACTTGTGGGGGGAATCATGGTCTCCATCATCCTTTCCTCACTTGGGACAATGCTCTAATAATGATGATCAACACACTTTTATTTACTTACAACTCATGAATTACAACTAAATACTTAGAACAAAATATGACTCTATTTGAATGCCTCCATGGTGTACCGGGATATGCAATGAATCAAGAGCGACATGTATGAAAGAATTATGAACGGTGGTTTTGCCACAAATACAATGTCAACTACATGATCATGCAAAGCAATATGACAATGATGGAGTATGTCATGATAAATGAAGCGGTGGAAAGTTGCATGGCAATATATATCAGAATGGCTATGGAAATGCCATGATAGATAGGTATGGTTGCTGTTTTGAGGAAGATATAAGCAGGTTTATGTGTGGTAGAGCGTATCATATCACGAGGTTTGGATGCACCGGCGATGTTTGCACCAACTCTCAAGGTGAGAAAGGGCAATGCGCGGTACCGAAGAGGCTAGAAAATTGCAGAAAGGTAAGTGTGCGTATAATCCATGGACTCACATTAGTCATAAAGAACTCATATACTCATTGCAAAAATTTATTATCCCTCGAAGCAAAGTACTACTACGCATGCTCCTAGGGGAAGGGTTGGTAGGAGTTAACCATCGCACGATCCCGACCGCCACACAAAGGAAGACAATCAACAAATATTGCATGCTCCGACTTCGTTACATAATGGTTCACCATACATGCATGCTACGGGAATCACAAACTCCAACGCATGTATTTTTCAATTCCACAATTACTCAACTAGCACAACTATGATATTACCACCTTTATATCTCAAAACAATTATCAAGCATCAAATTTCTCATGATATTAATTAAAGCAAATTGCCATGCTATTTTAAGACTCTCAAAATAATATAAGTGAAGCATGAGAGATCAATAGTTTATATAAAACAAATCCACCACCGTGCTCTAAAAGATATAAGTGAAGCACTAGAGCAAAACTATATAGCTCAAAAGATATAAGTGAAGCACTAGAGCAAAACTATATAGCTCAAAAGATATAAGTGAAGCACATAGAGTATTCTAATAATTTTCGAATCATGTGTGTCTCTCTCAAAAGGTGTGTACAGCAAGGATGATTGTGGTAAACTAACAAACAAAGACTCAAATCATACAAGACATATCATGTGGTGAATAAAAATATAGCTCCAAGTAAAGTTACCGATGGAAGTAGACGAAAGAGGGGATGCCTTCTGGGGCATCCCCAAGGTTTGGATTATTGGTGTCCTTAGATTATCTTGGGGGTGCCATGTGCATCCCCAATATTAGGCTCTTGCCACTCCTTGTTCCATAATCCATCAAATCTTTCACCCAAAACTTGAAAACTTCACAACACAAAACTTAGTAGAAAATCTCGTGAGCTCCGTTAGCGAAAGAAAACAAAAGACCACTTCAAGGTACTGTAATGAACTCATTCTTTATTAATATTGGTGTTAAAACTACTGTATTCCAACTTCTCTATGGTTTATAAACTCTTTTACTAGCCATAGATTCATCAAAATAAGCAAACAACACACGAAAAACAGAATCTGTCAAAAACAGAATAGTCTGTAGTAATCTGTAACTAACGCAAACTTCTGGAACTCCAAAAAATCATCCAAAATAGGACGACCTAGGCAATTTTTTATTGATCAGCAGAAATTGGAATAAATATTTTATCACGTTTTGGTGATTTTTAACAATTATTTTCGTGAACAGAAAGTTTCTGGAATTTTCTAAAAGGTCAAATAACTATCATCCAAGAAGATCCTATATGTTTAACTTGGCACAAACACTAATTAAAACATAAAAACACATCTAACCAGAGGCTATATCAAATATTTATTCCTAAACAGAAGCAAAATAAAAAACTAAAAATAAAATTGGGTTGCCTCCCAGCAAGCGCTATCGTTTAACGCCCCTAGCTAGGCATAAAAGCAAGGATAGATCTAGGTATTGCCATCTTTGGCAGGCAATTCTTCAATAAGACATGTATCATCCTTTAGAGTTTCTTTCCTTTTATTAATTATCAAACTTTTAGGAACAAGATCAAAAAAATCATTTGTAGCAAATGGTTCCTTAATGATAGCAAAAAGATTGGGATTAATACTTATAGATTTAAGATCCGCAGTTTCTTTACTAGAGGATTCACCCTTATTTTTTTGGAACATACATAAGCTTGGCAATTTTAGTTGGAGGACTTGGAGTATTCTTTACCGAATAAAAAGTGGTTCCCAAGTTGGTAATGATACCCTCAAGTTTATCGATTCTAGTGGAATCTTGATTTATTCTTTCATTAACTATGGGTTCCTTCTCCTTAATATTTTTCAAAGTGACTCCTACCTTAGATCCATATTGGGTAATTTGGTTGTGGATCGTTTTATCCAGATTTTCAATTAATTCTACGGTAGCAACTTTATTGTCAATAATTTCAAGTCTTTGCATTACATGCTCCAAAGTTAACATAGTTCCATTAACCAAGAGAGGTGGTGAGCCAAATAAATCTATCATAGCATTATAAGAATCAAAAGTATCGCTACCCAAGAAATTCCCTCCGGTAATGGAATCAAGAATATATCTATACCAAGGATTAGCGCCTACATAAAAATTGCGGAGAAGAACGGAAGTAGATTGCTTCCTTTTAGATTTTCTCCCTCCCTTTATTTAAAATTGAGAACTTCATTTTCAGGAGAAAACATAGAAGATAAAGGACTAGCCATGACGACAAGGCAAGCAAAAGAAAAAGAGGCGAACGAAAAAGAGAGGGCGAATAAAACGGCAAGGGTGAAGTGGGGGAGAGGAAAACGACAGGCAAATGTCAAATAATCTAATGCGGGAGATAAGGGTTTGTGATGGGTACTTGGTATGTTGACTTTTGCGTAGACCTCCCCGGCAACGGCGCCAGAAATCCTTCTTGCTACCTCTTGAGCACTGTGTTGGTTTTCCCTTGAAGAGGAAAGGGTGATGGAGAAAAGTAGCGTAAGTATTTCCCTCAGTTTTTGAGAACCAAGGTATCAATGCAGTAGGAGGCTACGAGCGAGTCCCTTGCATCTACACAAACAAATAAATCCTCGCAACCAACGCGATAAGGGTTTGGCAATCCCTACACGGTCACTTACGAGAGTGAGATCTGATAGATATGATAGGATAATATTTTTGGTATTTTTGTGATAAAGATGCAAAGTAAAATAAAAGCAACGGAAATAACTAAGTGTTGGAAGATTAATATGATGGAAAATAGACCCCGGGGCCATAGGTTTCACTAGTGGCTTCTCTCAAGAGCATAAGTATTCTACGGTGGGTGAACAAATTACTGTTGAGCAATTGACAGAATTGAGCATAGTTATGAGAATATCTAGGTATGATCATGTATATAGGCATCACCTTCGAGACAAGTAGACCGACTCATGCCTGCATCTACTACTATTACTCCACACATCGACTGCTATCCAGCATGCATCTAGAGTATTAAGTTCATAAGAACAGAGTAACGCCTTAAGCAAGATGACATGGTGTAGAGGGATAAATTCATGCAATATGATAAAAATCCCATCTTGTTATCCTTGATGGCAACAATACAATACATGCCTTGCTGCCCCTACTGTCACTGGGAAAGGACGCCGCAAGATTGAACCCAAAGCTAAGCACTTCTCCCATTGCAAGAAAGATCAATCTAGTAGGGCAAACCAAACTGATAATTCGAATAGACTTGCAAAGATAACCAATCATACATAAAACAATTCAGAAGATTCAAATATTGTTCATAGATAAACTTGATCATAAACCCACAATTCATCGATCTCAACAAACACACCGCAAAATAAGATTAAGTCGAATAGATCTCCACGAGAGAGGGGGAGAACATTGTATTGATATCCAAAAAGAGAGAAGAAGCCATCTAGCTAATAACTATGGACCCGAAGGTCTGAGGTAAACTACTCACACTTCATCGGAGAGGCTATGCTATTGATGTAGAAGCCCTCCGTGATGGATGCCCCCTCCGGCGGAGATCCGGAACAGGCCCCAAGATGGGATCTCATGGGTACAGAAGGTTGCGGCGGTGGAATTAGGTTTTTGGCTCCGTATCTAATCGTTTGGGGGTACGTAGGTATATATAGGAGGAAGAAGTACGTCGGTGGAGCAACGTGGGGCCCACGAGGGTGGAGGGCGCGCCCAGGGGGTAGGCGTGCCCCCCTACCTCGTGGCTTCCTGGAAGCTTCCTTGACGTAGGGTCCAAGTCTCCTGGATCATGTTCGTTCCGAAAATCACGTTCCCGAAGATTTCATTCCGTTTGGACTCGTTTGATATTCTTTTTCACTGAAACTCAAATAGGCAAAAAACAGCAATTACGGGCTGGGCCTTCGTTAATAGGTTAGTCCCAAAAATAATATAAAAGTGAATAATAAAGCCCAATAATGTCGAAAACAGAAGATAATATAGCATGGAGCAATCAAAAATTATAGATACGTTGGAGATGTATCAGTGCTCTCGGCGCGGTGTGGTCAATGTGGTCAAGGAACAGCTTCCATCAGACGTGGACTGTACGTGGAGAGGCTGACAGCTGGGTCCATGGCCGCAGCAAGGAAGTGCCTCCTTATTACGCGCAAAATAATTATTCCTTCACCTGATAGCGGGGACCCACCGGACGGGCCACCGTATTTTGCGAAAAAATGTTTCCCCCTGACTGCTGGGACCCACCAGCTACATCTTCGCACGCAAGGAAGTGCGTCCGGGCAAAAACAAAATGATTCGCCCCCTGACTGCTGGGACCCACCAGGTACATCTTCGCTGGCAAGGAAGTGCCTGACAGTCGGGACCCACCTGGTTGAAGCGTACGTAGCGTTGTCATTCTGGTCGCGAACGTGTACGTACATAATCGTCGATGTAGAGGCACGCACGTTTCATAGTAGAGGCGCGCACGTAGCTTGTACACGTACGTAAAGCGGCCAGTGTGCAAGAAAGAAAATACGACCAACTACGTACATACGGGCAGGGTCTCAAATGCCTACTCGCGCATACGTACGGCCAGGGCTCGTGTACATGGCTGGGTCGGAATGGAGAAATAGCGTCGTCGTCGTGTTCATGGGGAGCCAACCAGCTGGGTCGGAACGGAATGCGTCGTCGTGTTCATCAGGAGGGCTTGGATGGAACAGCCGATGGAAACGAGGCCTGGCGTACCAAAGAACGGAGGAAACGGCCTTGTGTTCGACCGGCCATGTTCGAAACGGGATCCTGTCCATCGGGAGGGGTCTGGCGTACCGCAAAACGGAGGAAACGGACCTCCTACGGTCGAAAGGGGGTCCTGTTGATCGGGAGGGGTGAGGTGTACCGCAAAACGGAGGAAACGGACTTGTGTTGGAGCGCTACGGTCGAAACGGGGGTCGTGTTCATCGAGAGGGGTGTGGCGTACCGCAAAACGGGACTCCACGGGATACTGTTCATCTCCACCGTCAACCCCCTCCAGCCTCCACGGGCTACTGTTCATCCACCGTCGACCTCCTCCAGCCTCCACCTGCGATTGTTCATCCACGGGCTCCTGTTCATCCAGCCTCCACAGCACTCTACTCCACCGGCTACTGTTCAACCAGCCCTCTCCACGGGCTCCTGTTCAACCACCCTCCACGGGCTACTATTCATCTAGCCCTCCATCGTCTACTATTCATCCTGCCCTCCACGGGGTGGTCCTATTCATCCTGCCCTCCACGGGGTCCTGTTCATCCAGCCCCAACCGGCTGGAATGATCGGGGTCCTATTCATCTAGAGGCAACGCTACGGGGTCCTGTTCATCCACCCCCACCGGGAACTGTTCATCCAAACCCCCCCAAAGAACGCCACTTTTCATCCAGAGGCAGCATCGATCGGCTTCGATTAGCAGCAGATAGCGAAGAATCGCCGATCGGGTTCGATTAACAGCCATCGATCGATCGCTCGGGTTCAATAACGCGTAGTTCTGCAAAGTGCAATCACTGGGTTCGATTAGAGCCTAACGCCGCACACCACGCAGCAGTACATACGAGAGAAACATGCATCGCTCGGCCCCCGACCACCCACCGTAACCTGGGACTCCCCGATATTTTCCGCGCCCTCGCTTCTACCATGGTTTTTTCCGTCATGGAAGGCCCAAAGAATGTCATGCAGCTGCGTCTCCGGCCCGCCCAGGATGAAAAGCCCATTTTCTGTCATGATTTTTTGTCATAGAAGTAGGACCCCACCACATCTATGATGATACCATGTTTTGTCACAATTATTGTCATAGAAGTGTCATAGGTATGACAGAAAAGATTTTTGTTCGGCCCAAAATGTCAGGGATGTGTCTTTTTTTGTAGTGTGTTTTCATGAAACTATCTATGTATCGGTGTTATAAGCCATGGAGAAGTTATAATACAATAGCTACAATGCAAAAACAAAATGTGAATGGGTTTTCAACAGTACTTAAAGTAGTGATTTGCATTATTATACTAACGGATCTTACCGAGCTTTCAATTGAGTTTTGTGTAGATGAAGTGTTCAAAGATCGAGGTGGTCTCGGTATAAGAAGAAGGAGGAGAGGCAGGAGTTCAAGATTGGGGATGCCCAAGGCACCCCAAGTAAATATTCAAGGAGACTCAAGCGTCTAAGCTTGGGGATGCCCCAGAAGGCATCCCATCTTTCTTCAACAAGTATCAGTATGTTTCGGTTTTCATTTCGTTCATGTGATATGCGTAAATCTTGGAGCGTCTTTCGTGTTTAGTTTTCACTTTTATTTTATGCACCATGCTCGTATGAGATAGTCCATGGTTGATTTATAGAATGCTCTTTGCACTTCACTTATATCTTTTGAGTATGGCTTTATAGAATGCTTCATGTGCTTCACTTATATCATTTGAAGTTTGGATTGCCTGTTTCTCTTCACATGGAAAACCGTTATTTGTAGAATGATCTTTTGCTTCACTTATACTTACTAGAGCATGGTCTTTTGTATAAAGAATTAAACTCTCATCCTTCACTTATATCTATTTAGAGAGTCAACTGGAATTGGTCATTTGCATGGTTAGTCACGAAATCCTACGTAAAACTTGTGGATCACCGAATATGATATGTTTGATTCCTTGCAATAATTTTGCGATATAGAGATGATAATATGTGAGAGGTACTAGTAAATGGTTGTGGTTAGTAAGAATGTTGGTGTTAAGGTTTGTGATTCCGGAAGCATGCACGTATAGTCTCCCGTTATGCTATAAACTTGGAGCATGATTTATTATTTATTCTCTTCCTTATGAGTGGCACTCGGGGATGAGCGATGGTCTTTTCCTACCAATCTACCCCCCTAGGGGCATGCGTAGTAGTACTTTACTTCGAGGACTAATTAACTTTTGCAATAAGTATATGAGTTCTTTATGACTAATGTGAGTCCATGGATCATACCCACTCTTACCTTTCCACAATTTGCTAGCCTCTTTGGTACCATGCATTGCCCTTTCCCACCTCGAGAGTCGGCGCAAACTTCGCCGGTGCATCCAAACCCCGTGATATGATACACTCTAGCATTATTATATCTTCCTCAAAACATCCACCATACCTACCTATTATGGCCTTTCCATAGCCATTCTGAAATATATTACCATGCAACTTCCACCGCTTCCGTTTTGATGACTTGAGCATTCATTGTCATATTGCTTTGCACGATCGTAAGATAGCTAGCATGATATTGTTGGGAAACGTAGCATGCAATTTCAAAAAAAAATCCTACGCTCATGCAAGATATATCTAGGAGATGCATAGCAACGAGATGGGGAGAGTGTGTCTATGTACCCTCGTAGACCGTAAGCGGAAGCGTTTGACAACGCGGTTGATGTAGTCGAACTTCTTCTAGCTCCGACCGATCAAGTACTGAACGTACGGCACCTCCGAGTTCTACACACGTTCAGCTCGGTGATGTCCCTCGTCTTCTTGATCCAGCAAGGCGTCGAGGTAGTAGATGAGTTTCGTCAGCACGACGGCGTGGTGACGGTGATGGTGAAGTGATCCATGCAGGGCTTCGCCTAAGCACTACGAAGATATGACCGTGGGAGTAAATGGTGTAGGGGGGCGGCCACACGGCTATGCAATAGTCTGAGATGTGCTAGAGGCGCCCCCCCCCCCACACACACACACACATATATATATATATATATATATATATATATATATATATATATATATATATATATATATATATATATATATATATATAGGGGGGAGAGGGGAGTCAGCCAAGGGGCGCCCTAGGGTTGGCCGCTGCCCCCTAGGGGCCTTGCCTTGCCCTGCGCCCCCCTTTCCATGTATGCATGAAGGGGAAGGAAAGAGGGGGGGGGGGTGAGGGAAGGAAGTGGAATCCTAATCCACACTTTCCTCTCCCTTCCCCCCTTTCCATCTCCTCCTCCTATAGCCTTATAGGGCGCACCAGCCCCTTGTAGGCTGGTGTGTTCCTTCACAAGGCCCATATGGCCCATAGGTTGTCGGGGGTACCTGAAACACCTTCCGGTGACCCGGTAAGTACCCGATACCCTCCGAAACACTTTCGGTGTCCGAATACCATCGTCCTATATATCAATCTTTACCTCTTGACCATTTAGAGACTCCTCGTCATGTCCGTGATCTCATCCGGGACTCCGAACAACATTCAGTCACCAAATCACATAACTCATATAATACTAAATCGTCATCGAACGTTAAGCGTGCGGACCCTACGGGTTCGAGAACTATGTAGACATGACCGAGACACCTCTCCGATCAATAACCAATAGTGCAACCTGGATGCTCATATTGGCTCCTACATATTCTACGAAGATCTTTATCGGTCGAACCGTTATGACAACATATGTTATTTCCTTTGTCCATCAGTATGTTACTAGCCCGAGATTCGATCGTCGTATCTTCATACCTAGTTCAATCTTGTTACCGGCAAGTCTCTTTACTCGTTCCGTAATACATCACCTCGTGACTAACACCTTAGTCGTTTTCTTGCAAGCTTATGATGTGTATTACCGAGAGGGCCCGGAGATACCTCTCCGATACTCAGAGTCACAAATCCTAGTCTCGATCTATGCCAACTCAACAAACACCTTTGGAGATACCTGTAGAGCATCTTTATGATCACCCAGTTACGTTGTGACATTTGATAGCACACAAGGTATTCCTCCGGTATCCAGGAGTTGCATAATCTCATAGTTGAAGGAATATGTATTTGACATGAAGAAAGAAATAGCAATAAAACTGAACGATCATTATGCTAAGCTAGATGGCTCTTTTCCATCACATCATTCTCCTAATGATGTGATCCCGTTATCAAATGACAACTCATGTCCATGGTTAGGAAACCTTAACCATCTTTGATCAACGAGCTAGTCAAGTAGAGGCTCACTAGGGACACCGTGTTTGTCTATGTATTCACACATGTATTTAGGTTTCAATCAATACAATTCTAGCATGAATAATAAACATTTATCATGATATAAGGAAATATAAAATAACAACTTTATTATTGCCTCTAGGGCATATTTTCTTTAGTCTCCCATTTGCACTAGAGTCAATAATCTAGTCCACATCGCCATGTGATTAAACACCAATAGTTCACACCTTTATGTGATTAACACCCATAGTTCACATCGCCATGTGACCAACACCCAAAGAGTTTACTAGAGTCAATAATCTAGTTCACATTGCTATGTGATTAACACCCAAAGAGTACTAAGGTGTGATCATGCTTGGCTTGTGAGAGAAGTTAGTCAACGGGTCTGCCATATTCAGATCCGTATATATTTTGCAAATTTCTATGTCTACAATGCTCTGCATGGAGCTACTCTATCTAATTGCTCCCACGTTCAATACGTATCTAGATTGAGACTTAGAGTCATCTAGATCAGTGTAAAAGCTTGCATCGACGTAACCCTTTACGACAAACTCTTTGTCACCTCCATAATTGAGAAACATTTCCTTAGTCCTCTAAGGATAATTTTGACCGTTGTCCAGTGATATATTCCTGGATCACTATTGTACCCCCTTGCTAAACTCATGGCAATGTACACAATAGGTCAGGTACACAACATGTCATAATTTATAGAACCTATGGTGAGGCATAGGGAATGACTTTCATTCTCTCTCTATCTTCTGTCGTGTTCGGGTTTTTGAGTCTTACTCAACTCCACACCTTGTAACACAGACAAGAACCCTTTCTTTGACTGATCCATTTTGAACTTCTTCCAAACTTTGTCAAGGTATGTGCTTTGCGAAAGTCCTATTAAGCGTCTTGATCTATCTCTATAGATCTTGATGCCAAATATATAAGCAGCTTCACCGAGGTCTTTCATTGAAAAACTCTGATTCAAGTATCCTTTTATGCTATCCAGAAATTCTACATCATTTCCAATCAACAATATGTCATCCATATATAATATTAGAAATGCTACAGAGCTCCCACTCACTTTCTTGTAAATACAGGCTTCTCTGAAAGTCTGTATAAAACCATATGCTTTGATCACCTCATCAAAGCGTATATTCCAACTCTGAGATGCTTGCACCAGTCCATAGATGGATTGCTGGAGCTTGCACACTTTGTTTGCACCTTGAGAATCAACAAAACCTTCTGTTTGCATCATATACAACTCTTCTTTAAGAAATCCATTAACGAATGCAGTTTTGACATCCATTTGCCAGATTTCATAATCATAAAATGTGGCAATTGCTAACATGATTCGGATAGACTTAAGCATACCTACGAGTGAGAAAGTGTCATTGTAGTCAACTCCTTGAACTTGTCAAAAACCTTTTGTGACAAGTCGAGCTTTGTAGACAGTAACATTACCATCAGCGTCAGTCTTCTTTTTGAAGATCCATTTAATCTCTATGGCTTGCCGATCATCGGGCAAGTCCACACTTTGTCCTCATACATGAATCCTATCTCAGATTTCATGGCCTCAAGCCATTTATCGGAATTTGGGCTCATCATAGCTTCTTCATAGTTCGTAGGTTCGCCATGGTCTAGTAACATGACTTCCAGAACAGGATTACCGTACCACTCTGGTGCGGAACATGCTCTGGTTGACCGACGAGGTTCGGTAGTAACTTGATCTGAAGTTTCATGATCATCATCATTAGCTTCCTCTCTAGTTGGTGTAGGCATCACGGGAACGGTTTTCACTGATGTACTACTTTTCAATTCGAGAGAAGGTACAATTACCTCAGCAAGTTCTACTTTCCTCCCACTCACTTATTTCAAGAGAAACTCCTTCTCTAGAAAGGTTTCATTCTTGGCAACAAGGATCCTGCCTTCGGATTTGTGGTAGAAGTGTACCAAATTGTTTCTTTTGGATATCCTATGAAGACGCACTTCTCCGCTTTGGGTTCGAGCTTATCTGGCTGAAGCCTTTTGACATAAGCGTCGTATCGCCAAACTTTAAGAAATGACAGCTTAGGTTTCTTGTCAAACTATATGGTGTCGTCTCAACGGATTTAGATGGTGCCCTATTTAACATGAAGGCGGCTGTCTCTAATGCATAACCCCAAAACGATAGTGGCAAATTGGTAAGAGACATCATAGAACGCACCATATTTAATAAAGTACGGTTATGACATTGGGACATACCATTATGCTTTGGTGTTCCAGGGTGGCGTGAGTTGTGAAACTATTCCACATTGTTTTAAATAAAGGCCAAACTCGTAACTCAAATATTTGTCTCCGTGATCAGATCGTAGAAACTTTATTTTCTTGTTACGATGATTCTCCACTTCACTCTGAAATTCTTTGAACTTCTCAAACGTTTCAGGCTTGTGTTTCATCAAGTAGATATACCCATACCTACTCAAATCATCTATGAAGGTGAGAAAATAACGATACCCGCCGTGTGCTTCAACACTCATTGGATCGCATACATCGGTATGTATTATTTCTAGTAAGTCATTAGCTCACTCCATTGTTCCGGAGAACGGAGTTTTAGTCATCTTGCCCATGAGGCATGGTTCGCAAGTATCAAATGATTCGTAATCAAGTGATTCCAAAATTCCATCTGCATGGAGTTTCTTCATGCGCTTTACACCAATATGACCTAAACGGCAGTGGCACAAATATGTTGCACTATCATTATCAACTTTGCATCTTTTGGCATCAATATTATGAATATGTGTATCATTATGATCGAGATTCAATAAACATTTTGGGTGTATGACCATAGAAGGTTTTATTCATGTAAACACAACAACAATTATTCTCTGATTTAAATGAATAACCGTATTGCAATAAACATGATCCAATCATATTCATGCTCAACGCAAACACCAAATAACATTTATTTAGTTTCAACACTAATCTCGAAGTTAGAGGGAGTATGCGATGGTGATCTTATCAACCTTGGAATCACTTCCAACACACATCGTCACCTCACCCTTAACTAGTCTCTGTTCATTTTGCAACTCCTGTTTCGAGTTACTAATCTTAGCAACTGAACCGGTATAAAAAACCAGGGGTTACTATGAACACTAGTAAAGTACACATCAATAACATGTATATCAAATATACCTTTGTTCACTTTGCCATTCTTCTTATCCGCCAAATACTTGGGGCAGTTCCGCTTCTAGTGACCAGTCCCTTTGCAGTAGAAGTACTCAGTTTCAGGCTTGGGTCCAGCTTTGGGCTTCTTCCGGGAGTGGCAACTTGCTTGCCATTCTTCTTGAAGTTCCCCTTCTTTCCCTTGCCCTTTTTCTTGAAACTAGTGGTCTTGTTAATCATCAACACTTGAGGCTCTTTCTTGATTTCTACCTTCGCCGATTTCAACATCACGAAGAGCTCGGGAATCATTTTGATCATCCCTTGCACATTATAGTTCATCACAAATTTCTAGTAGCTTGGTGACAGTGACTAGAGAACTCTGCCAATCACTATTTTATCTAAAAGATTAACTTCCACTTGATTCAAGTGATTGTAGTACCCAGACATTCTGAGCACATGCTCACTGGTTGAGCTATTCTCCTCCATCTTGTAGGCAAATTACTTGTCATAGGTCTTATACCTCTCGACACGGGCATGAGTATGAAATATCGATTTCAGCTCTTGGAACATCTCATATGCTTCATGGCGTTCAAAACGTATTTGAAGTCTCAGTTCTGAGCCGTAAAGCATGGCACACTAAACTATCAAGTAGTCATCATATCGAGCTTGCCAAACGTTCATAATGTCTACATCTGCTCCTACAATAGGTCTGTCATCTAGCGGTGCATCAAGGACATAATTCTTCTCTGCAACAACGAGGATAATCCGCAGATCACAGACCCAGTCCGCATCATTGCTAATATCATCTTTCAACTTATTTTTCTCTGGGAACATATAAAAAATAAACGGGGAGCTACATCATGAGCTATTGATCTACAACATAATTTGCAAATACTATCAGGACTAAGTTCATGATAAATTAAGTTCAATTAATCAAATTACTTAAGAACTCCCACTTAGATATACATCCCTCAAGTCATCTAAGTGATACGTGGTCCAAATCAACTAAATCATGTCCGATCATCACGTGAGATGGAGTAGTCATCAATGGTGAACATCTCTATGTTGATCATATCTACTATATGATTCACGTTCGACCTTTCGGTCTCCAGTGTTCCGAGGCCATGTCTGTACATGTCAGGCTCATCAACTTTAACCCGAGTATTCCGCATGTGCAAAACTGTCTTGCACCCGTTGTATGTGAACGTAGAGTCTATCACACCCGATCATCACGTGGTGATTGAACACGAAGAACTGTCGCAACGGTGCATACTCAGGGAGAACACTTATTCCTTGAAATTTAGTTAAGGGATCATCTTATAATGCTACCGTCGTACTAAGCAAAATAATATGCATAAAAGATAAACATCACATGCAATCAAAATATGTGACGTGATATGGTCATCATCATCTTGTGCTTTTGATCTCCATCTCCAAAGCATCGTCATGATCTCCATCGTCACCGGCTCGACACCTTGACATCGTTGCGTCGTGGTCGTCTCACCAACTATTGCTTCTACAACTCTCACTAACGCATAGTGATAAAGTAAAGAAATTACATGGTGTTTGTATTTCATACAATAAAGAGACAACCATAAGGCTCCTGCTGGTAGCCGACAACTTTTACAAAACATGATCATCTCATACAATAACGTATATTGATACGTCTCCAATGTATCTATAATTTTTTATTGTTCCATGCTATTATATTATCTCTTTTGGATGTTTTATATGCATTAATATGCTATTTTATATGATTTTTGGGACTGGCCTATTAACCTAGAGCCCACTGCCAGTTCCTGTTTTTTCCCTTGTTTTAGAGATTCGCGGAAAAGGAATACCAAACTGATTCCAAACGGAATGAAACATTCGTGATGACTTTTCTTGGACCAGAAGACATCCAGAGGGCTTGGAGTACACGTCAGGGAAGCCACGAGGTGGCCACAAGGTCGGAGGGCACGCCCCCACCCTTGTGGGCCCCTCGTGACTCCACCGACCTATTTCTTCCGCCTATATATTCTCAAATGCCCCCAAAACATCCAGGGGAACCACGAAACCACTTTTCCACCGCCGCAACCTTCTGTACCCGTGAGATCCCACCGAGGGGCCTTTTTCGGCATCCTACCGGAGGGGGGTTCGATCATGGAGGGCTTCTACATCAACACCATTGCCTCTTCGATGAAGCGTGAGTAGTTTACCACAGACCTACGGGTCCATAGCTAGTAGCTAGATGGCTTATTCTCTCTCTTTGATTCTCAATACAAAGTTCTCCTCGATGTTCTCGGAGATCTATTCGATGTAATAATCTTTTGCAGTGTGTTTGCCGAGATCCGATGAATTGTGGATTTATGATTAGCTCATCTATGAATATTATTAGAATCTTCTCTGAATTCTTATATGCATGATTTTATATCTTTGCAAGTCTCTTTCAACTATCGATTTGGTTTGGCCAACTACATTGGTCTTTCTTGCAATGGGAGAAGTGCTTAGCTTTGGGTTCAATCTTGGGGTGCTCGATCCTAGTGACAGAAGGGGAACGGACACGTATTATATTCTTGCCATTGAGGATAAAAAGATGGGATTTTCATCATATTGCTTGAGTTAATTCCTCTACATGTCATCTTGCTTAAGGCGTTACTCCGTTCTTTACGAACTTAATACTCTATATGCATGCTGGATAGCGGTCGGTGTGTGGAGTAATAGTAGTAGATGCAGGAAGGAGTCGGTCTACTTGACACGGATGTGATGCCTATATTCTTGATCATTGCCTTAGGTATCGCCATAACTTTGCGCTTTTCTATCAATTGCTCGGCAGTAATTTGTTCACTCACCGTAATAATTTCTATCTTGAGAGAAGACTCTAGTGAAACCTATGGCCCCCGGGTCTATTTTCCATCATATAAGTTTCCAATCTAAAATTTTAGTTTCCTATTTACTTTCTTTGCAATCTTTTACTTCAAATCTCACTTTGCAAATAACCGTGAAGGTATTGACAACCCCTTTATCGCGTTGGGTGCAAGTTGGTGTTTGTTTGTGCAGGTATTTTGTGGCTTGCGTGTTTTCTCCTACTGGATTGATACCTTGGTTCTCAAAAGCTGAGGGAAATAATTTCTCTACTTTGCTGCATCACCCTTTCCTCTTCGAGGGAAAAACCAACGCAAGCTCAAGAGGTAGCAGGAAGATTTTCTGGCGCCATTGCCGGGGAGATCTACGCCAAGCCGAGACACACCAAGTACCCATCATAAACTCTCATCCCTCGCATTACATTATTCGCCATTGGCCTCTCGTTTTCCTCTCCCCCACTTGTAAAATGATTTTTGAAAAGATTCGCCTTTTCTTCGCCCCTCTTCCGTTCGTCTTCTTCGCTTGCCTGTTGTGTGCTTATCCCGCTTCTATGGGTAGTCCTCCCATCCTTGTTAGCACTCCCATAATGAGGTTCTCAACTTTAAACAAAGGGAAGGAGAGAATTTAAAATATGCTTGGTTTAGAATTTGCAATGCTCAAAATAGATCTACTCGAAAGCAATCTACTTCTGTTCTTCTTCGCAATTTTTACGTAGGTGTTACTAATTGGAATAGATATGTTCTAGATACCATTACTAGGGGAAATTTCTTGGGGAGCCATACTTTCGATTCTTACAATGCCATGATAGATTTGCTAGGCCCACTACCTCTTTTGGTTTATGGAACTGTTTTAACCTTCGAACATGTAATGCAAAGTTTGGATTTTATTGAAAATAAAATTGCCTTCATAGAGTTGATTGAAAATTTGGATAAAAAGATTCATAATCAGATTACTCAATATGGATCTAAGGTAGGAGTTACTCTAAAGAATCTGAGGGAAAAGGAACCCATAGTTAATGAAAAGATAGATCAAGATTCTACTAGAATTGGCAAACTAGAAGATATTATTACCAACTTGGGTTCCGTTTTTTCCTCCGTTAAAACTACTCCAAATCTTCCTCCTACGAAGATTGTCAAGTTTACTAATGTTCCTAAAAATAAGGGTGAATATTCTAGTAAAAAATGAAGATCTCAAATCAATTAGTGTTGAACACCCCAATTTTATCGACATTATTAAGGAACCTATTGTCACGAATGAATTTCTTGATTTCTTGCCTAGGAGTTTGACCATTTATAAAATCAAAGAATTTCCTAAGAAGCATAAGTGCGTAATTAAAATTTGCATGCCAAAGATGATAACACTTAGATCTATTCGTGTTTTTATGCCTAGCTAAGGGAGTTAAACAATAGCGCTTGTTGGGAGGCAACCCAATTTTTTGTTTTTGTTTTTGCTTTTTAGGTTCTGTTTTGCAATAAATATTTCAACTAGACTCTAGCTAGATATGATTTTGTGTTTTAATTAGTGTTTGTGTCAAGTAAGACCTTTGGGATAGCTTACGGTAATAGTTGATTAGATCTTGCAAAAATAGAAACTTTTGCGCTCAGTCCCCGAATTGTTTAAAATCACAGAAGCATGATAAAATCCTTAATTTTCTACAGTAGATTGATATACAAATTGCCCAGGCTGTCCTAATTTTTCAGGATTTTTGGAGTTACATAAGTATGCGAACTATACAGATTACCACAGGCTGTTCTGTTTTTGATAGATTCCATTTTTCGTGTTGTTTGCTTATTTGGATGGATCTATGGGTAGTATCGGGGTATGAACCACGGAAAGTTGGAATACAGTAGATATTACACCAACATAAATAAAGAATGATTTTACAACAGTATCAAAAGTGGTGATTTATTTTCTTATACTAACGGAGCTTACAAGATTTTCTGTTGAGTTTTGTGTTGTGAAGTTTTCAAGTCTTGGGTAAGGATTTGATGGACTATGGAATAAGGAGTGGCAAGAGCCTAAGCTTAGGGATGCCCAAGGCAACCCAAGGTAATATCCAAGGACAACAAGAGCCTAAGCTTGGGAATGCCCCGGAAGGCATCCCCTCTTTCGTCTTTGTCTATCCGTAACTATACTTGAGGCTATATTTTTATTCACCACATGATATGTGTTTTGCTTGGAGCGTCTTGTACGATTTGAGTCTTTGATTTTTAGTTTCCAACAATAATCCTTGCCGCACACACCTTTTGGGAGAGACATGCATGAATCGTGATTTATTAGAATACTCTATGTGCTTCACTTATATCTTTTGAGCTGGGGAAATTTGCTCTAGTGCTTCACTTATATCTTTTTAGAGCACGACGGTGGTTTTATTTTATAGAAATTGATGAACTCTCGCACTTCACTTATATTATTTAGAGAGTCTCTAAACAGCATGGTAATTTACTTTGGTTATAAAATTAGTCCTAATATGATAGGCATCCAAGAGGGATATAATAAAAACTTTCATATAAAGTGCATTGAATACTATGAGAAGTTTGATTCCTTATGATTGTTTTGAGATATGAAGATGGTGACATTAAAGTCATGCTAGTAAGTAGTTGTGAATTTGAGAAATACTTGTGTTAAGGTTTGTGAGTCCCGTAGCATGCACGTATGGTCAACCGTTATGTAACGAAGTTGGAGCATGAGAAGTTTTTTGATTGTCTTCCTTATGGGTGGTGGTTGGGGACGAGCGATGGTCTTTTCCTACCAATCTATCCCCCTAGGAGCATGTGCGTAGTACTTTGTTTAGATGACTAATAGATTTTTGCAATAAGTATGTGAGTTCATTATGACTAATGTTGAGTCCATGGATTATATGCACTCTCACCTTTCCGCCATTACTAGCCTCTTTTGTACCGCTCACACTACAAAAAAAAGACACATCCGTGACATTTTGGGCCGAACGAATTTTTTTCTGTCATACATATAACACTTCTATGACGATAATTGTGACAAAACCCGGTATCATCATAGATGTGGCGGGCTCCTACTTCTATGACAAAAAATCATGACAGAAAATGGGCTTTTCGTCCTGGGCGGGCCGGAGACGCAGTTGCATGACATTCTTTGGGCCGTCCATGACGGAAAAAATCGTGGTAGAAGCGAGGGGGAGGAAAAATTCGGGGAGTTGCCGGTTATGGTGGGAGGTCGGGGGCCGAGCGATGCGCGTTTCTCTCGTACACGTGCGAGGAGTTGGCTCTAACTGAACCCAAGCGAGGCGTTGGGCTCTAGCTGAACCCGAGCGATTGCACTGCAGGCTATGTGTTACTGAACCCGAGCAATCGATCGATAGATGTTAACTGAACCCGATGGAGCGATTCCTTCGCTACTGCTGCTAACTGAAGCCGATCGATTGGATGAACAGTGAGTGTTGCGGGGGGTTGGATGAGCGAGGAGCGATGGCGTTGCCTCGGATGAACAGGACCCGTGGTGTGGAGGGCTGGATGAACAGAGAGCGGTCGACGGGTGGCCGTGGAGGGGTGGTTGAACAGACCCCGTGGTGTGGAGGGCTGGATGAACAGAGCGGTGGAAGGGTGCCCGGAGGGTGGTTGAACAAGAGTCGGTGGAGTAGTGCGTGGAGGCTGGATGAGCAGGAGCCCGTGGAGGCTGGAGGAGGTCGACGGTGGCCCGTGGAGGCCGGAGGAGGTCGACGGTGGAGATGAACAGATCTCGTGGAGTCCTGTTTTGCGATACGCCACACCCTCCCGATGAACAGGACCCTGTTTCGACCGTGGCGCCCAACAAGTCCGTTTAAATCCGTTTTGCGGCACGCCACACCCTTCCGACCAACAGACCCCGTTTCGACCGTAGGAGGTCCGTTTAAATCCATTTTGCGATGCGCCACACCCTCCGATCAACAGACCCCGTTTCGACCGTAGGAGGTCCGTTTCTCTGTTTTGCGATGCGCGCACCCCTCCGATGAACAGGATCCCGTTTGAACGTGGCGGTCGAACACAAGGCCGTTTCCTCCGTTGTGCGGTACGCCAGGCCTCGTTTCCATCGCCTGTTCCGTCCAAGCCCTCCCGATGAACACGACCACGCATTCCGTTCCGACCCAGCCGGTGGGCTCCCACGCGTTCCGTTGCCTCCCGATGAACACGACGCATTCCGTTGCCTCCCCATGAACACGACGCATTCCGTTGCCTCCCCATGAACACGACGACGACACTGTTTCTCCGTTCCGACCCAGCCATGTATGTATGCGCGAGTAGGCGTTCGAGAACCTGCCTGTATGTACGTACGTGGCCGTATTTTCGTTCTTGCACCCTCGCCGCTGTACGTACATGTACATGCTACGTGTGCGCCTTTACTACGACACATGCGCGCCTCTACAATGACCAGTATGTACGTACACGTTTGCGACCAGAATGACAACGCTACGTACGCTTCGACCAGGTGGGTCCCGACTGTCAGGCACTTCCTTGCCTGCGAAGATGTAGCTGCTGGGTCCCAGCAGTCAGGGGGGCGAATCGTTTTGGTTTTTTTTTTGCCCGAACGCACTTCCTTGCGTGCAAAGGTGTAGCTGGTGGGTCCCAGCAGTCAGGGGGGAAACGTTTTTTTCATGAAATACGGTGGCCTGTCCGGTGGGTCCCCGCTGTCAGGTGGAGGAATAATTATTTTGATTATACGGAGGCACTTCCTTGTCGGCCGTGGACCCAAATGTCGGCCTCTCCACATACAGTCCACGTCCGATGGAAGTCGTTTCTTGACCATATTGACCACGCCGCCCGAGAGCACCAGGGCGGTGGGCGACAGCGAGGCCTAGGAAGGGGCGACGGGAGCCGGGAAGACGCGGCAGTGGGAGCCAGCGCCGAGAGGAGTACGAGGTTCACCGGTTCGGCTGCGGTGTGAGGCTTGCGTCGCCCGCAGGGCCTGGCAGCGTGGGAATAGTAGGGGCGGTGAGGCCTCAGCGCAGCACATCCGCCACGGGAGGCAGGAGCATGCGGCACGACCGGCGCTGCTTTGGGCGGCTGGAGCAAGAAGACCAGAGGTTGAAGAAGCACTACGGCCGTTGGATGGACATCGTGCGGTCACTGGAGCTGGAATCGTTTATATTCACTAAGTTGACAAAGCCCTCCGTCCCCGTCAACTTAGTAGGCCCACAAGTCAGCCTCCCACCAAGGTGGGTCCCAGCTAGCAGGGGGTATTCATTTTTTGTGCGTAATAAGGAGGCACTTCCGGTGGGTCCGAGCTGACAGCAGGGGGAACGCTTTTTTCGCGAAATATGGTGGCCCGTCGGGTGGGTCCCAGCAGTCAGGAGAAAACATTTTTTTCGCGAAATACTAGTGGCCCGTCTGGTGGGTCCCTGCTGTCAGGTGGAGGAATAATTATTTTCCGTGTAATAAGGAGGCACTTCCTTGCGGCTGCCGTGGACCCAGCTGTCAGCCTCTCCACGTACAGTATTCTTCCGATGGAATTCGGTCGTTGACCACATTGACCACGCCGCGCCGAGAGCACCACGGCGGTGGACGACGGCGAGGCCTAGGAAGGGGACGACGCGGAGCCGGGGAAGACGCGGCAGTGGATGCCCACGCGGAGAGGAGTATGAGGGTTCACTGGTTCGGCTGCGCTGCCGTCGCCGCTGAATAATAGGGGGTGTGGGTGAGTGGAGTGGAGGGATGGCCTGGCCAGCGATGGGAGTAGTATGGGGGCGGTGGGGCCTCCGCGGCAGCACAGCCGGCCACGGGAGGCAGGAGCAGGCGGCACGACCGGCGCTGCTTTAGGCGGCTGGAGCAAGAAGACCAGAGGTTGAAGAAGCACTACTGCCGTTGGATGGACATCGTACGGTCAGTCGAGCTAGAATCGTGCATATTGACTAAGTTGACAAAGCCCTTTTTCCCGTCAACTTAGTAGGCCCACTATACTGGGTCCCAGCTAGCAGGGGGAGTATTCTTTTTTTGGGCGTAATAAGGAGGCACTTCCTTGCGTGCGAAGATATAGCTGGTGGGTCCGAGCTGTCAACGGCGGTAACGTTTTTTCACGAAATACAGAGGCCCTTTCGGTGGGTCCCAGATGTCAGGTGGAGGAATCATTATTTTGCACGTAATAAGGAGGCATTCCCTTGCGTGCGGCCGTGGACCCAGCTGTCAGCCTCTCCACGTACAGTCCACTTCCGATGGATGTCGTTCATTGACCACGTTGACCAGGCTGCGCCGAGAGCGCCAGGGCAGTGGACGACGGCGAGGCCTAGGAAGGGAACGACACGGACCCAGGGAATACTCGACAATTGTTTCCCACGCGGAGGAGTACGAGGTTTACTGGTTCGTCTGCTGTCGCCGGAGAATAACAGCATGTGTGGGTGAGTAGAGGGATGGCTAGGCCAGCGATGGGAGTGCGGTGGGGCGGTGAGGCCTGCGCGGCAGCACAGCCGGCCGCGGGGAGGAGGGAGTAGGCAGTCTCGCTGGCTCTTGTTTGAGCGGCTGGAGCAGGAAGAGCAGAGATTGAATAAGCACGACGGTCGTTGGATGGACATCCAACAATATACATGCCATCTGTGGAAAGCCTCAAATCTGTGGAAAACAGCATATAGCCTGCCATTATTTCAAATAGTTTACAGCCCATTTGCTAATTCTTACGGGTTTTTTGGAGCCCATATTCTTTTTGTTAGCATTACAGCCCATATTGTGGCCATGGTTAAAAAATTATACGAAATTTTGCATATGTCGGTGCGGTCTGAACTGTTTTTAATCCCGAAATTTCGAGTCACATTCAGACTGATTTTAAAAATAAATGTATATCAATATAAAATCCGATAAATTGTCCATGCATAAAAATCAATGCAATTTAAAATCTTGAAATGAAAAAAAGATATTTGAAACTAATTGCCGGTTTGATGTGTTTTAAAAATGTACAACCCATTTCTCATTACCGATAGGACATTTTCTCGGCCAGCCGAATGAAGCTCTCCTCGTCTTGAAAGATTTGTAGCCCAACAGGCCTGATAAAGTGACTTACTTGACAAATCACAAAAAAACTGGGCTAGCCATTTTCAAAAAGAAAAAAAACTACTGGGCTGGTCTGTGGTAAACATAAAAGAAAAGGCTGTCTAGACAGGCCAGAGTGTCCTGCACAGCCCACTTCACACCCTGCTTCCGTCTCAAAAACAAATTAGATAAATGCCACTCCAATTATGGCGATTCATAAAAATGCCACTGCGATTTCCAAACTGTGAAAAATGCCACTGCAATTTTTGCAAACTTTGAAAAACGCCACTGCAGTTTGCAAACTTTGGAAAACGCCACTCCAGACTTCAAAAAATGCCACTAGAAATGGCATTTTTCAAAGTTTGGAAATTGCAGTGGCATTTCTCTGAGGCATTTATCAAATTAACCCAAAACAAAAATAACTGGGGGAGCTGCTGGGTCCCTGGTGTCAGCCGCTCGTCGTGCAATTCTCTCGTTTATTGACTACGTTGACAATGGCATGGGACCTAGATGTCAGAAATCCACTAGGAGGAGCCATTTTTTTATTGGCTTGAAATAAGGAGGCACTTGCTTGCGTACTGCAATGACCTTGGCGGGTCCCTGCGGTCATCCTCTCCACGTACAATCATCTCGTGATTGTGTACGCGTCAACTTGCTAGGCCCACAAGTCAGCCTCTAAATCCGTGGAGGACAAATACAACCCATTTAAAAAAATAACAGCCCATTCCGTATGTTCAAACGGAAAGTTCAACATTCAGAGCAAAGTAACAGGTCTGATCCACATATAGAGTACTGAACTTCCACGTTGACAACCATCATAGCCAAGTTAACTATCTACTCCCACTAGACAAGTACTAACTTACTCTTAGCTAACTAGACAATGCCGGCGGTACACGCTAAACGCCGGCACCGGCGTCCTGCGCCTCGCCTTGGACTTGCCAGAGGTGTGATAGGGCGAGTTGCTCACGCGCGTTGGCCCTTTCCATGCCGGCGTGGTCCACCGAAGCTTCGGCTTCCAAGCGGGAAACCCACTTGACGAGCTGGTAGTAAAAATCGGCGTCGCGAACGCGTGCGTGCCCGACAGCCTCCAGGGCTATTTGCTGGGCGCCTACCTCCACGTAGTCGGCCCAGTTGCGGGCGCTCTGCTCACGACTCAGAGCGTCGGTGCGCTGCTGCTCCATGTCCCGCTGGCGGCGCAAATCAGCGATATGCTGCTCCTCCGCCAGGCGGTTGCGCTCCAACAACTCCTGCTCCTCCGCCATGCGGTCGCGCTCCAACAACTCCTCGATCTGCGCATTACCATCTAAAGACAGATAGAATGCCTCCTCCCTCCGACTGCCTTCCGGTGAAAAACCGAACACTAGGTCCGGCGGTGACCGCCTCTGGCGTCGCCTACCGCGGACGGGCGGGGGCATGGCGGACGTGGCGAGCGATGTCGGGCCGGTGGGGGCTTATGAGGATATGGAGAGTTGGGTCACGGTGGCACTGGAGAAGGCCGGGAAACAGTACTTATAGGGGGAAGGTAGCGCGACGGTCATCAGAATTCAATGCATAATGGCTTAGCGCGCCAGCTTGCCGTGGAAAACTAGGGAAACTGAAATTATGACTGTGTCGTCCCGTCCCGTCTGGGTCACACGCCGGCATGGTGGTCAAACGAGTGCACTCGAATCATCTCCCTCCTTGTCAATAATGATTTCACGGATTTAAAAAGCCCGCAACAATTAAAGTGTATCTTTTTTCGCACCAGTTAGCTGCCTTAATTACGGCCAGCTGCATGCAGGCACTCAGAATCGCTCGCAGGCAGTACGCGAAGCAGCATGCAACGAGTCGCAGCCGAGGGCACGCATGCAGCCACTTAAATCGCTGGAATTAATTAGGCTTAAACTTCTTCATGCCGTTAATTATTGCCATGCCTTGGTCTTGCTGCTTTGCTCACGGACTAATAAACACAGACGGAGGAGTACCTTGGTTGGTGAGAGGTTTGAATTAAGCCCTGCAAACCGGAAAGGAGGTACTAGTACGTGCATGATCCACTATTTATTCGTGTAGGATTGAGTAGGTCGTTTCTTGAATTGAGCCCTGCAAACCGGAAAGGAGGTAGTACGTGCGTGATCCGCTATTTACCGTGTAGGATCGATAGTGTAGCTTGTCAGTTTCTTCAGAGGTAGGCATTTTTATCCATGTAGGATCGATAGTGTAGCTTGTCAGTTTCTTCAAAGGTAGGCATTTTTATTCAAAAAACTGTCACTTCGCATCTTGCGTTGCAAATAAAACTGCCAGGAGCGCATTTGTAGGCTAGCTACTGATCGATCAGTAACTTGTAAACACTGAGCGAACAGAAATAAGTAACTGTTAATGCATCTCAATGATTCACAGATCATATACAAATATGTAGCTCCAAAAGCAAAGATCAGCCACTTCGGATCTTGCCTCGCAACTAAAACTAACTAGTGCGATTCCCATACATAAAATCAACATGTTAATGCATCTCAATGGTTCACAGATCATATACAAATATGTAGCACCAAAAGCAAAGATCTAGAAAAAACATCTGTTCTTCCTACTAACATAGATGCTTCTCTTGGCCAACATTCAATCTGCATGAAAAGACAAATTTGTTTGTGAAGTCTACAATTCCTCTTGCAAACGTAAGTGGTTTCACCAACAGCTGGAACCATGAGAATGAACCACACATGATGGAGGAACATCCACTGCAATATGATTTGGTCTTCTCTCAATCACACCGCGAGACTATTTTCGGAATACAAACTTTAACTTAGGGAAAATGATGCCCATTGTATAATCAAATCAAAGCAATGAAGCACCTAGTGTTGGCCAGTAAATAGTATAGTACTACTTTTCTGCAGTCCATGAAGTGACTATCCAATCTTTGTGTCTATTTTCAAATGGCACTGCATGCAGTGACTATACTATTCTCTTCTGCGGTTCAACCAAAATTGCGGACACTTTGTTTGTTTGCCAAATAGCAACAGGCAGACATCTCTGTCTGCAGAAATATCAAGCAGCTAGTAAACATATACCACACCATGTTCGCAGTGATGGAAGAGGTGAAATCGATACAACCGAAATTGAGCATCCAATCATTGAATCATGTCCTGCACCTCCAATGTAGGTCCACCCTGCCAATAAATTCACATGCAAACCACTAGTATTACTATCTAATGACAGTACAAAAAGAGTAGCAAGATAGTAGCAAACCATGTACCTTCGTAATGAACAGCTCATAGTGCCACCAATTGGATATAAAGGTTAGGAAAAAACATGCTCCTAATGTTGAACCAGTTGGACTTTTGTGCAGCTCCACTAAAATCGAGCATCCTGTTTGCATAGATATTGAAAGTGTGATTACTATAAAAGTGGCACTAGTTGAAGCATAGACTCACAAATATAAGCATTCCAATTTCTTAATGGGAAAAGGTAGCAAGACTATTTCTAACCACCTGTTTGAAGGAATAAATAAAGCAACAGCAGCTGATGTCAGGAAGGCATACATAGTTTTTTCTGAAAAACTGAGCCATTCCTGACCTTTCCTCTTCTTTTAAGCAAATTTTGTGCATTTCTACTAAAATAAAATGCCATCACCGCCTTGACAATTTAGTGACACTGTACAAAAGGAAATGACTTAACATTACATCATGATGTCGGGTATGTAGTAGACAGGCATTAGAGACAAACATACAGACCTCCTCCGATAACATAATGAACATTAATTTTAACAAAGGTGTGACTAGCTTTACCGGGATAATTTGAGTGAACTCTACACCCTCTGTTCCTTAATATAAGACGTTTTCGCGGTTCAATTTAAAGTACCCAAACGTCTAGTATTTAGAAAAACAGGTAGTAGTTTTCTTGAGCACATATCCGGGAAAGCTTGCCACACTTTATTTATGTCCATACGCTAATGCAACACCATTCAATACTACAAATATACACTAATCCAAAGGGCTAGTGCAACAATAGAGTAGTTAGTTTATTACGAGTGCAAGACAATGGTTTTATTGAACATATTTCAATAAACTCTAGCACTTTGGAAGGTTTCTACAAGAATTAACAATACAAAATGTAAAGGTAACAAGTTTCAGCATTGGTATATTAGTTGTGCATGAGCATTAAACCAAATACAGAAGTCTGCAGGTAACTAGCATTATTAACTAATGACAGTATAAAAAAATTGCAAACCATGTACCTCCAAGGTCAATATCATTTCGAACTCAGGGGGACCTTAAAAATTGCTATCCCAATCTTGATAATCGATCAAACATAAAAACTTGATCGAACGAATCAAGAGCAGGTGCCCACTCTTGACCTTTCCTCTTGTCTTCATAATTGTCTGTGCAGTTTAACCAAAATAAAATGACATCAGCGCCTTGGCATTTTGGTGACACTGTACAAAAAAATTAACTTATCTCATGTAAGTGAGGTATGTAATCTATAAGCATTAACAGTGCAAAAATCTGAAGGTAGTAACAAGTTTCATCGTTGGTATACTGGTTGTGCAACAGCATTAGAGTGCCTTAGCTGAAAAATCTTTAATACATCCACAATCAACAGCTAACCCTGAAATGATCCAGTGACATTAAATGGCACTGCTTAAATTTATCCGTGGCATTAGACTGAGAGCGGCATTAGTTAAATGTGGCATCACTTTAGCAGTAGCATTGCTTGACTTGACTGCTGGCGTTATACCAACAACAAAAAAAGTGGCAATAAGAGCATGGGAGGCCCATTCGGACAGTGGGCGCACCAGTACGATGTACCTCCACGGACGCAGAGTGGTGAGGGAGGTATGGTTGCCCAGAGCAACAAATATCCAGGCAGCATATGTGGATTACATCCCATTTTTATTCTCTTTAGCCACCTTTTTCCTATGTGAGGACAACAAACCGATCGACTTGGTCATTCTCTATTGCGTTGTCATGCCTTTCTAACCTTCTTCAACCAAGAGACACGAGACTCGTTCCTTAGCTATTGATTTCCCCCTTTTCAACCTAGATGCGGGTTCTATGCCTACTCTCTTGGACAGTACAGTGTCCCTTCCTTTCCTTATTCAACCCAGACATGCATTAGTCTGCATGAAGTAGGGTTTCCTTTAATAGTGCAAATTATGGTTTTCGTCTGCGTGGCCAGCAGAGCAGAGGATAGCAAATTGGGAAGATGGTGGAGTGGAAAAGGATCAACATGCAACGACGTGCCAGATGGGGCAATAGAACAAAGGTATGGTTCAAAAAGAGGTAGCATACCTGAGGGTCGGCGGGAAGTGGCTTCGCTCGTGGTCGTCATCCTCCACACACACTACGGCAGCGAGCTTGGGGACGGAGGCCATCCCGCACGGGCGCTAGGTCTGAGAGGACGGCCTTGTCGTCAGTGCGTGACCTCGCTCGCCGACGACGAGTGCGTCAACGCTGCACGTCCTTTTCTTCCCCGACGGATCTGTGACCACCGGTGAGGAGGGAGAGAGGGGCCATCTTTTTTAGATCTGGAGAGAGGGTGGTAGTGTGAGAAGCAAGTGGGCAGCCCTTGGCAAGAAAGCGTTGAAGCTCCAGCCTATATATCTTCTTTATACTACTAGTACTGGAGGTGGAGTAGTGGTAGAGTAGTTTATATTTTCTCTGCATACAGTACCAGTTAGTCGTGCTTCAAAACTGAACGGCACGCCATTAAAAAAATAAAGGTCGATAACTAATGCGGCACCTCGGGCCAACGCGGCCAGATCGCATTTTGCACGAGAAATTACACACCATGTTTCGTTGACATGTGGTCCCGTTCCACATATCAGTGAGACGACGGAGAGTAGTAGGAGTATTTCCGAACCGACGTGTAGGTCGGGGCGCCCCTTCGTGAACCGTGGCAAACTGGCAACCGTCCACCGACTCTTCGCCTTTCCCTCTCGATTTGGAACTGCTGTCGCACGCTCTTCCTCTCCCTCCTCCATTTTCCTTCAGCCCTTCACCTTTTCTTCTGCCATTGTTCGATCGTCTTCTCCATGGAGGGAACAGGAAGGAAACGACCCCGTTATTCTTGCCCCGATCTGAAAGATGACGTGGTGGAGGGACTCATTGATCAGTGCGACGTCATCACCTCGGCTAGCATGGCAGGTTCGTTCAAGCCCATTCTCGACTAAACTAATAACATCATTACAAGGAACCCAAGAGTCAAGGAGCGGTTTGATCTCCCCTATCTTCTTCGTCGTGACCCTGATGACTGGCGCCGTCACGACAGAGGCCTCGCCCTGTGCAAGTTGATGCTGCTTGATAATGATATGTATGATGTTAAGATGCCATCGCTTGAGGGCATTTGGGCAGGCGCAAATGGAGATTGGGTTGTTTACATTGGGTCCAACTACGAGTGGGAACTTGTGAATGTGTACACTCGTGACCGGGTTCCACTTCCAAAAATCTCAGCAGACTGCCTAGAGGTTGAGCACACCGGTATTGTACGCACGTTCAAATACAATCATGGTGACTGTCTTCTACGGAAGATAGCAATTTCTCGAGTCCCCAACCGCTCTTGGAATTACAAAAACTATGAAGTTGTTGCTATCTTCGACAAGCTTGTTGCCGTCCTCAGTGGTTTCACTGGATGGATATTGCTCAAAAATCAGTTTCTGTACACGGATGAGTACTGTGATGCAATTCAATACGAGGGCCTTGTGTTTGCTGCCACCACTCGTGGCACTGTTTTTGCATGGCATCCTCGTTGTTTCGGTATGTTTGTCTTCCATCGTAATTATAATTGTTTCATCCACATGCATGCGGATTAGCAAGTTTCCCTTTAGTGCATAGTATCTTAGATTAGTATCATAGGTGGTCTCATTTATTGCCATGCATGACACATAGTAGCATCACATTTATTATGTTACGGTATCTACCTATGTTACTATAACCATCTCTCTCTTCCTTAATTGCCTGCCACATAAGCATGTTTGCAAGTCCCAAGTGCATGATACTACTTATGTTACCCCCACTATGGCCAGCCTTACTAATTAACCTTCTTCTTGTGTTTCCAAGGTCCTGTGAACATTCCACCACCTATACTTGAAGATTTTTATAACCAAGGGGGAGATGATGATGGTGATGATCACGAGCATGAGGACGAGCAGCGCCCATTTACTATTTGGCGCCTGGCAACTAATTCCGATGGATCACCTCTTCTCGTGTGTATACAGCCCACTGATGATGTTACTGCTAAGGAAGCAGGTGTACTCTCCCATGGTCGCACTCTCCGGACCTATTCCAACACCCGTTGAATGGTATTCGGGATGGATACTAGTGTGCTAGCGCCAACTCCTTCTCCCTGGTACAGAATTGATAGTCTTGGAGAAAACCCGCTCTTCCTTGGACAAAACTATCCAATGATGGTGAAAGGCGATCCAACTGCTGTTGACACAGCGTTACTACCATTTATGAGAAGCAACTGTGTCTATACCTCGGACATTTGGGTGGTTCCTACCCTCGTACTGATATAGTAGGCCGCTTCAGCCTGGAAGATCAGTTCTGCGTTGGTCTCCAGATCGACAATGGATGGCCCGTCCCAGAGAATCACTTGTGGTTCAAAGCAAGAGTTCCCAACGCCGAGGAATGGTTGAGTTGAAGTTCATTTCATTGCTTGTTATTTGTTGTGTGGTGAAAACTTTAGTATTTATAATGTATCCTCGTTGTCGATGTGGGTTGATGACCTGTTGTATGTAATAAAATGATATGCCTGTGATAAACTTACTAAATCTATGAATGGCTTTCGAGTTGCTTCTGTGAGTGAGTGGTGCGACGAGGCAAAAAAATATTTTCCGAATACATAATTGTACGTGCATTGCAACTGGTTATCGGATGAGGCCAATCAACAATAGTAGTACACTATTTGTAGTAGCTTCACATGCTTCGCGCGTCGTGCGGGTGCTTTTACTGTAGCCATATTGTACTACGTAACCATCACCTCGAATCCTCGATACTACTAGTACTATATAGTAAGTAGTAGGAGTAGTAGGGTGGAATGGGTCAGAACAAGCATTCACGTCCAGGAGTACGGCACATGCCACCAGCACAACTTCCATCTGACACCATATTTCTTGGAGTCCGTGCTAGAGCAATCTCTTCAACCTCATCGTTTCTCTAACTCAGCCATCGCGTGGAGGGCGAGGTGGGGTTTTTCCGATAGTCGGTTTCCTTAACCGTGGTCCCACTTGTAAGGCCAACTGCAACGCATGACCCCAAACGGACCTCCGTTTTGCACGAACTCCAATGATAATTTTGACTAGAAAAGCAAGACCAAAGAAAACAAGAACCACAAGAATACATTTTACTACTCCTGTAAGCTGGATTAGTGCCTTCTCGATGCATTCATTGTTGATCTGCGGAGGCTCGATCTTGCGTGCTTCTTTCTTCTTCGAGTGTAAAGAAGTAGACGTTGCTTCCTCGCATCTAGTCTCATGTCTAGCCTCTATTCTAGTACTCCCTCCGGTCCATTTTTCTCTGGGTCTAAGCAGCAACACGCATACCAAGTAGGAGTATCAACAAGTGCACTAATCTCATCTATAGCCTCTGTGCTAGCTAAAAGTGATAGAACATCTACTAAATTGCGCTCTATCAATATATGGATGTACTCTTCTTCCCAATACAAAAACTTGCATCCATTCTACTCCCTCTTTGCACAATACATGCCTTCTATTTGTCAAAATATATATGTATCTAGACATGTTTTAGTATATAGGTACATCCATTTTTGGACAAATGGAAGTCAAGTATTTTGGAACGGAGGAGTACACAATAAATTTTTAAGTTAGCACAACTAGTCTAATCCGAGAGCACAACCAAGATTTGGTGGGTTCTTCCTCCTTTGCCGACATGTGGGACATCCAAATCCAGGTCGTGTCATGAAAGAAAATAGAGTGGTAGTTGAAGCCACGAGATGTGCATCTTAGGTTAAACGTAAATAGAATCTTACTACTCTTGAGTAAATCCAAAAGCGCCACCAAGATCTTTCTTGGTTTGTTTTTCATCACCAAAGACGTCGAGGTGAAAGATGTGCAGGTTCGATTAGGTCGCTTATGTTTTCAGCGACATGTGGGACCGCATGTGAGCAAGCAGACGATGGGCTCCGTCGTCCGCTGGCTGGCTGAGAAGAGAGATACAGGAGTGCTGAGCACGGACTACAGGAAATTTGTTCTACGTACCTCGATATATACTCGATATAGTGGGGTGGCATGGGCCATAACTAGCGTTCACGTCAAGCAGTACGGCACACGCCACCCACACGAGTCCCATCCGACACCAATTTTCTTGGAGTCTGTGCTACAGCCATCTCTTCTCCCTCCTATTTTCTCAGCCATCGCGCGGTGGGCAGGGTGGGGATTTGCCGATAGTCGGTTTGCTCAACTACGGTCCCACTTGTAAGTGAAAATGCAACACCGCACTCATTCTCACTTGAGCGGCGTGCCGGACCAACCGTGTGGGGGTGCGACGCGAACACGGCAGGCTTTTCCTTTTGAACTCGTAACTTGTAAATTTGGTTCTGCTCCATGGCGCGATCGATAGATAGAAAATAACGATTTTGCCTAGAGTAATGAGAAGTTTGGTTCTGGCGCAGTTCATGCATGGAGAACGTACGAAAATTATGAAGTTGATGCGAAAGGTAAGATAATTACTGTAGTATCATATACTACTACATGGATTTGACGGAAAGATAAAAATACATACGGATCCATCAACGACATCCTCACGCCCTAGTGCGCCGGGTCACCGACTGACGTGTGAGGAGCAGCGGCGTTGGCGGCGAGCTCAACGTGCTTCTGAACAGTGTCGTCCAAGGTTGCCCTGCGGTCCAAGAAGGCCAGCGTCCTATCGTCCTCCTCTTGCATGCGCGTAGAAGTGGGTGATTATGTCGATGGTGTCTTGCTGCGCCAGGCGCTGCGCGGCGAGCGCGACCTCGAGGTGGAAATTCTCCGGCGAGACGGCGGGCAGTCGCAGGGCCACCAGTGCATCGAAGAGGTTGTCACCATAGTGGCCGTTGAGGGTGGCGGGCATTGCAGAGCCTGGGCGCGTCGGCTGGAGGCTTACGTCAAAGTCGTCCGCGAGCTTCTTGACGACCGTGAACTTGTCGAGGAAACCGACGAGGACCTCGTCGAACAAGGAGACGGTTGTCGTCCAGCGCCCCTCGCCTCGGGCGGCCTCAAGCAATACTACCTGGAGACGTTCCTCGTTGCCGGGCCACAGGCCGGCGTCGTGGACCATCTGGCACAGCCAGCTGATGCTCGCGCTCATCGCCTCCATGGGTCTAGCTTAGCTTCTACTACCTCTGTCCTGGTTTATTGGTCCCCATTGTAATCCGTGTCAAATTTTGACCACAGATTTAAATAACAAAATGTTTACGCATGTTACTAAAAATTATATCACTGAAAACTATGTTCAAATACGAATCCAAAAATATATTTTTTGTTGACATGCATCAACATTTTGTTAGTTAAATCTTTGGTCAAAATTTAGCACAAATTACAAAGGAGACTAATAAACCAGGACGGAGGTAGTAGTCAACTGATCTTGCGATTCGAGTGATCACTCTTGCCCTTGTTTAGCGTGCGTAGGTGCGTAGGATTTCGTACTACTCCTCGGCCCTCTACTGCACCTGCCTTTGGCTGTATGATAGGTAGGCCAGCCACCCCACCCACGTGTCATTCACCCAAAGGCGCTTGTTTGAAGTCAATGAAGCTGCGCCCCCTCCGTGCGGTGCGGTATAGTCATGTCACCGCACCTCTAGTTGGGGCCAAATGAGAGAAGTTTGATGTTTATCGGTTTATTGGTCCCTTTGCATTTTGGCGCCAAGTTTTGACCTTTGATTTAACTAATAAAATATTAATGCATGTAAACAAAAATGTTGTGTAAGTCACATTACGAAAACCAAATAATCCAAAAACACTTAGGCACGGTGCATTAACTCCCTCCTTGTTTCTTATTTCGTGACATATCAACGAATGAGAGATGTGGGCCGTGCATGCATTCAATGACTTGAGACTACCAAACATGACATGCAATGTTTAGTTCATTGCATGTAATCCTATTAGTACTCTAGTTAGCAAAAAACATTAAGTTCTCTCGCCGATAGGAATAAAACACCATGTATTAATTTACAGAGGGAGTAGTACATTTTTTGTGACATGCATTACTAGATATTGCTAGTCAAATACTAAAATCCAGATGGACGTGGTAGTACTCATGTCGGGGAGAGCTGATCGTGTCCCACGAACACCTACGGGACCTGGGTCCCTTGTGGTTCGGAGGGGGGCGGAGATTGCACAAAGAGCGGATCGAGGCGATGCACATGAGCGGGCTTACCCAGCTTCGGAGCTCTCCGGAGAGATAATACCCCTACTGCTGCTTTAGTGGATTATCTTGTGTTCTTGCTAGGGAGCAATGGAAGCTACAAGACCTAGCCTGGGTGTGGTTTCGTATGAGCAGGATGAACTAAGCCGGAGCTGAGCCGAACCCTCTCACGTTGCCCTCGGGCCTCCTTTTATAGGCACAAGGGGTTACCACATATGGCAAGTAGACAAGGGTAAGATAGTAAAACATAGGTTGGTACACCGCTTTATACGATGTACAGATAATCTATACCTAACTCGACGGCAAGGGACAAGAGTCATCAATGCCCGCCTCGATCGCCCGACAATTATAACAGGGACCGTCAAGTGCACCTCCGTTTGCCACGATGGTAGCTTGTCGGCACCGCTTGTCGCTGTTCCCGCTGGCAAGACAGCCCGTCGACACGCGTGCTTGGGAGAGCCCCGTGGCGACACGCTAGGCGGGTGAGCTGGAGCGAGATGAAGAGGTCGCCCGCCCGGCAAGCACCTTGCCGCCAAGGGAACCTTGTCGCGCTGGGGCTCGGGCGCCCACCAAGCCTTCCCGCAAGCTCCTCTTGCCGGGCCTTGTTTCCTTCATACCGAGTGGGCCTTCCGGCAAGCTCCTCTTGCCGGGGTCTTGACTACTTTGTTCTTGAATGGCCCCAAAAGAGCCGCTGAGGGCCTTGGCGGTTATCAGGCCAGCCCTGCCGTGGGGCGCTGCAACTGCCCGTGCAGACGAAGTTCGGGGCCTTGGGTACCCTACCAAGTACACCGGCAGAGCCCCCGGGCCTGGGCCACACATGGCGCCAAGCTCTGTTGGGCCAGGCCCAAAACAGTGCACGGGCACGCGTGGTCTTGATTACGCCGTTATTCACCTTGGTCCCACCACGTCGCCCACGAACGTCACGCACCGGACGTGGCGTCGTGGGGGAGATCATGGGGCTTTCTTTAATGGGAAAAACCGGAACGCCCGTCCCCTCCCCCCTTTATAAGCAGGGGGAACAGGGGCGGGGCGCCCACTTGCCCTCGCTGTCACATCGGAAAACCCCCGTCAATTTTCCCCTTTCTTCTCGAGCTCAGAGAGAGAGACGCCCCGGACCCTCCATTGCCACCGGTGCCACCAACGCCGTCGGCCTCCTCCACCACCACTCCCTATGGCTCCGAAGGCCGATAAGGGAAAAGGCGTGAAATCGGCCGAGGCGCAGCGGCTCGCGGTGCTGCGGAAGGAGCGGGCCCTCTTCGATCCCCTGCTCAACAGGAAGGAGCCGCGCGAGTTGTACTATCTCTTCTGGTCGACGGAGACCCGTGCGCACCCGCGCACGAGGGTCATCTCCGCCGCCACATCCGCTAAGGTCTGCATCGGGTACCCCTTCTTCGCGATTTTCTTCTGGTGCGGGCTCTGCCTGTTGGGGAACGTAGTAATTTCAAAATTTTCCTACGATCACGCAAGACCATGGTGATGGCATAGCAACGAGAGGGAAGAGTGTCCGTCCACGTACCCTCGTAGACCGAAAGCGGAAGCGTTATAACAACGCGGTTGATGTAGTCGTACGTCTTCACGACCCGACCGATCCAAGCACCGAACGTCGGCACCTCCGAGTTCTCGCACACGCTCAGCTCGATGACGATCCCGGACTCGATCCAGCAAAGTGTCGGGATGAGTTCCGTCAAGACGACGGCGTGGTACGATGATGATGCTCCACCGACGCAGGGCTTCGCTTAAGCTCCGCGACGATATGACTTCTCCGCAGGGCTTCACCTAAGCTCCGCGACGATATGACCGAGGTGGAATATGGTGGAAGGGGGCACCGCACACGGCTAAGGAAAGATCCGTAGATCAACTTGTGTGTCATGGGGTGCCCTCTGCCCCTGTATATAAAGGAGGGAAGGGAGGGCTGGCCGCCACCTATGGCTGCGCTGGGAGTCCTACTCCCACCGAGTAGGATTCCCCCAATCCTAGTCCAACTAGGGTTTGACCAAGGGAGAGGGAGAGAGGCCACCCCTTCTCCTAATCCTAATAGGACTAGGGAAGGGGAAGGCTGCGCCAGCATATGGCCCCCTTTCTCTTTCCCTTAAGGCCCATCAAGGCCCATTGACTCCCGGAGGTTCCGTAACCCCTGTACTCTCGCAAAATTCCCAATTTCACCCGGAGTGATTCCGAGTCCAAACATAGGCTTCCAATATATCAATCTTTATGTCTCGACCATTTCGAGACTCCTCGTCATGTCCGTGATCTCATCCGGACTCAACAACCTTCGTACATCAATATCATATAAACTCATAATAACCGCCATCAAACGTTAAGCGTGCGGACCCTACGGGTTCGAGAACTATGTAGACATGACCGAGACACCTCTCGGTCAATAACCAATAGCGGGACCTGGATGCCCATATTGGTTCCTACATATTCTACGAAGATCTTTATCGGTCGACCGCATAACAACATACGTTGTTCCCTTTGTCATCGGTATGTTACTTGCCCGAGATTCGATCGTCGGTATCCAATACCTAGTTCAATCTCGCATCGGAAAGTCTCTTTTCTCGCTCCGTAATACATCATCTCACAACTAACACATTTAGTTGCAATGCTTGCAAGGCTTATGTGATGTGCATTACCGAGAGGGCCCAGAGATACCTCTCCGACAATCGGAGTGACAAATCCTAATCTCGAAATATGCCAACCCAACATGTACCTTCGAGACACCTGTAATGCACCTTTATAATCACCCGATTCGTTGCCAGACGCTTTGGTAGCACCCAAAGTGTTCCTCGGCAAACGGGAGTTGCATAATCTCATAGTCATAGGAACATGTATAAGTCATGAAGAAAAGCACTAGCAACAAACTATACGATCAGGTGCTATGCTAATGGAATGGGTCATGTCAATCAGATCATTCAACTAATGATGTGATCCCATTAATCAAATAACAACTCCTTGTTCATGGTTAGGAAACATAACCATCTTTGATTAACGAGCTAGTCAAGTAGAGGCATACTAGTGACACTCTGTAGGTTTATGTATTCACACATGTATTATGTTTCCGGTTAATACAATTCTAGCATGAATAATAAACATTTATCATGATATAAGGAAATAAATAATAACATTTATTATTGCCTCTAGGGCATATTTCCTTCAGCCTCCCACTTGCACTAGAGTCAATAATCTAGATTACACAAGAATGATTCTAACACCCATGGAGTCTTGGTGCTGATCATGTTTTGCTCGTGGAAGAGGCTTAGTCAACGGTCTGCAACATTCAGATCCGTATGTATCTTGCATATCTCTATGTCTCCCACCGACCAAATCCGGATGGAGTTGAAGCGTCTTTTGATGTGCTTGGTTCTCTTGTGAAATCTGGATTCCTTTGCCAAGGCAATTGCACCAGTGTTGTCACAAAAGATTTTCATTGGACCCGATACACTAGGTACAACACCTAGATCGGATATGAACTCCTTCATCCAGACTCCTTCATTAGCTGCTTCCAAGCAGCTATGTACTCAGCTTCACATGTAGATCCATAGAACGACGCTTTGTTTGGAACTGCACCAACCGACAGCTCCACCGCTTAATGTAAATACGATCCGGTTTGCGATTTAGAATCGTCCGGATCAGTGTCAAAGCTTGCATCGACGTAACTGCCATTTACGAGCTCTTTGTCACCGCCATAAATGAGAAACATATCCTTAGTTCTTCTCAAGTACTTAAGGATGTTCTTGACCGCTGTCCATGATCCACTCTGGATTACTTTGGTACCTGCCGCTAAACTTACAGCAAGGCACACATCAGGTCTGGTACACAGCATTGCATACATGATAGAGCCTATGGCTGAAGCATAGGAACATCTTTCATTTTCTCTCTATCTTCTGCGGTGGTCGGGCATTGAGTCTTACTCAATTCACACCTTGTAATACCGCAAGAACCCTTTCTTTGCTCGATCCATTTTGAACTTTTTCAAAACTTTATCAAGGTATGTGCTTTGTGAAAGTCCTATTAAGCGCCTTGATCTATCTCTATAGATCTTAATGCCCAATATGTAAGCAGCTTCACCGAGGTCTTTCATCGAAAAACTTTTATTCAAGTATCCCTTTATGCTATCCAGAAATTCTATATCATTTCCGATCAATAATATGTCATCCACATATAATATCGTAAATGCTACTGAGCTCCCACTCACTTTCTTGTAAATACAAAGCTTCTCCAAAAGTCTCAGATAAAACCAAATGCTTTGATCACACTATCAAAACGTTTATTCCAACTCCGAGAGGCTTGCACCAGTCCATAAATGGATCGCTGGAGCTTGCACACTTTGTTAGCTCCCTTTGATCGACAAAACCTTCTGGTTGCATCATATACAACTCTTCTTCCGTAAATCCATTCAGAATGCAGTTTTAACATCCATTTGCCAAATTTCATAATCATAAAATGCGCAATTGCTAACATGATTCGGACGGACTTAAGCATCGCTACGGGTGAGAAGGTCTCATCGTAGTCAATCCCTTGAACTTGTCGAAAACCTTTTGCAACAAGTCGAGCTTTATAGACAGTAACATTACCATCAGCGTCAGTCTTCTTCTTGAAGATCCATTTATTCTCAATTGCTTGCCGATCATCGGGCAAGTCAACCAAAGTCCACACTTTGTTCTCATACATGGATCCCATCTCAGATTTCATGGCCTCAAGCCATTTTGTGGAATCTGGGCTCACCATCGCTTCTTCATAGTTCGTAGGTTCATCATGTTCTAGTAACATGACTTCCAGAATAGGATTACCGTACCACTCTGGTGCGGATCTTGCTCTGGTTGATCTACGAAGTTCTGTAGAAACTTGATCTGAAGTTTCATGATCATCATCATTAGCTTCCTCCCTATTTGGTGTAGGTGTCACAGAAACTGTTTTCTCGTGATGTACTACTTCTCAATAAGGGAGTAGATACAGTTATCTCATCAAGTTCTACTTTCCTCCCACTCACTTCTTTCGTGAGAAACTCTTTCTCCAAAAAGTTTCCGAATTTAGCAACAAAAATCTTGCCTTCGGATCTGTGATAGAAGGTGTACCCAACTGTCTCCTTTGGGTATCCTATGAAGACACATTTCTCCGATTTGGGTTCGAGCTTATCAGGTTGAAGCTTTTTCACATAAGCATCGCAGCCCCAAACTTTCAAAAGCGACAACTTTGGTTTCTTGCCAAACCACAGTTCATAAGGCGTCGTCTCAACGGATTTAGATGGTGCCCTATTTAAAGTGAATGTAGCCGCCTCTAAAGCATAACCCCAAAACGATAGCGGTAAATCAGTAAGAGACATCATAGATCGCACCATATCTAATAAAGTACGATTACGACGCTCGGACACACCATTACGCTGTGGTGTTCGGTGTGGCGTAAGTTGCGAAACTATTCCACATTGTTTCAAATGTAGGCCAAACTCAGAACTCAAATATTCTCCTCCACGATCAGATCGTAGAAACTTTATTTTCTTGTTACGATGATTTTCCACTTCACTCTGAAATTCTTTGAACTTTTCAAATGTTTCAGACTTGTGTTTCATTAAGTAGATATACCCATATCTGCTCAAATCATCTGTGAAGGTGAGAAAATAACGATATCCGCCACGAGCCTCAACATTCATTGGACCACATACATCAAGATGTATGATTTCCAATAAATCTGTTGCTCTCTCCATAGTTCCGAGAACGGTGTTTTAGTCATCTTGCCCATAAGGCACGGTTCGCAAGTGCCAAGTGATTCATAATCAAGTGACTCCAAAAGTCCATCAAGATGGAGTTTCTTCATGCGTTTACACCGATATGACCTAAACGGCAAGTGCCACAAATAAGTTGCACCATCATTATCAACTCTGCATCTTTTGGTTTCAACATTATGAATATGTGTATCACTACTATCAAGATTAAGTAAAACAAACCATTCTTCAATGGTGCATGACCATAAAAGATATTATTCATATAAATAGAACAACCATTATTCTCTCGATTTAAATGAATAACCGCCTCGCATCAAACAAGATCCAGATATAATGTTCATGCTCAACGATGGTACTAAATAACAATTATTTAGGTCTAATACTAATCCGAAGGTAGATGTAGAGGTAGCGTGCCATTGCGATCACATCGACTTTGGAACCATTTCCCACGCGCAGATCGTCACCTCGTCCTTAGCCAATCTTCGCTAATCCGTAGCCCTGCTTCGAGTTGCAAATATTAGCAATGTAACCAGTATCAAATACCCAGTGCTCTGCGAGTATTAGTAAGGTACACATCAATAACAAGTATATCACATATACCTTTGTTAACCTTGCCATCCTTCTTATCCGCCAAATACTTGGGGCAGTTCCGCTTCCATGGACCAGCCTGCTTGCAATAGAAGCACTCGGTTTCAGTGCTTAGGACCAGACTTGGGTTTCTTCTCTTGATCAGCAACTTGCTTGCCGCTCTTTTGAAGTTTCCTTTTCTTTCCTTTGCCCTTTTCTTGAAACTAGTGGTTTTGTTAACCATCAACACTTGATGCTCCTTTTGATTTCTACCTCCGCTTTCAAAGATCGCGAAGAGCTCGGGCATAGTTTTGGTCATCCCTTGCATATTATAGTTCATCACGAAGCTCTTGTAGCTTGGTGGCAGTGATTGGAGAATTCATCAATGACGCAATCATCCGGAAGATTAACTCCCGTTGAATCAAGTGATTGTTATATCCGGACATTCTGAGTATATGCTCACCGACAGTAACCATTCTCCTCCATCTTACAGCTATAGAACTTATTGGAGACTTCATATCTCTCAATCCGGGCATTCGCTTGAATATTAACTTCAACTCCTGGAACATCTCATATGCTCCATGGTGTTCAAAACGACGTTGAAGTCCCGGTTCTAAGCCGTAAAGCATGGCACACCGAACTATAGAGTAGTCATCAGCTTTGCTTTGCCAGACGTTCACAACTTCTCGCGCAGCCCTTGCACCAGGCCCGGCACCTAACGGTGCTTCCAGGACGTAATTCTTCCGTGCAGCAATAAGGATAATCCTCGTTACGGACCCAGTCCGTAATTGCTGCCATCATCTTTCAACTTTGCTTTCTCAAGGAACGCATTAAAATTCAACGGAACAACAGACGAGCCATCTATCTACACATCATAGACAAGCAAGATACTATCAGTACTAAGTTCATGATAAATTTAAGTTCAATTAATCATATTACTTAAGAACTCCCACTTAGAAAAATATCCTCCAATTCTCTAAGTGATTGCGTGATCCATATCAACTACACCATGACCGATCATCACGTGTGATGGAGTAGTTTCAATAGTGAACATCAATATGTTGATCATATCTACTATATGATTCACGCCGACCTTCGGTCTCCGTGTTCGAGGTCATATCTTATATGCATAGCTCGTCAAGTATAACCTGAGTATTCCGCGTGTGCAACTGTTTTGCACCCGTTGTATTTGAACGTAGAGCCTATCACACCCGATCATCACGTGGTGTCTCAAAGACGAAGAACTTTCGCAACGGTGCATACTCGGGAGAACACTTCTTGATAATTTAGTAAGGGATCATCTTATAATGCTACCGTCAATCAAAGCAAAATAAGATGCATAAAGGATTAACATCACATGCAATCAATATAAGTGATATGATATGGCCATCATCATCTTGTGCTTGTGATTCCATCTCGAAGCACCGCCATGATCACCATCGCCACCGGCCGACACCTTGATCTCCATCGTAGCATCGTTGTCGCCTCGCCAACTATTGCTTCTACGACTATCGCTACTGCTTAGTGATAAAGTAAAGCAATTACATGGCGCTTGCATTTCATACAATAAAGCGACAACCATATGGCTCCTGCCAGCTTGCCGATAACTCGTTACAAAACATGATCATCTCATACAATGAAATATAGCATCACGCCTTGACCATATCACATCACAACATGCCCTGCAAAAACAAGTTAGACGCCCTCTACTTTGTTGTTGCAAGTTTTACGTGGCTGCTACGGGCTGAGCAAGAACCGTTCTTACCTACGCATCAAAACCACAACGATACTTCGTCAAATAGACTCCATTTTAACCTTCTCAAGGACCGGGCGTAGTCACACTCGGTTCAACTAAAGTGAGAGAGACAGACACCCGCCACCACCTTTAAGCAACGAGTGCTCACAGCGGTGAAACCAGTCTCGCGTAAGCGTCGCCGTAATGTCGGTCCGGGCCGCTTCATCTCACAATACCGCTGAACCAAAGTATGACATGCTGGTAGGTAGTATGACTTGTATCGCCCACAACTCACTTGTGTTCTACTCGTGCATATGACATCAACGCATAAAACCAGGCTCGGATGCCACCGTTGGGGAACGAGTAATTTCAAAATTTTCCTACGATCACGCAAGACCATGGTGATGGCATAGCAACGAGAGGAAGAGTGTCCGTCCCACGCACCCTCGTGAGACCGAAAGCGAAGCGTTATAACAACGCTGTTGATGTAGTCGACGTCTTCACGATCCGACCGATCCAAGCACCGAACGACGGCACCTCCGAGTTCGCACACGCTCAGCTCGATGACGATCCCGGACTCGATCCAGCAAAGTGTCGGGATGAGTTCCGTCAGACGACGGCGTGGTGACGATGATGATGCTCCACCGACGCAGGGCTTCGCCTAAGCTCCGCGACGATATGACTTCTCCGCGCAGGGCTTCACCTAAGCTCATGACGATATGACCGAGGTGGAATATGGTGGAAGGGGCACCGCACACGGCTAAGGAAAGATCCAAGATCAACTTGTGTGTCATGGGGTGCCCTCTGCCTCAGATATAAAGGAGGGAAGGGAGGGGCTGGCCGGCCACCTATGGCTGCGCTGGGAGTCCTACTCCCACCGGAGTAGGATTCCCCCAATCCTAGTCCAACTAGGGTTTGACCAAGGGAGAGGGAGAGAGGCGCCACCCCTTCTCCTAATCCTAATAGGACTAGGGAAGGGGAAGGCTGCGCCAGCATATGGCCCCTTTCTTTCCCTTAAGGCCCATCAAGGCCCATTGACTCCCGGAGGTTCCGTAACCCCGGCATCTCGGAAAATTCCCAATTTCACCCGGAGTGATTCCGAGTCCAAACATAGGCTTCCAATATATCAATCTTTATGTCTCGACCATTTCGAGACTCCTCGTCATGTCCGTGATCTCATCCGGACTCAACAACCTTCGTACATCAATATCATATAAACTCATAATAACCGCCATCGAAACGTTAAGCGTGCGGACCCTACGGGTTCGAGAACTATGTAGACATGACCGAGACACCTCTCTGGTCAATAACCAATAGCGGAACCTGGATGCCCAGATTGGTTCCTACATATTCTACGAAGATCTTTATCGGTCCGACCGCATAACAACATACGTTGTTCCCTTTGTCATCGGTATGTTACTTGCCCGAGATTCGATCGTCGGTATCCAATACCTAGTTCAATCTCATCTTGGCAAGTCTCTTTTCTCGCTCCGTAATACATCATCTCACAACTAACACATTTAGTTGCAATGCTTGCAAGGCTTATGTGATGTGCATTACCGAGAGGGCCCAGAGATACCTCTCCGACAATCGGAGGACAAATCCTAATCTCGAAATATGCCAACCCAACATGTACCTTCGGAGACACCTGTAATGCACCTTTATAATCACCCGATTCGCCAGTGACGCTTGGTAGCACCCAAAGTGTTCCTCGGGCAAACGGAGTTGCATAATCTCATAGTCATAGGAACATGTATAAGTCATGAAGAAAAGCACTAGCAACAAACTATACGATCAGGTGCTATGCTAATGGAATGGGTCATGTCAATCAGACCATTCAACTAATGATGTGATCCCATTAATCAAATAACAACTCCTTGTTCATGGTTAGGAAACATAACCATCTTTGATTAACGAGCTAGTCAAGTAGAGGCATACTAGTGACACTCAGAGGTTTATGTATTCACACATGTATTATGTTTCCGTTAATACAATTCTAGCATGAATAATAAACATTTATCATGATATAAGGAAATAAATAATAACATTTATTATTGCCTCTAGGGCATATTTCCTTCACTGCCCGCCTTTTTCTGAATTCTTCTGCGATGTTATGAACACGTATGGCCTCCACCTCCTTGACTTCACCCCCAACGCCATCCTTACCATGGTTGTTTTCGCACATCTCTGCGAGAACTTTGTCGGGGTCCACCCAAACGTCGCACTCTTCCGCCACTACTTCTCACCCCGCGTAGAGAGAGGAGAGCCGCTTGCCGGAGGAATTGCATGGACCTCTAGGATCGGCAAGAAGGAAGCGTATCTTGACGGAGAGTTGCGCAGCAAGTGGGAGGATTGGAGGGCTGACTGGTGCTGGATCTTAGAGGAGGAGCCACAGCCTTTTACTGCTCTGCACAAAACCCCCATAGTTCGCGGCAATGATTGGAGCAACTTGGCGCCGGAGGACGACAAGTTGAAGATTGCCACGACTAGGATTTTGCGTATCCGGCAAGCAGGGCTTACCGTAGGAGCAGTTGGCGCGGACTTCCTTCGCCGCCGCATTGCGCCCTTGCAGGAGAGAGGGAAGCCTACTTGGGAATTTCAGAACGCGGCGGATATCATGAGGCTGCGCCCAGGTCTGAATTGGAATTTCACCACCTTGGAGCTTGACGGCATGCTGCGGGAGCTGTTCAAGCTTGAAGCGGATAACCCCGGATGGTGCATGTTGCCGAGGGGAGTTGTGCCCTTGTGCAACAATTCGTCGCTTGACAGCATCCGCGCGATAATGCCGTTGTGCGATTCCCATGGGATCGTTCCAACTTGGCAGGAGCCTGCCGATGACATAGTGCAGCAGTTCTTCGACAACTTAAGTGAAGTGCCGATCCGCGTCGACGAGCAGAGGCGGCTCACCCGCGACACCACTGATCAGGAGATGGCGCGCATTGCCACGAGGTTGGAGGAGGCTGCAGAGGCTGCTGCCGCCGGCGCGTTTGGGTTCACAGTCGAGGAGGCAGAGAGGGCCGAGGCGGCAAGCCTTCCCGACCGAGAAGAGTTCGTCGGCGAGGAGGAGCAGTCCGAGCCCGACAACGAACCGAGCGAGCCTGCCGGGGACGCCTCCCTCCCCGCCGAGTAGCTTGCCGCGAGGGGCCCACTGTGCCGCCAAGGAGACGCCTCCAAGATCGGAGAAGTGGCGGGCGGCCTATGGTCCAACAGCCGCCTCGCCGCCCGACCGCTCCGCCAAGGCAGTAAATACCGTTGCTGCTGGGCGCCTCGGTCCCCTGCCATTAGCGACGGGCGCAGGTCTTCGGGAGTCGCAGCCCCTGTACCCGCCAAGCGTCAGAGGGAGTCTTCTCCCCCAATCCATCGCGCCGGAGCAGAGTTTGATCTCTCCGCTCTCAGCTCCGAGGAAGAGGAGGAAGAGTAAGATCCTGTCGCCGTTGCTTGTAATCTTCTAACTTATTGTTTTATCTTTGTAATTGACTGGCTTCACTCTGAACCTTCTTCTTCAGGACGTTAGTTCAGAGGGATCCGAAGAGGGCCAAGACGCCGGTGGTCGTCATCTCGGACGACTCCCCTGTGGCGACAGGGGGCACGTCTGAAACTCCCTTGCCGGACCCGGCAACCCTTCAACAGAGCAGCCCCCAGCACAGCCCCCAGCGTAAGTGTTTGGTATACTTCTCACGGTTAGGCATGCTTGGGTGTTTCTCCGTTACTGATATCTGATTTGTTGAATTGAGTAGGAGCAGAGCAGCCTCATCAGGAAGCTCCGGAGGTCACTCCCGAAGTTCTGCTTGCTTCAACTACGCCGCCAAGGGAAAACTCTCCGCCAAGGGAGCGCTCTCCGGCAAGGGAGGCCTCTCCGACAAGGGGAGCTTCCCCGACAAGGACCAGCACCGACGACCCTCCGGTAGTAGAGACCGTGGCAACAGATCCCATTGTAGGTGATTTTCTTGTTTTGATAATTTTCCTTGGGTTCTTTCTTTTTCTGTTCTTCTCTTTCGAACATCTGATTGACCTGTGTTTTCTTCTCCTGGCCATTAGATCCACCTGCCGGAGATCCAATGGAGACTGAGGCCGCCGGCGAGGAAGACGCTCGCGGTGACAATGTCGACGCCGCCAACATGGAGGAGGAGGCTGGCGCTGACGGGCCCGCCGGCGAGGAGGCCTCCGAGGCTGCTGGCGCAGAGGCTGGGGAGGAATCATGCGATCGATCTTGGCCCCCGAGGCCGCAGGAGCGCCAGACGCTGCACCGACCGCTGATCCTCCGCCACCGACGCCGCTACCGACCAAGAGCCCCAGCCCGGCGCCTACCTGAAGGCCGGCGAGGGTGTCTTTATCAAGCTCCCCTGGGCATCAAGCTCCAGGGCGCCGGTCGAGGGGGAGACTTTCGACGCGGAACTGCTTGCCTCCGCCGGGCTGTCGCTAGTTGCTGACCCAAGCGGTAGCAGCGGTGAGTCTGAGGAGGAGCGGCTGCTAAGGAAGTTGCTGTCGCTCTACCGCGCCCGACAAGCCAAACTGGAGTCCAGGGAGGCGCTTGTCGCGAGGGCGGGAGCTGACTTGGAGAAGCGCGCGGAAGAGCTCCGGCGCGCCAACAAAGAAACTCTCCGGGATATAGCGGAGGCGCGGGAGCAGCTTGCTGAGGAGCGCACGGCCTTCATCTTGGAGAAGGGCGAGGTCGAAGAGCAGCAGAGGCTTGCCGGCGAGAAGCTTTCCGCGCGAGAAGGTGAGCTGGTGCAGCGGAAGATCAACCTCGACAGCTTTGAGGAAGATCTCACCGCGCGCGAGCAAACGATCAGCGGGCCACTTCAGGAGGCAAAGGATGCTGCTGCGGCTGCCGAGGCCGCCAAGAGGGAATTGGAGACGAGGGTGGCTCAGCTGGAGTCCACCCTCCAGAAGAGTGCCGAGGAGGTCGCCGGGTTGAAGCGTGAGCGTGAGAAGGACGCTTACACCCTCGGCGAGCTGCAGGGTCGTTTTGCTGAAAAGATCAAGGAGATCGATGCCGCCAAGGACGTCAAAGCGGATTTGGAGCTGAAGCTGACCACCCTGACGGAGACGTTGAATGGTGTCAAGGATCGGGAAAAGGGCCTGCTGGAAAAGATCAAGGCCACCGAGGAGTTGCTGTCGAGTGCTGTGACCATCCAAAATAATCTTCGGGATAGCATAATGCACTGGACAGAAGGTCTTGTGGACACCGCAGCCGGCATCCACAATGAGTTGATGGAGTTGGGGATGACAGATCTTGGGTATTCCACTGACGAGAACCTCCAACCCAGCGTCAAGCTCAGCCTATTCTTCAAAGACGTGTTGGCGGGTATCCAACGGCTCCGGGAAGAGGTCCCGAAGCAACTGGCGGAGGAATCACGTCAAGTCTGCGCCGAGGCTCTCCAGAAGGTGTTGATGAAGGTGGCCTTCCGCAACCCAGGCGTCGACTTCACCAAAGTCCTCAAGTCCCTGCCTCCATCCGCCGATGTTGACACGCTCAAAGCCCTTGTCGCACCCATTGTGGACAGGGTGAGCGGAGTTAAGAGGCTCGAGGGCGACCGCGTGGACTAGGCCGCCAAGTCTATCTTTCTCTTGTCGCTGTAGATCATGTTTAGGTAAAAAGTCCATTAGAAACGCGACAAGTTATTATGTAATATACACTATCTTAGGCCATCGAATGCAAATGTTATTTCCTTTACTCGATTTCTTCCCCTGTATGTTTATACCTTACGTTTTTAGGAGAACTTGTCAGTACGAACACCCTTGCCGCGAGCGCTGAGTGCGGAACTTCAACAGCCTGCTGGCGATGCCGCCCCCGACAAGCGACCTTGTTGCAACTAGTTGCAGCACGCTTAAGTTGTTGAGCGGACTCGAAACAAAGTAAGGGCGCAAGCTAGTCGCGAGTCGGTTCCTCCACGCACAGGTTTTCCATACAAATTACTATCGTTCGAGGAAGATAACTTAAAATTTTAAAACTGGTCGTTTAAACTTAGCAACTTAGCTTTCTGTTATCCATGTTCCGGCAAGGCGATAGTTCCTCGAGCGACGCTTTCCGGCAAGGCGATAGTTCCTCGAGCGACGCTTGGCGGCCCACACTATTATCTTCTCCTTCCCCCCCGATTAACTTGTGGGTGGATGATCCTTGTTCTTGCTTGAGAAGAAAGAAGAGAAAATAAAGTTATGGAGCTTAGTGGCTCGTTATCGCTTACCGGGTGTGGATGCTGCACAAGATGTTAGTAAACACATGCATATATGATTATGAGGGCATGTATTGACAAGTTGTGCGCAACACATAGGCTTTACTGATGCGCGGGGTCTGCGCCCGGCTTTGTACAAAGGATTACATGCGACAGCGGCAAGACATGTACAAAAGGGTGGTTGCCGGAACAGGTTTCCGCAACCGCGCCTTATGGGTAAAACTTACGAAGATGTTCTATATTCCAGGAATTGCTCATCGGAGCGCCATCTTCGGTCTCGAGGCGGACAGCGCCGGGCCTAGTGACTCGTTTCACCCGATAAGGGCCTTCCCACTTCGGCGTCAACTTGTTGGAATTCTTGGTGGATTGAGCGCGCGAAGAACAAGGTCGCCTTCCTCGAAGCTTCGGCATTAACTGCGGCTATGGTAGCGGCGCAAAAGCTTGCTGGTAACGAGCAGCTCGTCTGACAGCAGCTGAAGACGATCTTCCTCGAGGAGCAAAGGCCATCTTGTCGCAGCTGCTCTTGCTCAAGCTCATCATAAGCGAGCACTCGAGGTGACCCGTACACGAGTTCCGTGGGGAGAACTGCCTCTGCTCCATAGACTAGAGCGAAAGGTGTCTGGCCAGTGGCTCGATTTGGCGTCGTCCTGATCGACCAAAGAACCACCGACAGCTCCTCGATCCAGTTTCTTCCGCACTTGCGCAGCTTGTCGAAAGTTCTGGTCTTGAGTCCTCGCAGCACTTCAGCGTTTGCTCTCTGCTTGACCATTGCTTCTCGGATGAGCAATAGAAGCAAAGCAGATCTTGGCGCCAAGATCTTGGGCGTACTGCATGAAGGTGCGGCTCGTGGAACTGTGTGCCGTTGTCGGTGATGATTCTGTTAGGAATCCCAAAGCGGCAAACAATTGACTGAAGAACTTGACCGGCCGATCGTCTTGTCACCTTCCTCATCGGTTCCACTTCGGCCACTTTGTGAACTTGTCGATCGCAACGTACAAGTACTCAAAGCCCCCGACAGCTCGGGGGAAAGGGCCGAGGATGTCGAGCCCCCAGACCGAGAAGGGCCAGGATAAAGGGATCGTCTGGAGAGCTTGAGCTGGTTGGTGTATCTGTTTGGAATGGAACTGGCACGCTTCACACTTGGTTACTTGTGCCGTCGCATCCTGGAGGGCTTCTGGCCAGAAGAAACCTTGCCGGAAAGCTTTGTCGGCAAGTGCTCTTGCGCCAATGTGGTGACCACATATGCCTCCATGTATCTCTGCCAACAGCTTCTGTCCATCTTCCCGGCAAATGCACTTCAATTTCACACTGTTGAGCCTTCTTTTGTACAGGATGTTGTCAACAAACTGGTACATACTTGACTGCCGGGCTACTTTTTCCGCTTCTTCTTGCTCTTCGAGAAGTTCTCCTGTCTGAAGGAAATGGACGATTTGCTGTGCCCATGCTGGAGCTTGTGGCTCGACAACAAGGACTAAAGGCTCTCCTACCACTGCGGGAACATCAGCTTCTGCGGCAAGAACCTGTGGGTCTGCCGGAGCTTGATGATCTCCCGCAAGCTTGCCGGAGCGAAGCTTGTCGGGAGCGTTTGCTTCAACGATACAAACCGCATGGTTTGTCGGAGCATACTGCTCCTCAGTGATACTTGCGCTGGTTTTAGGGACCTTCTTGGCGGCGGCTTCAGGGAGCTCTGCCGGAAAGTAGTCGCCAGAAACCAATTTTCTCTTCTTGCTCTGTCCAGTTGAAGGTGTTACGGTTGGCTGAGTTAGCTTGAGCACAAAAATCCCTGGTTCCACATGTAACTTAAGTGCGGCACATTTGGAGAGGCCATCAGCTATATCATTCTGAGCTCTTGGAACGTGTTCCATTTGCAGGCCTTCAAAGTGCTCTTCCAGCTTCCTCACTTCGTCGATGTAGGCTTCCATCAACGTACTCTGATAATGTTTATTTACTTGACGGACGACAAGCTGCGAGTCCCCCCCTGACAATGAGCTTCTTGATCCCAAGGTCCACCGCAATCCTGAGACCGGCAAGCAAGCCTTCATACTCTGCAGTATTATTTGTTGCTTGTTCCTTGGGAAAGTGCATCTGGACTATGTACTTGAGGTGCTCTCCGGTGGGTGCGATAAGCAGCACGCCGGCACCGGCGCCTTGCAGCGAGAAGGCACCGTCAAAGTACATCAGCCACTCTTTATTTGCCTCCTTGACGGGGATGCTCGTCTCTGGAATTTCTTCATCTTGCGTTGGCGTCCACTCAGCTATGAATTCCGCCAATGCTCTGCTCTGGATAGTTGAAGTGCTTTCAAATTTAAGACCAAAGCTTGACAGTTCGGTGCCCACTCGACGATTCTGCTGTTGCTTCGGATTTTGTAATATCCTCTTCAGCGAAAGCGAGTGACAACTGTTATCTCGTGTGCTTGGAAGTAGTGGCGCAGCTTTCTCGAGGCCATGAGGAGGCCGAAAAGCAGCTTTGCACACCGTAGTACCTTGACCTAGCCCCTCGCAAAGGGAACCGACAAAGTAGACCGGGCGCTGCACCATCTTCTTACGTATCTTGTCGCAACCTCGCTGATCCGTCCTTGTCGGGACCAGAGCTTGACGGCGAAGCCCCTTGCTTGTCGCTGGATCGCCGCGCCGGTTGCGGGCTCATCATCCGCCTCCCTCTCCGCTACTAACGCAGCACTAGCCACTTGATTGGTCGCTGCTATATACAGCAGCAACTTCTCTTGTGGCCTAGGTGCGACAAGTATTGGAGCGGAGGACATGTATCTCTTCAAGTACCGCAGCGCAGCCTCCGCTTCGGGAGTCCATTTCATTGGACATGCCTTTTTCAAAATTTTGAAAAATGGCAGGGCACGCTCAGCGGACTTAGAGATAAACCTGCTAAGAGCAGCCACGCAACCGCAAGCCTTGACATCCTTGACGCGCTTTGGTGCTTCGATCTGCTCAATGGCCTTGATCTTGTCGGGATTGGCTTCAATTCCCACGAGACACAAAGAACCGAGAAGCTTGCGGAAGGGACTCCAAACACGCACTTCTCGGGGTTGAGCTTGAGGTTGATCTTGCGCAGATTTGCAAATGTTTCATCAAATCTTGAATCGAGTCGCTTTGTCCTTGCTCTTGACCACTATGTCATCCATGTATGCTTCTACGCTTACGTATCTCGTGGTTCAAAGGCATCATGGACTACCCTTGCAAAGGTTGAACCAGCATTCTTCAAACCGAAAGGCATCCGTATAAAGCAATCGTGCCACAAGGTGTAATGAACGCGGTTTTCTTCATCCTCTTACGCCATGAAGATCTGATGATATCCTGAATATGCATCAAGAAACGAAAGCAGATCACACCCAGCCGTGGAGTCAACAATCTGGTCGATCTGGCGGCAAGGGAAATGGGTCTTTGGGACAAGCTTTATTAACATCGGTGAAGTCAATACACGGTCTCCATTTCCCATTAGCCTTGCGTACCACTACGGATTGGCCAACCACGGGATGGAGAACTCCTCGATAAGCCCTGCTGCTTCTAATTTCTTGATTTCTTCGCTATGAACTCTTGGCGCTCACTTTCGCTTCCTAACTTTTTGCTTGGCGGGCCGCGTGAGGACAGACAGCTAGGTGGTGCTCAATTAGTTTCCTAGGAACACCGGGATGTCGGATGGTTGCCATGCAAACACATCGACATTCGCCCGCAGGAAAGCAACGAGCTCGCCTTCCTATTTAGGATCAAGCGTGGCACTGATGGTGAAGGTACCACCAGCGCCGTCCTCCTCGGCGGACACTTTCTTGATCTTCGGCGGAGCTGCCATCGTCTTCTTGCACTTGCCGGTGGAGCTCGATGGTGCACCCTCGACGGTAGCGCAGCACTCCGAGGAGGTGCGCTTGCGGAGTGGGCAACAGAGCTCTTGCGGACTTGGTGGTCTTCTTCCCCAGGAGCTTCAGCGGCAAGTGGTTTGCTTTCTGCTGCGGTTGTTGCTTCCGGTAAATCTTGTCGGCACAGATAAGCGCGTCCTTCTTGTCGCCATGGACAGAAATGACGCTTATCGGGCGGGCATCTTGAGTAGGTTGTAAGCATAATGAGAGGCGGCCATGAACTTGGCGGCGCTGGACGCCAAGTATGCCATTGTAGGGTAATGGGAAGTCGGCGACGTCAAACGTGACCCTCTCAGTTCTGAAGTTGAGCTCGCTGCCGAACGTTACCGGCAATGTGATCTTCCCTTTGGGCTTGCTCCTTCCTGGATTGATTCCTTGGAAAGTACCCGTTTCTTCGAGCTCGCTGTCAGGGATTTGAAGTTTCTGAAGCACCGCAGAGGAAATCAAGCTCAGGCCGGCCCCGCCGTCAACCAACATCTTTGTGACCTTGAGGTTGCGGATGGTTGGTGAGACCAACATCGGCAAGCACCCGACCGCAGTGATGCGATCAGGGTGATCCTCAATGTCGAAGATGATGGGCGTGCTGGACCACTTCAGAGGCTTGCGTGACTCTATGGATGGTTCTGCTGCATTAACCTCACGCATCCATTGTTTGAGTTGGCGGTGCGAGGTATGTAGAGAAGCACCACCGTCAACACAAAGGACCTCTGTTGCCTTTTGAAACTCTTTCTCATCTGCTTCATCGTCTTCCATGTCCTCTTCGTCCTCATCTTCATCTTCTTCCTTGTCGCGGCCACGGGGTGGTCTGTCTCCTTGTCGCTGCTTGGCCTTGCCGCGGCGTCCTCCCCGGCCGGGTCTCTTCTTGCTTGCTGCACCTGCACCTTCTTGGGCTTTCTCCTTGTCTCGCCGCTCGTATTCAGCTCTCTGTAGCTCAACAAGCTGCTCGACTTTCTTGCAGCTCTGGAGATCGTGGCCCTTGGTGCGGTGGATTTTACAAGATCTTGTTTGTTCGAGCTGTCAGGCTTGTCGGCGGCCGCCACAGCTTGGCGGTCGGCATCTCCGGCAACCTCCTTGCCGGAGCCACTAGCCTTGGCTTTGTTGGTGGCCTCATCCTTGCCGGACTGCTCAACAACTAGCACTTCTTGGTTTTTCTTCCTCCTGTTGTTTCGCCGCCGGCTCTTCCTTGCCGGGGCGATCTCCTCACTATCAGATCACTTTCTTGGCCATGAGGCTTGTGACCGCCTGTGAAGGCGCCGACAAACTGGTGGCACAAATCTGCCCAAGAAGATATGGAGCTGTCCGGCAAGTGCATGAGCCAAGATCTGACGTTTGGCTTGAGCACCAGGGGAAAGTAGTTGGTGAGGATCTTGTCGTCTTGTCCCCCCGCAGCCTGCACCGCGATGGTGTTGATGCTGAGGAACTCCGATGGGTGTGTCCTACCATCATACTTCTCCGGCACATCTGGTTTGAAGTTTTTCTTGTCGGGCCACCGGACTTGCTGCAGCTCATGAGTGAACGCAGGGCAACCTACCGCGTACGGCAAGTCGCCTGGTTCCCCTGGCGCATGCATATCGATAGTGGGCCCGGCGCGTTGGTCAGATTGACGGCGCGCTTCTCTTCGGCGCTCGATACGGGTTCGAGCGTCTTCTTCTTGCCTTTCTCGAAGAACTTGGCGCTGGTCGCGACAAGCTCGCGGATCCGACAACGACGTGGAGTCACTGTCGAGGTGGATCCGGCGAGTCGGCGATCTGGGTCTTCGGGAAGGGGAGTGCATGGTGGCTGCACCCCCGTAAGTCTCGTCGCCATCAGCTCGCACCTTGTCGCCTTGCCGCGGCTGCGAAGCGCTCGGTTGCCGCGGGACGTCGCCGTTGGCGAAGCCGATGCGACTCTGAATTGTGGCCCTCCATTCGTCGACCTTGTCGGCCGTTGGAGGGTAGTCTAAAAGTAACTGAGCTCTTGCCAAGGCTTCCGCTGGTGTGGTTGGCGGCAACGGCGTACGGAGCGAAGAACGGGACGTGCTCGGACTCCTAACCAGGTTAGGAGGAGCAGCATCCCGCCCAAGCGACCGTACTCCGCTCGTACCAGCATACTGGGGTGCATGCGGGTCTCGAGGGCCTCGGGATCCCCCAGGTTGGCCTTGGTCCAATGAGCGTATGGTGCCGCGAAGCTTCGACGATAATGCATCTCGCCTCCCCGAGAAGGACGCGGTGAAGATTCAGACGCCGACGCCTGCGCTGCCTTGTCTTTGGACCTGGCGGCGTTGTGGGCTCTTTCGTCGACGCCGGCTCCTCCGCCAGCGTTTCCCTCACCACCTGACAGCTCCGGTGGTGGTGGGTTCGACGCGAACGGCTCTGCTGCCGCCGAAGACTTCTTCTTCGGCGCCATGTTGACGAGGATGTTGATGAAGTTGCTCGTGCGACCACCGGATCGGGTTCACACAGCCTCGACGCCCCCTACCTGGCGCGCCAAAGATGTCGGGGAGAGCTGATCGTGTCCCACGAACACCTACGGGACCTGGGTCCCTTGTGGTTCGGAGGGGGGCGGAGATTGCACAAAGAGCGGATCGAGGCGATGCACACGAGCGGGCTTACCCAGCTTCGGAGCTCTCCGGAGAGATAATACCCCTACTGCTGCTTTAGTGGATTATCTTGTGTTCTTGCTAGGGAGCAATGGAAGCTACAAGACCTAGCCTGGGTGTGGTTTCGTATGAGCAGGATGAACTAAGCCGGAGCTGAGCCGAACCCTCTCTACGTTGCCCTCGGGCCTCCTTTTATAGGCACAAGGGGTTACCACATATGGCAAGTAGACAAGGGTAAGATAGTAAAAACATAGGTTGGTACACCGCTTTGTACAGTGTACAGTAATCTATACCTAACTCTGACGGCAAGGGACAAGAGTCATCAATGCCCGTCTCAGTCGCCCGAACAAAGGTAACAGGACCGTCAAGTGCACCTCCGTTTGCCACGATGGTAGCTTGTCGGCGCCGCTTGTCGCTGTTCCCGCTGGCGGCACAACCCGTCGACACCGTGCTTGGGAGAGCCCGTGGCGACACGTTGGCGGGTGAGCTGGAGCGGAGATGAAGAGGTCGCCCGCCCGACAGCGCCTTGCCGTGGCGGGAACCTTGTCGCGCCTGGGGGCTCGGCGCCCACCAAGCCTTCCCGGCAAGCTCCTCTTGCCGGGGCCTTGTTTCCTTCGCGCCCTGAGTGGCCTTCCCGGCAAGCTCCTCTTGCCGGGGTCTTGACTACTTTGTTCTTGAATGGCCCCAAAAGAGCCGCTGAGGGCCTTGGCGGTTATCAGGCCAGCCCTGCCGTGGGGCGGTGCAACTGCCCGTGCACGAGTTCGGGGTACTTGGGTACCCCTACTCAAGTACACCGACAACTCCTAAATCCAGATGGTGGTGCTACTAGTACTAGTAGTAGTACTACCAATGTAGTACTCCTAGGAGTACTAGCACTATACTACCCGTTGGTCAAATTATTACGTGCTGCTCCTCACAGTGAAGTGACAAGACCCTGCGCCGGAGATGACACCTGAGTATAGGCGCCGTGTTCGGCATACCATAGGCAGCCTCACCGTCTGCAGTCACTATCATCATGGCTGTAGAGCTAGCCTGCTTACAACTAGCCCTGTTTGACATAATTTCCCGTGCGTAGATGCCCGTGCATTGCACGGAACACCAAGATTGGGGTGGACGGCTCCGGCAGCGGCCATCGCACCAGATTTTTCCACGGCCTTCTAGATGTGGTGGGGAGGAGATAAGGCTGATTGTGAGAGACAAGGAGTTGCTTGTAAATAGGGAACAAGTGCGGGCATCTTTTTGCAAAAATGGAGAAGCTTGGTTTGTATGCGTCAGATCTAGATTCGACGGCTATTGGTGAAAGATGTGAGGCACAACATCATCACCATCTCAGGACCTGTTTGATTCGCAGGATTTTGAAAACGCAGGAATAGGACACGGCAATATTACAAGTTTCAAACTGATATTACAAATGTTAGGAGTAATGTTGCACCTAGGAAGAGGGAATTACTAGGAAGTTTACGTAAGAACTTTTGTTACTTTAGGTGGATGCAGCGTTACCATACAAACTAAAATCCACCGCCCTGACAAGTCACTAATGGGCAAATAAGTTTTCGAGTCTCTGGCCACTTGATGTTTCAAAAACAAATTCAGCTTCTGCGGAGACTTTGTCATTTAGGCTTAGACGCTTGCGGTGATCAGCACACCATTATTGTTGTGCCAGAGAACGCCAAACCTCATTACCTTGAGCACACTTGCCTCCAGAACAAAGAACCTGGCCAATTTAATCTTAGATGTGCTGCCTCGGTAGTCAATCAAATCAATTTATGTAAGATGGAGATCAAGGCATTCGATGAGATTATTATAGTGTAGCACATTTTTCACTTTGGGGCTTGTTTTATCTGCAAAAGAAGAGAACATATTAGAGCAGCTGGCTGCATAAGATTGTCATGTCATCAAGAGGTACCAATATCATTCTCTCATACGATAGGGTTGGCTGGCTAGTGATATTTTTTCACTCTCTCTCTCTCTCTCGCTCTCTCTCTATCTTTCTGTTTCCTCTCATTTAACTAGGAGCACGTGAAGAGCTTGGGCATTTGTTGTCTTCCACTATGTGGCCGGTGCCATATTTCGCAAAAGTATGCCACATAATACGCATCGATGTCAAATCAAAAGATTTTGGCACCGCTCTCGCGATGTGAGAGAGTTGGCACCGCTGTGCACACAGACCCACATGTATAAACAAATCAATCAAACCAACTACACCAGCCTCTCACTCTCCCAAACAAGTGTTTTTTTATTGCCTCAGTCCTCTCTCTCTCCCACGCAGTGTTTTTTCATTGCTTGAGTTAATTTGGCACCGGAGCAAAGTAGGTGATCCAGATTGGGGCACCAGGTGAGCAATGGAGGGGCATCGATGCCAAATGCATCACAAGTGAATTTGGCACGTGTTTTGGCCTACATAGCCCACTTTTGTACTCCCTCCGTCCCAAAATTCTTGTCTTAAATTTGTCTAAATACGGATGTATCTAGTTACATTTTAGTGTTAGATACATCCGTATCTAATCAAATGTAAGACAAGAATTTTGGGACGGAGGGAATACTACCTCGTATTTAGTATAAAATTTTGACCATAGATTTACCTAAGAAAATGCCAATGCATGTAACTAAAAATTACACCATTTGAAATTATGTTCAAATACAAATTCAACGATATAGTTCTTAGTGACATGCATTAACATTTTGTCAGTTAAATCTATGGTCAAATTTTGATACTACAAAATTGGAAGAGTAAACGAGGACGGAGGTAGTACTTGCCCTTAGGGTAACCATAGATTTACTGGAGTAGTCTAAGTTACTTTCCACTATGACTAGCCTAGGCTACTATAGTAGTACAGCATAAAAATGATGCAGGTGATCACGTGAGAAAAAATACTAAAAACATTTCTTTCGGTGCAGTGCGTAGATGTAGTTTTGAACACTACACTTGTCATCGTAATTTGGGAAATTATGAAAAAATTGAGCTACGTTGTGATTACCGTTTACTAATAGGAAAGAAGTTTCACCTTGATGAGTAGCTTCTCCGTGCATGGAAAGCATGTAAGTAATCCAACAACTTGATCCAGATTAAATATAGATTTTAGTGCTAAGATCTTCACTGTGCGCATGGACTAGGTCAAGCTTGTGGGAATCATTTTCTGGAAGACGGTCGTAAATACATCAAGAAGAAATTTAAAAATGTGAATTTCAAGAAGATGGAGAAGAAGATGAGTGTTGTACCTGAATGATTACGGATCCAATAAAGAGCTCGGAGAATTTGGCAGCCGAGTACACCAACGCTGTCAATTTCGGCGCGTCAATGACCCTGATTTTTGTTGGACCTTCTATATCCGATACAAGCAATCTCTCAAGGAAAGGCGCATTCTCAATGACCATAACGTGGAACAGCTGGAGTGATCTCTTCCCAATTGATGTCTTGTTGCGGGCCAGCAAGACACATAAATCCATCGGAAATTCGTCGAGGCGATGCGGAGGCTAATGAACCCATGGATCTGCTCAAGACGAAGGTACTCGAGCGCAGTACAGCTGCGGAGCAGGTGCTCCATAGCCTTCTTCGAGATGACAACGTCGAAGAGGTCGAGTTGCTTGAGTTGAGGGAGAAGAAGGGCGGGCGCGGCATTAATCTGGGGAAGATAGCAGGAGCTGAAGCTGGTGCGGCGCAGCGTTGGCGTGAGGCGGAGCACGGATGGCGGCAGAGAGCGACATCGTCCAGCTTCACAGCTGAGCTCCTCGAGCTGATCTAGGGCGGGGGATAAGAACCACTCGTCGAACTTGGGTTGGACCTTGCAGTTGGTACTGAACATGCGGATGTCAAGGCGTTTGGCTGGCCCGGGGTGCGATGAAAGGATCTTGGAGACTGCGGCCATCCGTTTGCAATCCCCGTCGTAGAGGCAGCTGTCGACGGTGAGGTTGAGGGGGACGCAGCGCCAGAGGCGGCGCCACCGCCGGGAGAGCAGGGCGGTCCGCACGGCAGATTTGGTGGGGAGGAGGCCGATGATGACGAGCAGCATGTCGTCGGGGAGGCTGCTGATGAAGTCCAGGCTCGCCGGATGCGGTTTTGGCTCGAGGGGCCTCCGCTTGTTGGCTGCCTCGCCGTCCATCTCAACCGGCGGCGACGCTGGTGTACACGTGTGCTGGTGTGTGTTGTGTGTTGGGTGTGTGCTAGTCGTCCTACATGCATGCCGCCGCTAGATCATGAATTCTCTTGCGAAAAGGCCTTCAGCAGCAAGAAGTTTGCCCTCTAGTTTACTTATTTTCACCCACCGCCACATGGTCCAGCACACCAAGATACTGAGAACACGAAATGACAACGCAGCATGTGGATTGGTTGACCGTCAACTAAACAATATCTGAGCTATCTGCTGACACGGTGAGCGATAATCCATCGGTATAGAGAGTTCGAGTGAGAGGGGAGGCCCGTGAGAGATAGCAGAGAGAGAGAGAGAAAGAGCTACTCCCACTACTAGGAAAACGGCTATAGATGAAATGGACACTAATGGCACACCACATGTGTGGTGCGCCATTAGTATATAGCAATGGCGCACCACATACAGGTGCGCCATTAGAAGTTTTGAAAAATATAATTAAAAAAAATTGTTACTAATGGCGCACCGTGGGATAGTGCGCCATTACTAGTTGACATAGTAATGGCGCACCACACCCACCGTGCGCCATTAGTAGTTTTGAAAAAAAAATTGTTAGTTACTAGTTTAAACTAGTAATGGCGCACTGTCCACAGGTGCGCCATTACTAAGTTTTTTTTCAAAAAAAAATCAATTTTTTTTCAAAACTAGTAATGGCGCACCGTGTGTGTGGTGCGCCATTACTAGTTTAACTAGTAATGGCGCACCACCCCACGGTGCGCCATTACTAAGTTGGCCCAAAAGTTCCACCGAATGCACCCCCCCTGCGGGCCGCCTTTTCAGGTTTTAAAAAATAAAAGAAAATGATAGAAATGTCAAAAAAATAAAAGAAAATAAGTTTCCCATGTGATATGTGGTCTAGTTGTTGGGAAAATTCACAAATATGAATTTTGACATTATTTGCAAAATCTCTCTGGAAATTTGTAAAATGGGCATAACGTTTGCATACGAACTCGGATTAAAAAGTTTTATATATGAAAAATCATCTACTCGAAAAGTTACATCCGAATTTAACAGAGGGGAACCCCGTTAAACATTTTCAAATGCCCCAAAAACCTAACAGAAAAAAGTTACGGGGCTGTCAAGATCTATAGGCAAAAAAATCAAAAAAATTCAAAAAAATTGGTTTTCAATTTTTTTTTTCAAAAAATGATACGTAATATGACCGGGAAGTTTGAAATATTTTTCAAAATTTCATCATAGTCATGAACATGAACAAAGTCTTAGACATCAACAAGGTATAATAGGACCGATATGCTAGATATATCAACAAGTGCCTGTGAAGTGAGCTGTTGCTGGGGTTGGATAGAACTCTGTAGTTAAGCGTGCTTGTGCTGGAGTAGTGTGAGGATGGGTGACCTTTCGGGAAGTTTGACCACGGAGTGATATTTGACCTGAGATTAAGCATATTGACCCGAGATTAAGCCATAGTGACCTGAGATTAAGAAAAAAACGGAAAAAAATTGAAAACAATTTTAAAAAAAAATTGAAAAAATTTGTTACTAATGGCGCACTCCTATGTGGTGCGCCATTAGTATACCAGATACTAATGGCACACCCTGGGCTATACTAATTGCGCACTAGCGGTGCGCCATTAGAATACGGCAGGTGCGCCATTAGAAAAAAATTCTAATGGCGTGATGCTAGTGGCGCACCAGTAGTGCGCCATTAGAAGGCAAAACTGGTGCGCCACTAGCATGCCTTTTCCTAGTAGTGTCCCTCCGTTCGATAATGTAGTTACAACATTTTTTTAAGTCAAACTTTTGAAACTTTGACCAAGTTTATAAAGAAATTACTTATATATGCAATACCAAAAATAAATGATAGTATGAAGTAAGTACATGTTGTGATGAATCTAATGATCGTTCCAGATGTAAATGTTTTTCTCCACATATACCTGGTCAAACTTTTCTGAGGTTTGACTTTTCAAAACATCCATATGCTTATGGACGTGATAGAGTCCCTAACGAGAGAGAGAGAGAGAGAGAGAGAGAGTGAAAAAAGTGTGTGTGCGTGTGTGAAAGAGACATGGACAACACACGATGAAAGTGGAGAAAAGGCGTGCGTGTCTTATGCAAACATATCACACATGCATCTTCGACAACGGAGGCAAGGTGAGGAGATAGTGTGTGGTTGTTTGAACCGAGAGAGGAAGACCCTAGGACATGGCCAAGAGGGGTCTCGACAAACAAGGAGAGAGGTCGAGAGAGACGTCGGAGAAAATGCAGACATGGGGAGGAGAGAGTGTATGTTTGTCATAGAGAGATCCCCTGGAGATCGTGATGGAATTACATGGGTGGGAGATCGAGTGACAAGGTGTGTGCGCGATAGAAGATGCACCGAGAGATATCGAGATAGACGTATGGATGGAAGGAGACAATATGTGTGTTCCTGATGGCTAGTAAGAGATAATCATACTTAGGAGGGGGGAGTGCTTGCGCCTACGGCCCTGTTTGGATACTCTAACTCAGTTAGAGGTTAGAGTTAGATTCTAACCCTGAACTAACCCTGAACTAACTCTAAGTAAAGAGGTGTTTGGATGGCAGGGTTAGATGGAGCACGGATACGGCGAGGCACCTTCACGGGCGGTGCGAGAGGGAGGGAGGGAGAGGACGAGAAGCTTCGAGGAAGTGGGGAGGGATCTGCTGCGGGGAGAGCGAGAGAAAAAAGTGCTTATTACTGGTCCCGAGAAGAACTAACCCAAATAAGCACCTCTTGGATGGGTTAGTTTTTTTGGATGGGTTAGATGCATCTAACCTAAACTAACCCTCATGTTTGGATCCTTTTGGGTTAGTTGACTCCAAACTAACCCAAACTAGCTCTAACCCATGGATCCAAATAGAGCCTATGATGGAGTGAGGGATTATGGTACTTAGGGGGGTGCGTGCCACATGGAGAGAGAACAAGGGCGGAGAGTGTTGGATGGGTCTATATGTATAGCGCGAGCGAGACATGTGTATGTGTGAACCAGGGAGATATAAGGCCAGTTTGTCTTGCGTCGTGAGCATCTTTTGCGTGGCCTGGGGTTGTGGCTGGATTTCATGCATGCTTGTTTGGTTGCTACCCTGTGAAAAAGAAAGACCGCTGGGCTGGGTTCCTTGCACTTTAATTAGCTCGGCTGAACTCCGCACACGCAAGTAGCCTGGCCCAAGCAACCAATTTCAACGCTGGCCGTGCTCGGTCATGCGCCACGAGGCTAACAACAACATGGATGGATATTAGCATTAAATAATTGATGCATGGATTGATTGATGGGACGTTGATGCTTTGCACGGCACGAGCATGAACCAAACGCTTCAGACCACACAAGCCTGGCCAGCAGAAATATTTTACATCTCACGTCACACCAGCAAAGACCGCCATCAAGGCATGAGGGTCAGTCACAAACCAAACTGACCAATAAAGTTTGAGAGAGATTGAGGAGCCCGATAAGGCTGAGTGGTGCGCCGAGATAGCTAAGAGGGGAAAGAGATATTCCATCCGCCGATAATGCAAAGGCATGTAAATTTTTAGAAGTCAAACTTTGGAAACTTTGATCAGGTTTACGCAAATGTTATTTATATCTACAATACCAAAGATACATCATGCAAAACTACATCTCATGGTGAATCTAATGGTATATGTTTTGTCGTACTAGATGTAATTCTTTTTCTCCACGTACATGGTCAAACTTTGTGATGTTTGAATTTTCAATAAATCTATGTGCTATGGACGGAGGAGAGTGCCTCAGTCGAGGCAGATCAAGTGCGTGTGAAGGAGAATGAGTAAGTGTGCAAAAAGAGTATGTGTGTGAAAGAGAAAGTGACAACAAACGATAAATTAGAGAGAGTGTGTATTTTTTTCGTTTCTTATGCGAACATATCACGCATGCATCTCCGAGATGGAAAAGCGAGGCAAGGAGATACACGAAGATAGCTAGTGTGTGATTGTTTGCAACGGAGAGAGACACCCCTGTAGCACATGTCCAATAGAGGTCTGGCCAACAAGGAAAAAAGGTCGAGAGGGACACATGGATGGCATGGACGAATGGGGAGGGAGAGAGGGTGTGTTTGTGATAGAGAGATCCCCTCGAGATCATGAGGGGACTATATGGATGGGAGATCGAGGAGTGCGTCTTGCGATAGAAAGATGCCCCGAGAGAATCGAGATAGACCATGCACATGTTTGTGATGGAGACTAAGATTAGCTAGTCATATACATATAGGGGGGACTGAGTGTGCCTACAATTGAGTGAGAGACCATCATACTTAGCTAGCTGGGCATGAGATTGTGTGTGTGTGTGTGTGCGTGTGAGATGGAGAGAGAACGAGGGAGAGAAGTTTTAGATGGGCCTATCGAGTGCGAGTGAGATATGCATGTGTATGTGTGACCCAGGTGGATGGAGAGTTTGAGAGAGGGGGTGGAAGAGCTCCGAGACGACATAGTGGTGCGTGAGAGAGTTACGGGCAAAGAGCCAAGGAATTTGTGTGCGTACGATGAGTGCACCCAAGATATCTAGCTTGGACTAGCTAGAGTATCATACATAGTGTGCGAGAGAGACCTATAGATGGTGTATATATGAATGCGAACTAGAAAGACCCCCCACACACACACAAAGAGAGAGAGAGAGAGAGAGAGAGAGAGAAAGGGAGAGGGACAACAAGGTTTTTGTGTCGGATGCGTGCGACAGAATTGAAGATTGTCGGCGAGAGAGTGAGAGAGAGAGAGAGTGAACAGGAGTCCAGGAGAGGGGGAGGTCGTGTTTTATGCATCAAAGACTGATATAAACCATGTTTCGATATAAACTTGCATTCAAATATTTAAATTGGAGAACATGTTGTCTGCAATCCACACATGAACGGATATATGCGTATATCAAACAAGTTCATTAATTTGACTTTCAACATGTTCATGGAGTACTATAACACTGTACAACATGCTACTCGATTGAGGTGTTCAATTTTGGATTTAGTTCACTATTTTGACCTACTGAATGAGCTAGTTCATTGAATCGATATATTTAATTTTGGGTTTGATTCACGTTTTTGAGTGGGGCAACTATTTTTCATATAGTAAATCGCTAGCAACAAGCATGTAAAAACACATTACTCCCGAGCATCATCTCTCCATCTAAAAAAGAAGTGGCAAGCTAATATTTCAAAATTTGATTCGAATCGACTTGGTAAGGTAGACGTGGGTGCTCGTTCTCCCAAAATTTGAACGAACCGATAAACATGCTCTCTGCTCGGTAGAATTCGCCCAAGCAAATAAATGAGAGTCGCGAAATTACCGTCCTATGTGGGACACGCATCAATTGGCCCGTTGTACATCGAGGGTAGGTTCGTAACTTCATCCAAGCGCGCCTTCTCCTTGGCCGAAATGACATGTTCGAATAATTCATAAACCATGGTCGGAAAACACGCTCTCCTCGCCGAAATAGCTCGCCCCACTATTTCAAAACACGCCTCCTCGCCTCAAATCGCCGCACCCACTATAGTTCAAAACACGCCTCCTCGCCTCAAATCGCTCCCGCCCACTATTTGGGGAGAAGCAAAGTTACTCTACTATCCCGACCCTCAAGACACGACCCAAGCCGAGAAGCCTATAGGCAAGGGTAGAACTGTAACTCCCCTCACATTTCAGACAAATGCGTTTGTAAGACATGGTTCCACTCCTCCCAATTCCCCCCCCCGCCCCATTCATACCTCGTGGGCACCAAATCACCTTCTCCCCAAGAAGCTCCCTTCTCCCGAGCCGTGAAACCTCAGCCCCACCTCCATGGCACCCCCACCGCACCAATTTCACAGCCACCCTCCTCCCTAATGCCGGAGACGTTGTCCAATTGCCGTCGTGCACTGGGCCGTGTGCCTCTTACTCCGTGCTGCTGGTGCTGCCTCGACGACGGCCGCGTGAACCGTACCAGAGCCGATTCACCCCCGCCGTTGTTCACGGCGCCGGAGCGGCTCCAACTTCAGATCCGTCCAAAGTCCTGGCGATGCTTCTGCGTAGCCGTCGACCGTGGCGACATCGCTCTTTCCCTGCCGCCGGTCGCCACCGCAACCGCGCCGGCCTCACCGACTCGGCAGCTGGACCTGCCTACTTCACCATGCCGCCAGATAGATCGCACCCTCATCTGAAATCACTTTATTTAGGCGTCAGTTGTCTGAATTTTTATTCTGGGCCAATCGATTCCCAATGGGAAGCAGCACCCCCCGAGGCGGCGGAGCTCCTAGGATGCCGGTTGGCTGGTGTCCAACGTAAGGGTGCGGGGCCGCAAGTTCACCGCGGAAGAAGCGCTTAGATGGCTATCTTTTAGAGTTGTGTGGGTTGAAGGTACTGCCGCCGCCGGATCTGGTTGACGGGGAGTCTTTGTGGATTGGCCCGGGGGCGGCGCAACCACGACAGTGCGGTGGGGCGGGGAGCGGGGTTTTGGCCGGGGCCACGGACGGCGGAGGCAGGCTGCTCTGCCGTTGGTCGCTGGCTCTTCGGGGAAGATTCCGAACAGTGTCAGCCGGGAGGCACAAGACGACCATCAAGCCATCCGGCGTAGATCGGACAGTACCAAAATAAAATAAAATTGTGTGACCCCAATTTAGTCTTCAGTCAACAGACGTGTGAACACTCTCGTACCTTGCTGTTGATCTCTTAGTGTATTTCTTCGGATCAAAGAGATATGTCGTTCTTAACATTATGCGTTATCTGCATCTTCAGACACACCGTCTTCCGACTCACCCCAGCTGCTCCAACAAGGGAAGCATACACCATAAGGGAGCTACAGTCCCCACTCAACACTTCCCTGCATCGAATGCGCGTGCCCGACATGGACAGCCACAACAACTGCAGGGCCATCGACAAGTCAGCACATGATGCTCACTCCTATGGATGGCAGCCAGATAGGTTGTACCCTCATCTTACTTGTGTGCAACATTTATGGCTTTATTATTCATCTAAGAACGGAAAATAGATCATCACATTTCACTGTATATTCATGCTAATCTCTTACGGGTCTTGTTCAGGAGTTCACGCTGTTCCATAGTTCAGCTAAGATACTTGTTCTTTAGGTAACGCTGTTCCATAGTTATCATCCATCAGCCAATGCTATCCCACAGGCTGGTGATTATAGTATTATACCACTTCTAGTATTACCTATGTTGTTATTTAATACTTTTGTGTGCCATCTAGTTAATCTCGAGTACAAACGATACATATTCTGTAGCTTTCATCCTGTTCTCCTTTAGTTTATGAGACCTGTTGCTGCTAGTTAACCCCAGTCCTACTATTTATGTCGCTCCTACAGTGCACTCATTTACATAAATCTAACTACTAGTTGTCTTCCATGCATGTCGATATAATTGCACACACCGATATATCCACAAGAACCTCACGGAGCAATGTAAAGGCCAATAAACTTGATGTCAATGATACCCAATATGATGGAACATGTAAAGGCAGTTCTTCGAAGACTTGCGTAAAGATGATGAATCCTCTTCACCCCACAAGGTCCTTGCTCTAACTTGGCATGTGATATGGGTACAACATGCATATAATGTCCTGGAGTGTATCTACTCATTGTAATGCCATGTGCTTAGCATGCTGATCATGCATGTAAATATGTCATGCCTTCCTGTTTTTCAAGACCTATTCCATTCATGATAACATGTTTTCAAATTCAAGCATCGTCATTCTACTCTATCGCAATGCCATCTGCTTAATTTGGACATCATGCTTCTGAATATCTTATGCATGTTATTCATCAGTATGTACTTCATCTGTCTGGCATACCATTTTTTTTACATTGAAGTGATGTTCTTGTGCTCTGTTGCAATGCCATCTTATTTTCCCAATCATACACGTGTATGTTGCCTTAGTTATTTATGTACGTATTCCGCTAGCATATAGTTTTACATTCAACTAGTTTTTTTGTTGTGTTGTCCTGTCGTATCCCTAGCTCTTACACCATACTCCCTCTGTCCGGATTACATGTTGCCAAAATGGATAAAAAGGAGGTATCTAGAACTGAAATACGCCTAGACCCATCCATTTTTTTCGGATGGAGGGAATACATGTCAATATGTCATGCCTTTCTATTCTTCAGTACCTATTCCATCTCTCTGCTGTCGCATGCTTTGTAATTAAAGCACCATTCTTCTATACAAGGCATGCAAGGGGAAGACGACTATGTTAGAATCAAGGGTTACAAACAAGGCCTTTGCAAAAGATCCAAACGCCAGAGATAATAACCAACTCCAGTTTTATAGATACCGCTCCAAAGACAGAGAAACCCAACTCCTACTGATAATAAGCAGATTCCAGTGGCCAAAGAACTAGTCTGCTCCAGTCCAGCAAAAATATGTCAACTCAATTCTAAGAAGTTGTGCGTATCCTTGCATCATGAAATTATAGCATGCTGATCATATTTTCTACATGTTTCTTACCCATCTCTCTTTTAGAAAATAAGCTTAACAGATAGAAGAATTTCTGCAATGGTATCGTTTATGAGGAAAGATTCTTGCAGGAATTCTCTGTGCTCCAATGTAGATGTAAGTACCTGTTGTATATCACTATATTTTTACATAAGCATGTATTTTGTTAATCAGTGTGAATCCAGCCTTTAACGGATCTAAATTTAGTTGTAGCAAAATGTATGATTAAAGGCCACAATGTTGATTTTTGTAAGGAAAACTGCCTGGTAGTTTTGCATCCTGAGCTGCATGAGTGTACTATCTCATATCAGTGGGTTTGAATACTTTGGTTCTGCAGTGGGTTTTTCAGTGTTTTTTTACTCTGTTGTCCTGTCGTATCCCTAGCTCTTACATCATACTCCCTCCATCTGGATTAAATGTCGCAGAAATGGATAAAATTGGATGTATCTAGAACTGAAATACGCCTAAACCCGTCCATTTATTTCCGAATGGAGGGAATACATGTCAATATGTCAAGCCTTTCTATTCTTCAGTACCTATTCCATCTCTGCTGTAGCATGTTTTATAACCGAATCACCATTCTTCTATATAAGGCATGCAAGGGGAAGACGGCTATGTTAGAATCTGAAGGGTTACAAACTAGGTCTTTGCAAAAGATCCAAACGCCCGGAGATAATAAACTAACTCCATTTTTCATAGATACTGCTCCAAGATAGAGAAACCCAAGTCCCATCGATAATAAGCGATTCCAGGCCAAAGAACTAGTCCGCTCCATCCAAAGAAAAGAATGTCAACTCCATTCTAAGAAGCGTGTGCGTATCCTTGCATCATGAAATTTTATAGCATTCTGATCATATTTTCTACATGTTTCTTACCCATCTCTCTTTTAGAAAATAAGGTTAAACGATAGAAGACTTCCTCCATTGGGATCGTATTCGAGGAAAATATCTTGCAGGAATTCTCTGTGCTCCAATGCTGATGTAAGTACCTGATGTATATCACTATATTTTTACATCAACATGTATTTTGTTAATCGGCGTGAATCTAACCTTTATTTGATCTAAAATTAGTTGTAGCAAAATGTTAAAGGCGCCAATGTTGATTTTTGTAAGGAAAACTGCCTGGTAGTTTTGCATACTGAGCTGCATGAATGTACTATCTCATATCACGCACATTACTGAATTGTAGTGCTTCTCTGGTTGCCCGTTCATTCATTGTGTCAATGTTGCTTTCGTACTGCCATACCTAGATGATGATAGTTGTGCCATATTGTGTTAATTTGGTGTAGGCTAGTTGCCCAAACGCTCACAGTCAATGTTGCTTTCCTATTATCCGACTTGGCCAATGATAGCAATGCTAGTGTGTTAATTTTGTGCAGGCTGTGAAGATAAGAAGACAAACTCGAAAACAGCAAGGCAACCCCATTGTTTCTTTCCAAAGAAATCTAGGCCGTAATATGGCAATAACTCATGATTAATCTGTTTGGTTCCGTCCCCAATTTATGTTATGATGCAAAGGGTGAGACACTCTCCACTATCAATAATACAAGCCTGCCAAAATCGCCATCTGAATCTGCTCAAGATCCTCCGTCTCGAATGCAACGAAATAAATGTATGTTTGTGAACAAATTAATGGCTGAAGCAATGATGGAAATGGTGGATGAATCAGGTGCACAGTCGTGCGACACAACAACCGATCAATGTTTTCAGAGACAGTGTAGCAAAGCGAAAGAACTTGCCCACATGCTTATGGGCGCCATCTGTCTTTGAGGTTACAGATTGTGACGTTGTAGATGTTTAGGTTCTGCTTATTTATTTGCACCGCATCAATCTTTGATTGCCCAAAGGATGTAATTTCTGTAGTATATGCTGGATGTGCAACGTTATTCCCTCGTATGCCGCACCTTTGCGTGATCGGTTTTGGTCCTGCATAATTGCTCGTCGTAATGGGCTCAAATTATCTAATTTGGCCTAAAGACATGTAATGAACTTTAGTGGGCCCATTAAGTTAATGGGCCACATTAGGCCAAAGTTAATGGTCAGCCCTCTTACCTCCCGGTCGTTAACAGCCGACATCAAAGCGGGCAACAGGTGGCCCCAGTTTATTTCACGGGCCGTTAACAGGTCGTTACTAAGTTTGGGCTACATATGGCGCAACTGTACCGTAGGCCTTTAGCAGGCCGAAAGAGACAGTGGGCTTGTACTGGACCATGAAGACCATGGGCCGCTAAGAGGCCGAAAGTCAGGTCGTATTGTAAATGGCCCAACTGTGTTGTGGGCCTTTAGTAGGTCGAAAGAGAAACTGGGCTGGTATTGGACCATGAAGGGCATGGGCCGTTAAAAGGCCAAAACTAAGGTCCGACTACAAATGGCCCAACTCATTTATGGTCCGTTAACAGGCCGGAAGTCACACATGGCCGGGAATTGGCCCAACACTTAAATGGGTTGCTAAAAGGCCAAAACTCAGGTCCGACTACAAATGGCCCAACTGATTTATGGGCCGTCAACATGCTGAAAGTGACACCGGGCTAGAAAATTGGCCCAACACTTAAATGGGCCGCTAAAATGCCGAAACTCAGGTCCGACAACAAATGGCCCATCAGATTTATGGGCCGCCAATAGGCTAAAAGACACACCAGGCCGTAAACTAGCCCAACATTTAAATGGGTCGCTAAAAGTCCGAAAGATGTACATCCTGAAAATTGGCCTTTTAGCCGACACGTGTTTCCTCCAGCCAATGATGATTTTACATGTGGAAAATCCCCATTGGTCGGGGCTGTTAACGGGTTATCGGATCCAAAGCCCGACCCGATAGCTTAACGGCGTTCTGTTACGGTGGATGCCACGTGTCGTTCACCCTTGACGAAAGCACTTCTGTGACGCGCGATTTATCGTCATGGAAGTGGACACTTCTGTGATGAGAATTTTGGTAATGTCATGGAACACTTCTACAACAGCACACGTATGACTATCTTGATTCTGTCATAAAATCGTCATGGATGTACATGCATGACAAAAAACACGACCTACTGTGACAAACACGTATCATCACGAAAGTGTATTTTTTTGTAGTGGCAACTTTCGCCGGTACCATAAACCTACCACATATCCTTCCTTAGAACAGCCACCATACGTACCTATTATGGCATTTCTTAGCCATTCCGAGATATATTGCCATGCAACTTTTCCACAGTTCCGTTTATTATGACACGCATCATCATTGTCATATTGCTTTGCATGATCATGTAGTTGACATCGTATTTGTGGCAAAGCCACCGTCCATTATTTTGTATACATGTCACTCTTGATTCATTGCACATCCCGGTACACCGCCAGAGGCATTCATATAGATTCATATTTTGTTCTAGCATCGAGTTGTAATTTTTGAGTTGTAAGTAAATAAAAGTGTGATGATCTTCATTATTAGAGCATTGCCCCGTGTGAGGAAATAAAAAAAGGGAGAAGGCCAAATTAAAAAAAGAAGGCCCCAAAAAATGAGAGAAAAAGAGAGAAGGGACAATGTTACTATCCTTTTTGCCACACTTGTGCTTCAAAGTAGCACCATGATCTTCATGATAGAGAGTCTCCTATATTGTCACTTCCATATACTAGTGGGAATTTTCATTATAGACTTGGCTTGTCGTCGGTGTACAAAAGTAGGGCCCCTCTTTATACCCCTTTACTTGTGCACGGGCAGTTAGAGCCGTGCCTACAACCATACTGTCATGGTTTTGTCACGGAAGATGTCCTAATGTAAGGACTTAGTCACGATGCCAACGCATCTATGTGGTAGCTTGAAGGGGTTGAGCAGAATCAAGAGACGCAACACACAAGACGAGGATTTAGACAGCTTCGGGCCCCGGGAAACATCATTCGGTAATAACCCTACATGTTGTTTGTGGCTAGGTCTCATTACGATCATGAGGGAGTCGTCGTAAGCCGGCTCTCCTCTTTGTGTCTAGCCCTAGATATTGTTTCTTGTTGCCTGTCCCTCTTTGAGGTGCCCTGCCCCTCCTTATATATGTTGGAGGGGCGGTTTACATGTGGAGTCCTATTAGGACTAGGACTAGTCTATCTTATATTACAAGTTGGATACAAGTCCGGGTCTTGCTTCCTTGTAAAGGAAATATTCCTCATGCCTTTTCTCTTAAGCCGACCCACCATAACATGAGCTGGTCGTCCAGGCCTTGGGCCTTGTCGTCTGTCTGACCCTCCCGCCGGCTCACAAGTGAGTCGCCCTAATAGACGGGTTATTCGTAAACCGCCAGGTCACAGTGAATCGCCAAATGTCAGTCGGGTCTTTGGTGAGTCGCCAGGCTCGTGAGTTGTCAGACCAGTGAGCCGCCAGACTCGTAAGTCGCCAAACCTCCGGCGGGTTACCAGTGAAACACCAAGTCCCAGCTGGGTCATCCATCTGGCCGGGTCATACCGCGGGGTATATCCCTGACATTAGCCCCCAGTTTAATTTGGATTTATCCTTGTTAAACTGATCCTGTAAAACAAACACAAGAACAATTTTGACAGATTGTGTTCCAGGTTAAAAATTCTTGTACGCCGGCCCCTGATGATCCTTAATTCCTATTGTCATTTCCTTCATCTAGAAAATCCGGGTCAAATAAGCTAGCTTCATACTCAGTTTGCTGATGTTCGTTTCTCACAGAAAAATATTGTGAAGAATAATCCACTTGAGTCGGCTTCCAAGGTGCCGGGTTAAATAATTTTGGTCTTCAAATACTCATCTAATATTCAGCCGGCTTGAAGATGTAAAACTTGCCGGTTTATCATTACCAAAAAACTGCCGGATTATAAAACAGATGATGCCGGATGCCGGGTCATAATTGTTGTTGACACCGGTTTATGTAATTGATCCTCCTGATTTGCTCAAAACTGATAGTTTGAAGATTTTTCTCCCTTATATCCATATTATCTGTAGCCCCCAAGTCTTGAGCAGAACAAAGTGATGGTTTAAGACTAGCTCCAATAAATGTTGCAACCTTGAAGAAATCCGGCTTATTCATCTCAATCATATAAACTGAATATTCCACACATGTAGCCCCCAAGTACCGGGTTGTCATGCTTGCAGCAACCTGTGACTTGTAATTGCTTTATGCTCATGAAAATTTCAACCAGTGTAGCCCCCAAGGGCCGGGTCATTATGCAATAATGAACAGGGACTTTGTAGATATAACCATGTAAATTTGAACAGCAATGTGTAGCCCCCAAGGGCTGGCTTAGTAAGATAATACTGAGCTGGGACTTTGTTTATAAGTGATAATAACATCATATAATATAGTCTCCACCATGGGGCTTGAACCCACGTCCACAAGGTTAAGAGCTTTGTACTCCACCAACTAAATAGTTGACCGTTCATTATAATGGAGTAATGCTTGTGTACCTTGAATTTTGACAGGAGCAATTGGTAGCCCCCAAGGGCCGGCTCATTTAAAATATGATGAGTCGGGTCTTCAATAAGTTGAGCAAAAAATGACTTTGCATTAGCCCCCAAGAGCCATGGTGCATGCTGGCAGTGTCATGGGACTTGTATATTCGATGTAATATCGATTTGAACAATGTAGCCCCCAAGTGCCAGGTCGTAAGCCTGCAGCGACTCGGGACTATTACTTCCATTGTAGAATAAATCATATCCATTGATAAAAATAATAGCAGTTGCGCTAAAGCGACTTTGAAAACCTCAATTATAGCACTGGTTATTGATAATCACAATAGAAATCCAGCCATGTTGGCTATTCAAGATTTGAATAATATAATCCGGTATGAAAACCTCAATCATTCAATATCATCATGAAAATTCAGCCAGTTTTGGTTATTAAAAATTTGAATACCTCATCGGTTGATAAGTAAATCCGGAGTTTAAATACCCGGCGGCTCTTGGCCGATGACGATTTAATACGCCTTCATTGTAAACCAGAATTTTTATAACCCAGCGGCTTATAGCCTTTGAGAAAAATCCGGAACGGATAATCATTTTGAAGCATCAAGTGTGGTAATGAGCTTAAACTTAATCATTTATATGTCATATTCCTGCAAATCCTGCATAGAGTTTAAACAACATATGCCCTGGCCACTTAACATCAAAAGCCAGGGCGGGTAACCACCCAAATATAGCCTTATCCTGCACACAAGTAGATCACAAGATCCCTATGATCCTTTGAATGATACCGCCGGCTTATGTGACCCGGACAGTGAAGTTGATAACTCAACTCTGTATGAGCCGGCACATATGATATTTGTGACAACTCAAATAATTGCAATTGTATAAAAACAGATAAAATTTTTGAGGCTTCTGATTCGAATACGATCAGTAAACCGTTCCAAAGGGGTTAAGCTAAGATTCGAATACGATCATATAGCCCCCAGTGGCGTTGGCGTTGCCGATCAAAGTGGGTATCGACAACTATGTTCTCTTTGGTTCAAATACGACCTATGTTTGAACGGGAAGCCCCCAAATGACCTTAAAAGTTGTTTAATGATGTTGATTCGAATATGATCCACGTCGATTCCCAAAGGGGTTGAGCTATGATTCAGATACGATCAAGAAGCCCCCAAGTAGGTTCAGCAGTTTGCTAATCAAAAGGGTATCGACAGCTATGTTCTCTTTGGCTCGAATACGACCTATGTTTGAACAGGAAGCCCCCAAGTGACCATATAAATTTTGGCATTGCACCGATCAAGAGGGTACTGATAGTTATGCCCGATGAGCAGGAAGCCCCCAAGTGACCATAATAAAATAAGCCGTAAGGCAGGATACCCACGTTTTGAACCGTGCATCATGGCAGCAAGTTCCCTTTGGTAACCATTAATTTGTCTGAGATCTCGAACTTGCGAGAGATTAATTCTTTGAACCGAAATTCTTAAACGGATATTGAAATCCTCAAAGCTTTGTAAGGGACAAATTTACCTTGATCCAGATGTTGAACCGGTTTTGAGAGCTTCAAAGCTTTGCGGGAGAAAGATGTCTCTTGAGCTGTATTTTAAACCGGAATCTTCATTTCGAACCGGAGATTTTCTGACGGCCTTTAAATATTTGCCAATAAAGCAGTAGCCTCCAGGGCCGGGTCATCTTTCCCTTCAATGACCCGGAGTTCTTGAATTCACGGGGACAACCGGCTAATTTTGCCGAGCCATACCATTGTAGCCCCCGAGTCTCAAGATGACTTGAAGTGTTGGCTTGAGATTCTCCATATTTGACCATAGCAGAAGGTGTATATCATTGGCGTTGATAGCGTGATGTGAATCCATAGAAGGTTGAGGTGACTGCGACGGGTTATAAATGATCCCGTATGAACCGTGTCAGCAACTCGGCCAATGGTTCCTTCCAACTGGTTGTTTGAAGTTAACCAAACCGTAGTGCGGCGACTTGTGCGCCTGCCCATTGAGCCATCCAGCGCAGACGGCGGCTAATAATACATGATAATTTGCCTCCAATTTGTTGGAAGAAAACCAGGCTTCCCAAGTAGTGACTTGCTCATACTCAATAAACAACTCATGCAGACAGGTGCGGCCCGATGTGTTGATGTAGACCAGGCCACGAGAGACGGACGGTAAAGACAACTACAACATCTGAGGCGGCACAGACAAATAAATCGGCCGTGGCGTTGTAAGCCGGTGCGGACGGGCAAGTTGTCCTCCTTGTTGTAAGCCGGAGTGGTCACGGGAGATGGCCACGACGTTGTAAGCCGGTGCGGGAGTCCGTTGAGTAACTACGACCTTCTATGCCCAAAGATGTTGGCATGCCTCCATCTCCGTGGTATAATATGTCATAAATAATTGCCCTGCATAAACAAGATTGCAGACCAAGGCAAAGACAAACTTGTTCTTTGGCAAAAACAACACATGCTAATAAAACAAAACTCAGATGGATATCACCTGATTTGTTTGGACGACGGATGACCCGTTTATCGTGACAGAGGTGGCTCAGACAGACCAGCGACTCAATATAGTTCTGATGGCTCAGGCAGACCGGCAACCTAGTATAACCCGGCGGCTCAAAGCGGCAAGGGCGGCTCGACGCGGCTCCGGCGGGTTGATGTAGATTAAGCTGCACGGGTGGCGATTTGCGCACACCTGTTCCATCAGTAAGTGGGTGCAGACGCCGGTGCGTGATGGTGCTGACGCACATTTCATAGGCACAACATGGCACCACCTTTGCTGCACATAAAAATATACACACCAAAGTAATTGTTCTTTGATGAAAACAATATGTTCAGTAAAACAAACTTGGATGGATATCACCTGGCAAGCTTTGTCCAATGCAAGTAGATGCACTCTGCAGCCGGAGGCTCGCAGGTAAAGTGGCAACGGCAACTCAAAACCGGCCGGCTCAACAACGGCGCGAGGCGGAAACTGGGGCAGCTCGCGGCAGCGAAAAACCACGGTTTAGACGGCCGGGCGGCTCAGAGGCGGCTTGTTCGACCAGCAGCGGGTTGGAGAGGCACTGGTATGGTGAGGGCGGCTTACAGCCGGTCGGCAGAGGCGCGGTGACTTGCTGCGGAGCGCTGGAACAACAGCAGCTACAACGCAGTCGAAGAAACAACCGGCAACTGTAATCTGAGACTCGTCGGGTATTTTCCAAGTTCTTCCTTTAGAGAGTTAGCTTCACCCATCGCAGAGCTAAGTTTACTTTCTGCCTCGTCCAACTGTATTGGTTCTTATCTAGTGTGCTTTGCCATTCTGCCGGGTTAAGTCATTGCAAGTTCAGTTCAACTAGAACATCAGTCATATTCCCATCTCCAGCTTCTGTTTGTTGAAACGGCTTCAAATGTATAAAGGAGGGAACCTGATGCGTTTTGCTTTCTGAAACCATTGCATGTGCATGTATTGACTCACTAATTGTGCCTCAGTCTCCGGTATATGCTTTTCAAAGGACAAGGCCAAGGTAGCTCACCGAGGAGAAGAGGAAAGGCCAAAGCAGCGGCTTCACCGGCGGCCCGGAGGAGCAGTGTAGGCTGAGGCGGCTCACGGCGTCGGGGACCCGACTGCGAAGGCACCGCCGGCGAGGGGAAACAACGAAGGCGGGTGTTGTAGGTGGCTCACAAGCAGCGATGCAGGCTGAGGCAACTCAATGCTGCTGGCGGCTCAAGACATTCCCGGCAAGGAGGCTCACCGCGGTATGGACCGGTGAGGCGAGGGGGCAGAGCCAGTGCTGGCGGAGCCGTGCGAGCGCGGGTCTGACGAGACACAGCAACACGGGCATGTAGCAGGCGCGCACAGAACTTGTGGGCGTCGAAGCTACAGAGCCGGGGACTTGAAGCTCTGGCCGGGGATTTGGCGGCTCTGGCGACTCAGACTCGCCGCGACTTGAAGCTCTGGCCGAAATGAAGCTGGCGAAATCAACTCCACGGCAGCTCGAAAGCAGAAATTCCGAGGCGAGGCATGGCTGCGGCGACCTGAGGCGATCCGTGAACAAGGCAGAGGCGAGGGCGTCTCGACATCCAAGATCGAGCGCGTGTTCCAATCCGGTTCCGGGTCGTCACCCTTTTTTTATTCTCTTTCCTTTCCTTTGATTCCTTAACCCTGATCTGGTGTTTTCTGCAAATCGGATCGAATCTGCAGCAATGGATGTTGGACGCGGTGAGAACACCTCTGTCAGTTTCGGCGACTTACGGCAGTCAGCAAACCACACCCTTAATTTTCTTCAACCTTAAATCTCCCAGAATCTGAATCTAGATCGATGAACTCAAAATTGATGTCGATCCTTTCCAGCAAGCTCTTCTTCATTCGGATATTGTGAATTGCTTGATCCCTGTGAGAGATCCCTCCAAGAACTCAACACCACCGTGCGTGAGCCCCACGGTGGGCGCCAACTGTCGTGGTTTTGTCACGGCAGATGTCCTAATGCAAGGACTTAGTCGCGAGGCCAACGCATCTATGTGGTAGCTTGAAGGGGTTGAGCGGAATCAAGAGACACAACACACAAGACAAGGATTTAGACAGCTTCGGGCCCCGGGAAACATCATCCGGTAATAACCCTACATGTTGTTTGTGGCTAGGTCTCATTATGATCATGAGGGAGTCACCGTAAGCCGGCTCTCCTCTTTGTGTCTAGCCCTAGGTATTGTTTCTTGTTGCCTGTCCCTCTTTGGGGTGCCCTGCCCCTCCTTATATATGTTGGAGGGGCGGTTTACATGTGGAGTCCTATTAGGACTAGGACTAGTCTATCTTATATTACAAGTTGGATACAAGTCCGGGTCTTGCTTCCTTGTAAAGGAAATATTCCTCATGCCTTTTCTCTTAAGCCGGCCCACCATAACATGAGCCGGTCGTCTGGGCCTTGGGCCTTGTCGTCTGTCTGACCCTCCCGCCGGCTCACCAGTGAGTCTCCCTAATAGACGGGTTATTCGTAAACCGCCAGGTAAAAGTGAATTGCCAAGTGTCAGTCGGGTCTTTGGTGAGTCGCCAGGCTTGTGAGTTGTCAGACCAGTGAGCCGTCAGACTCGTAAGTCACCAAACCTCCGGCGGGTTACCAGTGAAACGCCAAGTCCCAGCCGGGTCATCCATCTGGCCAGGTCATACCGCGGGGTATATCCCTGACACATACTTAGCGGGGCAGAGGAAGGAAGCAAAGTCACAAAACTACCAGAGCAGGGCTCAAGACCAGAAGCATGAAGACCAGAGGGGCCAGGTGAGAATCCCCCGGCAAGACCCTTGCCGGGGCGACCTTCACGGCCCCGACAAGAGCCTTGCCGGGGCCACCTGCCCAACACCAACGAGGCTTCCACCCTTGAGCCTGAGAGTTCCGACGCTGTTAACCACATTGGAACCAAGGCTCGGGAGGGACGTCCATGATGGCATACAGATCTTTGTGAAGACAAAGGGCCTACAAGGCCTAGGTAAGAACCAGAAGACAAGACAACAACGAGGCTCCTTGCCGAGGATGCCCATGAGGCCCCGGCGAGGCTCCTTGTCGAGGACGCCCACGAGGCCCCGACAAGGCTCCTGCCGAAGATACCCACGAGGCCCCGGCAAGACTCTTGCCGAGGGCGCCCGCAAGGACCCGACAAGAACCTTGCCGGGAGTATCAGCAAGGCCACGGCAAGGCCTTGCCGCCCCGTCGCCGCCCCAGCTCAGCGGCCGACCCACCAACTAAGCAGGTACCCACGTGGCAGTACGTGGCTCCTAGGCCAACTAGACAAGCACGTACGTTGTGGCATGTAGATCTTCGTGAAGACCCTGCCACCGCACCAGCTCAGCAGCCTGCCAGCCTGCATGGCGCTACATGCCTCGTTGGCCTGGACGCGTGTCGGAGCAAGGTGAAGTGGCGACGGACGGGTGGGGCCTCGTTACTATCCCCAATAAAGTAAGAGGACACCTAAGTAGCATATTTAATGCATTTTTCCCATGGCGCCAGAGATAAACTAGACTACTGCACAACTTTCCACCTCTTGTGTGCCACTGTGGCAGCCCCTTTGACTATAAAAGGAGGCCCGCGGCATACTGAGAGAGGATTCAGACTTTTTGGACCATGCACGCTTTGTAGCTAGTCCAAGAACACCAGATAAACACAAGACAACAGGAGTAGGGTATTACGCATCACTTGCAGCCCGAACCTAGATAAAGTTCCCGTGTTGGTCTCATAAACCCGCTCTTTCAATGGCCCCGCGCCCGCCGACCGTAGAAGGTATTCCCCGTGATCTCATAGGTGTCGTCTCCACTGACATCTTTGGCGCGCCAGGTAGGGGGCGCAAGCTGTGAGAATCCGGTTTCGGAGCCAACCTATCGACTCCCTCATTGCGGTGACCCAAGAAGAGAAGGCGGCATCAATCAGTTGCACTCTGGTGCCGTCCGCAGCGGCAACGATCATCTGCGTGGCCGCAAAAATCTCAGTCGCACAAAACTTTGAGTAATTCCCTTTTTTATGAAGTTATTTTCCTCGAAAGATCTCACTCTTGGTATGGTAAACATGCACGCGATGGGACCCTCCGCTATTGGCAACACCCTTGTTCTGTTTCGAGTCTGCTCAATAGTTCGAGCAGCCGCGTAGAGAACGGCAAGGTGGCCTATCCGCTATTGGCAACGCCCTTGTTCTGTTTCATGTCCGCTCAACAGTTCAAGCGGCCGCGCTGAGAGCGGTAAGGTGGTTTGCCCGGCAGCAAGCACACCCGGCAAGCCGCTAAGGATCCGTCCTCAAAGCGCCACGGCTTGGGTTTATGCGCCGGCAAGCCTGTCCAATTAAGCGTAGGGCGTACATACCAAGAATGATCGAACAGGAAAATAGCATGCATCATTTAAAAGTATTGCAGAGTTATATTACATCAAATGTTGCTATGGTTCTAACTTAAGATAAAATTGTCTTGGTCTTGAACTCGCAGCGGCAACGAGGAATGGGGTGCCAAGTCCCGGCGCTGGCCCTCCACCCTCTGGACCCCGTCGATGCAGTCGATGATGGGCTTGATATGCTCCTTGAGCGCCACGAGGCCCACCTCATCTGGCAAGCTCTCCAACGCGTCGGCGAAGTTGACGGTGGGGTTCCAGAATGCCACTTTGGTGAGCACTTTGGTCAGGGCACACCGGCAGAGCCTCCGGGCCTCGTTGGCCAGATAAGTTGCCTGGTTCGAGCGGAGCTGGTCCAGGGCGTCGAGGATGCGCTCGAAGAACAAGGTCAGTCTGGCATTGGGGCTTGTGTTCCTGTCCTCGAAGAGCCTAATGTCCGGCATGCCCATGACGGCTAGCTGGGCGGTGAGCTTCCCTGCGACATCGACAAGGCGGCTGATCCAGAGGTTCACGCCCTTCATGTAATCCTCGTACTCGGCAGCACCGTCCCTCCGCAGCCGATTCTCCTCCTCCAGGTCCTTGGTCAGGGTCTCCTCCCGGGCCTGACCTCTGAAAGTGTCCCCTCCAGGCCATCCAGCTTCAGTTTCAGGTCATTGACGGAGTCGTTGGCCTTGGAGAGTAGCTTGGCCTTGCCAAGGACTGCGGCCTGCGCCTCCACCAAAGCACCGTTGATCGTGTCCTTCTCCTTTGTCAGCTCCAGGACCTTTTTCTTCAGCCCATCCCGCTCCACCTCCAGCTCCTTCACCTTGCCGCCATGGACTAGGGCCTGGGCATCGAGTGCCTCCTTGTGCCTCTGCTCCGGCTCGTGGGTCCGCTGCGTGACAAGCTTCTTGACCTCCGCATCCTTGCCGCAGAGTGTGGCGGCGAGCGCCTCCTCACGGGTGGCAAGGTCCTCCTCCTAGGAGTTCAGCAGAGCCAGGTGTTGTTGCCGAGCGGCCTCGTCCTTGGCGGCCTGTTCCTTCGCCACCTCCTGGGCCTTCTCGACGTTAGCCTGCTTCAGGATGAGCTCCTATTTGCGCTCAGCCAGCTCGTCCTGGGCAGCCTTCAGCCCTTCCTGAGCCTCGCGGAACCAGGCCTGCGTCTCGGCGACGTGCTCCTCAAGATCCGCCTCCGCCTTGTCCGCCGCCACCATCTTGGATTTCGCCTTGTCTAGGCGGGCACGATGGAGCGCCTGGAGCTTCTGGAAGTTGACGCTCATGGCCCAGATAAGTTGCTCTTCTTGAGAACCATCATCACCGGGGCTCGGTTCATCAACAACTTGGAGCCTGGCGGTGGCAAGCGCCTCGTCGTCAAACACCTCCCCCTTGGCCCGCACCCTGGTGCCCGCCGTCCCTGGAAGGTGGACGAACAGGCCGTCGCCCACCTTTAAGTACATGCCCGAGGCAGGGGCCGGAGGGAGGGAGGTTGGTCGTTGGCCACCTCCTCCTCGGCGGCAGCCCTGTCGGCCTCCCCAGTAGCGGCCTCGCCGGCCCCTTCGGCAGCGGCCTTGCCGGCCTCCCCGGCAGGTCCCTTGGCGGCCTCCTCAGCGGCAGTCTTGGCGGCCTCCTCGGCAGCGATGTTATCGGCCTCGGCATCGGCATCCTTGGCGACCTCCTCGATGACAGTGTCGATGTCCTCCTGGTCCTCCGTGGGAGGGACTGGAAGCCAAGAAGAAGAATGAGACGAAGCCAACATCAAAGATCAAAACTTAGAACAAGAAAAAGAATAGGGACGGGAAGCAAGCAACTTACCCGCGTCGGGCTGGGAAGAAGTGGCGCCCTCTCCGCCAACATTTGTTGCCGGGGCGGAACCACCGGCACCCAAGCTCGCCTCCTCCACCTCCATGCACGTGGGCTCGGTGGTGGATGCCCTTGCCGGGGACTCCTCTCTGTGCGGCGTGGTCGATGGGGGCGGCGTGTTGGGAGTGGCCCTCGGCAGCTCCTCCTGCTGCCGCTCTCCTCATGCGAACCCGACAAGGTCAGCATCAAGAATCCACACCCCGATGCTCGTTAGTGAAGAAGTGAGTAATAAACTCATGCTTGGGGCTGAAGCGGGGGTTGCACCGGGGGCTGTTGTCCGGGCTGGTCTCCACCACCACCGCCATGTGCGGAGTACCCGCCGGGGGCTTGTCGCCCATCGAGGCCTTGGCCCTCTTCGCCGCCCTCTAGGCCAGCGTCTCCGTGTCCCTGTGAAGATAACATCAAGTCAAAAGAGGATAACACAGGCGTGAGGTCAGGAAATGATGGGGGTGAAAACTTACTCGTTCTCCACCTCCTCCTCCGCTGGCTTCCTCTTCCTCTTCGGGCTAAAAGACCAGAGGTCGAACTCGGCCTCTAGGGTGCTGTCGGAAGGAGGGGAGAACAGGATGGGGTCTGGCGCCACTTGGACGAAGAGGAGGCGGCCGATTTCTTCTTCGCTACCGCTGTTTTCACCGCCTTCTTCGCTCCCACGGCCTTCGTCGCCGCGGCCCTCGTCTAGCGCACGAACTGCTCCTGAACTTGTTGCCGCTGCACGGTCTTGCCGGGCCGAACCTTCTCCTCGGAGCTGGCCCTTCGCAGGACGCGCCTCTTCCCCATGGCCGAGGGGTCATCGGCCTCGGCCTCCTCTTCGGACGACTTGTCACCCACGTCTTTAATCAAGGAGGCCCCGGCGCCGACGCTGCTGGCCTCCCCGGCAGACTCCGCCTACTGGGCGAGCTCCTTCTCCTCCGCGGCTGTGTCGGCCTCGTCCTCCATGGCGCCGACGCTGCCAGCCTCCTTCACAAGCGCCACCTCCGCCGCCCAGGGAACAATATAATCCAGCTCCTCCTTGGTGGTGTCGCGGATGAGCACCGACTCATCACGGACATAACTCTCTGACAAGTTATCAAAGAATGCTTGCACCTCCTCCGCTTTCGGCTCGACCCAGAGCGGGTCAAGGCCGTGCGCGTTGAAGTCCGACATCATGGCGATGATGGCGGTCTGGCGCGAGTTGTTGCTCATCGGGACCACTCCCGCTGGCATCCCAAATAGGGGCCCCTTGACGGCCTTGTCGGCCCTCTCAGCCCAGCCGTCGTCGCCCACGTTGAGCTGGAAGAGCCTCCGGCAGAAATGGTGTGCCCCATCACCGTGAAATTGTGCTTCAGGCCAGGGTGGAGCCTCATGACGTCAGCCGCGTTCCGGTAGTCCCAGGCCGATCTCCCCTTGTTGTGCAGCAGGGCGATTCGGCGGGAGATGAAATCAGCCCCAATCATCTCAAGGGTGAGCCCGGCCATGGTGAGGCGATGGATCCTGGTGGTGGCGATCATGAGCTTCTTGTCATTGGCGTCATGTAGCGACCTGACCTCAAACAGTCTGATCTCTGTGCATCAGTGTCATCCCTGGATTGGTAATGCTGACACGCACAGTACTTGAGGATTTATAGCAGAGTAGCAATCACACACTTATTACATCAAATGTCTCAAAAGAGGACTTATTACAATTAATATGGCTTAAGGCCATCTAAAAATGATAACAGCGGAAGGCTTGGAAGATAAGGTGAGTCCATCAACTCCAACGGCATCACTGAGTGAAAGACAATGACCTATGGCTCCTTACTCGTCGTCTGAAAAGTCTGCAACATGAACGTTGCAGCCCGAAACGGTTCAGCACATGGAATATGCTGGCAAGGTAACACAAGAGTAATGAACAGAAATAATGCTATCACTAAATGCATATATGGCTGGTGGGAAGCTCTATGGTTATAGTTTTGCATAAAGTCAATTTCTCCCAACAACAAAGGAATAATTTTTATTTAACTATCATGGTGGTTGTTAAACATTGAGAAGGTTCCTCCAACTCAATCCCAATTAAGCATCATCATTAAACCCAATCAAATTATATTAAGAGTGATGAGATTAGCATGATAATCCAAGAACTAGATACTCAAGATGTCCATAACTGGGGACATGGCTAACCATGATTAATTTGTACACTCTGCAGAGGTTTGCGCACTTTTCCCCACAAGACTCGAATACATCCATGGTCGAAGATTCGAGACACAGTCTTTCTGAAGCATTAACTCTCTACTTTGGGTAGTCAGTACCACCTACAACCCACTACATCTGCTAGTCTACCTCTTCAAGAGCTTCACGCAATAATGGCTTGTGGCTGCACACGGAAGTTTCTAGCATGAATAATCTTATGATCCCTTTGAGCCTGGGTGGCGGGCCGTAGGATGATCACACGGGTCCTCCGGGATATCCTAGGACAACACTGGATTCTCCAGGTGCCCACAAGCAATCCACCCAGATGTGTATTTAAGTTGGCACCCTAAGTTAAACCATTAATTAACAATCTCACATCTGTCATGGATACACTCAAACCCAATCCACGTCTACTAGCATAGCATAGCAATATAAGCAACGTAGAAGTAACTCCCATAGGTTTGATAATAAACGGGTAAATAGGTACTACCTCATCTACTTCCCAAAACCCACAAGTTAAACAAATCCTAACCATGCAATTGTTTGAGGATTGATCTAATGCAATAAAACTGGGTAGTAAAGAGGTATGATCAAAGTGTTATGTGACTTGCTGATGATCCGTGAAACATAGAGACTCGTAGTAGCACGCTTCGCACTCCGGGTACTCTATCGCAAACAAACAAGCATACAATAAGCACTCAACTAGAAACACAGGTAAAACTCAAATAAGAGATCTAACCAGAAAGTTCAACTTAAGAACTCTGGTTTGCAAAAAGAATCAAATCAAACGAAGCAACGAAAGTCAAATAGTGGAAGAAACAAGATCCGTTTACTAATTTAGACTTAAGTCAAATTTTACAGTAGCAAAATCTTGTTCAAGTTGGTTAAACAGAAAGAGGGCTTCGAAACGAAGATCTAGGCGCTTGAATCGCCTGATTCCGATAAACGAGCGAAAAGATAAACTAAAACGAAAATCGGGTCAGAAATCGCGATCGAAAATTATCGTGGAAAAACCCTGGAAAAAGAAAAACTGACGAACAGGCTAACGAATGAACGTTCGCTGTCTGCGGTTAATGGGTGAAAACCGTTCGTTAAAATGAACGTACGAATGGGCGTTCGCTAAAAAAACTAAACCGGAAAAAAAATAAAACCGATCTAAAATAAAATAACCGAGGGTTCTAAAAAAACCAAACGGTTTTCTAACGAAAACCGGCGGCTACCTCGGTTCGCGTGGCGGCGGCGGTCAACTCCGGCGGCGAGGTCGGTGGCGAGGCGGCGGCGGCGTCTGGCGACGACGGCGCTGGGTCATGGCGCGGCGGCGGCGCGTCGCTGGTTAGGGTTAGGGTTCGGTGGTGGCGGCGGGTGGGCTGGGGTGGGCTGCATGATAGGCGGGCGGCTTATAAAGCCTGGGGCGGCGGAAGTCCTAATCGGGTACGGCCCGACTAAGTCGGTTGACTTTTTTTAAAAAAAATCGGCACAGAAAAACAAAGAAAAGAAATACTAAAGGGACTCCAAAAATCCTGAAATACATTTTCCCCGTCCTCTAAAAATATGGCGGACAAGGTGAACATTTGTTTAGGACTCTAATGCAATTTTGAAAAATGCATATTTTTTCCTAATTCAAATAAAATAGCGATAAAAACTCCGAATAAAATCTCATTTGATTTTAATATTAAATCTCTAATATTTCTTTATTTTGGGGAAGTCATTTTATCCCCTCTCTTCTATTTCCATAAAAGTAATATTCGAAGAGAAAATAATTAAAATCAAATGATCCTCTTTTCAAAATTTGAGAAAAACTCAAATATGAAAATAACAAAATCTCCAACTCTCTCCGTGGGTCCTTGAGTTGCGTAGAATTTCTAGGATCCAGCCAAAGTGCAATAAAATATGATATGCATTGATGATCTAATGTAGAACATTCCAAATTGAAAATTTGGGATGTTACACGTCGAGGTTGCTCCAGTCCCTGCGGCGGGTCGGCGGGCTCTGACGAACTCGGCAGAAGTCCTGCGGATCCCCCTCCCTAGTCCAGAGCCACCGGCCCCGCCACTCGTCCCAACTCTCCTTCTGGGCACCCTCCGGGTACGTGCCCTTCTCCTGGGTCCTCGGGATCCAGCTAACGCACCTAGATATGGCGTCCCCTGACTGGATGCGGGGATAGAAGTAGTGGCGGAAGAGCGTCGTGCTGGGGAGCACTCCAGCAAATCCCTCACAGAGATGGGAAAAGAAGGCCATGCACGCCACAGCATTCGGTGTAAAGTCAAGCAGAGCCCGCAAGAAAAGTAGTCGACAAAGAAAGGGTACCGATTTGGGCCGAGCTTGCAAAATCGGCCGGGATGATGTGCGTGGCGGGGTGCCCCACTGTCGGATTTCGGGTTCCGGCGGACCCTTGAGGTTCGAACACTGGGGTGCGCGCGGAGATCCAACCCTCCACCATCTCGTACCTCGTCGAATCGCAGGGACCTAAACTACTAAACAGAACAACACAAGAGACGCAAGATTTATACTAGTTCGGGCCACCATTGTGGTGTAATACCCTACTCTAGTTTGTGGTGTGGTGGATTGCCTCTTGGGCTGATGAGGAACATTATAGGGAAGAACAGCCTCGCGAGGGTCTGTTCTTGGTGGGTACGATGAACTGCTAGGTGGTGTTCAGTTGTTCTAGCTACTGGTTCCTTGGTGAGGATCCCGATCTCGTCCGGGGGGCCGATCCCTCTACCCCGGGAGTGGCTACTCCTATTTATAGGCGAAGGCCCTGGGCCTCTTCCCAAATATTGAGCAGGAAGGGCGCCAACAATTGGCCATTTTGAAGGGGAACAGCGGGTACACTTATCCTGACTAAAGTTGGTCCTCGCCTGCCAAAGGCTCTGGTGATGATGCCTGCTTGGGCTCCACGATGACTCCCTTCCAGCCGTTGGGGCTGGTCTTGGTCTTGTTGCACCGAAACGGATGCATTTGCTTGATGCTCTCGCCTATGCTTGCTCCCTTTGCACCAAAGAGGAAAGGAGGGGCTGCTGGCTGGGTGGCGCCCGGGCGCCCTTGGTCATCATGGCTTGCGTCATGGGCACCTCGCGAGGTACCTGCCTTGAACTCTCCGCCTCCTCATGAGCCAGCTGGCGAGGCCATGCACGAGAAGCTCCTCGTCGTCCGCCCCTCGAGGCTTGGCCCCTCGCGAGGGTCTTGAGCTTGCGTCGATCAAGATGGGCTGTCCTGGGCCTCCTTTGAGCCACGCTGCAGGCCGCAGGCAGGCAAGTCTAGGGACCCCCATTCCCAGAACGTCGACAGTAGCCCCCGGGCCCACGGCGCGCCTGAACTTGGCCGTGCAGAGAGGCGAAAGGGCAAGTGTGAAGCGTCGCGGGCCCTAACAGCCTGCGGCCTTGGGCGCCGCGTGGCGGTTGATTGGACGCGTGTGCACTGCTTCCCCACGATGCCTCGGTAACTACCCGGATTTGACAGGTCCCTGCATGCAGAGTTGGTCATGATGATCGGTGATCGTGGAGGCCGACGGTTGGCCTTCGCCGGCCACAAGTACGGAACGGCGTGCACCCTTCCAGTCTATCCTTCTGCTTCTCCTCCTCCTCATTTCGTCTGGTTTCCATGGCTCCGATCCGCCGGTTCTCCAGGGAAGAGAAGGGAAAGGCTCCTCAAGAGGATCCTGACCTGCTCCCCCCAAAGAAGCGGCTTGCTCTCTGTGTCGAGGCAGGGCGCTTGCAGGGCGCCCATGCCCTGGCGCGTCGGCCTCCACCAGGGTTTCCTCTTCCTTGTACGCATAAATTGGTGGCCTGAAGGAGGCGGCGCGGGCGCCACGAAGCGCCGCCCGCCCGGCGCCAGGGTCACTAAGGTGTCGTCTTCCCCACAGAGTCCACGCCGAGGCTCTGCCGGGGAGTTTGTGCTTCATGTCGCGCGCCTCCTAAGTCTTGGATTTGTCTTCCTTCTTTCTTCGCCTCCGTCGTCCGGCAGGGGAGCCTCAGGACTCTGGCTGCAGCACGCTGGCTCTGCAGCACCCTCGCGGCCCAGGGCAGAGGTTGCAGTGGTGCCCAGGCGAGGTCTTCATGACTCGAGGCGGGACGAGGTCGCCCGGTCTGCAGGCGGGGCCCTCACGATCCACCTGGTGTACGATGGTGCTTGGTGGTGTCCTTCAAGGTCTTCGACGCGAGGGTCGCTGGCTGGAGTGCTGCCCGGGAGAGGTGGTCGGGGTCCCGCTTGTGGTGAGACAGAGGCCGACCGCCCGCTCCTTGACAGCTCCTCGGCGACAAAGGCGCCGGAGGATCAGCGACTCCGCCCGAGCTCTTGGCGACGCGGAGACGGCGGCGACAGCTCTGAGCCCCGAGCCTGCGCGCTCCCGGAGCAGGGCGGGCTCGTCAGTCGTCGCCGCCCTGATCTGGGCGGGTTGGCTCGGACCGGGTGGCCCACTATTGATGATGGCGTTTGCCGTGGTGGTCCCTGTAGATAGGACTCCTTAGGACTCGCGTCTTTTGTTCCTGCGAGGAGCCAAGAATGTACCCCGCGGGGGCTTGTAAGATGTTTGTAGCTTCATTTGTCAATATGATCCTTATTGTGAGGCAGTGCGAGATGCTCATTCCGTTCTAGCTCAGTTTCTTCCTTTCGGACCTCGTGAGGGCTTGATGCTCTGCGCCGACGGGTCCCAGTCCCAAGGCGGCTTCAGCCGTCGCTGGTATGCCAGGTCGCGATGCCTTGGTCAAGGCCATGAGGTGAGCGGCCCAAGGTCCGGTAAGAGCCTCTGAGTCGCGATGCTCAGGGGGTCCCCCTTGGCGCTCAAGCAGCCATCATTCGGTGAGAAAGGAGAGCGACGTTGCTAAGACGGGGTCGCATTGAGTGTGGGGATGGTGTTGCGATGACTAGTGTGTCCGGAGGGTGACTTATCTTCGAGGGTCAGGACAGTGCTTCCTGGTGCGGCGCTAGGTCCATGCCTCGGCCGGCCAGAGATTGCGTGGCGAGGTCGTTTCGTGCTCCTTGGAGGGACCCTGCAGGTTCACCACAAAAGGAACAAGAGCTTGCCGTGGCGATCGTTAGTCCCGCCGTTAGTTGCTTTGGAGAGGCGCGAGAGGCCTCGCGAGGTGTGTTGGGGCACCTTTGAGCCAGCGTGGGACTCACGAGGCCCTACCTCAAGGCGGGTTCCGCCTGGCTCAGGGCCTTATCTTCGAGTGTGCTCCTGCAAATTTGGCGGATGCGGTGCTCTCGTCTTGGTCCGGCTCTCGGGCTGGTCTCGGCCGTCGGCTGGCAAGCCAGGTCGCGATGCCATGGACAAGACCGGAGGGTGAGGGCGGAGAGCGGTAGGAGCTCGAGTTGCGATGCTCGGGCACCCCCTTTAGCGCATAAGCTGGGTTAGATGGCGCAACTCTCACGCCTCGGGTCCGGCTCTCGGGCTGGTCTCGGCCGTCGTTGGCAAGCCAGGTCGCGATGCCATGGACAAGACCAGAGGTGAGGGCGGAGAGCGGTAGGAGCCCTGAGTCACGATGCTCGGCACCCCCTTTAACGCATAAGCTGGGTTAGATGATGAAACTCTACGTCCTCGGGTCCCGGCTCTCGAGCTGGTCTCAGCCGTCGCTGGCAAGCCAGGTTGCGATGCCATGGACAAGACCAGAGGGTGAGGGCCGGAGAGCCGGTAGGAGCCCTGAGTCGCGATGCTCAGGTGTAACGCCCCGGATTCGATGCGCCAGGTGTCCGCCAGTTATTTGCCGTCCTTGCCATGTCATTTGCTTGTGTGTTGCATTTTATCATGTCATCATGTGCATCTCATTCTGCATACGTGTTCGTCTCATGCATCCGAGCTTTTTCCCCATTGTCCGTTTTGCAATCCGACACTCCTATGTCCCCCGGCGCCCCTTTTACCTCTTTTAGGTATGCGGGTGTTAAGCGTTCTCGGAATGGACCGATATTTGCCAGCGGCCTTGGTATACCACCGTGAACCGCTGTCAAGTTCGTGCCATTTGGAGTCGTTTATACTCCTACTGTTAACCGGGTAACCGCAAAAGCCTCTTTGTCTTGCAGCCCAACACCCCTCCAAAGTGGCCCAAAACCCATCTAAACCCCCTCCATGCTCTCGGTCGTTCGATCACGATCGCGTGGCCGAAAACCGCTCTCCATTTGAAGCTTCCTAGCTCTCTCTACCTATATAAACTCCCTCTCCCCCGAAATTTCGGATCAAATCCACCCTAACCCTAGCCCCGCTCCTCTCCCCGCCACCGGACACGTCCGGCCCGAGCCGGACAAAGTTGCCGCCGCCGCCCGGCCAACGCGCTGCGCCACGTGGCCCGGCCACTGCAGCGCCTCCACGCCCGCCAGAACCCGCGCCGCCCCAGCCCGGCTCCCGCGCCCGCCTCCCGCGCCTCCTCGCGCGGCGCGACTCCGTCGCCGCCGCCAGCTCCGCCTCGCCGTCGCCCGCGCCGCTTCGCCGCCCCCTGCCGCCATCTCCGTCACCGCCTCTGCCGCCTCCGCCCGGCATGCCCCGCCGCCGTCTCGCCCGCCTCCCTACGCGGCGCGCCGCCGCGACCCGCGCCTCACCGGTCGCGCCTCGCTGCCCCTCGCCGTCCTCCTCGCGCCCGGCGGAGCCACAGCTCGCCCGGAGCCGTCGCGTCGTCGCCGGATCTGGGGAGTGGGATGAGATCCACCACTCCCGAACCAAGCGGCACCCGATCCCGGATCTCCTCGTCCGGAACCCCTCCGTCCATTTTTCCGGGGTGAGAAAATCTCTGATCCTGTAGTTTTCATATTCAGTGCCTACTTCAACATGCCATAACTCCATTCATACTGCTCCGTTTAGTTATGCGTAATATGTCAAATTGTTCGACTCGACGAGTACTTCATTTCATTCCATTGCACCATGTTCATTTGAGGTCATCTTGATGCCTGAATCATCGTTGCAAGAGTGCTTCATGATGTTAATCTGCTGAAACTGTTATAACTTGATGATTTGTCATTTTTGTTGCATTTGATGTGTGCATCCTATGAGGTTGATGTCTACATGTGTTTTGATCTATGCCATGCCATCTTTACAGGGGTGCCATCCATGTATTTTTGTGATTCCTGTAGTGAGTGCATCAAGCTTGTTAAATAGGGTACTTGATGTTGCTGTTTTGCATGTCTGAATCTGCTTTATCATGATGCTATGTTAACCTGCTTCTACAAGTCATTCTATGCATAATCTGGAGATGTTCACTAAGGATGTTTTGTTATACATATCTTGCTCTATCAATCCATGCCCCTGGTTGCATTTATAGCGTGCTGTATCTTGTTGTAATCTTGCTCTAAAATTGCTAAATAATGTTGCTGTCAGCCTGTTAACATTAAGTTCAATGTTGCCATGATTGTTGTTAGTGATCCATGCATCCTATGAACTTTCTCTTGCCATGCTTAGCTTCATAAACATGTCGTATTACTGTGAGTTGCCTTGCCATGCCATGTATTGCTCTGTGGTGAGTGGTTCAAGCTCACCAACATGCCCACTTATTGTTGTTCCTGCCATGTATGAATCTGTCATATCGTTTGCCATGTTTACATGAGTGCCATTATATCTTCTGGTCCTTTTTGGCTCATTGTCAGTAAAGGACTTTTGTTCTATGCAATTAGTAGATTCATGCCATGCCTTTGTTTGCCATGTTAAGTTCCTGTAACATGTTGTTTAATAGCTCTAAACATTGCAACCTGATGTTATTTCTGCAAAGTCTGAAACTGTTAGTATTTGCAATCTTGCCATGTCATTTTGAGCATGTTCTAGTGATTTCTGGAGATAGCTCAGTGTTCATGTTTTCTCATACTTTACCTTTTCATCATGCCCATGCCTTTTTTTTCATGTTGAGATGTTGTAGCATAGTGTTTTGATGCTTGCAATATGCCTAATTGCTGTTTTGGACAGATTGTTGTCATGACTTGTATAGGGTGTATGTGTTGATCCGTTGCTCCGTTTTGAGTGTGCTCTATATGAAACTTGCTTGATTTTGCATGTAGTTTCATATTATCATGTTTCATCCTTTTTTCGAGGTGTTTGCGTGATGTTTGGATGCATTTTGTATCAATGCCATGCTTATCTTGTTTTGCTCATATCTTCTAGGCCGTAGCTCCGAATTTAATGAACTTTATATGTAACTTGACTAGAATTTCGTGTAGATCATCATGGTGCATCTTAACTTGCTGTTTAACAACTTGAACATAACGTTTATTCAGATCTGGACCAATTTCGAAATTTACATATGAGGGCTTACCGGAATTGTTATATGTTGTTCCCGGCCTCATTTAAACTTGCTTTGATGTGTTGCTCTTGTTTGCATCATCTCTTGCCATGAGTAGACTCATCTAGCCTTGTCATGCATCATGCTTGTTGTCCATCATGTCTTATTCATGTGTGGTGTGTTTACTATGTTGTGTGCTTCTTCTCGATAGTTCCCGTTTCGTTGCGAGCGTGAGGATTCGTTCGTCTACGCTTGGTTCGTCTTCGTGGCTTCATCTTCTTCATGGACTCGTTCTTCTTCCTAGCGGGATTTCAGGCAAGATGACCGTCACCTTGGATCTCATTACTATCATTGCTATGCTAGTTGCTTCGTTCTTTCGCTATGCTGCGCTACCTATCACTTGCTGCTCAAGCCTCCCAATTTGCCATGTCAGCCTCTAACCTTTGTCACCCTTCCTAGCAAACCGTTGTTTGGCTATGTTACCGCTTTTGCTCAGCCCCTCTTATAGCGTTGCTAGTTGCAGGTGAAGATGAAGATTGCTTCATGTTGGATTCTGTTATGTTGGGATATCACAATATCTCTTATATTATTAATGCACCTATATACTTGGTAAAAGGTGTAAGGCTCGGCTTTATGCCTGGTGTTTTGTTCCACTCTTGCCGCCCTAGTTTCCGTCATATCGGTATAATGTTCCCGGATTTTGTGTCCCTAACACGGTCGGGTGATTTATGGGACCCCCTTGACAGTTCGCTTTGAATAAGACTCCTCCAGCAAGGCCCAACCTTGGTTTTACCATTTGCCTCACCACCACCTATTTTCCCTTGGGAGTAATTAACCCAAGGGTCATCTTTATTCAGCCCCGGGCCAATGCTTGTCTAAGTGTTGGTCCAAACCAGAGCCACTTGCGGTGCCGCCCTAGGCAACTTGGGGTATCGTCGGTTGTCGTGCGTAGTGTTCATCGGTGTTGCCACGAGAACGAGATATGTGCAACTCCTATCGGGATTGTCGGCGCGTCAGGCGGCTTTGCTGGTCTTGTTTTATTGCTGTCGAAATGTCTTGTAGCCGGATTCGAGACTGATCGGGTCTTCCGGGAGAAGGAATATCCTTCGATCGCGAGAGCTTATCATGGGCTAAGTTGGGACACCCCTGCAGGGTTTAATCTTTCGAGAGCCGTGCCCGCGGTTATGTGGCAGATGGGAATTTGTTAATATCCGATTGTAGTAAACTTGAAGTAAACTCTTCTAAAATACACCAACCGTGTGTCTTTTCGGGGTTGATCGAGAGGAGAACACGGTTTCTGGGTTATGTCTGACGTAAGTAGGAGTTCAGGATCACTTCTTGATCATTACTAGTTGACGACCGTTCCTTTGTTTCTCTTCTCGCTCTCATTTGCGTATGTTAGCCACCATATAAGCTTAGCCGCTGCTGCAACCTCACCACCTTACCCCTTCCTTTCCCATTAAGCTTTGCTAGTCTTGATACCCATGGTAATGGGATTGCTGAGTCCTCGTGGCTCACAGATTACTACACCACCAGTTGCAGGTACAGGTTTGCGATGATCATGACACGAGAGCGATGTTTGCTTGTATTGGAGTTCTTCTTCTGCTTCTTCTTCGATCGGGGATAGGTTCCGGTGTCGGCATGCAGGCTAGCAGGGTGGATGTTGTTTGAGTTTCTGTTTATGATTCATCCGTAGTCGGATGTTGATCTTGTATGTTGTGTTGTTGTATTCATGTGACATTGTATGTATTGTATGTATCCCCATCTATTATGTAATGTTGATGTAATGATATCCACCTTGCAAAAGTGTTTCAATATGCGGGTCTATCCTTGGTGGGACCTTCGAGTTCCTTTTGGATAGGGTCGCATATTGGGCGTGACAAGTTGGTATCAGAGCCTCGACCGACCCTAGGAGCCCCCTTGTTTGATCGTGTAGTTTGGCCGATGTTGAGTCTAGAAGAAAACTATTTTCTGAGTCTAGTTATATCGGAGAGTAGGAATTCTTTTTACTCCTCTGCCCCTTCGTCGCTCCGGTGAGGAATCGTGACATAGGTGTTTTGAACTACTCCTCTTCCCCTTCAAATTTTTCTTTAGGTTCACGCAGTTGGTTTTCCGATCGTTGGCTCTCAGCTCTTTTCATCCGGTGCATTTCTCGTCAAGTTGACTTGAGCCTCTTCATCTTTGCCAAGTTCAATCCTCAGTTGTTTTCTTTTCCCACCCACCCACCCCTTTTCTCCTCGAAGCCGGAGTCCGTAATCGAGTATCCATCCTACTCGTGTGAAGTTTTTGCTCTCTCTCCTCAATGATTTCAACCGGTGTTTCCTCTTGAAGTCATTCGTCGGTTCCCCTTCCAAGTTGCCTTTGTTTTTCCCGCCCTCCCACCCTCTTCTTCCCGGAGCCTGAGTCTATTTCGAGCATCAATTTCATTCGTGTGGAGTCTTCCCTCAATTGTTTCAACCGGTGAATTCTCGTCTCGTTTGACATTCATCACCTCTTTTTCTTCTCCAGTGGATTCAATTCTAATTTTGGTAGTGATTATATTCTTTTCCTTGGATCAAGTGTACTCCTTGCTCGTGTGCCTCTCGCCAGTTTATCTTTCCGGAGTGTTCAAGACATCTCAGGAGATTCGACTGTGTTCCAATTGATTCGTGGTTGTCACCTCATTCAAATATTTCAATCGTTCAAGTGCATCATCTATCTCTTCAACAATCCTTTCCAACGGTGCTTTCCTTTAGAGGGCCCTAACCCACAGGTCTTTTCCCAGGATCTTACCTGACTCTTCTAATTATTCCGGAGCCGTTCCCAATTCTTTCTGTTCTTCCGGAGGCTTTGCACTGTTCATCTTTTCTCTTGCGTTCTTTTTTCACCTCATCCCTTTTCCTCTCCGTCTCGGTCCTAAGATCTCGGGACGAGATCTCTTGTTAGTGGAGGAGTGTTGTAACGCCCCGGATTCGATGCGCCAGGTGTCCGCCAGTTATTTGCCGTCCTTGCCATGTCATTTGCTTGCGTGTTGCATTTTATCATGTCATCATGTGCATCTCATTTTGCATACGTGTTCGTCTCATGCATCCGAGGCTTTTCCCCGTTGTCCGTTTTGCAATCCGGCACTCCTATGTCCCCCGGCGCCCCCTTTTACCTCTTTTCATGTGCGGGTGTTAAACGTTCTCGGAACGGACCGAGATTTGCCAAGCGGCTTTGGTATACCACCGGTAGACCGCATGTCAAGTTTCGTGCCATTTGGAGGTCGTTTGGTACTCCTACGGTTAACCGGGTAACCGCAAAAGCCTCTTTGTCTTGCAGCCCAACACCGCTCCAAAGTGGCCCAAAACCCATCTAAAACCCCTCCATGCTCTCGGTCGTTCGATCACGATCGCGTGGCCGAAAACTGCTCTCCATTTGGAGCTTCCTAGCTCTCTCTACCTATATAAACTCCCTCTCCCCCGAAATTTCGGATCAAATCCACCCTAACCCTAGCCCCGCTCCTCTCCCCGCCACCGGACACGTCCGGCCCGAGCCGGACAAAGTCGCCGCCGCCGCCCGGCCAACCGCGCTACGCCACATGGCCCGCCACATGGCGCCTCCAGCTGCCCGCCAGCCCGCCGCCCGGCCCCATGCAGCCCGGCTCCCGCCTGCGCCCCGCGCCTCTGCGCCCGGCGCGCTCGCCGCCGCCGCTCAGCTCCGCCTCGCCGTCGCCCGCGCAGCCGCCGCCCCCTGCCGACCATCTCCGTCGCCGCCCTCTTCCGCCTCCGCCCTGGCATGCCCCGCCGCCGTCTCGCCCGCCTCCTCGCGCCAAGCGCCGCGCCCAGCGCCTCGCCGCCCCTCGCCGTCCTCCTCCGCGTCGGCCTGAGCCACAGCTCGCCGGAGCCGTCGCGTCATCGCCGGATCTGGGGAGTGGGATGAGATCCACCACTCCCTGAACCAAACGGCGCCCCGATCCCGGATCTCCTCGTCCCGGAACCCCTCCGTCCATTTTTCCCGGGGTGAGAAAATCTGCTAAGTCCCTGTAGTTTTCATATTCTGGTGCCTACTTCAACATGCCATAACTCCATGCATACTGCTCCGTTTCGTGCGTGTTATATGTCAAATTGTTCGTCGCAAAGAGTACTTAATTTCATTCCATTGCACCATGTTCATTTGAGGTCATCTTGATGCCTGAATAATCGTTGCAAGAGTGCTTCATGATGTTAATCTGCTAAAACTGTTATAACTTGATGATTTGTCATTTTTGTTGCATTTGATGTGTGCATCCTATGAGGTTGATGTCTACATGTGTTTTGATCTATGACATGCCATCTTTACAGGGGTGCCATCCATGTATTTTTGTGATTCTTGTAGTGAGTGCATCAAGCTTGTTAAGTAGGGTACTTGTTGTTGCTGTTTTGCATGTCTGAATCTGCTTTATCATGATGCTATGTTAACCTGCTTCTACAAGTCATTCTATGCATAATCTAGAGATGTTCACTAAGGATGTTTTGTTATACATGTCTTTCTCTATCCATCCATGCCCCTGGTTGCATTTACAGCCTGCTGTATCTTGTTGTAATCTTGCTCTAAAATTGCTAAATAATGTTGTTGTCAGCCTGTTAACATTAAGTTCAATGTTGCCATGATTGTTGTTAGTGATCCATGCATCCTATGAACTTGATCTTGCCATTCTTAGCTTCATAAACATGTCTTCTTAATGTGAGTTGCCTTTCCATGCCATGTATTGCTCTGTGGTGAGTGGTTCAAGTTCACCAACATGCATACTTATTGTTGTTCCTGCCATGTATGAATCTGTCATATCTTTTGCCATGTTTACATGAGTGCAAGCATATCTTCTGTTCCTTTTTGGCTCATGGTCAGTAAAGGACTTTTGTTCTATGCAATTAGTAGATTCATGCCATGCCTTTTTTTGCCATGTTAAGTTCCCGTAACATGTTGTTTGATAGCTCTAAACATTGCAACCTGAAGTTATTTCTGCAAAGTCTGAAACTGTTAGTATTTCAATCTTGCCATGTCATTTTGAGCATGTTCTAGTGATTTCTGGAGATAGCTCAGTGTTCATGTTTTCTCATACTTTACCTTTTCATCATGCCCATGCCTTTTTTTTCACGTTGAGATGTTGTAGCATAGTGTTTTGATGCTTGCAATATGCCTAGTTGCTGTTTTGGACAGATTGTTGTCATGACCTGTATAGGGTGTATGTGTTGATCCGTTGCTCCGTTTTGAGTGTGCTCTATATGAAACTTGCTTGATTTTGCATGTAGTTTCATATTATCATGTTGCATCCTTGTTTTGAGGGGTGTGTGTGATGTTTGGATGCATTTTGTATCAATGCCATGCTTATCTTATTTTGCTCATATCTTCTAGGCCGTAGCTCCGAATTTAATGAACTTTATATGTAACTTGACTAGAATTTCGTGTAGATCATCATGGTGCATCTTAACTTTCTGTTTAACAACTTGAACATAAGGTTTATTCAAATTCTGGACCAATTTCGAAATTTACATATGAGGGCTTACCGGAATTGTTATATGTTGTTCCCGGCCTCATTTAAACTTGCTTTGATGTGTTGCTCTTGTTTGCATCATCTCTTGCCATGAGTAGCCTCATCTAGCCTTGTCATGCATCATGCTTGTTGTGCATCATGTCTTGTTCATGTGTGGTGCGTTTACTATGTTGTGTGCTTCTTCTCAATATTTCCGTTTCGTTGCGAGCGTGAGGATTCGTTCGTCTACGCTTGGTTCGTCTTCGTGGCTTCATCTTCTTCATGGACTCGTTCTTCTTCCTAGCGGGATTTCAGGCAAGATGACCGTCACCTTAGATCTCGTTACTATCATTGCTATGCTAGTTGCTTCGTTCTTTCGCTATGCTGCACTACCTATCACTTGCTGCTCAAGCCTCCCAATTTGCCATGTCAGCCACTAACCTTTGTCACCCTTCCTAGCAAACCGTTGTTTGGCTATGTTACCGCTTTTGCTCAGCCCCTCTTATAGCGTTGCTAGTTGCAGGTGAAGATGAAGATTGCTCCATGTTGGATTCTGTTATGTTGGGATATCACAATATCTCTTATATTATTAATGCATCTATATACTTGGTAAAGGGTGGAAGGCTCGGCCTTATGCCTGGTGTTTTGTTCCACTCTTGCCGCCCTAGTTTCCGTCATATCGGTATTATGTTCCCGGATTTTGCGTACCTAACGCGGTCGGGTGATTTATGGGACCCCCTTGATAGTTCGCTTTGAATAAGACTCCTCCAGCAAGGCCCAACCTTGGTTTTACCATTTGCCTCACCACCACCTATTTTCCCTTGGGAGTAATTAACCCAAGGGTCATCTTTATTCAGCCCCCCGGGTCAATGCTTGTCTAAGTGTTGGTCCAAACCAGAGCCACTTGCGGTGCCGCCCCTAGGCAACTTGGGGTATCGTCGGTTGCCGTACGTAGTGTTCATCCGGTGTTGCCCTGAGAACGAGATATGTGCAGCTCCTATCGGGATTGTCGGCGCATCGGGCGGCTTTGCTGGTCTTGTTTTATTGCTGTCGAAATGTCTTGTAGCCGGATTCCGAGACTGATCGGGTCTTCCTGTGGAGAAGGAATATCCTTCGTTGATCGCGAGAGCTTATCATGGGCTGTTGGGACACCCTGCAGGTTTAATCTTTCGAGAGCCGTGCCCGCGGTTATGTGGTAGATGGGAATTTGTTAATATCCGGTTGTAGTAAACTTGAAGTAAACTCTTCTAAAATACACCGACCGTGTGCGTAACCATGAGTGTCTCTTTTCGGGGTTGATCGAGAGGAGAACACGGTTTCTGGGTTATGTCTGACGTAAGTAGGAGTTCAGGATCACTTCTTGATCATTACTAGTTGACGACCGTTCCTTTGTTTCTCTTCTCGCTCTCATTTGCGTATGTTAGCCACCATATAAGCTTAGCCGCTGCTGCAACCTCACCACCTTACCCCTTCCTTTCCCATTAAGCTTTGCTAGTCTTGATACCCATGGTAATGGGATTGCTGAGTCCTCGTGGCTCACAGATTACTACACCACCAGTTGTAGGTACAGGTTTGCGATGATCATGACACGAGAGCGATGTTTGCTTGTATTGTAGTTCTTCTTCTACTTCTTCTTCGATCAGGGGATAGGTTCCAGGTCGGCAGTCTGGGCTAGCAGGGTGGATGTTGTTTGAGTTTCTGTTTATGATTCATCCGTAGTCGGATGTTGATCTTGTATGTTGTACTATTGTATTCATGTGACATTGTATGTATTGTATCTATCCCCATCTATTATGTAATGTTGATGTAATGATATCCACCTTGCAAAAGCGTTTGAATATGCGGGTCTATCCTTGGTGGGACCTTCGAGTTCCTTTTGGATACGGTCGCATATTGGGCGTGACATCAGGCACCCCCCTTTAACGTGCAAGATTCCGCCACCCAGGAAAGGCACCAAATAACAAGCATGGTGGAGCGAGAGCATAATCCTAAGGAAAAAGCAAGAAGGATACATGCCGCTGGGACTGGCCCGAGTGGCTTGGGGATGATGCAGCCCGAGGGGCGCCCCCAACAGGATAAGCTAATGACATGAAATAAAAGGGATACATGCCGCAGGGACGGACCCACGCGGCCTGGGAATAATGCGGCCCTGAAGGCGCTCCCAGCCGGAAATAAAACTTAAAGATGTCACCTGGTGATGTTGGGGACGAAGGGTTGTTGATGTAGCAGACTCGGTGGGCTGCGGGTGCCGATCCTCACGAGCCCCCAGGCCCGGGGGCCTCGAGAGGCTCCGGAGGCGCTGGCGGCTCCTTAGAGGCCATCTCCATCTCCGCCAAGGCTGCGGCGTGCCTGACCCCTTGAGCCTCCAGGATGGTCCTCATGAGACGCTGGTGCGCAGCAGCCACGTTTGGCAGGCCATAAGGCATGCGTACATAGTTGTGGGGCGGACCTTCACAACGTCCCACTCGGGAGGGCCAGAGGCGCTCTTGAGATGCGGCTCGGTTGAGCCCTGGTATGTCGATGCAGACGCGCAGCCCACAATCCTCGCCTGGATGGGGGGCCACAACGGGTAGGCGGCGGCTTCCCCTCATGACCCTTGACTCCTGTAGCTCCTGAATGGCCTTGCTGACGAACTCCTGAGGGTTCGGCCCTCCTTGCCTTGCTCCTGCTTGCGGGAGACGTGCTTCGAAACACACCTCCACGTGGTGCCCAAGCGCCTCCCTCGAGACCTTGGCGAGGTCGGCGGCCCCCCAGGGGAGAGCCCCCGAGCCCTGCCTGAGGAGGGCGCCGGGCGCGCTTTCCTATGCGATGGAAGGAGGCTCTCCTGGCCCGCGTGGGCCCCGAGGGGCCTGTCTCTTGAGGAGCCGGGCGGTCGATGTCTTCTTCTTCTTGGTGCGGCCTCGGGAGGCCTCCTGCTGTTGTGGTGCTGGTCTTCCAATGATGCGGCTGAAAGGCTCGCTCCGTGGAGCACACTGCGTCTCTCTCTTCACAGGGCACCATGATGACCCCGCCGCTTCCTGGCATCTTGAGGACGTTGTAGCCATGGTGAGTTACGGCCATGAATTTGGCCAACGCTGGGTACCCGAGGATGGCGTTGTACGGCAGGCGGATGTGGGCGACGTCGAAGTCGATGAGCTCAGTGTGGTAGTTGTCGCGAGCCCCAAAGGTGACAGGACGGCGGACCTGCCCGATCGGGGCCGTGGAGCCGTCGGTGACTCCGGAGAAAGGCTTGGTTGGCTGAAGCTGACTGTAAGGCACTTGAAGATTGTTGAATGTCTCCACGGACAGGACGTTGAGCCCTGCTCCGCCGTCGATGAGGGTCTTGGTGACCAGCACATTGCTGATGATTGGGGAAAAAAGCATCGGGAGAACTCCGGCTGTGGCTGCGCACTTGAGCTGATCCACTGAGCTGAACGTGATGGCGCACGCCAACGACCTGAGAGGGCGCGTGGACTCGAGCTTGGGGAGGACTACATTCACCTCGCGGGCGAACTGCTTGAAGATGCGCTGAGAGGCTGGGGCTTGAGCTCCGCCCAGGATGCAGGCGATCGCACGCTCTTCCTGGAAGCCCCCAGCCCCCTCGTCCTAATGACGGTCTTCGATTCTCCTTGGCGGCAGCGGCAGCGGAGGGAGGCATGCGTTCCCCTGCGGGCGATCCTCGCGAGGCTGATCCCTCCAGCCTCCCTCGCGAGGTGGGTCTTGCCAGCGGTCCTCGCGAGGTTGGTCGCGCCACCCTTGGCGCGGGCCGCGGTCTTCCCAGCGTCCTGCATTCCTTCCTCCTCCTCGGTCGTAGCCCCGGACCTTGCGCTCGGGGCGTCTGCCGACCCTTCCTTCGCGTACGGCCCGGAGCTCTTGACATTCATTGGTGTTGTGGGTGTGGAGGTCGTGGTACACACAATACCGGCTGCCATTGGAGGACTCGGGCTGATCTCTGCCTCGCTTGGTGTCTGGTTCGGCTGCGAGCACGGCAGCCCCCTTGCGCTTCACGTCCTTGGCCATGGACTTCTTCTCTTTGGGATCCGCGGCAGGCAGCTCGAGGAGGAGAGGCGCCTCCTCAGCCTGGCGCGCACTTGGTCGCCAAGTTGAACAGCTCGAGGAGGTGCATGATCTTCATGCATCGCCAGCTCCTCCTTCATCTTGACGTCGCGCCGCCGTCGGAGAAGGCAGAAATGATGGCCTCCTCCGTTACCACAGGGATCTTGAGGCGCATTGTTGAAGCGTTGGATGTACTTTTGCAGGGTTTCCCGCTGCTGCTTGATTCGTGCATGTCGCCACGGCGGTGGCCGTCATGAGTACCTGGAAGTTGGCGATGAAGCGGGTGCGCATCTCGGCCCAAGAAGAGATCGTGCACTGGGCCGATTCAGGAGCCAAAGGGGCCCGCCCTTGAGCTCCATGGGAAACCAATTCGCCATGACCTTTTCATCCTGTTGGCAGCCTCGATGCCCAGCTCAGAGCTGGAGGAACTCCGCAGGTCAGCCAGTGCCGTCGAGCGAGGAGGCAGGTCTGGCTTGAACTTGGCAAGCCACGCGACGCTGCGCAGCTCGGAGGTGAAGGCGCGGCAGCCCGCCGTCGCCGCGGGGGGCTTCAGACGGCAGAGAGCTTGGTCTTGTGGGCCTCCCTGCGCCGCGGCTGGGGGCAGCGCAGGGTCTTGATGTGCTGGAGCGGGGAGCGCTCGGGCAGCTTCTTGTGGGCGAGGAACTTCTTGACAGCTCTGCTCTTGCCGCGCCGGCGCCTGGCGGAACGGGTTCCACCCAGGGGCCGCGCGCCTTGGGGCCAGGGCGCCGTCTTGAGGAGGAGGCGGCGCGAGGCGCTTCAGTTTATCGCCAGCAGTGCGGGTGCGGTGCAGCGAGACGGACGGCGCGGGGTCGCCTCCTGCAGCGCGGACGAGCTCAGCGACTCGGTCGAGCCATTCTTCGTAGACGTCGTCGACGGGGCGGTAGCGCAGGAGCTCGTTAGCCGCGATGAGTGCAGCTCGGGCCTCCATGGCCGCGCGTGGCGCGCGTGACAAAGAACCAGCGGGGGTGAGCGAAGGCTTGGCGGTGCGGCCGTCTCGCCTCATGGACGGGTGATGGGAAGATGCTTGCTGCTCGTTCCCCGCCAGGCCGGTGGCGGCGTTGACGGCAGGTGACGGGGAACGACGAGGGCTCCCGCCGACGGGAGCCGTCTGGGCGACATGGGAGGCGAGGGCGGCTCGGTGCTCGGCGCGGGCCTGACGGGCATCGGACATGGATGCGGTGTTCGGGGAAGAACGAGGCGACGAAAGGCAGATTCCGGCGCACCCCTACCGGGCGCGCCAAATGTCGGATTTCGGGTTCCGGCGGACCCTTGAGGTTCGAACACTGGGGTGCGCGCGGAGATCCAACCCTCCACCGTCTCGTACCTCGCCGAATCGCAGGGACCTAAACTACTAAACAGAACAGCACAAGAGACGCAAGATTTATACTAGTTCGGGCCACCGTTATGGTGTAATACCCTACTCTAGTTTGTGGTGTGGTGGATTGCCTCTTGGGCTGATGAGGAACAGTACGGGGAAGAATAGCCTCGCGAGGGTCTATTCTTGGTGGGTGCGATGAACTGCTAGGTGGTGTTCAGTTGCTCTAGCTACTGGTTCCTTGGTGAGGATCCCGATCTCGTCCGGGGGGCCGATCCCTCTACCCCGGGAGTGGCTACTCCTATTTATAGGCGAAGGCCCTGGGCCTCTTCCCAAATATTGAGCGCGAAGGGCGCCAACAATTTGCCATTTTGAAGGGGAACAGCGGGTACACTTATCCTTACTAAAGTTGGTCCTCGCCTGCCAAAGGCTCTGGTGATGACGCCTGCTTGGGCTCCACGATGACTCCCTTCCAGCCGTTGGGGCTGGTCTTGGTCTTGTTGCACCGAAATGGATGCCTTTGCTTGATGCTCTACTTTGTGCTTGCTCCTTTGCACCAAAGAGGAAAGGAGGACGCTGCGCGGGCTGGCGCCCGACTGGCGCCCTTGGTCGTCATGGCTTGCATCATGGGCACCTCGCGAGGTACCCTGCCTTGAACTCTCCGCCTCCTCATGAGCCAGCCTGACGAGGCCATGCCTGAGGAAGCTCCTCGTCGTCCGCCCCGCGAGGCTTGGCCCCTCGCGAGGGTCTTGAGCTTGCGTCGATCAAGATGGGTTGTCCTGGGCCTCCTTTGAGCCACGCCGCAGGCCGCAGGCAGGCAAGTCTGGGGACCCCCGTTCCCAGAACGCCGACACCCACTGTCACCCTTCCCCAAAGGGGCCTGAAGTAGTCCATGAGGTGGACCATATCGACCGTCGAAGGGAAGTAGGCATGCTGCGTCCGAAGCGCCGCCAACTCGCTCTCTGGCGCCTCCTTCTCCCCGGCGTCCTCGGCCACCCCCATGCCCTTGCTAGTTTTTGGTACCATGGCGGCTAGGAGAGGGCGAAAAATCGAGAGCAATGCAGGCGCGGCGGCGGCAAGCAGAGGCGAGAGCTTCGAATCTTGCACCTAAGGAAGAAGAAAGGAACGACGGTTCCGAGATTGGAAAAGGCGCAGAGGGTAAATGAGCAGCGCGCCTGCGGTTTTTCCTTTTTATGGGGATGGCGCGGGCCGCCTCTTTACCATTTACCATGATGTGACGCGCGCTTGCAGCAACCGCCCCACACACAACCCCCACGTCACACATTCAATGCGGATCATGGGGAAGCGCAACTGGCGAAATAGTTACCGCAGTAAAACTCAGCCTCGCGTGCCTGCGCACCGTTTTGGGCCTAGCCCAACAACGCGTCGCGCTTATGTGTGCCCCAGGCCCGGGGGCTCCTGTCGGTGTACAAAAGTAGGGGCCCTCTTTGTACCCCTTTACTTGTGCACGGGCCGTTAGAGCTGCGCCTACAGCCACACTTAGCGGGGCAGAGGAAGGAAGCAAAGTTGCAAAACTACCAGAAAAGCGCTCAAGACAAGAAGCATGAAGAGCAGAGGGGCGAGGTGAGACTCCCCCGGCAAGGCCCTTGCCGGGGCGGCCTTTGTCGGTGTTCTGGGAACGGGGGTACCCAGACTTGCCTACCTGCGGCCTGCAGCGTGGCTCAAGGAGTGGCCCAGTACGGCCCATCTTCATCAAATCAAGCTCAAGACCCTCGCGAGGGGCCAAGCCTCGGCGGGCGGACGACATGAAGCTTCCTCAGGCACGGCCTCGTTAGGCTGGCTCGTGAGGAGGCGGAGAGATCAAGTCGGGGTACCTCACGAGGTGCCCATGATGCAAGCCATGACGACCGAGGGCGCCAGGCGGGTGCCAGCCCGCGCAGTGTCCTCATTTCCCCTTTGGTGCAAAGGAGGCAAGCGCAGGCCAAGGCGTCAGGCAAAGGCAACCATTTCGGTGCAACAAGACCAAGACCAGCAGAACAACAGGAAGGAGGTCACTACACCACAATGGTGGCCTGAACCAGTATAAACCTCGTGTCCCTTGTGTTGTTCTTTGTGTAGTTTAGATCCTTGCGAGCCGGCGAGACGTAGGTAGGTTGGAGGTGCGATCTCCGGGTGCACCCCAGAGTTCGAACCTAGAGGGTCTGCCGGAACCCGAAATCCGACATTTGGCGCGCCAGGTAGGGCTGCACCAGAATCCGCCTTCCGCCGCCCTATTCTTCGCCGCCCCTCGCATCCATGTCAGACGCTCGTCGAGCCCGCGCCAAGCGCCGGGCCTCTTTTGCTGCTCGCATCACCCAGACGGCCCCCGTCGGCGGCCGCCCCCGCCGTTCCCCGTCGCTTGCCGTCAACGCCGTCACTGGCCCGGCGGGGAACGAGCAGCAGGCGTCGTCTCTGCATCCTTCGGTACGGCGGGAAGGACACACTGCCACCCCGTCGCTGACTCCAGCCGGTTCTTCGTCCCACGCCCGTCGCGCTCCTGCGGACGTGCACGCCGTGTTGCTCCTGGCACGAGAACTCCTGCACTACCGTCCCGTCGACGACCTCTATGACGAGTGGCTCGCCCGCATCACCGAGCTTCGTCGGCGCGGCTGGGCTCCCTCGCCATCCTCTCACAGCACCGCACCCGCCTTCGCTGGCGATGAAGCTCGGGCGCCTCAGCCGCCCCCCTCAGAAGGTGCCTTGGCCCCAAGGCGCATGGCCCTGGGCGGAACCCACTCCGTCCGCACCAAAGACACAACAAGAGAAGAGCTGCCAAGAGGTCCCTCATCCCCAAGAAGCTGCCCGAGTGCTCCCCAGACTGCCCGTCCACGACCAAGGCCGGCCCAGCGCCAAGACCCGCGCTGCTCGGCGGCGGCGCACGGAGACCTCAAGATCAAGCCCTCCGTCACCAAAGGCCTCCTGTACACTGCAGGCTGCCGTGCCTTCACCGCCGAAGGCTGCGGCGTGGCCTGGCCGGGCAAGTTCAAGCCAGACCTGCCTCCACGCTACGATGGCACGACCGACCCTACGGAGTTCCTCCAGCTCTATGAGCTGGGAATTGTAGCCGCCAACGGGGACGAGAAGGTCATGGCGAACTGGTTTCCCATGGCGCTCAAGGACGGTGCCCGCACCTGGCTCTTGAACCTGGCTCCTGACGCGATTTCCTCGTGGAACGAGATGCGCACCCGATTCATCACCAACTTCCAAGGCACCCGCGATCGGCCCCCGGCCATGAGTGACTTGCGCCACATCGAGCAGCAGTCAGGGGAGACCCTGCAAAAGTTCATCCAACGTTTCAACAACGCTCGCGTTAAGATCCCCAGGGTGTCTGAGGAGGCCATCATCTCAGCCTTCTCCGACGGTGTGCGTGACCTCAAGATGAAGGAAGAGCTCGCGATCCATGAAGACCTGTGCACATCCCTTGAGCTGTTCAACTTGGCGACCAAGTGTGCCAGGGCTGAGGAAGGACGCCTTTCCCTTCTCGAGCTGTCGGCTGCCAACCCAGAAGAGAAGAAGCCCAAGGTCAAGGACGTGAAGCGCAAGGGGGCTGCCGTGCTTGCGGCAGAGCCGGACACCAAGCAAGGAAGGGATCAGCCTGAGTCATCCAAGGGCAGTCGGTACTGCATGTACCATGACCTCCACACCCACAACACCAACGAATGCCAAGAGCTCAGGGCCGTGCGAGACGTGCGGGCCGGCCGACGCCCCGAGCGCAGCGGCCGGGGCTATGGCCGAGGAGGAGGAAGAGGTGGAGGACGATGGGAAGACCGTGGCCCTCGCCAAGGGTGGCGTGACCGACCTCGCGAGGACCGCTGGCAGGATCAGCCTCACGAGGGAGGTTGGAGGGACCCGCCTCGCGAGGGAGGCTGGAGGGATCAGCCTCGCGAGGATCGCCCACAAGGCAACGCAGGCCTCCCTCCTCTGCCACCGCAACCAAGGAGAAATGAAGACCATCATCAGGACGAGGGGGCTGGGGGCTTCCAGGAGCCGCGCGCAATCGCTTGCATCCTGGGTGGAGCTCAAGCCCCAGCCTCTCAGCGCATCTTCAAGCAGTTCGCCCGCGAAGTGAATGCAGTCCTCCCCAGGCTCGAAGCCACACGCCCCCTCAGGTGGTCAGCATGCGCCATCACATTCAGCTCAGCGGATCAGCTCAAGTGCGCAGCCACAGCCGGAGTCCTCCCGATGCTTTGTTCCCCAATCATCAGCAATGTGCAAGTCACCAGGACCTTCATCGATGGCGGAGCAGGGCTCAATGTCCTGTCCGTCGAGACATTCAACAATCTCCAAGTGCCATACAATCAGCTTCAGCCAACCAAGCCTTTCTCCGGAGTCACTGATGGTTCCACAGTTCCGATTGGGCAGGTCCGCCTTCTTGTCACCTTCGGGACGCGCGACAACTACCGCACCGAGCTCATTGACTTCGACGTCGCTCACATTCGCCTGCCGTACAATGCCATCCTCGGGTACCCAGCTCTGGCCAAATTCATGGGCGTGACTCATCACGGCTACAATGTCCTCAAGATGCCAGGAAGCGGTGGAGTCATCACGGTGCCTTGTGAAGAGAGAGACGCGGTATGTTCTCTGGAGCGTTCTTTCCAAGCCGCATCAATTGAAGACCCAGATCACAGGAACGGGAGCCTTCCCGAGGCTGCTCCTAAGAAGAAGACATCGCCTGGCCCGACCCCTCGAGAGGCAGGCCCCTCAGGGTCCGCGCCTGTTCAGGGGGCACTTCCCTCTGTCGCATAGGAAGGCGCGCCCGGTGCCCTCTGCGAGCAAGGCTCGGGGGCTCTCTCCTGGAGGGCCACCGACTTTGCTAAGATCGCGAGGGAGGCGCTCGGGCACCACTTGGAGGCGTGTTTCAAAGCATGTTTCCCTCAGGAAGGAGCAAGGCAAGGAGGGCCAAACCCTCAGGAGTTCGTCAGCGAGATCATTCACGAGCTGCAGGAGTCAAGAGTCATGAGTGGCAGCCGCCGCTTACCCGCCGTAGCTCCCCATCCAGGCAAGGATGGTGGGCTGCGCGTCTGCATCGACATACCAGGGCTCAACCGAGCCGCCTCTCAGGAGCGCCTCTGGCCCTCAAGCGCGGGGCGCTGTGAAGGTCCACCCAACAACTATGTTCGCATGCCTTACGGCTTGCCGAACGCGGCTGCCGCGCGCCAGCGCCTCATGAGGAGCATCCTGGAGGCTCAAGTGGCCAGGCATTCCGCGGTCCTGGCGGAGATGGAGATGGTCCGCGAGGAGCCACCAGCGCCTCCGGAGCTGTAACACCCCGGAAGTAACTTTCCATATTTGTAACTCCAACTCTTGCCATTTTCGGCATTGTGATATGATATTCCCTCCGTGGTTGGGTTTTCTTTTTTTTGCATTTTGTCCATGTCATGCATTTTATATCATGTCATCATGTGCATCGCATTTGCATACGTGTTCGTCTCATGATTCCGAGCATTTTTCCGTTGTCCGTTTTGCAATCCGCACTCCTATCTCCCCGGCGCCCCTTTTACGTTTTTCCGTGTGGGTACTAAACCTTCTCGGAATGGACCGAGGTTTGTCTAGTGGCCTTGGTATACCAACCGTAGACCACCGGTCAAGTTTCGGTCATTTGGAGCTCGTTTGGTACTCCAACGGTTGACCGCACTCTCGCAAAAAGGCCTCTTTTAAGTTGCAGCCCAACACCCTTCAAAACAGCCCAATAACCCATCTAAGTCACTTCCATGCTCTCCGTCGTTCGATCACGATCGTGTGGTAGAAAACTACACCTCATTTGGACTCTCCTAGCTCCCTCTATGCCTATTTAAGCAAACCCCTCCAAATCCGGATCATTCCTCCCCGAAACCCTAAAATCCGTCCCGTGCCGCGGACACGTCCGCCCGCCGGACACTTCGCGCCGCCGCCGCCTGCCAGCTGGGAGGCCGCCCGTCAACCTCGCCTCCAGCACGCCATGGGCCCATGAGCCCACGCCGCCCCCCGGCCCGCTCCGTCCCGTCGCCCGGGCCGCCTTTCCCATGGCGCGCCTTGCCGCCGCCCGCCGCGCCGCCTCCGCCTCCCTGCCCAGCCGCCTCCAGCGCGCGCGCGTGTAGCCGGATCCCACTCACCGGCGGCTGCCGCCGTCCGCCCGGCGCCTCGCCGAGCTCCCCAGCGGCGGGCCCTGCCTCCTCGCGCCCGGTCATCTCCGTGAGCCCGATCCGGCCTTCCTCGTAAACCGAGCCGTTGACTTCTTCCCCCCCTCATTTTTCTTCTAAGTCTTTTTCATCTCATGGATATTTTGTGTCATTTTCAACGGAGCGTATCTTTGCATCTGTAGGGCCATTTTGCGCGCATAATATATCAAAATGTTCGCCTCGAAGAGTAGATCATTTCATCGCATTGCATCATTTTCATTTGAGCTCATCTTGATGACCGAAATGCTGTTAGAAGAGGGCTATGTGATGTTAGTTTCTGTTTCTTAACAGAACTTGCACTTTTGTTATTTTTGCCATGATTGATGTGTGCATCCTATGAATTTGAGTCCTACATGTGTTTTGTAATATGCCATGTCATCTTTCCAGGGGTGTATGCCATGTATTTTTGTGATCTATGTGGTGACTAGCACAAGCATGCAAAGTAGGTGTCCTGATGTTGCTGTTTTCAGCCCTGTTTAGCTGATATTTTGATGCCATGTTAACTTGATGATACCGAGAGATCCATGCATATTTTGAGATACTTCAGTAAGGATGTTTTGTTAAAAATGTCTTGCTCTATCCATCCTTGCCCTTTTTTGCAATTATGGAGTGCCATAGCTTGAGTCAATCGAGCTCTACTTTTGCTATCAAATGTTTCCTGGCAGATTGTTTACAGGTTATTCAATTTTGCCAAGGTTGTTGTGGTTGATCCATGTATGCTATGATGTTGTTCTTGCCATGTATGTCTTCTATTCCATGTCTTCTTGATGTATGTATGCTTAGTTTTTCATATAAGGCTCTGTAGTGAGTGCATTGAGCTTGTAAACATGCCTACTTGTTATCAGTTTTTGGCATGTCATGTTGCTGAATCTGTTAACGAAACTTTCGATATTGACATGGATGTTACTATATTTTCTGATCCTTTTTGGCTTATGGTCAGTAAGGGACTTTTGTTCTATGCTTTGAGTAGATTCATGCCATGCCTTGTTTTGCTATTATAAGTTCATGTAGCATGTAGTTTTGTTGCTCTGAACATTGCAACCTGATGCTGTTTTTGCCATGTCCAGCCTGATATTTTGTGCACTTTTGCCATGCTTGTTTGAACCTGTTATGATGTGAACTAGCCATAGCTCAGTGTTCATCTTTTGTCGAGCATCTTGTGTAGATCACTGCCATGTACTTTGTTGATACGTTTGGGTGCAGTAGCTTAATTTCTTGTTGCTTGCTAAGTGGCATCATGCTGTTAATGGCAGATTTGTGCCATTCTTGTTTTGCTTGTCATTTGCAAACCGTGCATCCGATTCGGTGATCTTTATATCGATTTCAACGAAATCATCTCATCTTTCAGTGGCATACTTGGTTTGCCAAGTTGATGCCTGGTTCATCATTTTCCTTCCGGGCGCACATACGCATTGCATATCACATCTCGCATATCATGCCATGTTTTGCATCATGTTGATTGTGCATTGCACCGTGATTTATTGTGGTTCCTTTGTTTGTGTTGTTGCTTTGGGTAGAGTCGGGAGACGAGTGCGTGAACGAGGAACCTGTTGAGAACGCTTACGAGGATCAAGCTTTCGACAGCTCGAGAACATTGCGAGCAAGATGACCATACCCTCGAAATCACTTCTATCTTTGCTATGCTAGTTGCTCGCTCTTTGCTATGCCTATGCTGCGATGCCTACCACTTGCTATATCATGCCACCCATATTGCCATGTCAGCCCCTAACCATCCTTTTCCTAGCAAACCGTTGATTGGCTATGTTACCGCTTTGCTCAGCCCCTCTTATAGCGTTGCTAGTTGCAGGTGAAGCTGAAGTTTGTTCCTTGTTGGAACATGGAGATGTTGTTCCTTTTGGAACATGTTTACTTGTTGGGGATATCACAATATATATCTGCTATAATTAATGCATCTATATACTTGGTAAAGGGTGGAAGGCTCGGCCTTATGCCTGGTGTTTTGTTCCACTCTTGCCACCCTAGTTTCCGTCATACCGGTGTTATGTTCCTTGATTTCGTTCCTTACGGTTGGGTGATTTATGGGACCCCCTTGACAGTTCGCTTTGAATAAGACTTGTCCAGCAAGGCCCAACATTGGTTTTACCATTTGCCACCTAAGCCTTTTTCCCCCGGGTTTTCGCGAGCCCGAGGGTCATCTTTATTTTAACCCCGGACCAGTGCTCCTTCGAGTGCTGGCCCGAACCGGGCAGACTTCATGGGCCACCACGGGGAAACTCGAGGCTTGGTTTTACTCGTAGCTTGACTTATCCGGATGTGCCCTGAGAACGAGATATGTGCAGCTCCTATCGGGATTTGTCGGCACAATCGGGCGGCTTTGCTGGTCTTGTTTTATTGCTGTCGAAATGTCTTGTAGTCCGGGATTCGAGATTGATCGGGTCTTCCGGTAGAAGGAATATCCTTCGTTGACCGTGAGAGCTTATAATGGGCTAAGTTGGGACACCCTGCAGGGTAATATCTTTGAAAGCCGTGCCTGCGGTTATGAGGCAGATGGGAATTTGTTAATGTCGGTTGTAGAAAACCCGAAGTTGACCTCAATTAAAATACACATCAACGCGTGTGTAACCGTGATGGTCTCTTCTCGGCGGAGTCCGGAAGTGAACACGTGTTGGAGTTATGTCGGCGTAAGTAGTTCAGGATCACTTCTTGATCGCTATTAGCTTCACGTCCGTGCTTTGCTTCTCTTCTCGCTCTCTTTTGCGATGTAGCCACCATATATGCTAGTAAACTTGCAGCAGCTCCACTTTACTACTCTATCCTTCCTATAAGCTTAAATAGTCTTGATCTCGCGGGTGTGAGATTGCTGAGTCCCGTGACTCACAGATACTTCCAAAATAGTTGCAGTGCCGATGATGCGGTGCAGGTGACTCAACCGAGCTCAAGTGGGAGTTCGACGAGGAACGTGGTCGTTACTATGTGTCTTTTCCTGATGATCGTGAGTGGTGCCCAGTTGGGACGATCGGGATCTGTGTAGCATTTGGGGTATCTTCTTTTATTTTGGTTCCGTAGTCGGACCTTGAGTGTACTCAATGATGGATGTTTATTTATGTCTTGTGTGAAGTGGCGATTGTAAGCCAACTATGTATCTCTTTCCCTTATTTATTACATGGGTTGTGTGAAGATTACCTCACTTGCGACATTGCTTTCAATGCGGTTATGCCTCTAAGTCGTGCCTCGACACGTGGGAGATATAGCCGCATCGAGGGCGTTAAAGGAGCCTCCCGAGGCTCCTGGGCCTAGGGGCTCGTGAAGATCGGCTTCGGCAGCGCACGCCGTCCGCTACTTCAGCATCCCTTCATCTTCAACGTTATCAGGTGACATCCTTCGAGTTTTATTTTCAGCTGGGAGCGCCCCCCAGGGCTGCATCATTCCCAGGCCGCGTGGGTCCGTCCCTGCGGCATGTATCCCTTTTGATTCATGTTCCTAGTTTACTTTATTGGGGGCGCCCCTCGGGCTGCGTCATCCCCAAGTCGCTTGGGCCCGACCCAGCGATGTTCGCCTTCTTTGCGCCTATCTAAATGGATTCGCTCCTTCCTGATTAACGTGTTTTGACCTATCGCCCGCTCGATTGACACCAACTGACGGAGCTGCTCCCTAACGGCATGACGCTTGCGCATGGGTCCATCCCTACAACGTCGACAAACCTGAATGGCTGAGCTCTGGCCACGGCAGCCCCGCAAGGCGCCACCTCATCAAGCCTTCAGTGCCTTGTCACCCCTCCAGAGCAACCAACGGCTGACTGTCGATTGTCATGGTGAACTCTTGTTCTTCTTGTGATGAGCCTGCATGATCTCGTCAAGGAGCAGCGTCAGGCGAGGCCTTCACGACGTCTCCTTCACTCTCGTCCGCGCAAACCGCTTGCACGTTAAAGGGGGGGTACCTAAGCATCGCGACTCATGGACTCCTACTGGCTCTCCAGCCCTCACCTCCTAGCCTTGTCCACGGCATCGCGACCTGGCATAACAGCGATGACTGAGCTCGCTCGAGGGCCGGGACCCGAGGACGTAGAGTAGAAAGGGGAGTAAGGGCGAGAGGGAAGAGGCACGTGGGGACCTCGCCGGGCAACTCCTTAGCTACCAATGCATGGACATAACGCCGCACCAAGAGGCGGTTCCTGACTCCAGAGATAAGTCGTCCTCCGGAAATACTAGCTATCGCAGCACCGACCTCGCACCTAATGCAATCCCGTGTTAGCAATGTCGCGCTCCTTTCTCACCGAACGATGGCTGCTTGAGCACTAAAGGGGACCCCCTAAGCATCGCGACTCAGGGGCTCTTACTGGACCAAGGGCCGCTCACCTCCTGGCCTTGACCACGGCATCGCGACCTGGCATACCAGCGATGGCTGAAGCCTGCCTTGGGACCGGGACCTGTCGGCACAGAGCATCAAGCCCTCGCGAGGTTCGAAAGGAGGGACTTAACTAAGATGGGATGAGCATCTCGCACCACTCCATGACAAGGATCATATTAACAAATGGAACCGCAAGAACCTTACAAGCCCCCACGGGGTGTGTTCTTCGATTCCTCGCAGGGAACAAAAGGAGCAGATCCTAAAGAGCGCTAACTACGCGCGTCCCTGCAAGGAGACGCCATCATCAACAATGGGCCGCCAGGCACAGGCGCCAACCCCATCCAGATCAACGGCGCTGGGAGCCTGACGCGCCCGCCCGGCTCCGAGCATGGTGCGAGCTCGGAGGATCATAACTGTCGTCGCTCGTCTCCGGAGTCGCGAAGAGCTCGGCGGAGTCGCTGGATCCTCCGACGCCTCCGCTGCCTGAGGAGATGCTGGGGGAGCGGTCGGCGAGCCTAGTCCTCGCCACGGCAGGGCCCCAGCCGCCTCTCTCATGGCAGCACTCCAGCCGGCGTCCTTCCGCGTCGAAGACCTTGAAGAGCATCAAGGAAGCGCCATCGTACTCCAGGTGGATCACGAGGGCGCCCCTCGTCCTACAGACCCGGGCGATCTCACCCCAGCCTCGGGTCATGAAGACCTTGCCCGGAGCAACGACCGCAACCTCCGCTTCGGTCGCAGGGGTTCTGCAGTCGGCATGCTGCAACCAGAGCTCCAGAGAGCCCCTCTGCGGAATCACGAAGTCGAAGGAGGGAGGAAGGCGAATCCAAGACTGAGGAGGCATGGCGGCGTGGAGCACAAACTCTCGGGAGGAGCCCTCGGCATGGACTCCGGGAGGAACAACGCGCACCGCCGTGACCCGCCGACGCCGACGGCGTCGTCGTCCGTGGCGCCAAGGCAACTCCTTCAGGGCCCTCAATGCGGGCGTACAAGGGCAGCGGGAACCCTGGCGGTGGCCGCTCGTACCAGGGCCTCGACACCTCCTGCCGGGCGCCCTCATCTCGGCGGCAGAGGGCTAGCCGTTTCTTCGGCGGAAGCGGATCGGGACCCTCTCGGGGGGGCTTTCCTTTCTCTTCTCCGGAGAACCAGCGGATCGGAGCCATTGTCGCAATTTGGAGCAAGGGCAAGGATGGAGAAGAAGGAGAATCAAGAAGAGATGGACTGGAAGGGCTCGTGTCGTTCCATACATATAGCTGGGGGAGGCCAACCGTCGACCCCCACGATCACAGGTAATCATGACCCGCTTTGCATGCAGGGACTTGTCAATTCGTGTAGTTGCCGAGGCGTCGTGGGGAAGCAGGGACGCCTATGTCCAATCAACCGCCATGTGGCGCCCAAGGCCGCAGGCTGTTGGGGCCCGTGGCGCTTCGCACTTGCCCTTCGCTTCTCTGCTAAGCCAAGTCCAGGCGCGCCTTGGGCCCGGGGGCTACTGTCGGCGTTCTGGGAACGGGGGTACCCAGACTTGCCTGCCTGCGGCCTGCGGCGTGGCTCAAGGAGTGGCCCAGTACGGCCCATCTTCATCAACACAAGCTCAAGACCCTCGCAAGGGGCCAAGCCTCGCGGGGCGGACGACAGGAAGCTTCCTCAGGCATGGCCTCGTTAGGCTGGCTCGCGAGGAGGCGGAGAGATCAAGGCGGGGTACATCACGAGGTGCCCATTACGCAAGCCATGACGACCGAGGGCACCAGGCGGGCGCCAGCCCGCGCAGTGTCCTCATTTCCCCTTTGGTGCAAAGGAGGCAAGTGCAGGCCAAGGAGTCAGGCAAAGGCAACCATTTTGGTGCAACAAGACCAAGACCAGCAAAACGGCAGGAAGGAGGTCATCGTGGAGCCCAAGCCGGCGTCACCGTCAGAGTCTTTGGCAGGCGAGGACCGACTATAGTCAGGATAAGTGTACTAGATGTTCCCCTTCAAAATGGCCAATTGTTGGCGCCCTTCCCATTCAATACTTGGGGAGAGGCCCAGGGCCTCTGCCTATAAATAGGACTAGCCACCACCAGGGCGAGAGGACGAAAAAAGAGGGAGAGAGGATCAATCTGAGAGAACCCTAGCAGAGAGAGAGAGAGAGAGAGAGAGAGAGAGAGAGAGAGAGAGGCGATCGAACTCACCCAAGCAGTTCATCGCACCAACTCAAGAACAGCCCCTCGCGAGGTTGTTCTCCCTTTGTATTGTTCATCATCAGCCCCAGAGGCAATCCACCACACCACACACTGGAGTAGGGTATTACACCACAATGGTGGCCTGAACCAGTATAAACCTCGTGTCCCTTGTGTTGTTCTTTGTGTAGTTTAGATCCTTGCGAGGCGACGAGACGTAGTTAGGTTGGAGGTGCGATCTCCGCGTGCACCCAAGAGTTCGAACCTAGAGGGTCTGCCGGAACCCGAAATCCGACAGCCTTCACGGCCCCGGCAAGAGCCTTGCCGGGGCCACCTACCCAACACCAACGAGGCTGCCACCCTTGAGCCTAAGAGTTCCGACGCCATTAAACACATTGGAACCGAGGCTCGGGAGGCGCCTCCATGATGGCATATAGATCTTTGTGAAGACAAAGGGCCTACAAGGCCTAGGTAAGAACCAGAATACAAGACAACAGTGAGGCTCCTTGCCGAGGATGCCCACGAGGCCCCGGCGAGGCTCCTTGCCGAGGACGCCCACAAGGCCCGGCAAGGATCCTGCCGAAGATACCCATGAGGCCCCGGCAAGACGCTTGCCGGGGGCGCCCGCAAGGCCCCGGCAAGGCCCTTGCCGGGAGTATCCACAAGGCCGCGGCAAGGCCTTGCCGCCCCATCACCGCCCTAGCTCAGCGTCCGACCCACCAACTAAGCAGGCACCCACGTGGCAGTACGTGGCTCCTAGGCCAACTAGACAAGCACCTACGTGGTGGCATGCAGATCTTCGTGAAGACCCTGCCACCGCACCGGCTCAGCAGCCTGCCAGCCTGCATGGCGCTACATGCCTCGTTGGCCTGGACGCGTGTCGAAGCAAGGCGAAGCGGCGACGGACGGTACGGGCCTCGTTACCATCCCCGATAAAGTAAGAGGACACCTAAGTAGCGCATTTAATGCGTTTTGTCCCATGGCGCCAGAGATAAACTCAACTACTGTACAACTTTCCACCTCCTGTGTGCCACTGTGGCAGCCCCTTTGACTATAAAAGGAGGCTCGCGACGTACTGAGAGAGGATTCAGACTTTTTGGACCCTGCACACTTTGTAGCTAGTCCAAGAAGCCAGTAGGAGTAGGGTATTACGCATCACTTGCGGCCTGAACCTGGATGAAGTACCCGTGTTGGTCTCATAAACCCGCTCTTTCCACGGCCTCGCGCCCGCCGACCGTAGAAGGGATTCCCCGTGATCCCATAGGTATCATCTCCACTGACACTTGTATATTCTAACGATGGGCTTCCTCAAAACTCCCTAGGTCTTCATGAGCAAGCAAGGTGGATGCACACCCACTTAGTTTTCTTTTTGAGCTTCCATAAACTTATAGCTCTAGTGCATCCGTTGCTTGGCAATCCCTACTCACTCACATTGATATCTATTGATGGGCATCTCCATAGCCCGTTGATACGCCTAGTTGATGTGAGACTATCTCCTTCTTTTTGTCTTCTCCACAACCACCATCTATTCCACCTATAGTGCTATGTCCATGGCTCACACTCATGTATTGCGTGAAAGTTGAAAAGGTTTGAGAACATCAAAAGTATGAAACAATTTCTTGGCTCGTCATCGAGGTTGTGCATGATTTAAATGTTTTGTGTGATGAAGGTGGAGCATAGCCAGACTATATGATTTTGTAGGGATAAGCTTTCGTTGGCCATGTTATTTTGAGAAGACATAATTATTTTGTTAGTATGCTTGAAGTATAATTGTTTTTATGTCAATATTAAACTATTGTTTTGAATCTTACGGATCTGAAAATTCATGCCACAATAAAGATAATTACGTGGATAAATATGTTAGGTAGCATTCCTCATCAAAAATTCTGTTTTTATCATTTACCTACTCGAGGGCGAACATGAATTAAGCTTGGGGATGCTTGATACGTCTCCAATGTGTTAATTTTTTATTGTTCCATGCTATTAAATTATCTGTTTTGGATGTTTTATATGCATTAATATGGTATTTTATATGAGTTTTGGGACTAACCTATTAACCTAGAGCCCAGTGCCAGTTCTTGTTTTTTCCTTGTTTTAGAGTTTCGCAGAAAAGGAATACCAAACAAATTTTTTTGGACCAGAAGACATCCAGAGGGCTTGGAGTACACGTGAGGGAAGCCACGAGGTGGCCACAAGGTCGAAGGGCGCGCCTAGCGGGGTAGGGCGCGGCCCCACCCTTGTGGGCCCCTCGTGACTCCACTGACCTATTTCTTCCGCCTATATATTCTCAAATATCCCAAAAACTTCCCGGGGAGCCACGAAACCACTTTTCCTCTGCCGGAACCTTCTGTACCCGTGAGATCCCATCTAGGGGCCTTTTATGGCGTCCTGCCTGAGGGGGATTCGATCACGGAGGGCTTCTACATCAACACCATTGCCTCTTCGATGAAGCGTGAGTAGTTTACCACAGACCTAAGGGTCCATAGCTAGTAGTTAGATGTGTTCTTCTCTCTCTTTCATTCTCAATACAAATTTCTCCTCGATGTTCTTGGAGATCTATTCGATGTAATACTATTTTGTGTTGTGTTTGCTGAGATCCGATGAATTGTGGATTTATGATCAACTTATCTATGAATATTATTTGAATCTTGTCTGAATTCTTATATGCTTGATTTGATATCTTTGCAAGTCTCCTTGAACTATTGATTTGGTTTGGCCAACTAGATTGGTTTTTCTTGCAATGGGAGAAGTGCTTAGCTTTAGGTTCAATCTTGCGGTGCTCGATCCTATTGACAGAAGGGGAACCGACACATTTTATATTGTTGCCATTGAGGATAAAAAATGGGGTTTTCAACATATTGCTTGAGTTAATTCCTCTACTTCATGTCATCTTGCTTAAGGCGTTACTCCGTCCTTTATGAACTTAATAGTCTAGATGCATGCTGGATAGCGGTCGATGTGTGCAGTAATAGTAGTAGATGCAGGTAGGAGTCAGTCTACTTCACACGGACGTGATTCCTATATTAATGATCACTGCCTTAGATATCGTCATAACTTTGCACTTTTCTATCAATTGCTCGGCAGTAGTTTGTTTACCCACCGTAATAATTTCTATCTTGAGAGAAGCCTCTAGTGAAACCTATGGCCCCCGGGTCTATTTTCCATCATATAAGTTTCCGATCTACAATTTTAGTTTCCTATATACTTTCTTTGCAATCTTTTACTTACCGTTCCATAAACCAATAATACCAAAAATATTACTTTACCGTTTATCCATATATATCAGATCTCACTTTGCAAATAACCATGAAGGGATTGACAACCCCTTTATCGTGTTGGGTGCAAGTTGGTGTTTGTTTGTGCAGGTATTTGGTGGCTTGGACATTTTCTCCTACTGGATTGATACCTTGGTTCTCAAAATCCGAGGGAAATACTTTCTCTACTTTGCTGCATCACCCTTTCCTCTTCAAGGGAAAAACCAACGCAAGCTCAAGAGGTAGCAGGAAGAATTTCCGGCGCCATTGCCGGGGAGATCTACTCCAAGCCGAGACATACCAAGTACCCATCATAAACTCTCATCCCTCGCATTACATTATTCGCCATTTGCCTCTCATTTTCCTCTCCCCCACTTCTAAAACGATTTTCAAAAAGATTCGCCTTTACTTCGCCCCTCTTCCATTCTTCTTCTTCCCTTGCCTATTGTGTGCTTATCCCGCTTCTATGGCTAGTCCTCCCATCCTTGTTAGCACTCCCGATAATGAGGTTCTCAACTTTAAACAAAGGGAAGGAGAGAATTTAAAAGATGCTAGGTTTAGAATTTGCAATGCCTAAAATAGATCTACTCTAAAGCAATCTACTTCCGTTCTACTTCACAATTTTTACGTAGGTGTTACTCCTTGGAATAGATATGTTCTAGATATCATTACTGGGGGAAATTTCTTGGGGAGCCATACTTTTGATTTTTACAATGCCATGATAGATTTGCTAGGCCCACCACCTCTATTGGTTAATGGAACTGTTTTAACCTTGGAACATGTAATGCAAAGATTGGATATTATTGAAAATCAAATTGCCACCATAGAGTTGATTGAAAATTTGGATAAAAAGATTCATAACAATATTACACAATATGGATCTAAGGTAGGAGTTACTCTAGAGAATCTTAGGGAAAAGGAACCCATAGTTAATGAAAAGATAGATCAAGATTCTACTAGAATTAGCAAACTAGAAGATATTATTACCTACTTGGGTTCCGCCTTTTCCTCCGTTAAAACTACTCCAAATCTTCCTCCTACTAAGATTGTCAAGTTTACTTATATTCCTAAAAACAAGGGTGAATCTTCTATTAAAAACAATGAAGATCTCAAATCAATTAGTGTTGAACACCCCAGTTTTCTCGACATTATTAAGGAACCTATTGTCACGAATGAATTTCTTGATTTCTTGCCTAGGAGTTGGACCATTTATAAAATCAAAGAATTTCCAATGAAGCATAAGTGTGTAACTAAAGATTTGCATGCCAAAGATGATAACACTTAGATCTATTCATGTTTTTATGCCCAGCTAAGGGAGTTAAACAATAGCGCTTGTTGGGAGGCAACCCAATTTTTTGTTTTTGTTTTTGCTTTTTAGGTTCTGTTTTGCAATAAATATTTCAACTAGACTCTAGTTAGATATGGTATTGTGTTTTAATTAGTGTTTCTGCCAAGTAAGACCTTCGGGATAGCTTATGGTAATAGTTGATTTGATCTTGCTGAAAAATAGAAACTTTTGTGCTCAGTCCCTGAATTGTTTAAAATCACAGAAGCATGATAAAATCCTTAATTTTCTACAGTAGATTGATATACAAATTTCCCAGGCTGTCCTAATTTTTCAGGATTTTTGGAGTTACGTAAGTATACGAACTATACAGATTACTACAGGATGTTCTGTTTTTGACATATTCTGTTTTTCGCGTGTTGTTTGCTTATTTTGATGCATCTATGGGTAGTATCGGGGCGTATGAACCGTGGAAAAGTTGGAGTACAGTAGATATTACACCTACATAAATAAAGAATGAGTTTACAACAGTAACCAAAGTGGTGATTTATTTTCTTATACTAACGGAGCTTACATGATTTTCTGTTGAGTTTTGTTTTGTGAAGTTTTCAAGTTTTGGGTAAGGATTTGATGGACTATGGAATAAGGAGTGGCAAGAGCCTAAGCTTGGGGATGCCCAAGGCACCCCAAGGTAATATCCAAGGACAACCAAGAGCCTAAGCTTGGGGATGCCCCGGAAGGCATCCCCTCTTCCGTCTTCGTCTATCGGTAACTTTACTTGAGGCTATATTTTTATTCACCACATGATATGTGTTTTGCTTGGAGCGTCTTGTATGATTTGATATTTGATTTTTAGTTTGCCACAATCATCCTTGCTGCACACACGTTTTGGGAGAGACACGCATGAATCATGATTTATTAGAATACTCTATGTGCTTCACTTATATCTTTTGAGCTAGGCAAATTTGCTCTAGTGCTTCACTTATATCTTTTTAGAGCACGACGGTGGTTTTGTTTTATAGAAATTGATGAATTCTCGAACTTCACTTATATTATTTTGAGAGTCTCTAAACAGCATGGTAATTTTCTATAACTATAAAATTAGTCCTAATATGATAGGCATCCAAGAGGGATATAACAAAAACTTTCATATAAAGTGCATTGAATACTATGAGGAGTTTGATTCCTTATGATTGTTTTGAGATATGAAGATGGTGATATTTAATTCATGCTAGTAAGTGGTTGTGAATTTGAGAAATACTTGTGTTAAGGTTTGTGAGTCCCGTAGCATGCACGTATGGTGAGCCAATATGTAACGAAGTTGGAGCATGAGATGTTTTTTTATTGTCTTCCTTATGAGGGGCGGTCGGGAACTGATACGTCCATTTTGCATCATGCTTTTATATCGATATTTATTGCATTATGGGCTGTTATTACACATTATGTCACAATACTTATGCCTATTCTCTCTTATTTTATAAGGTTTACATGAAGAGGGAGAATGCCGGCAGCTGGAATTCTGGGCTGGAAAAGGAGCAAATATTAGAGACCTATTCTGCACAACTCCAAAAGTCCTGAAACTCCATGGAATATCTTAAAATAAATAAAGAAAAATCGTCGCCAAAGATGAAGGCCAGGGGGCCCACACCCTGCTCACGGGGGTGGGGGGCACGCCCCCTACCTCATGGGCCCCCTGGTGGCTCTCTGACGCCCATCTTCTCCTATATGAAGTCTTTCGATGAGAAAAAATACAAGGAAACCTTTCAGGATGAAACTCCGCCGCCACGAGGCGGAACCTTGGCGGAACCAATCTAGGGCTCCGGCAGAGCTGTTCTGTCGGGGACACTTCCCTCCGAGAGGGTGAAATCATCGTAATCATCATCACCAACGCTCCTCTCATCGGGAGAGGGCAATCTCCATCAACATCTTCACCAGCACCATCTCATCTCCAAACCCTAGTTCGTCTCTTGTATCCAATTCTTGTCTCCAAGTCTGGGATTGGTGCTAGTAGGTTGCTAGTAGTGTTGATTACTCCTTGTAGTTGATGCTAGTTGGTTTATTTGGTGGAAGATCATATGTTCAGATCCTTTATGCATATTATTACCCTCGATTATGAACATGAATATGCTTTGTGAGTAGTTACGTTTGTTCACGAGGACAAGGGAGAAGTCTTGCTATTAGTAGTCATGTGAATTTGGTATTCGTTCAATATTTTGATGAGATGTATGTTGTCTAGCCTCTAGTGGTGTTATGTGAGCGTCGACTACATAACACTTCACCATTATTTGGGCCTAGAGGAAGGCATTGGGAAGTAATAAGTAGATGATGGGTTGCTAGAGTGATGAAGCTTAAACCCTAGTTTATCGTTGCTTCGTAAGGGGCTGATTTGGATCCATATGCTTCATGCTATGGTTAGGTTTACCTTAATAATTTTGTTGTAGTTGCGGATGCTTGCAATAGAGGTTAATCATAAGTGGGATGCTTGTTCAAGTAAGAACAGCACCCAAGCACCGGTCCACCCACATATCAAATTATCAAAGTACCGAACGCGAATCATATGAACGTGATGAAAACTAGCTTGACGATATTCCCATGTGTCCTCGGGAGCGCTTTCCCTATTATAAGAGTTTGTCCAGGCTTGTCCTTTGCTACAAAAAGGGGGCCACCTTGCTGCACTTTATTTACTCTTGTTACTTGTTGCTCGTTACAATTTATCTTATCACAAAACTATCTGTTACCACTTATTTCAGTACTTGCAGAGAATACCTTGCTGAAAACAGCTTATCATTTCCTTCTGATCCTCGTTGGGTTCGACACTCTTACTTATCAAAAGGACTACGACAGATCCCCTATACTTGTGGGTCATCAAGACTCTTTTCTGGCGCCGTTGCCGGGGAGTGTAGTGCCTTTGGTAGGTGGAATTTGGTAAGGAAAAATTTATATAGTGTGCTGAAATTTACTGTCAGTTGTTACTATGGAAAGTAATTCTCTGAAGGGCTTGTTCGAGGTATCTTCACCCCATCCAGTAGAGCAAAGAGTTGCTGCTCAACCTACTGAACCTATTGAAAATGAAACTCCTTTTGAATTTCCTTTGGGTATGATGGAAAAACTGCTAGCTAACACTTTTACACGAGATGGAACAAAGCATCCTGATGAACATCTACTCTATGTGGATGAAGTTTGTGGACTATTTAAGCTTGCAGGTATACCCGATGATGTTGTTAAGAAGAAGGTATTCCCTTTATATTTGAAGGGAGACGCATTGACATGGTATAGGCTATGTGATGATACGAGATCATGGAACTATAAAAGATTGAAATTGGAATTTCATCAAAAGTATTACCCTATGCATCTTGTTCATCGTGATCGCAATTTTATATATAATTTTTGGCCTCGCGAAGGACAAAGCATCGCTCAAGCTTGGGGGAGGCTTAAATCAATATTATATTCATGCCCTAATCATGAGCTCCCAAGAGAAATGATTATTCAAAGTTTTTATGCTCGGCTTTCTGATAACAATCGCACCATGCTCGATACTTCTTGTGTTGACTCTTTTATGATGAAGACTATTGAATTTAAATGGAATTTATTGGATAGAATTAAATGCAACTCTGAAGATTGGGACCTCGACGAAGGTAAGGAGTCAGGTATGACACCTAAGTTTGGTTGTGTTAAATCTTTTATGGATACCGATATTTTCCTGTCACAGCCCAGATCAGCCCTTGCTTGATTTTTCTTACATCCATGCATCATGTCTAAATTTCTTTTAAATTTGAATTGGGGAATTGCAGTGCCTCAGAAATCATTTAAAAAAATGATCAACATTAAAAATTGCTTCAAATGTTTCCAAGGAAATGTTCCTTTTCAGCTTTGAAAAAAATATTGGCAAGAATAAAATTCAAACCAATATTTTTGGAGTGACTGAAACATTTTTATTTTGGGCCTTTGAATTAATTCAATAACTATTTGCATTGGAAATATATTTTATATATAATTAATATATGTCCAATAATTCTGGGACATTTTATGTGGTTTGGTATACTTTAGTCCTAGCCACATAATTATCTTCAGGATTTTATAAAATGGTTTAGTATTTCTGCTAACCAAAACAAAACAGAACAAAATAGAAAAACTGAAACAAATAAGAGAGAGAGAGAGAGAGAATAACTTACCTGCAGCCCCCCCTGGTGCCCCATCTGGCCCAGCACTGTGGCTGAGGCCCAGCCCAACTCCCCACCGTCTTCAACCTCTGCCAGTAGGCAGAGGCGTGTCGACGCCAACGCGCCCGAAGCCTCCACCTCCTCCCTCCCAGCCTGCCTGGCTCCTCCTCGACGCCCCGGAGACGCCACGCGCCCCCCAGGCCTCTCACTCTCTCCCCGAGCTCCTCTCCTCCTCTGGCCCTCTCGCACGCAGCCACCGGACACACCCGCCGCCGCCGACGAGCACCCCCGCGGCCACCGGGCACCCCTCACCCTTCCGGCGAGTCCAGAAGAACCGCAGGAACCTCCTCGTCCTCCCAATCGAGCTACAAGACGCCGGGAGGCCCTGCTTCATTGTCATCGCGGTCATCTCCAACCTCGGGCACCCGAGCCCCTCGCCGTCGATTCGCCGCACTCCGGCCGCCCTCGAGCCCACTGACCCTCCAAACGGACTCACGGTGAGCCCCCGAGTCGTCCTCCCCTTCTCCCCTGGTCTCTTTCGACCTCTAGGCCATAGCCCCGGCTTGGCCGAGAACCCCACGCCGCCGACGATGTCGCCGCCGTCACTGCAGCCAGTAAGGCTCGAAACCGAGCACGGCACCGTGCTCCTAGCATCTTCAGGAGCTCGGTGAGCCCCTTAGCCAGCCCTCCCGTCCTCTGTGGCCTCGCGCCGCTCGAACCCGTAGCTCGGCCCGCCGCGACTTGTCATCGCCGCCATCGCTCTAGTGCACCCAGCTGCTGCCTATGGCGCAATGGATGCGCCGAGCTGGGCGTCATGTAGAGCCCTCCGCCTCTCTTTTGGTGCGGAGGGCGAAACCCAGTGCCCTCCGCTGTCTCTGCTCCGCCCGGCGACGAGCCATGGTCAACTCCGGTGAGTTTGACCGGGTTGACCGTTTTGACCGGTGAGGTTTGACCCTCTCTTTCACTGACATGCGGGCCCCGGTCCCTGTTATTTAGCTAAGTGTTAAAATTAACTTAAGTTAATCCCATAGTCACTGACGTGTGGGTCTAGGGACTAATTAGCCTAGATTAACTTTTAGTTAGTACTAATTAACCCTGTTAGCTGACTGAGACACTAACGTATGGGTCCCACAGGTCAGGTTTGACCTGAACCCGCCCATTTGACTTGATGACGTCACACTGACGTCATGCTGACGCAATATGTATTTTCTGGATTTATTATAATTAAGGAAATTTCAGAAAATACCCCAAACTTTTAAAATTCATAGTAATTCAACCGTAGCTCCAAATCAAATAATTTATATATGAAAAATGATCAGAAAAATATGAAGAATCTGTTTATGCCATGATCATGCATGTTTGAACAAGTTAACCTCACTGAATAGGATGAATCATGAATAGGGTAATTTATGAACTAGCATTTGGAGTTGGAATTTAACCTTGTTTGAATTCCACTTCAATTAACTTGGCTTACTGCTGCATTAGGTCAATTCAGTACCTTAACATGACATGTCATTCATGTGAATGTGCATTGCATTGATTGTCGGTGTTTGTCCCCTCTCAGTAGACGATGTTCCGACGATTATTCGATGACACCGATGAAGAACTATATTATCTTCAGAAGTGCCAGGCAAGCAAAACCCCCTTGTTCATTCCGATACAATCCCACTCTCTCGCTCCTGCTCTATTTTAGTGCACTAGGACAACAATGACTCATGTGTTACTTGCTGCGGTAGCTGAACCCTTTATCCTCTGCATGACCTGTCATTCCACAGTAATTAGATGAAACCCACTAGCATGAGTAGGAGTTGTTTGAGCCATGTTGTGCCTACTCATTCATGCTTGTTTGTCATGCCTGCTCTTGCTTAGAGTTGAGTCAGGTCGATTCATCGGGAATGAATTGGAATGGTTGTGTGAACATGTCCTCTTGTGTGTGAGCTAAGTGTGTGAACACGATTTGGTAAAGGTAGCGGTGAGAGGCCATGTAGGAGTACATGGTGGGTTGTCTCATTGCAGCCGTCCTCGAGGAACTGAGTTACGTGTTTGTGATCCATGAAACAGTTACTACCACGCATTGGGCCCGAAACCAATGGACCCTCTCGGCTTCTTAACCACCCTTGTTCTCTGTCCAGGGGTTGCAACTAGTTTCTGGTGTTTGTAGGATATGTGTTGGAGGCCGTGCGTAGCGCTGACCCTAGGGGTGGGCTATGATGCGGTAGATACACCGTGGCCCGGTGTACCGAGTGCCCGTTTGGTATCTCGGGAACCCTGCACACATCGTTCGGGGCTGTATGGGAAACCTCGGCCGGACTCCCTGCGGATGGAACCTGAATAGGCGATAAACCTGGACTAGGGACTTGAGTGTTTAGGTAGGCTGTGGCCGACACCCACGTTGGGCTTCCGCTTGAAGGTTGCCGAGTACATGTCGTGTAAACGGCGGTAAGTGGTGAGAGCATGTGTGAAGAAGTACACCCCTGCAGGGTTAATATGATCTATTCGAATAGCCGTGTCCACGGAGAAGGACTTCTGGGTTGCCTATATCAGTTCATAGACAAGTGAAAGTGGGTACTCTAAAATGCGCAAGATAAGCGTGAGTGCTATGGATGGCGTTCTCGTGGGGAGGCGGGGCGGGTCCATAGTGGTGTATTGATATGGTGAATATGTGGACTCGTGTGCGCCACCTCAAAAGAGTTACTTGCGATCGTAGTTCAGGATAGCCACCGAGTCAAAGCTGGCTTGCTGCGGTCGAACTCCACCACCCCTTTTGATAATGATGCATATGTAGATAGTTCGATGTAAGTCTTGCTGAGTACGTTTGTACTCACGTTTGCTATTTTATGTTTTGCGAGAGACGTCGGTCTCGCTAGTAGTTCGCTTGGACTTGACGTTTAGCTTGTTACCTCAGCTACGATCTTGTGCCCTCGGCAGATCTCGGTAGATAGTCGGGCTTCTCAGCCTTTTTCATTTATAGTTATGCGTACTCGGACATGTTTAGCTTCCATTTGTGCTTTGACTTGTATGCTCTGAGTGTTGGGTCATGAGACCCATGTTTGTAATATCTCGCTCCTCGGAGCCTAATGAATAAATATTTGAGTCGTAGAGTTATGTTGTGATGCCATGTTGTAATTACACATATTGAGCATATTGTGTGTATGTTTGAAATGCTTGGTATGTGTGGGATCCGACAATCTAGTTGTTTATCCTTGGCAGCCTCTCACATGGGGAAATGTAGCCTAGTGCTTCGAGCGATAGTAGTCCGCTACAGCCGGTTCACCGGAGTCCTGCTAGCCCAGCACTCTTGCTTGGACACTTGACTGGCGGCATGTGTTTCACTTCGTTCTATATGTCTGTCCCTTCGGGAAATGTCACGCGGTGATATTCGAGTCCTGCCTAACCTGCTACAGCCCGGGATACCGGAGTCCTATTAGCCCAGTGCTACAGCCCGAATTCATACGTTGATGACCGACATGCTCGATGTGATTCATGTATGCCTGTCCCCATAGGTTAGCGCCGCTTTGGGTTCACGACTAGCCATGTCGGCCCGGGTTCTCTGTCATATGGATGCTAGCGACACTATCATATACGTGAGCCAAAAGACGCAAACGGTCCCGGGCCATGGTAAGGCGACACCCGTGGGGATACCGTGCGTGAGGCCGCAAAGTGATATGAGGTGTTACCGGCTAGATCGATGTGACTTGGAATCGGGGTCCTGACATTTCCGTAAGTTTAGCACTAAATATGGACTTGACTCTGAGATAGTAGCTTCTTTCTGTGAATCTTTTGCTACTTATGTTGATCTCCCTAAGGAGAAGTGGTCTAAATATCATCCTCCCATAGAAGTAAAATCAGCTTCACCTATTAAAGTTGAAGAAAAGACCGTCACTTATAATAATCCTATTGTTCCTACTTCTTATGTTGAGAAACCACCTTTCCCTGTTAGAATAAAGGATCATGCTAAAGCTTCAACTGTGGTTCGTAAAAGCAATATTAGAACTTATGCACCTCCTGAGCAAGTCAAAGTAGAACCTAATATTGCTATTGTTAAATATCTCTTGTCTGATAATATTGATGGGCATGTTATTCAGTTCTGCGGTGAAACTGCTAGAATTGCTAAACCGTGTGCTAAAGATAAACATAGACCTGTGGTAGGCGTGCCTGTTATTTCTGTTAAAATAGGAGATCATTGTTATCATGGCTTATGTGATATGGGCGCTAGTGCTAGTGCAATATCCATTGACTTATACAAAGAAATTATGCATGATATTGCACCTATTGAGTTAGAAGAAATTGATGTCACAATTAAGCTCGCCAATAGAGATACTATTTCACCAGTGGGAATTGTTAGAGATGTTGAAGTCTTATGTGGGAAAACCAAATATCCCGCTGATTTTCTTGTTCTTGGTTCTCCACAAGATAGCTTTTGTCCCATTATATTTGGTAGACCCTTCTTGAACACTGTTAATGCTAAGATAGATTGCGAAAATAATGTTGTTACTATTGGCTTGGATGATATGGTTCATGAGTTTAATTTCTCTAAATTTAGTAAACAACATCGTGAGGTAGAATTGCCAAGTAAGGATGAAATTATTGGTCTTGCTTCTATTGCCATACCTCCTAGTGATCCTTTAGAACACTATTTGCTAGACCATGAAAATGATATGTTCATGAATGAAAGAAGGGAAATAGATGAAGTATTCTTTAAACAGGAACCTATTCTGCAACACAATTTGCCTGTTGAAATCCTAGGGGATCCCCCTCCACCCAAGGGTGATCCCGTGTTTGAGCTTAAACCATTGCCTGATAATCTTAAATATGCTTATCTTGATGAAAAGAAAATATATCATGTTATTATTAGTGCTAACCTTTCAGAGCATGAAGAAGAAATATTATTGAAAACTCTGAAGAAGCACCATGCCGCTATTGGATATACTCTTGATGATCTTAAGGGAATTAGTCCCACTCTATGTCAACATAAAATAAATTTTGAAGCGGATGCCAAACCAGTTCGTGATCCTCAACGACGTTTGAATCCTAAAATGAAAGAAGTGGTAAGAAAAGAAATACTCAAGCTTACGGAGGCAGGTATAATTTATCCGTTCTTGATAGTCGTGGGTAAGTCCTGTCCATTGTGTCCCTAAGAAGGGAGGTATTACTGTTGTCCCTAATGATAAAGATGAATTGATCCTGCAAAGAATTATCATAGGTTATAGGATGGTAATTGGTTTCCGCAAATTAAATAAGGCTACTAAGAAAGATCATTACCCCTTACCTTTTATTGATCAAATGCTAGAAAGGTTATGCAAACATACACATTATTGCTTTCTAGATGGTTATTCTGGTTTCTCTCAAATACCTGTGTCGGCTAAAGATCAATCAAAGACTACTTTTACTTGCCCTTTTGGTACTTTTGCTTATAGACTTATGCCTTTTGGTTTATGTAATGCACCTGCTACCTTTCAAAGATGCATGATGGCTATATTCTCTGATTTTTGTGAAAAGATTTGTGAGGTCTTCATGGACAATTTTTCCGTCTATGGTTCCTCTTTTGATGATTGCTTGAGCAATCTTGATCGATTTTTGAAGAGATGTGAAGAAATTAATCTTGTCTTGAATTGGGAAAAGTGCCACTTTATGGTTAATGAAGGTATTGTCTTGGGGTCCAAATTTTCTAAAAGAGGTATTGAAGTTGATAAAGCCAAGGTTGATGCTATTGAAAAGATGCCATGTCCCAAGGACATCAAAGGTATAAGAAGTTTCCTTGGTCACGCCGGATTCTATAGGAGGTTCATTAAGGACTTCTCAAAATTTCTCGACCTCGACTAATTTATTACAAAAGATGTACCATTTGTCTTTGATGATGATTGTGTATAAGCATTTGAAATACTTAAGAAAGCATTAGTCTCTTGCACCTTTGTTGTTCAGCCACCGATTGGAATTTACCCTTTGAAATTATGTGTGATGCTAGTGATTATCTTGTAGGTGCTGTTCTAGGGCAAAGAGTTGATAAGAAATTAAATGTTATCCATTATGCTAGTAAGACTCTAGACAATGCTCAAATAAATTATGCTACTACCGAAAAGGAACTTTTAGCAGTTGTGTTTGCTTGTGATAAATTCAGACCCTATATTGTTGATTCTAAAGTAACTATCACACTGATCATGCTGCTATTAAATATCTTATGGAAAAGAAAGATGCTAAACCTAGACTTATTGGATGGGTTCTCTTGCTGCAAGAATTTGATTTGCATATTGTTGATAGAAAAGGAGTTGAGAACCCCGTTGCAGATAACTTATCTAGGTTAGAGAATGTTCTTGATGACCCACTACCTATTGATGATAGCTTTCCTGATGAACAATTAAATGTCATTAGCACTTCTCGTAGCACTCCATGGTATGTTGATTATGCTAATTATATTGTTGCTACATTTATACCACCTAGCTTCACATACCAACAAAAGAAAAAGTTTTTCTATGATTTGCGACATTACTTTTGGGATGACCCACATATTTATAAAGAAGGATTAGATGGTGTTATTAGACGTTGTGTGCCTGAGCATGAACAGGAACAAATCCTACGCAAGTGTCACTCCGAAGCTTATGGAGGACACCACGCTGGAGATAGAACTGCACATAAGGTATTGCAATCCGGTTTTTATTGGCCCACTCTCTTCAAAGATGCCCATAAGTTTGTTTTGTCTTGCGATGAATGTCAAAGAATTGGTAATATTAGTAGACGTCAAGAAATGCCTATGAATTATTCACTTGTTATTGAACCATTTGATGTTTGGGGCTTTGATTATATGGGACCTTCTCCTGCCTCTAATGGATATACACATATTTTAGTTGCTGTTGATTACGTTACTAAGTGGGTAGAAGCTATTCCAACTAGTAGTGCTGATCATAACACTTCTATTAAAATGCTTAAGGAAGTTATTTTTCTGAGGTTTGGAGTCCCTAGATATTTAATGACTGATGGTGGTTCACACTTTATTCATGGTGCTTTCCGTAAAATGCTTGCTAAATATGATGTTAATCATAGAATTGCATCTCCTTATCACCCGTAGTCTAGTGGTCAAGTAGAATTGAGCAATAGAGAGCTCAAATTAATTTTGCAAAAGACTGTCAATAGGTCTAGAAAATATTGGTCTAAGAAACTTGATGATGCATTATGGGCATATAGAACTGCATATAAGAATCCTATGGGTATGTCTCCGTATAAAATGGTTTATGGAAAAGCATGTCACTTACCTCCCGAACTAGAACATAAGGCATATTGGGCTATTAAAGAGCTCAACTATGATTTCAAACTTCCTGGTGAGAAGAGGTTATTTGATATTAGCTCACTTGATGAATGGAGAACCCAAGCTTATGAAAATGCCAAGTTGTTTAAAGAAAAAGTTAAAAGATGGCATGACAAAAGGATACAAAAGCGTGAGTTTAATGTAGGTGATTATGTATTGCTATACAACTCTCGTTTAAGATTTTTTGCAGGAAAACTTCTCTCTAAATGGGAAGGTCCCTACGTTATCGAGGAGGTCTATCATTCCGGTGCCATAAAAATCAACAATTTTGAAGGCACAAATCTGAAGGTGGTAAACGGTCAAAGAATCAAACATTATATCTCAGGTAATCCCATAAATGTTGAAACCAATATTATTGAAACCGTAACCCGGAGGAATACATAAGGACACTTTCGGACCGTTTGAGACTCGAAAAGGAATAGGTATGTGGTGCGGTAAGTAAACTGACTCCAAAACAATTTTTAAGGCAATATTTCTCCGTTTTGGAATATTTAGAAAAATAAGTAGCAGTCCGGGAAGGACACGAGGGCCCCACGAGGGTGGTGGGCGCACCCTACCCCCGTGGGCGCGCCCCCTATCTCGTGAGCACCCCGTGTGCCCTCCGGACTCCGTTTTCTTGCACGATACGTATTTTTGTTGGTAAAAATTCATTATATATTCTCCCGAAGGTTTTGACTCCCGTATCACGCAAATCTCCTCTGTTCTTGTTTCGAGTTGTTTTTCTGACAGGTCTAGATCATCATGATGTCCCCAAGTGCTTCCAAGGACAAGTTTTTCGAGAAGGTGATCAACCCTTACCTCGCGGAGATGCTGCGACATCCTCAAACCATTGAGATGCGTGATGGGTTGCTGCACGTCCGTGATGTTGAGGGACCAAAGGGAACCGGAAGCGTGGAGGCGAGGCTCGAAGCAATGGAGCAACAAGTTTTCAAGTGCCAGGGGATGGTGGAGCGTGGAATTAACGCTAGCCACAAGATGCTCGCGGAGTTCACCAACAACTACGATTCGGATGCCAAGAACACCGAGGAAGCTATCTTCAAGCTACATGATAAGATCGAGCACCTCCAAGCCCAAATCTATGATCTGCAAAATCAAAACTGTGAGTATGAATAAAGATTCAAAAGGATGAGTTTGGCTGCAGATTTGAGGATTCCGGAGACTCGATCATCCTTCTATGATGGTGAGCCTATGCCATGGAAGGTGGACGACAAGCCCGCATCATCGACATCACCTCCACCTTCTTCACCAACAAAGGAGATGTAATCACATGGGTATGGGCACTCCCCTTGGCAACTGCCAAGCTTGGGGGAGGTGCCCCGGTATCGTATCACCATCACAACTCCTATCTTTACCGCTTTTCTTAGTTTGATCCTATTAGTGGTATCTTGATCTAGTAGAATAAAGTTATGGCATGATCTAGTTTTGAGTTTTGCTTTATGATCCCTCTATGTAATCGAGTTCGTGAGCTATATATATAATAAAGTTTAGTGTTGAGTCAAGGGCTTTATTGTTTTGCCATGACCTTGGGTGAATAAAAGAAAAGAAAGAATGTCGGGGAAGCTGATCGTAACCCAGGAACACCTATGGGACCGGTGGACCGAGCCCCTTTCGGTTCGGTGGGGTGCGGAGGTCGCACGAAGAGCAGATCGAGGCGAAACACACGAGCAGTTTACCCAGCTTCGGAGCTCTCCGGAGAGATAATACTCCTACTGCTGCTTGTCTTATTGTATTGTGTTCTTGCTAGAGAGCTATGGGAGCTACAAGACCTAGCATGAGTGTCTCTGGTTTCGAATGAGTCGAACCCCTTCTACGTTGCGCATGGGCCTCCTTTTATATGCTCAAGGGGTCACCAACAGGTGTCAACGTAGACAAGGGCAAAAACGGGAAAATGAGTTGCGGTTGGTACAACTACTTTGTACAGTGTATTCTACCTAACTCTGACGGCAAGGGACAAAATCATTAAATGCCCGTCCATATCGCCTAAACAGTGCAACAGGGACCGTCAGGAGCGCCACCGCTTGCCACGATGGCAATCTTGTCAGCGCCGCTTACCGCTGCTCTCCGTTGGCTGCACAACCTCTTGACACGCGCGCCTGGAAGGGTCCCATGGCGACACGTTGGTGGATGAGCTGGAGCGGAGATGAAGAGTGGTTGCCTGCCGCGGCAAGCACCTTGCCGCGGCTGAATCCTTGTCGCGTCCGGAAGCTTGTCGCTCTCCGAGCCTTCCCGGCAAGCTCCTCTTGCCGGGGTCTTATCTTCTACGTGCCTTGAGTGGCCTTCCCGGCAAGCTCCTCTTGCCGGGCCCTGGTTCCCTTGCCTAAAAACTTTGTTCTTGAATGGCTCCAAAGGAACCATGGAGGACCTTTGCGGTCACCAGGCAAGCCTTGCCGCCGGGGTGCTGCAACTGCCCGTGCACGAGTTCGGGATACTAGGGTACCCTACTCTAGTACACCGACAGAGCCCCGGCTGGGCCACACTGCGGTGCCGAAGCGCTGTTGGGCCAGGCCCAAAAGCAGTCTGCGGGCACGCGCCTAGATCACGCCGTAACTTGCTCGGACCCACCACGTCCCCACGAACAGCCGCGTCGAGCGTGGCGTCGTGGGAGAGATCGTGGGGGTTTCTTTATTTGGAAAAGCGGGCGTCCGCCCCCTCTTCCTCCTTATAAACAGGGGAAACAGGGGCAGGTCGCCCACCTCGCCATTTGCTGTCTCATCTCGAAAACCACCGCCGCTCCCCCCTTCTTCTCTAGTCTGAAGAGCAGCGCTCGCCCCCCTCGCCACCAACGCCATCAACGCCGTCGATCTCCTCCACCTCCTCCACCATGGCTCCGAAAGCCGATAAGGGGAAGGGCGTGAAGTCGGCCGAGGCGCAGCGGCTCGCGGCGCTGCGAAAGGAGAGGGCCGTCTTCCCCCTAGCTTGACGCAAAGGAGCTGAGGGAGAGCTATTACTTGTTCTGGTCGACGGAGACGCGGGCGCATCCGCGCACGAAGGTACTCCCAGCCGCTGCTTGTGAACTAGCTCCAACTGGGTACCCCTTCTTCGCGCTTTTCTTCTATTGCGGGCTCTACCCGCACTTCTCTGAATTTTTCTGCGATATTATGAACACCTACGGGCTTCGCCTCCTTGATTTCACCCCCAATGTCGTCCTGACCATGGCAGTTTTCGCACACCTTTGCGAAAACTTTGTCGGAGTCCACCCAAACGTAGCCCTCTTCCGCCACTTCTTCATGCCCCGCGTTGAGAGAGGAGAGCCACTTGCCGGAGGGATTGCTTGGATCTCAAGGATCGGCAAGAAAGAGGCCTATCTGGAAGGACAGCTCCGTAGCAAGTGGGAGGAGTGGAGAGCCGATTGGTGTTGGATCGTTGAGGAGAACCCGCAGCCCTTCACTGCTCAGCGCCAAACTCCAATAGTGCGTGGCAACGATTGGAGCAACTTGGCGCCGGAAGATGCTAGGTTGAAGATTGCTGTGACCCGGATCTTGCGCCGCAGGCTTGCCGGACTCACCGTAGGCGCTGTTGGCGCAGATTTCCTTCGCCGCCGCATTGCTCCCTTGCAGGAGAGGAGGAGACCTTCTTGGGAGTTCCAAAATGCGGCGGACATCATGAGGCTGCGCCCGGGCCTCAACTTCAATTTTACTGTCTTGGAGTTGGATGCGATGCTGCTGGAGCTGTTCAAGCACGACCCCGATCACCCAGAGTGGTTTAGGTTGCCGAGGGGAGTCGTCCCATTGTGCAACAACTCTTCGCTCGACCGCATCCATGCAATGATGCCGTTGTGCGATTCGCATGGGATCGTTCCAACCTGGCAAGAGCCTTGAACGACGTCGTGCGGCAATTCTTCGACAGCTTGGAGGAAGTGCTGGTCCGCCCGACAAGCGAAAGAGGCTCACCAGCGACACCACCGACGGCAGATAGATGTGCGATGCCACTAGGTTGGAGGAGGCGGCAGCAGCTGCTGCTGCCGGCGCGTCGGGTTCACCGTGGAGGAGGCAGAGGCAGCGGGCGGCAAGCCTTGCCGAGCGAAGGAGTTTGCGGCGAGGAGGAGCTTGCTGAACCCGAGGCCGAGTCGAACGAACCCGCCGAGGGCGCTTCCTCCCCACCATCTAGCAGCCTGCATAAACGGAGCCCCGGCTCCACCAAGGAGGCGTCTCCGCAAGACCGGGGGCGAGACGGGCGGCAGACGGGCTAACCGCAGAAGGCGGCAGCACGCGCTTCTACACAGCAAGCATCATGCTGCTGGAGCACCCCACACCGCTGCAACAACCGAGGCGGGATCCTCTCGAGCCACTGCTGCCACCCCGTAAGCGGTCAAGAGAACCTACTCCTCCGCCTCTTCGCACTGAGGCGAGCTGAATTTGATCTCTCGCGCCAGCTCCGGCGAGGAAGAAAAGAAGAGTAAGATTCTATGCTGTGCTTGTATTTCTTCAATTTTGTTGCTTCGTCTTGTATCTGATTTGCTTCATTCTGAACTCTTTCCTTTTCAGGACGCTGGCCCAGAGAGCGTCGAAGAGAGCCAAGACCCCGGTGGTTGTCATTGAAGACGATCCCCCCGTGGTAACAGGAGGCGCGTCTGAGACCCCTTTGGCGGACCCGGCAACCCTTCCTCAAAGCAGCCCCCACCACAGCCCCCAGCGTAAGTATACGGTTTACTTCTTACTGTTAGGCGTGCATGGGTGCTCCTTCTTTGTTGATATCTGACTGTTGGTTTGTGTAGGAGCAGAGCAGCCTTATCAGGGGTGCCCGGAAGCCGCTCCCGAAATTCCATCTGCTTCGACTACGCCGCCAAGGGAGAATTCTCCGGCAAGGGAGACTACTCCGGCAAGGGACAGCACCAGTGATCCTCCGGTGGTCGAGACCATGGCTGCCGATCCCATCGCAGGTAATCCTCTTGCGTGAAAATTTCCCTTGGGTTCTTTTTCTTCTGTTTTTCTTTTTGAACATTTGCTTGAATGTTCTTTTTTTGTCTGGTTGTCAGATCCATCCGCCGCAGAGCCGATGGAGACTGAGGTCGCCGGTGAGGAGGGTGCGCGCGACAATACTGACGACGTCGCCACCATGGAGGAAGAGGCTGGCGCCGATGGGTCCGCCGGCGAAGAGGCCGCCAAGGCTACCGCCGCAAAGGATGGCGAGGGTTCTGGCGATCGTACTGACGACCCTGAGGCCGCAGGAGCGCCAGGCGCTACGCCGACCGCTGATCCCTCCGCCACTGGTGCAGCGTCAGGCTCCGAAGAGCCCCAGCCCGGCGCCTATCTGAAGGCCGGCGATGGCATCTTCATCAAGCTCCCCTAGGCCTCGAGCTCCAGGGCGCCGGTCGAAGGAGAGACCTTCGACGGAGAGCTGCTCGCCTCGCTTGGCTGGCGGCTGGTGGGCCGCCAAGCAGCAGCAGCAGCGAAGTCTCGAGGAGGAGCAGCTGCTTTGAAGAAAATGTTGTCGCTCTACCGCGCCCGGCAAGCCAAACTGGAATCCGGGAAGTGCTTGTCGCGAAGGTGGGGCAGAACATAGAGAAGCGCGGAGGAGCTTGGGAATCAATCAGAAGCTCTCCGGTCCTTGGTAGAGGCGGGAGCAAATTGTTGAGGCGCAAAGCCTTCATCCTCGAGAAGGCAGAGGTTGAAGAGCAGCAGAGGCTCGCTGCCGAGAAGCTATCCGCGCAGGAGGGTGAGCTGGCGCAGCGGAAGATCAACCTTGACAGCCACGAGGAGGAGCTTGTCGCGCGCGAGGAGTCACTTGGCGGGGCTCTCAAGGAAGCGAAGGATGCCGCCGCAGCTGCCGAGGCCGCCAAGAAAGAGTTGGAGACAAAAGTGACGCAGCTGGAGGCCAATCTCCAGAAGAGCGGTGAGGAGCTTGCTGCACTCAAGCACGGGCGCGAGAAGGACGCCTACACTCTTGGCGAGCTGCAGGGCCGTCTCGCCGAGAGGAGCAAGGAGCTCAGCGCCGCCAAGGACTCCAAAGGAGATCTTGAGCTGAAGCTGACCACCCTGATGCAGACGTTGGACGGTGCAAGGAGCGGGAGGTGGGCCTGTTAGAGAAGATCAAGGCCAACGAGGAGCTGCTGGCGAGTGCTACTGCCGCCCAGAGCACCTTCAGGGAGAACGTGGAGCACTGGACTGAAGGTCTTGTGAATATCGCCGCCGCCATCGACAAGGAGTTGACGGAGCTGGGGATGGTGGATCTCCGGTACTCCTCCGATGAGCGGCTCCAACCCAGCGCCAAGCTCAGCTTGTTCTTCAAGGGCGTGGTGACGGCTCTCCAGCGACTCCGGGAAGAGATCCCGAAGCAGCTGGCCGAGGAATCGCGCCAGATCTGCGCGGGAGCTCTCCAGAAGGTGTTGATGAAGGTGGCTTTCCGCAATCCAGGCCTCAACCTCGCCGGCGTCCTCAGATCCCTGCCGCCAGATGCCGATGTGGAGGCGCTCAAAGCCCTTGTCGCACCCATTGTGGACAAGGTGGGCAAGATCAAGCGGGTTGATGGCGACCGCGTAGATTAGACCGCCAGTTTTATCTTTCCCTTGTCGCTGCTGATCATGTTTAGGAGAACAATTTATTAGATCTGCGACAAGCTATTTTGTAATATAACTCTATCTTAGGCAATGATTGCAATGTTATTTCCTTTACTTGATTCCTTCCTTTGTATGTTTGTGCCCTCGCTTTTAGGGAACTTGTCGGCGCTGGCACCTTTGCATGAAGCGCCGAGTGCGAACGTCAAGAGCTTTTGGCGGTGCCGCTTCCGACAAGCAACCTTGTCGCAACTAGTTGCAGCTCTCTTAAGTTGTTGAGCGGACTCGAAACAAAGTAAGGGCGCGACTAGCTACGAGTTTGTTCCTCCGCGCACAGGTTTTCTATACAAAGTACTATCGTTCGAGGAAGATAACTTAAAGATTTAAAAACTGATTGCTCAAACTTTGGCAACTTAGCTTTTCTGTCGTTTGCTTCCCGATAAGGTGAAACTTCCTCGAGCAACGCTTGGTCCATGGTATTATCTTCTCCTTCCCCCCTGGTTAACTTGTGTGCGAGGGAACCTTCCTTTCTTTGAGAAAGAGAAAGAAGAGAAAATAAAGTTATGGAGCCTTGTGGCTCGTTATTGCTTACCGGGTGTAGGTGCTGCACAAAGCGTCAGACAAAGCATGCAATAAAATTATGAAAGCATGAAATTGACAAGTTGTGCGAAACACATGAACTTTACTTATGCACGGGGTCTGCGCCCGGCTTTGTACAAAGGATTACATGCAACATCGGCAAGACTTGTACAAAAGGTGGTTGCCGGAACAGGTTCCGGCAACCGCGCCCTACGAGTAAAACTTACGAAGATGCTCAATGTTCCAGGAGTTGCTCACCGGAATGCCATCTTCGGTCTCAAGGCGGACAGCGCCAGGCCTAGTGACTCGTTTCACCCGATAAGGGCCTTCCCACTTCGGCGTCAACTTGTTGGAATTCTTGGCGGACTGAGCGCGCCGAAGAACAAGGTCGCCTTCCTTGACGCTTCTGGCACTAACTCTGCGGCTATGGTAGCGACACAGAGCTTGCTGGTAACGAGCAGCTCGTCTGACTGACTGAAGACGGTCCTCCTCAAGGAGCAGCGCGTCATCTTGTCGCAGCTGCTCTTGCTCAAGCTCATCATAAGCGAGTACTCGAGGTGACCCGTATACGAGTTCCGCGAGAAGAACTGCCTCTGCTCCATAGACTAGAGCGAAAGGGGTCTGGCCAGTGGCTCGATTTGGCGTCGTCCTGATCGACCAAAGAACCACCAACAGCTCCTCAATCCAGTTTCTTCCGCACTTGTGCAGCCTGTCGAAAGTTCTGGTCTTGAGCCCATGCAGCACTTCAGCATTTGCCCTCTCCGCTTGACCGTTGCTTCTCGGATGAGCAACAGAAGCGAAGCATACCTTGGCGCCAAGATCTTGGACGTACTGCATGAAGGTGCGGCTCGTGAACTGTGTGCCGTTGTCGGTGATGATCCTGTTAGGAATTCCAAAGCGGCAAACAATCGACCAAGAACTTGATCACGATTGTCTTGTCACCTTGCTCATCGCTTCCACTTCCGCCACTTTGTGAACTTGTCGATTACAGCGTACAAGTACTCAAAGCCCCGACAGCTCGGGAAAGGGGCGAGAATGTCGAGCCCCGGACGAAAATGGCCAGGATAAAGGGATCGTCTGGAGAGCTTGAGCTGGCTGGTGTATCTGCTTGAATGGGCCCGCACGCTTCACACTCGGTTACTGTGCGGTTGCATCACGGAGGGCTGTCGGCGGAAGAAACCTTGCCGGAAAGCTTTGCGGCAAGTGCTCTTCGCCAATGTGGTGACCACATATGCCTCCGTGTATCTCTGCCAACAGCTTCGCCCATCTTCCCGTGAATACACTTCAATTTCACACCGTCGAGTCTTCTTACATGCAGCGTCTTTGTCGACAAACTGGTACATACTTGACTGCCGGGCTACTCTCTCCACTTCTTCGGCTCTTGGGAAGTTCTCACATCTCAAGGAAATGGACAATCTCTTGTGCCCATCTTTGGAGCTTGTGGCTCGACAACAAGGACTAAAGGCACATATGCTGCTGTAGGAACATCCGCTTCTACGGCAAGAACCTGCGGCTCGGCCGGAGCTTGATGTTCCCCGACAAGCTTGCCGGAGCAAAACTTGTCGGGAGCGTCTACTTCAACGAAACAAACCCTAGGGCTTGTCGGAGCAGACTGCTCCTCAGCACTTTTGGTGTTGATCCTGGGGACCTTTTTGGTGGCAGCTTCGGGAAGCTCTGCCGGAAAATAGTCACCAGAAATCAACTTCCTCTTCTTGTTCTGTCCTGTTGATGGCGTTACAGTCGGCTGAGTCAGCTTGAGCACAAAAACCCCTGGTTCCACAGGTAGCTTGAGTGCGGCGCATTTTGACAGGCCATCAGCAATATCATTCTGAGCTCTTGGAACATGTTCCATCTGCAGGCCGTCAAAGTGCTCTTCTAGCTTTCTCACTTCGTCAACGTAGGCTTCCATCAACGGACTCTGGTAATCTTTCTTCACTTGACGGACGACAAGCTGCGAGTCACCCCTGACAATGAGCTTCTTGACCCAAGGTCTATGGCAATTCTGAGACCGGCAAGCAAGCCTTCATACTCTGCAGTATTGTTTGTTGCTTGTTCCTTGGGAAAGTGCATCTGGACTATGTACTTGAGGTGCTCTCCGGTGGGCGCGACAAGCAGCACGCCAGCACCGGCGCCTTGCAGCGAGAAGGCACCATCAAAGTACATCAGCCACTCTTTGCTTGCTTCCTTGACGGGGATGCTCGTCTCTGGAATTTCTTCGTCTTGCGTTGGCGTCCATTCTGCTATGAACTCTGCCAATGCCCTGCTTTGGATAGTTGAAGTGCTTTCAAACTTGAGGCCAAAGCTTGACAATTCCAGTGCCCACTCGACAATCCTGCCTGTTGCCTCTGGATTTTGCAATATTCTCTTCAGGGGAAAGCGAGTGACGACTGTTATCTCATGTGCTTGGAAGTAATGGCGCAGCTTTCTCGAGGCCATGAGGAGGCGAAAGCAATTTTGCACACCGTACCTTGACCTAGCCCCTCAGAAGGGCCGACAAAGTAAACTGGGTGCTGCAGCATCCTTTTCGCATCTTCTCGCAATCCTGCGCAGATCCGTCCTTGTCGGGACCAGAGCTTGTCGGTGAAGCCCCCTGCTTGTCGCTGGATGCATCTGCCTTGGTTGCCGGCTCATCGTCTGCCTCCCTTTCCGCTACTAACGCAGCACTAACCACTTGATTGGTTGCCGCTATATATAGCAGCAACTTCTCTTGTGGCCTAGGTGCGACAAGTATTGGAGTGGAGGACAGTACCTCTTTAAGTCTGCAGCGCAGCCTCCGCCGAGTCCATTTCATTGGACCTGCCTTTTTCAAAATCTTGAAAAATGGCAGGGCGCGCTCAGCAGACCTAGAGATAAACCTGCTGAGAGCAGCCACGCAACCGGCAAGTCTTCGTACATCCTTGACGCGCTTTGGTGCTTCAATCTGCTCAATGGCCTTGATCTTGTCGGGATTGGCTTCAATTCCCCGCTGAGACACGAAGAACCCGAGAAGCTTGCCGGAAGGGACTCCGAACACGCATTTCTCGGGGTTGAGCTTGAAGTTGATCTTGCGCAGATTTGCAAAGGTCTCATCTAAATCTTGAACCAGAGTTGCCCTGTCCTTGCTTTTGACCACTATGTCATCCATGTAGGCTTCTACATTTCTGTGCATTTGTGGCTCAAAAGCGTCATGGACTACTCTTGCAAATGTTGAACCAGCATTCTTTAGCCCAAAAGGCATCCGTACAAAACAGTATGTGCCACATGGGGTGATGAATGCGGTTTTCTCCTCATCCTCTTACGCCATGAAGATCGATGATATCTGAGTATGCATCAAGAAATGAAAGCAAATCACATCCAGCCGTGGAGTCAACAATCTGGTCGATGCGTGGCAAGGGAAATGGGTCTTTGGGACAAGCTTTATTAACATCTGTGAAGTCGATACAAAGTCTCCATTTCCCATTTGCCTTGCATACAACTACATGATTGGCCAACCACGTAGGATGGAGCACTCCTCTGACAAGGCCTGCTGCTTCCAGTTTCTTGATCTCTTCTGCAATGAATTCTTGGCGCTCCACTGCCTGCTTCCTGACTTTCTGCTTGACGGGCCGCGCATGAGGACAGACAGCTAAGTGATGCTCAATTACTTTCCTGGGAACACCGGGGATGTCAGACGGTTGCCATGCAAACACGTCGACGTTCGCCCGCAGGAAAGCAACGAGCGCGCCTTCCTATTTAGGGTCGAGAGTGGCACTGATGGTGAAGGTACCACCAGTGCCGTCCTCCTTGGCGGGCACCTTCTTGGTCTTCGGTGGAGCTGCCATCGTCTTCTTGCACTTGCCGGTGGAGCTCGATGGTGCGTCCTCGACGGTAGCGCAGCACTCCGAAGAGGTGCGCTTGCCGGAGTGGGCATCAGAGCTCTTGCCGGACTTGGTCTTCTTCTTCCCCCCGGGAGCTTCAACGGCAAGTGACTTGCTATCTGTTGCAGCTGCTGCCTCCCGGTAAATCTTGTCGGCGCAGATAAGAGCATCCTTCTTGTCACCATGGACAGAAATGACACTTATCGGGCCTGGCATCTTGAGCAAGTTGTATGCATAATGAGAGGCTGCCATGAACTTGGCGAGTGCTGGACGGCCAAGTATCCCATTATAAGGCAATGGAAAATCAGCAACGTCGAATGTGACCCTCTCAGTCCTGAAGTTTAGTTCACTGCCAAATGTTACCGGCAACGTGATCTTCCCCTTCGGCTTGCTCCTTCCCGGATTGATTCCTTGGAAAGTGCCAGTCTCTTCTAGCTCGCTGTCAGGGATCTGAAGCTTCTGGAGCACCGCGGAGGAGATCAGGTTTAAGCCGGCCCCGCCGTCAACTAGCATCTTGGTGACCTTGAGGTTGCGGATAGTTGGTGAGACCAACATCGGCAAGCACCCGACCGTAGTTATGCGATCGGGGTGGTCCTCAATATCAAAGATGATAGGCGTGCTGGACCATTTCAGAGGCTTGCGTGACTCTACGGATGGTTCTACTGCATTAACTTCCCGCATCCACTGCTTGAGTTGGCGGTGTGAAGTATGCAGAGAAGCATCGCCGTCAACAAAGAGGACCTCTGTGGCTTTCTGAAACTCTTGCTCATCTGTCTCGTCGTCTTCCATATCTTCATCGTCGTCATCGTCTTCATCCTTGTCGCGGCCGCGGGGAGGTCTGTCTCCTTGCCGCTGCTTGGCCTTGCCGCGGCGTCCTCCCCGGCCGGGTCGCTTCTTGCCAGCTCCCCCAGCACCTTCCTGGGCCTTCTCCTTGTCGCGCCGCTCGTACTCAGCCTTCTGCTGTTCAACAAGCTGCTCGACCTTCTTGCAGCTCTGGAGGTCGTGGCCCTTGGTGCGGTGGATCTTGCGATCTTGCTTATTGGAGCTGTCACCTTGTCGGCGGCCGCCACAGGTGGCGGTCGATGCCAGCGGCAACCTCCTTGCCGGAGCCACCAACTTTGGCCTTCTTGGCGGCACCACCGTTGCCGGACTGCTCGACAACTAGCACCTCTTTGCTCTTCTTCTTTCTGTTGTTCTGCCGCCGGCTTTTCTTTGCCGGAGCGGTCTCCTCACTATCAGATCCTGCTTCTGCATTCTCTCCTGGGAGTCTCCTCCCTTCCTCAGCACGTGCACACTTGTCGGCCAGGGCATACAGCTCACTGACGTCCTTGACTTTGCACACTGCCATCTCCTCCCTCATTCTGCGGTTCCGCACGTTCTGATGAAACACGCTGATTACCGCGGCAGGGTGGACATCTGGAATGTTGTAGTGCACACGGCTGAATCTCTGAATGAACTTGCGCAAAGACTCTCCTTCCTTCTGGGCGAGCAGATGAAGGTCGCTCTCTTGGCCATGAGGCTTGTGGCCGCCTGTGAAGGCGCCAACAAACTGATGGCATAGATCTGCCAAGAGGATATGGAGCTGTCCGGCAAGTCGTGAGCCAAGATCGACATTGGGCTTGAGTACCGGCGGGAAGTAGTTGGCGAGGATCTTATCGTCTCGTCCCCGCAGCTTGCACGCGATGGTATAGATCTTGAGGAACTCCGACGGATCGTCCCGCCATCGTACTTCTCGCACGTCGGCTTGAAATTCTTCTTCTGGGCCCTTGGACTTGCCGCAGCTCACGAGTGAGCGCAGGGCAACCTACGCGTCTGACAAGTTGCACGGTTCCCCTGGCGCATGCATATCGACAGAGGGCCCAGCGCGCTGGGTCGGATTGACGTCGCGCTTCTCTTGGCGCTCCGATGCGAGTTCGGCGTCTTCTTGTTGCCGTTCTTGAAGAACTTGGCGCTGATCACGGCGAGCTCGTGGATCCGATGATGCGGTGGAGTCGCTGTCGAGGTGGATCCGACGAGTTGGTAATCTTGGCCTTCGGGGTGGAGAGTGCATGGTGGTTGCACCCCCACAAGTTTCGTCGCCACCGGCTCGTGCCTTGTCGTCTTGCCGCGGCAGCGATGTAGTTGGTTGCCGTGGAGCGTCGCCGTTGGCAAAGCCGATGAGACTCTGGATGGTGGCCCTCCATTCGTCAACCTTGTCGGCTGTTGGAGGGTAGTCTAGGAGCAGTTGAGCTCTCGCCAAAGCTTCCGCTGGAGTGGTGGGTGGCAATGGCGAACGGTGCGAGGAGCAGGATATGCTCGGACTTCTAACTATGTTAGAAGGAGCAGCATCCCGTCCAGGCGACCGTACCCCGCTCGCGCCAGCATGCTGGCGTGCACGCTGGTCTTGAGGGCCTCGCGATCCTCCAGCTCGGTCTTGATCCAACGAGCGTATGGTACTATGAATACCATGACGCTGTCGGTCCCGCGCCTCCTGAGATGGGCGTGGTGCGTGTACGGACGCCGAGGTCTGCGCGGCCTTGTCCTTGGACTTGGCAGCGTCATGAGCTCTCTCGTCGGCGTCCGTTCTTCCGCCAGCGTCTACCCCGCCATCCGTTTGCTCCGGTGGTGGCGGGATCGACGTGGACGGCTCCGCTGCCGCCGAAGCCTTCTTCTTCGGGGGCATGTTGATGAAGATGATGGAGATGTTGCTCGTGTGAACGCCGGATCAGATTCACACAGCCTCGGCGCCCCTACCGCGCGCCAAAGATGTCGGGAAGCTGATCGTAACCCACGAACACCTATGGGACGGCGGACCGAGCCCCTTCGGTTCGGTGGGGCGGAGGTAGCACGAAGAGCAGATCGGCGAAACACACGAGCAGTTTACCCAGCTTGAGCACTCCGGAGATAATACTCCTACTGCTGCTTATGCGATTGTATTGTGTTCTTGCTAGAGAGCTATGGGAGCTACAAGACCTAGCATGAGTGTCTCTGGTTTCGAATGAGTCGAACCCCTTCTACGTTGCGCATGGGCCTCCTTTTATATGCTCAAGGGGTCACCAACAGGTGGCAAGTAGACAAGGGCAAAACGGGAAAATGAGTTGCGGTTGGTACAGCTACTTTGTACAGTGTATTCTACCTAACTCTGACGGCAAGGAACAAAATCATTAAATGCCCGTCCATATCGCCTAAACAGTGCAACAGGGACCGTCAGGAGCGCCACCGCTTGCCACGATGGCAATCTTGTCAGCGCCGCTTACCGCTGCTCTCCGCTGGCTGCACAGCCTCTTGACACGCGCGCCTGGAAGGGTCCCATGGCGACACGTTGGTGGATGAGCTGGAGCGGAGATGAAGAGTGGTTGCCTGCCGCGGCAAGTGCCTTGCCGCGGCTGAATCCTTGTCGCGTCCGGAAGCTTGTCGCTCTCCGAGCCTTCCCGGCAAGCTCCTCTTGCCGGGGTCTTGTCTTCTACATGCCTTGAGTGGCCTTCCCGGCAAGCTCCTCTTGCCGGGGCCTTGTCTCCTTGGCTTAAATACTTTGTTCTTGAATGGCTCCAAAGGAACCATGGAGGACCTTGGCGGTCACTAGGCAAGCCTTGCCGCGGGGTGCTGCAACTGCCCGTGCACGAGTTCGGGATACTAGGGTACCCTTACTCTAGTGCATCGACAAAGAAGAAAAAGAATAAAAAGAAACAAAGAGTTCATATTGATCTTATTGAGAGTAATGACTTCACATAGAAAGAGTATGATGATTAAAAGTTGTTGGGAGTTGGCAAATATAGCTTTGGTCATCGTTGCAATTAATAGGAAGTAATAAGGAAAGTGAGGTTTCACATATAGATATATTATCATTGACATCTTTTATGATTGGGAGCACTCATTAAAATATAACATGCTAAAGAGTTGATGTTGGACAAGGAAGACAACGTGATGAGTTATGTTTTCTTATATCTGAGATAAAGTATGTTGTCATGGATCCTCTAACATGTTGAGCTTGCCTTTCCCCCTCATGCTAGCCAAATTCTCAGCACCAAGTAGAGATACTACTTGTGCTTCCAAATTCCTTTAAACCAGTTTAGCCATGAGAGTCCACCATATCTACCTATGGATTGAGTAAGATCCTTCAAGTAAGTTGTCATCGGTGCAAAGCAATAAAAATTGCTCTAAACATGTATGCTTGATTGGTGTGGGAGAAATAAGCTTTATACGATCTTGTGATGTGGAAGTAATAAAAGCGACGGACTGCATAATAAAGGTTCATATCACAAGGGGCAATATAAAGTGACGTTCTTTCGCATTGAGATTTTGTGCATCCAACCATAAAAGCGCATGGCAACCTCTGCTTCCCTCTGCGAAGGGCCTATCTTTTATTATTATCCTCTACCTTATGCAAGAGTCACGATGATCTTCACCTTTCCTTTTTGATTTTATCCTTTGGCAAGCCCAGCATGCTGGAAAGAACATGATATATATATCTAATTGGATGTAGGGGAGCATGAATTATTATTGTTGACATTACCCTTGAGGTAAAAGGTTGTGGGGCAAGACTATAAGCCCCTATCTTTCTCTGTGTCCGATTAAAACTCCGTAACCACAAGTATTGCGTGAGTGTTAGCAATTATGAAGGACTAAATGACATTTGAGTATGTGGACTTGCTTTTAAGCTCTGACATAGACTCTTTCCGATATTATGATAAATTGCAATTGCTTCAATGACTGAGGTTATAATTTGTTGGTGCTCAATAAGGTTTCTGATTCATACTTTTGCATTGTGAAAAGATCATCACTTGAACATAAGTAATCATATGACAAAATCTATATATGTTGCTGTTATGAGAATAATCATGATGCCTTCATGTCCGTATTTTATTTTTATCGACGCCTCTACCTCTAAACATGAGGACATATTTATTGTTACCGGCTTTTCGCTTGAGGACAAGCGAGGTCTAAGCTTGGCGGAGTTGATACGTCCATTTTGCATCATGCTTTTATATCGATATTTATTGCATTATGGGATGTCATTACACATTATGTCACAATACTTATGCCTATTCTCTCTTCTTTTATAAGGTTTACATGAAGAGGGAGAATGTCGGCAGCTGGAATCTGGGCTTGGAAAAGGAGCAAATATTAGAGACCTATTCTGCGCAACTCCAAAAGTCCTGAAACTCCACGGAATATCTTAAAATAAATAAAGAAAAATCATCGCCAAAGATGAAGGCCAGGGGGCCCACACCCTGCTCACGAGGGTGGGGGCGCGCCCCCCCTCCTAGGGCGCGCCCCCTACCTCGTGGGACCCCTGGTGGCTCTCTGATGCCCATCTTCTCCTATATGAAGTCTTTCGATGAGAAAAGAATACAAGGCAACCTTTCGGGACGAAACTCCGCCGCCACGAGGCGGAACCTTAGCGGAACCAGTCTAGGGCTCCGGCAGAGCTGTTCTGCCGGGGACACTTCCCTCCGGGAGGGGGAAATCATGGTCATCATCATCACCAACGCTCCTCTAATCGGGAGAGGGCAATCTCCATTAACATCTTCACCAGGACCATCTCATCTCCAAACCCTAGTTCATCTCTTGTATCCAATTCTTGTCTCCAAGTTCGGGATTGGTGCTAGTAGGTTGGTAGTAGTGTTGATTACTCCTTGTAGTTGATGCTAGTTGGTTTTGTTTGGTGGAAGATCATATGTTCAGATCCTTTATGCATATTATTACCCCTCTGATTATGAACATGAATATGCTTTGTGAGTAGTTACGTTTGTTCCTGAGGACAAGGGAGAAGTCTTGCTATTAGTAGTCATGTGAATTTGGTATTCGTTCGATATTTTGATGAGATGTATGTTGTCTAGCCTCTAGTGGTGTTATGTGAACGTTGACTACATAACACTTCACCATTATTTGGGCCTAGAGGAAGGCATTGGGAAGTAATAAGTAGATGATGGGTTGAGCTTAAACCCTAGTTTATGCGTTTCTTCGTAAGGGGCTTATTTGGATCCATATGTTTCATGCTATGGTTAGGTTTACCTTAATACTTTTGTTGTAGTTGCGGATGCTTGCAATAGAAGTTAATCATAAGTGGAATGCTTGTTCAAGTAAGAACAGCATCCAAGCACCGGTCCACCCACATATCAAATTATCAAAGTACCGTACGTGAATCACATGAACGTGATGAAAACTAGCTTGATGATATTCCCATGTGTCCTCGGGAGCGCTTTCCCTATTATAAGAGTTTGTCCAGGCTTGTCCTTTGCTACAAAAAGGATTGGGCCATCTTGCTGCACTTTATTTACTCTTGTTACTTGTTGCTCGTTACAATTTATCTTATCACAAAACTATCTGTTACCACTTATTTCAGTACTTGCAGAGAATACCTTGCTGAAAACCGCCTATCATTTCCTTCTGCTACTCGTTGGGTTCGACACTCTTACTTATCGAAAGGACTACGATAGATCCCCTATACTTGTGGGTCATCAGGAACGAACGATGGTCTTTTCCTACCAATCTATCCCCCTAGGAGCATGCGCGTAGTACTTTGTTTCGATGACTAATAGAATTTTGCAATAAGTATTTGAGTTCATTATGACTAATGTTGAGTCCATGGATTATACGTACTCTCACCTTTCCGCCATTACTAGCCTCTCTCGTACCGCACAACTTTCGCCGATGCCATAAACCCACCACATATCCTTCCTCAGAACAGCCACCATACCTACCTATTATGGCATTTCCATAGCCATTCCAAGATATATTGCCATGGAACTTTTCCGCCGTTCCGTTTATTATGACAAGCATCATCATTGTCATATTGCTTTGCATGATCATGTAGTTGACATCGTATTTGTGGCAAAGCCACCATCCATTATTTTTTATATATGTCACTCTTGATTCATTGCACATCCTGGTACACCGCCGGAGGCATTCATATAGAGTCATATTTTGTTCTATCATCGAGTTGTAATTTTTGAGTTGTAAGTAAATAAAAGTGTGATGATCTTCATTATTAAAGCATTGTCCCATGTGAGGAAATAAAAAAAGAAGGACAAATAAAAAAAGAGAAGGCCCAAAAAAATGAGAGAAAAAAAGAGAACGGACAATGTTACTATCCTTTTTGCCACACTTGTGCTTCAAAGTAGCACCATGATCTTCATGATAGAGAGTCTCCTTTATTGTCACTTTCATATACTGGTGGGAATTTTCATTATAGAACTTGGATTGTATATTCCAACGATGGGCTTCCTCAAAATACCCTAGGTCTTCATGAGCAAGCAAGTTGGATGCATACCCACTTAGTTTTCTTTTAGGGCTTTCATAAACTTACAGCTCTAGTGCATCTGTTGCATGGCAATCCCTACTCACTCCCATTGATATCTATTGATGGGCATCTCCATAGCCCGTTGATACGCCTAGTTGATGTGAGACTATCTCCTTCTTTTTGTCTTCTCTAGAACCACCGTATATTCCACCTATAGTGCTATGTCCATGGCTCACACTCATGTATTGCGTGAAAGTTGAAAAGGTTTGAGAACATCAAAAGTATGAAACAATTGCTTGGCTTGTCATCAAGGTTGTGCATGATTTAAATGTTTTGTGTGATGATGATGGAGCATAGCCAGATTATATGATTTTGTAGGGATAAGCTTTCATTGGCCATGTTATTTTGAGAAGACATAATTGTTTTGTTAGTATGCTTGAAGTATTATTGTTTTTATGTCAATATTAAACTTTTGCTTTGAATCTTACGGATTTGAACATTCATGCCACAATAAAGAGAATTACACGGATAAATATGTTAGGTAGCATTCCACGTCAAAAATTCTATTTTTATCATTTACCTACTCGAGGACGAGCAGGAATTAAGCTTGGGGATGCTTTATACGTCTCCTACGTATCTATAATTCTTGATTATTCCATGCTATTATATTATCTATTTTGGATGTTTCATATGCATGAATATGCTATTTTATATGATTTTTGGGACTAACCTATTAACCTAGAGCCCGTTGCCAGTTCCTGTTCTTCCTTGTTTTAGATTTGCGCAGAAAAGGAATACCAAACTGAGTCCAAACGGAATGAAACTTTCACGATGATTTTTCTAGGACCAGAAGACATCCAGAGGGCTTGGAGTACGCGTGAGGGAAGTCATGAGGTGGCCACAAGGTCGGGGGGCGCCCAGGAGGGTAGGGCGTGCCCCCACCCTTGTGGGCCCCTCGTGACTCCACCGACCTATTTCTTCCGCCTATATATTCTCAAATATCCCAAAAACTTCCAGGGGAGCCATGAAACCACTTTTCCACCGCCGCAACCTTTTGTACCCGTGATATCCCATGTAGGGGCCTTTTTCGGCGTCCTGCCGGAGGGGGATTCGATCACGGAGGGCTTCTACATCAACACCATTGCCTCTTCGATGAAGCGTGAGTAGTTTACCATAGACCTACGGGTCCAGAGCTAGTAGCTAGATGTCTTCTTATCTCTCTTTGATTCTCAATACAAAGTTCTCCTCGATGTTCTTGGAGATCTATTCGATGTAATAATATTTTTTGGTGTGTTTGCCAAAGATCCGATGAATTGTGGATTTATGATCAACTTACCTTTGAATATTATTTGAATCTTCTCTGAATTCTTATATGCTTGATTTGATATCTTTGCAAGTCTCTTCTAACTATCATTTGGTTTGGCCAACTAGATTGGTTTTTCTTGCAATGGGAGAAGTGCTTAGCTTTGGGTTCAATCTTGTGGTGCTCGATCCTAGTGACAGAAGGGGAACCGACATGTATTATATTGGTGCCATAGAGGATAAAAAGATGGGGGTTTCAACATATTGCTTGAGTTAATTTCTCTACTTCATGTCGTCTTGCTTAAGGCGTTACTCCATTCTTTATGAACTTAATACTCTAGATGCATGCTGGATAGCGGTCGATGTGTGGACTAATAGTAGTAGATGCAGGCAGGAGTCGGTCTACTTGACACGGACGTGATGCCTATATTCATGATCATTGCCTTTAATATCTTCATAACTTTGCGCTTTTCTATCAATTGCTCAGCAGTAATTTGTTCACCCGCCGTAATAATTTCTATCTTGAGAGAAGCCTCTAGTGAAACCTATGGCCCCCGGGTCTATTTTCCATCATATAAGTTTCCGATCTACAATTTTAATTTCCTATTTACTTTCTTTGCAACCTTTTACTTTCCATTCCATAAACCAAAAATAACAAAAACATTACTTTACCATTTATCCATCTATATCAGGTCTCGCTTTCCAAATAACCGTGAAGGGATTGACAACCCCTTTATCGCGTTGGGTGGAAGTTGGTGTTTGTTTGTGCAGGTATTCGGTGGCTTGCGCGTTTTCTCCTACTGGATTGATACCTTGGTTCTCAAAAGCTAAGGGAAATACTTTCTCTACTTTGCTGCATCACCCTTTCCTCTTCAAGGGAAAAACCAACGCAAGCTCAAGAGGTAGCAGGAAGATTTTCTGGCGCCATTGCCGGGGATATCTATGCCAATCCAAGACATACCAAGTACCCATCATAAACTCTCATCCCTCGCATTACATTACTCTCCATTCGCCTCTCGTTTTACTCTCCCCCACTTCTAAAATGATTTTCGAAAAGATTCACCTTTTCTTCGCCCCTCTTTCGTTCGTCTTCTTTGCTTGCCTGTTGTGTGCTTATCTTGCTTCTATGGGTTGTCCTCCCATCCTTGTTAGCACTCCCAATAATGAGGTTCTCAACTTTAAACAAAGGGAAGGAGAGAATTTAAAAGATGCTTGGTTTAGAATTTGCAATGCTCAAAATAGATCTACTCGAAAGCAATCTACTTCCATTCTTCTTCGCAATTTTTACGTAGGTGTTACTCCTTGGAATAGATGTGTTCTAGATACCATTACTGGGGGATATTTCTTGGGGAGCCATACTTTCGATTCTTACAGTGCCATGATAGATTTGCTAGGCCCACCACCTCTTTTGGTTAATGGAACGTTTTTAACCTTGGAACATGTAATGCAAAGATTGGATATTATTGAAAATACAATTGCCCCCGTAGAGTTGATTGAAAATTTGGATAAAAAGATTCATAATCAGATTACTCAATATGGATCCAAGGTAGGATTTACTCTAAAGAATCTTAGGGAAAAGGAACCCATAGTTAATGAAAAGATAGATCAAGATTCTACTAGAATGGGCAAACTAAGAGATATTATTACCAACTTGGTTTCTGCTTTTTCCTCCGTTAAAACTACTCCAAATCTTCCTCCTACTTAGATTGTCAAGTTTACTTATGTTCCTAAAAACAAGGGTGAATCTTCTAGTAAAAACAATGAAGATCTCAAATCAATTAGTGTTGAACACCCCAATTTTCTCGACATTGTTAAGGAACCTATTGTCACGAATGAATTTCTTGATTTCTTGCCTAGGAGTTTGACCATTTATAAAACCAAAGAATTTCATAAGAAGCATAACTGTGTAATTAAAGATTTGCCTTCCAAAGATGATAACACTTAGATCTGTTCGTGTTTTTATGCCTAGCTAAGGGAGTTAAACAATAGCGCTTGTTGGGAGGCAACCCATTTTTTTTGCTTTTTAGGTTCTGTTTTGCAATAAATATTTCAACTAGACTCTAGTTAGATATGGTTTTGTGTTTTAATTAGTGTTTGTGCCAAGTAAGACCTTTTGGATAGCTTACGGTAATAGTTGATTTGATCTTGCTGAAAAATAGAAACTTTTGCGCTCAGTCCCCGAATTGTTTAAAATCACAGAAGCGTGATCAAATCCTTAATTTTCTACAGTAGATTGATATACAAATTTCCCAGGCCGTCCTAATTTTTCAGGATTTTTGGAGTTACATAAGTATGCGAACTATACAGATTAATATAGGTTGTTCTGTTTTTGACAGATTCTATTTTTCGCGTGTTGTTTGCTTATTTTGATGCATCTATGGGTAGTATCGGGGGGTATGAACCATGGAAAAGTTGGAATACAGTAGATATTACACCAACATAAATAAAGAATGAGTTTACAACAGTACCAAAAGTGGTGATTTATTTTCTTATACTAACGGAGCTTACAAGATTTTCTGTTGAGTTTTGTGTTGTGAAAGTTTTCAAGTTTTGGGTAAGGATTTGATGGAATATGGAATAAGGAGTGGCAATAGCCTAAGCTTGGGGATGCCCAAGGCACCCCAAGGTAATATCCAAGGACAACCAAGAGCCTAAGCTTGGGGATGCCCCGGAAGGCATCCCCTCTTTCGTCTTTGTCTATCGGTAAATTACTTGAGGCTATATTTTTATTCACCACATGATATGTGTTTTGCTTGGAGCGTCTTGTATGATTTGAGTCTTTGATTTTTAGTTTGCCACAATAATCCTAGCTGCACACACCTTTTGGGAGAGACACGCATGAATCGTGATTTATTAGAATACTATATGTGCTTCACTTATATCTTTTCAGCTAGGCAAATTTGCTCTAGTGCTTCACTTATATCTTTTTAGAGCACGACGGTGGTTTTATTTTATAGAAATTGATGAACTCTCGCACTTCACTTATATTATTTTGAGAGTCTCTAAACAGCATGGTAATTTCCTTTGGTTATAAAATTAGTCCTAATATAATAGGCATCCAAGAGGGATATAATAAAAACTTTCATATAAAGTGCATTCAATACTATGAGAAGTTTGATTCATTATGATTGTTTTTGAGATATGAAGATGGTGATATTAAAGTCATGCTAGTAAGTAGTTGTGAATTTGAGAAATACTTGTGTTAAGGTTTGTGAGTCCCGTAGCATGCACGTATGGTGAACCGTTATGTAATGAAGTTGGAGCATGAGAAGTTTTTTGATTATCTTCCTTATGAGTGGCGATCGGGGACGAGCGATGGTCTTTAACTACCAATCTATCCCCCTAGGAGCATGTGTGTAGTACTTTGTTTCGATGACTAATAGATTTTTGCAATAAGTATGTGAGTTCATTATGACTAATGTTGAGTCCATGGATTATACGCACTCTCACCTTTCCGCCATCGCTAGCCTCTTTTGTACCGCGCAACTTTCGCCGGTACCATAAACCCACCACATATCCTCAGAACAGCCACCATACCTACCTATTATGGCATTTCCATAGCCATTCCGAGATATATTTCCATGCAACTTTTCCACTGTTCCATTTATTATGACACACATCATCATTGTCATATTGCTTTGCATGATCATGTAGTTGACATCGTATTTGTGGCAAAGCCACCATCCATTATTTTTTTATACATGTCACTCTTGATTCATTGCACATCCTGGTACACGGCGGGAGGCATTCATATAGATTCATATTTTTTTCTAGCTTCGAGTTGTAATTTTTGAGTTGTAAGTAAATAAAAGTGTGATGATCTTCATTATTAGAGCATTGTACCATGTGAGGAAATAAAAAAAAAGAGAAGGCCAAATAAAAAAAAGAGAAGGCCCAAAAAATGAGAGAAAAAGAGAGAAGGGACAATGTTACTATCCTTTTTTCCACACTTGTGCTTCAAAGTAGCACCATGATCTTCATGATAGAGTGTCTCCTATATTGTCACTTTCATATACTAGTGGGAATTTTCATTATAGAACTTGGCTTGTATATTTTAACGATGGGTTCCACAAAGTGCCCTAGGTCTTCATGAGCAACCAAGTTGGATGCACACCCACTTAGTTTTCTTTTTGAGCTTCCATAAACTTATAGCTCTAGTGCATCCGTTGCATGGCAATCCCTACTCACTCACATTGATATCTATTGATGGGCATCTCCATAGCCCGTTGATACGCCTAGTTGATGTGAGACTATCTCCTTCTTTTTGTCATCTCCAAAACCACCGTATATTCCACCTATAGTGCTATGTCCATGGCTCACGCTCATGTATTGCGTGAAAGTTGAAAAGGTTTGAGAACATCAAAAGTAAGAAACAATTGCTTGGCTTGTCATCGGGGTTGTGCATGATTTAAATGTTTTGTGTGATGAAGATGGAGCATAGCTAAACTATATGATTTTGTAGGGATCAGCTTTCTTTGGCCATGTTATTTTGAGAAGACATAATTATTTTGTTAGTATGCTTGAAGTATTATTGTTTTTATGTCAATATTAAACATCTGTTTTGAATCTTACGGATCTAAACCTTCATGCCACAATAAAGAAAATTACATGGATAAATATGTTAGGTAGCATTCCACGTCAAAAATTCTGTTTTATCATTTACCTACTCGAGGACGAGTAGGAATTAAGCTTGGGGATGCTTGATACGTCTCCAACGTATCTATAATTTTTGATTGTCTCATGCTATTATATTATCTGTTTTGGATGTTTTATATGCATTAATATGCTATTTTATATGATTTTGGGACCAACCTCTTAACCTAGAGCCCAGTGTCACTTCCTGTTTTTTCCTTGTTTTAGAGTTTCACAGAAAAGGAATACCAAACGGAGTCCAAACGGAATGACACTTTCATGATGATTTTTCTTGAACCAGAAGAGATCCAGAGGGCTTGGAGTGCATGTGAGGGAAGCCACGAGGTGGCCACAAGGTCGGAGGGCGCGCCTAGGGGGGTAGGGCATGGCCCCACCCTCATGGGCCCCTCGTGACTCCACCGACCTATTTCTTCCGCCTATATATTCTCAAATATCCCAAAAAACTTCTCGGGGAGCCACGAAACCACTTTTCCACCGCCGCAACCTTCTGTACCCGTGAGATCCCATCTAGGGGCCTTTTCCGACGTCCTGTCGGAGGGGGATTCGATCACGGAGGGCTTCTACATCAACACCATTACCGCTCCGATGAAGCGTGAGTAGTTTACCATAGACCTACGGGTCCATAGCTAGTAGCTAGATGGCTTATTCTCTCTCTTTGATTCTCAATACAAAGTTCTCCTCGATGTTCTTGGAGATCTATTCGATGTAATACTCTTTTGTGGTGCGTTTGCCGAGATCCGATGGATTGTTGATTTATGATCAACTTATCTATGAATATTATTTGAATCTTCTCTGAATTCTTATATGCTTGATTTGATATCTTTGTAAGTCTCTTTGATCTATCGATTTGGTTTGGCCAACTAGATTGGTTTTTCTTGCAATGGGAGAAGTGCTTCGCTTTGGGTTCAATCTTGCGGTGCCCGATCCTAGTGACAGAAGGGGAACTGACACGTATTATATTGTTGCCATTGAGGATAAAAATATGGGGTTTTCATCATATTGCTTGAGTTAATTCATCTACTTCATGTCATCTCGCTTAAGGTGTTACTCCGTTCTTTATGAACTTAATACTCTAGATACATGCTGGATAGTGCTCGATGTGTGGAGTAATAGTAGTAGATGCAGGCAGGAGTCGTTCTGCTTGACACAGACGTGATGCCTATATTCATGATCATTGCCTTAGATATCGTCATAAGTTTGCGCTTTTCTATCAATTGCTCGGCAGTAATTTGTTCACCCACCATAATAATTTCTATCTTGAGAGAAGCCTCTAGTGAAACCTATGGACCCCGGGTCTATTTTCCATCATATAAGTTTCTGATCTACAATTTTAGTTTCCTATTTACTTTCTTTGCAATCTTTTACTTTCCGTTCCATAAACCAAAATACCAAAAACATTACTTTACCGTTTATCCATCTATATCAGATCTCACTTGGCAAATAACCGTGAAGGGATTGACAACCCCTTTATCGCGTTGGGTGCAAGTTGGTGTTCGTTTGTGCAGGTACTCGGTGGCTTGCGCGTTGTCTCCTACTGGATTGATACCTTGGTTCTCAAAAGATGAGGGAAATACTTACTATACTTTAGTTCATCACCCATTCCTCTTTAAGGGAAAAACCAACGCAAGCTCAAGAGGTAGCATATATCACATCATGTCTTGACCATATCACATCACAACATGCCCTAGAAAAACAAGTAGACATCGTCTACTTTGTTGTTGCAAGTTTTACGTGGCTGCTACGGGCTTCTTGCAAGAACCGTTCTTACCTACGCATAAAAACCACAACGGTGTTTCTTCAAGTTTGTTGTTTTAACCTTCTTCAAGGACCGGACGCAGTCAAATTTGATTCAACTAAGTAGGAGAAACAGACACCCGCCAGCCACCTTTATGCAAAACTAGTTGCATGTCTGTCGGTGGAACCGGTCTCATGTGCGTGTACATGTAAGGTTGGTCCGGGCCGCTTCATCCCACAATACCGCCGAATCGAAACAAGACGTTGGTGGTAAGCAGTATGAATATCACCACCCACAAATATTTGTGTTCTACTCGTGCATATCATCTACGGATAGACCTGGCTCGGATGCCATTGTTGGGAAACGTAGCATGCAATTTCAAAAAATTCCTACGCTGATACGTCTCCAACGTATCTATAATTTTTGATCGTTCCATGCTGTTATATTATCATTCTTGGATGTTTTATAATCATTTTATAGTCATTTTATATCATTTTTTTGGTACTAACCTATTGACATAGTACCAGTTACTGTTTTTTGCATGTTTTTTACATCGCAGAAAATCAATACCAAACGGAGTCCAAACGCAGCGAAACATTTTGGAGTTTCTTTTGGACCAGAAGACAGCCAATGGTCCGAAGAAGCACCTAGGGGGTGCTCCGAGGGGAGCACAACCCACCAGGGCGCGCCAGGAGGCCCAGGCGTGCCCCGGTGGGTTGTGCCCACCTCGGGTGCCCCCTGGACCGCCTCTTTACTCTATAAATACCCCAATATTCCAGAAACCCTAGGTGAGTCAACGAAAATCAATTCCAGCCGCCGCAGAGTCCAGAACCACCAGATCCAATCTAAACACCATCATAGAGGGGTTCACCACTTCCATTGGTGCCTCTCCGATGATGCGTGAGTAGTTCTTTGTAGACCTACGGGTCCGTAGTTAGTAGCTAGATGGCTTCCTCTCTCTCATTTGATTCTCAATACAATGGTCTCTTGGAGATCCATATGATGTAACTCTTTTTGCGGTGTGTTTGTTGGGATCAGATGAACTATGAGTTTATGATTAGATCTATCTTTTTATATTCATGAAAGTTATTTGAGTTTCGTTGATCTCTTATATGCATGATTTCTTATAGCCCCGTATTTCTTCTCTGATATTTGTGTTTTGTTTTGCCAACTTGATCTATTTATCTTGCAATGGGAAGAGGTGCTTTGTAGTGGGTTCGATCTTACGGTGCTTGATCCCAATGACAGAAGGGGAACCGACACGTATGTATTGTTGCTATACTAAGGATAAAACGATGGGGTCTATTTCTACATAAATAGATCTTGTCTACATCATGTCATCGTTCTTATTGCATTACTCCGTTTCTCCATGAACTTAATACACTAGATGCATGCTGGATAGCGGTCGATGTGTGGAGTAATAGTAGTTGATGCAGGCAGGAGTCGTTCTACTAATCTTGGACGTGATGCCTATATAACGATCATTGCCTGGATATCTTCATGATTATTTGAAGTTCCATCAATTGCCCAACAGTAATTTGTTTACCCACCGTTTGCTATTTTTCTCGAGAGAAGCCACTAGTGAAACCTACGACCCTCGGGTCTCTTTCTCATATTATTTGCCTTTGCGATCTATTTTCCTTTGCTTTTATTTAGAGATCTATTAAACCAAAAATACAAAAATACCTTGCTGCAATTTATTCCTATTTTATTTTATTTGGCATTCGATCTATCAATGTACTACAATTTATTCACGTCCGTTCGCCAATTTCTAGCGCCGCTACCCGAAAGGGATTGACAACCCCTTTTACACGTCGGGTTGCGAGTATTTGTTATTTGTGTGCAGGTGATGTTTACGTAGTGTTGCTTGGTTCTCCTACTGGTTCGATAACCTTGGTCTCATAACTGAGGGAAATACCTACCGCCGTTGTGCTGCATCATCCCTTCCTCTTTGGGGAAATACCGACGTAGCTTCAAGGCGCATCAAAAGGAATTTCTAACGCCGTTGCTGGGGAGACATCATCAACATCTACCAGGCTCCTAATCAAAAATCTCATCTCCTCGCAATTTACATTATTTTCCATTTGCCTCTTGTTTTCATCTCCCCCACTTCACAAACAATTGTCGTTTTATTCGCCCTCTTTTTCGTTCGCCTTTTTCTTGCCACATCTCATGTTTGCTTGTGTTGCCATGTGCCTTCTATTTTCTTGCATCTTCGGTTGCTAAGAATCTATTGATATGGATCCTCATCCACTTGCTAATATTTCCAAGAGATCCAATTATGATGAACCCATTGCTAGTGAATTGAGTTCACTAGATTAACTTTATGAAGTTTTGCTTGAGATTTATGAATCTGAAAATTGTGATGAAGTGTTCAAAGAAGAAAATTATAAAGTGATTTATGATAGCTCCTTAGATGAAAAGCATGATTACAATGATATTATTATAAAAGCATGATTAAGCTTGGGGATGCTAATGTTGTTATGTCCACTACTTATTGCAATAATCATGATTGGGGTGATAATGATTCTTATGATCTTGAAAATTTATTTAAACCTCATGATGAATATGCTTGCAATAATATTAAAAGTGGGTTTGTAAGAATTTCAACTTTAGCTAAAAATAATCCCACATATTTGGAGAGTGTTCAGTCTTATGAATTTTTTGATAAAGGTGGGCTTGGAGAGGTCATGACTTTATTTGATGACGGTCCCACTATTCTGGAAGAGTGCCAACTTTGCATGCATGTGGATCATGAAGAGAATATTTTATGTGATATTTAAATTGCTGAATTTGATTATTATCCTACATGCAATTATTATGAGAGAGGAAAATATGGTTGTAGAAATTTTCATTCTACTAAATTACCTCTCTTCATGTTGAGATTGTCTATGTTTTATTCTTCTTCCTTGCATATGCTAGTCTTTGCATGTTTTGATAATTTGTTTGCTTATAAAATGCCTATGCATACGAAGTATGTTAGACTTGAATGTGTTTTCACATGCTACATGATGCTCTCTTCGTGTTTCAATTACTTTCTTTCATGTGAGCATCATTGAAATCTTATGCCTAGCTAGGGGCATAAAACGATAGCGCTTGTTGGGAGGCAACCCAATGAATACAAATTATTTTTGCTTTTTTTGCTTTATGTTCTTGAGTGTTTGCACAATTTTGCTACTGTTATGATTGTGTTTTTTGTGTTTTAGTTAGTGTTTGTGCCAAGTAAAGCCTTTAGGATCTTCTTGGGTGATAATTGTTCGATCTTGCTGAAAAACAGAAAATTTTGTGCTCACGAAAACAATTCTTATTTTTAACCAGAGCGTGATAAAATACCAATTCTTTTTGCAGAAGATTTATATACAAATTTATCACGTGTTCCTAATTTTTTCAGAATTGTTGGAGTTACATAAGTATTCTCAATATTCAGATTACTACAGACTCTTCTGTTTTTGACAGATTCTGTTTTCTTTGCGTTGTGCGCTTGTTTTGATGATTCTATGGTTTTCTTTGATGAGTTTTTGCCATATAAATATTGGAATACAATAGATATAATGCAATAATAAAATATGAATTGGTTTTCTAAAATACTTATATTAGTGATTTGCTTTCTTATACTAACGGATCTCATGAAGATTTTGTTGGAGTTTTGTGTGATTGAAGTTTTCATGTTTTGGGTTATCTTACGATGGATGAAGGAATGAGGAGTAAGAAAAGCCTAAGCTTGGTGATGCCTCGGCGTCCCAAGCAATTATCCAAAGAGAGCTAGAAACTAAGCTTGGGGATGCCCCGAGTGGCATCCCCTCTTTCTTCTAACGACCATCGGTATTTTACTCGAAGCTATATTTTTATTCGTCACATATTATATATTTTTCTTGGAGCGTCTTGTATGATATGAGTCTTTGCTTGTTTTGTTTTGTTTTTTTAGTCTTGATTCCTTTCTGGACACACCTATTTGAGAGAGCCAAAATTATGCCATGACTTGTTAGAATTGCTCTCTATGCTTCACTTAAATTTTTATGAGCTATGGATTTGCTCTAGTGCTTCACTTATATCTTTTTGAGCACGGTGTGCTTTAGTATTTTTGAAGAAATGCTCTCTTGCTTCACTTACATTTATTTGAGAGTTAGTAATTTTTTTTGAAGAAATTCTCTCTTGCTTCACTTAAATTAATTTGAGAGAAAGAAAATTTATGCTCACGATCTTCACTTATATTTGTTTGAGCTTATCAAAAGCAACACATGAAAATTAGTTCCAAAGTGATAGATATCCAAGAAGGATATAATAAAAACTTTCATGAAGATCATTGGACAAAATAAACTTGATTCTTAGTAATAGTTTTGAGATATGATGATGTGATATGTGAGTCATCTTGATGAGTAATTATGCTTCAGTAAGAATACTGGTGTTAGGGTTTGTGATTCCCTATGCAAGTACGAAAGTCAATAGTTATGCAATGAAATCATATCCTACTTGTGGTGCATTATTCGGTGTTAATTATGCTTAGTGCTCTCTTATGAGATTATTCTTTCTTGATTGGTCGCTTCTCAATCTTTTTCTACCCTTCATTTTGCACTAAGTATGATCACTACTTGTCCATCCAAAATCATTTAAACCAATTTTGCCACATGAGTCCACTATATCTACCTATATGCGGTATTCTTTTACTGTTTTAAGCAAATTTGTATGTGCCATCTCTAATTTTCAAAATAAACTTCTCTTTTGTGTGTTCATACCGCTCGTGAGGCGGTGAGGGGTGGCTAATATTTTCCATGCTAGATGTGTTATTCTCACGATGAGTGTTTATTCACTTGTCATTGCACGAGAGTAAGGAAAAGGTATTAGGGATGCCCAGTCCCGAAATGAAAAATGAATTTACTTATGTTGTCAAATAATAAATTCCTTGGAAAGTGTTGGTATGGAAGGCACCCGTGGATACGGTTAGCCATGGAAGCAAAAGTATGGTGGAAAAAGGAATAAACTTTAATTTCTGTTTGGGAACCGCCTATGATATATCTAGAATGGAAAGTGTTGGGTACTCTAAGTCGTTTTCGTTGGTGGGAAAGGCACACCTCCCAAAAAAAATTATCTCTCAGTTTTCGCTTTGAGCTCTAGCACCTCTACAAATCCCTATTTCCCTCTGCGAAGGGCCTTTCTTTTTTACTTTATGCAATTTTTATTTTTGAATTTGAGTCCCCATCTTATCTTATAAAAGCGCCAACTAGGAGGCACTATGATCGTACTTGAGTATTGGGTGTAGCTAATATGCGAGTGTGTTTCATGAATGGATCAATGATTGAGCATGATGGGCTAGGGATAACTTATTTTAGCGTTGATATTTTGAAAGACTTGGTTGCTTGTTGATATGCTTGAGTATTTAAGTTATCATGTCAAAACTAGACTATTGCTTTGAACAATATAAAAGTCCAAATATCCATGGTATAATGAAAAGAATATGAGATGACATGTTAGGCAGCATTCCACATCAAAAATTATGTTTTTATAATTTACCTACTCGAGGACGAGCAGGAATTAAGCTTGGGGATGCTCATACGTCTCCAACGTATCTATAAGATTGTTCCATGTTGTTATATTATCACTATTGGATGTTTTATAATCATTTTATAGTCATTTATATCATTTTTTGGTACTAACCTATTAACATAGTGCCAAGTGTCAGTTGCTGTTTTTGCATGTTTTTACATCGCAGAAAATCAAAACCAAACGGAGTCCAAACTTAGTGAAACTTTTTGGAGATTTTTTTGGACCAGAAGAGAACCAATGGGCCGAAGAAGCACCTGGTGGGGTGCTCCGAGGAGAGCACAATCCACCAGGGCGCGCTAGGAGGCCTAGGCGCGCCCTGGTGGGTTGTGCCCATCTCTGGTGCCCCTGGACTGCCTCTTTACTCTATAAATACCCCAATATTCCAGAAACCCTAGGGGAGTCGACGAAAATCAATTCTAGCCGCCGCAGAGTCCAGAACCACCAGATCCAATCTAGACAACATCATGGAGGGGATCACCACTTCCATTGGTGCCTCTCCGATGATGCGGGAGTAGTTCTTTGTAGACCTTCTGGTCCGTAGTTAGTAGCTAGATGGCTACCTCTCTCTCGTTTGATTCTCAATACAATGGTCTCTTGGAGATCCATATGATGTAACTCTTTTTGCGGTGTGTTCGTTCGGACCGGATGAACTTTGAGTTTATGATCAGATCTATCTTTTTATCCATGAAAGTTATTTGAGTTAATTTGATCTCTTATATGCATGATTGCATATAGCCTCGTATTTCTTCTCCGATATTTGGGTTTTGTTTGGCAAAATTGATCTATTTATCTTGCAATCGAAAGAGGTGCTTTTTAGTGGGTTCAATCTTACGCTGCTTGAGCCCAGTGACAGAAGGGGAACCGACACATATGTATCATTGCTATTAAGGATGAAACGATGGGGTCTATTTCTACATAAATAGATCTTGTCTACATCATGTCATCGTTCTTATTGCATTACTCCATTTCTCCATGAACTTAATACACTAGATGTATGCAGGATAGCGGTCGATGTGTCGAGTAATAGTAGTAGATGCAGGCAGGAGTCGGTCTACTAATCTTGGACGTGATGCCTATATAATGATCATTGCCTGGATATCGTCATGATTATTTAAAATTCTATCAATTGCCCAACTGTCATGGGTTTAGCACGGCAGATGTCCTAGTGTGAGGACTTAGTCGTGGAGACATCACACCAGGTTAGCTTAAAGGGGTTAAAACGAGACAAAGGACACGAGGAGTTTATACTGGTTCGGCCCCTTGCGGTGAAGGTAAAAGCCTAATCCAGTTTGAGGTGGTATTGCTAGGGTTTCGATTACCAGGGAGCGAATACGCTTCGCCTGGCTTTCGATCTGTTCTTTCTTGCCCTTTAGTCGCCGCTGGGTCGTCCCTTTATATACACAGGTTGACGCCTGGTGGCTTACCGAGTCTTGGCCGGCTCATAAATGTGTCTGCCTCGGTGACTAGTTACAATTGCCTTATGGTACAAGTCATGCATATATGGCGGTTTACACCTGCATGCCTTAAGCCGCCTTTGGGCCTTCGGCTCTTCATAAGTCATCCTCGTGAACCGCCATCTTCGACTCCTTCATGGGCTTTGTCTTGTGAGTCGCCATAGGTATAACCCGGCCCCTCCTGGGCGGGTTACACCTAATACTTATATCCCCAACATTAGGCCCCAGATTGATTTGAACTTATTCATGTCAATTCTTCAACACTTCGAAAAAATCCTTCTTCGCTTGTTCTTGTTATATACTGTAACCCGCCATGGCGTCACTCCCTGGAATTATGGGAACCAGCCATGATGTCATCGGCCATTAATTTCGCACAATACCCAACATATCTTAACAGATCCTTATCCTTAATGACCATCCCGAAAATCGAGGCATCAGAGCAGCTGGATAATCACTTTTTGACTTCCTCGTTTGTCACACCCACCTGTCAACCATTTCCTTATAAATAAGGTCTGGGGCTCCTTCTCACTTTTCCCCTTTCCTCTTCGTCTTTAACCCTTCTCTTGCAACGCCCCTACACGCCTGAGTGCTGCCGTCGCCGACCTCGTCGACTTCCTCGACCCTGGCCACTGCATCGACCTGAACGGGACCAGATAAAAATGCGGCGCCTCTCCATTGCTTGGTGGATCCAGTAATTACATCTCCTTCTCCATCGTAGATCTCCGCTAGGGCTTCTTCGAAATTCTTCAGAGTTCATCCTTGTTCTTCAGAATTCATCCTAGTTCCTCGCTGTAGCTTGTAACTTTGATTTAGACTTGGTACTCCTTCTGCACGGTGCCAGCCATGATACTTATTTTTGCGATTCGATTATCTCCTTTGCATAATAAAGCCAATCTGAACATACGAACTGCTAAAGAATTGTAATTTAGGTCAAAAATACGAACATACGATTTGTTTTCGGCAGATCCAAAATCCTAGGATCAATCTGTAAAATATGTTTGCTTTAACACTTAGTAAAATTTGTTGTTGATCAGATCTTGACTTCCAGTGCTTTTCATAGCGGCTTACATAACCGGCTTATAATTACCCATATATCATTAGGCCCCATTTAAGCTGCCATTCGAATATATACTACTGCTTTTTATTTCCGGCTTAATGAATCATTTTGAACCGGCAAAATTTTTCTTTCCTTTAGGCTTCTCCATTCGAAATATCGCCGAAAACAGTCACTTCATGTAACTGGGTTCCCTCCTTTGTCACTGAGAACACTTTGAAAGACTTTGTCAAAATTGGGTACTTGACAGCAAAGAGTGTCATGCATTATCGCGCCCCTGATCCAGGCGAAGATAGACCTCGGCCAAAGGATGATGAAGTCATTGTTTTTACTGATCACATGAATCTGGGCTTCTCACCACCAGGTTCTAAATTTTTCCGAGATGTTCTGCACTTTTTTCAACTCCATTCTCAAGACATCGGACCCAATTCCGTGTCAAATATCTGCAACTTTCAAGTCTTCTGCGAAGTATACCTTCAAGAGGAGCCCAGCGTTGAACTCTTTAGGGAGTATTTTTTATTTAAACCGCCAAAACGGGTTTACCAACGAACCGAGCTTGGAACTTGGCAGAATCTCAATTCAATGAAGAAGATATGCCATCTTCCCCTATGCTTACTTGCCGAGTCACCCAAAAGATTGGAATCGGACATGGTTTTATTGCAAAGATACCTCTCCGCTGATGAGAATCCATTGTCGGGTTATCGTGCCCAACGCCTTGACACAAAACATCATCTTCCTGAAAAGCTTACCGCTACTGAACGTAAAAAGCTTGCTCCCACTATTGTAAAGGTCAAGGCTCTGCTGGGAAACGGTTTAACTGACATTGACTTGGTTCAGTGCTGGGTTGCCTGGCGGATTATCCCTTTAAGCCGCCGCCCCGGCTTAATGTGTACTTACACGGGTGGCCTAAAGGATCCTCTGCGCCACAGCTCCGTGCGTTTGACTGATGAAGCGATTACCGAAATGACAAGACTCTTCTGAATGAAGATCTAGAATAATGCATCAAAGTGGGCCTGAATCCTTTCTGCAAGCTTAACCCGCCACCGGATGTGAGTCTCTAACTTTCTTTACTTTTATTTGATTAGTCAAATATTCTATTAACTCAACTTTGCTGACTTCCATAGGCTGAATATGATTTTTGGAAGGCAAAATATGACCATGAAGCTGCAAAAAAGGCCAGGGCTATTAAGAAAGCCGCCAAGAAGACTGCCAAGAAAAATAAGAAGAAACCAAGTACTTCCAGCATCTTTGAACTGAATGACGATTATGAGTCGGAGGTAGCCCTTGACTCCCTTGGCTCCTTTTTCAACTATCTTATTGGCACTGATTATTGTCAGGATGACACGGGGGCCAGCCAAGCCGTTGAAGAAGAGGTAATGATTATTTCCTCCGACTCAGAGACTTTGCCAAGACAGAAATTTCGACGAGTTACCCGGAAAGTAAGGTTTTCACACCCCTTAGCTCATTTGGATCCTCACTTTCTTTTGAAGCAACAGCAACATGAGAACCAGCGACAGACTCGGAACAACAGAGGTGAAGAATTATCCTCCAGTTTACCAAATACCCCGGCTCGTCGGAAACGTCAAAACGAGGTCCTTCCTAACCTAGACTCTTTTTATCCGCTGGCGGGTCTCATTCGCCAGCCACTTAATTCTTCCAATTCAAATTACCAGGAGATTTCTCGCTCTTCCTCCGGCGATTCATCACAGACCCAATTACGGGCTTTCAAGACCGCCCTTGGGTAATAACAGTTTCTTTATCTTCTACCTCCTTATTCCCTTAAATTTGTACTGACTAGTCATAACTCATGCAGTGGCCAAGCAAAACCTAGTAAGAAGGTGAAGGTGACCGGAGCAGCAAGTCCCAGCCTCAGATGTTTCTAAGAAACAACTGGAAGAACCTATTCATGACATCCCACCAGAAATCCCCGACCTCTCTGACGATCAAACAAAACTTAATCCTTTGAATATTGAGTCATCAAGCCCACTCAAGCCGTCAGAAACTCACGCCGATGACGTTATGATCACTGGCATCGGCTATACCGAGCCGGCAAATCCAACTGTCTTGGCCAAACATTCCGCTAAACAAGAATTCATTGAAAAGCAGAAAGGGAGATTTGATGTCACCCATTATTCTCAATTGAGTGGTAGCGAACTACTCTCTGGCTACCTCAACCAAATACATTCCAGTCGCGATCTTGAGATTGATCTGGTGAAACAGATGCACCAGAAATATGAGGTATGAATTCCGCCTTTAATAAGTTATATACATCTTGCTAGCCCCTAAGCAGAATGGGTATGATAAGATTAAATATGCTGTAGACTTAGAATAATCCATAAGCATTTGTAGTAGAATTCTTCCAAGGCGGCTTTCACTATTAAAGTTAAACCGGATTTAAATAATTAGTATTGCATCCGTAGTCCCCAAGGGCCGGTTTAATGAGCATGAATGAGCCAGTCCTGTTTACTATTGTTTATAAAAGAGAGCTTATTTGTGTAGCCCCCATGAGCTGGTTGTGATTGTTTACAACACAACCGGGTCATCATAGTAAAAAGAGACACAAGCTATATGCATTAGCCCCCAAGTGCCAAGTACTCTTGCTTGCGAGGTGCTTGGGACTTTACTGATATGAGTCGTTTGCATGAAGAATGTTTCGGCATGCATTATCCCCCAAGTGCCAAGTGTTGTTGCTTGCAAAAGACTTGGGACTTATACTCATGTATCCCTGATATGAATGTGTTGACAATTCTGTGCTTCATACAGGTCGCCACTACTGAACTTGAATCACAACTGGCTGATGCAAAGACCCGGCTGGAGAATCAGGAATCTGAGACCCGGAAAGCGGAATCCAAATTCCAGTTTAGCACAAGTGAAGCGGAAAAGCTGAAGACCAGTTTTGAGGCGGAGAGAAACACTTGGGCTGAAGAAAAGACTACGTTGACGCAGCTAGCTGAAAAGCGGAGGCTGCTCTTCAAGAGGTGACCACTGAGCTCATCGGTTTAAAACACCGTGTATCCCGGATGGTTTCTGCTATCTTATGTGAGTCGCCTTCTTAAGCATCAAAACTAATCTTTTCCTTGATAGCGTAAACCGCCTCTAACCAATCTATGATTTACTCAGGTCCCAGGAGCAGCAGTCTTGACCAAGATATGCTTGTGAAGCTCAAAGCTGTTTACACTCTTGTTGAACAACTATACACTGGAGTCAGCGCGCACTGGCTACAATTTCTCCAACTAATCAAGCACCTACTCTCTTGAGAAATTTCTTGAAAAAGCTTTCTGTGTTGCCTGCTAGGACGGATGAGATGAAGCGGTCGTCTGCAAGAGCCGGTGCTGTGATGGCTTTGAGCCGGGCCAAGGCATGGTTACCAGAGCTAGACCCGTCTGAGGTAGCTACTCGATATCCAAGCTTGAAAGAAGATGGCACTTCATTTGAGCAAAAAGACTTCGCTGCCTGCGTAAAAGAGATACGTCCTCTGGCCAGTCTTATTGCCAATGAAACGAACCTGTCTAAATACCATCCGGCTTACAGCCTGGAAAACCAGAAGATGCCGACGCCGGCTTATAAAGTGATGGATCTAATCCCCCCAATCCGTAAGCATACTTTTGCCCCTGAAGTTGAGCCATCTAAACTTATAGATGATGAGACTGAATTTCAAGCTTTATCCGGCATTTATTGGACATCACCAAATTTTCAGACGGTGGAGGACAAAGAACCGAAAAAGGATGATCCAGAAGCTTCAAATCGTCAAGACCAGGAAGAGTGATCCGTTGGGCGGCTCAAACATTTGAACCTATGAAAACACTTGATCCTTTAGGCTCATTGAGGCATGTAATAGGCTAGTAGGACTTTGATCTGTCGTGCCATCGTGCACGTTTGTCTTTTGTGCAACAATGCTTGACCTGCCATTTGAAAAGCTATCTTGTGATACTTGTGATAATGTTGACTTATGCAGAGGAGATTTATCATTAACCTGCACACAAGTAAAGCACAGGTGCCTTGGCGGTTTACCATGGGGCGGGTCATAATACCCGATATAAACCGCTGGCAACCGAAATAGGTCATAGCCAGGGCCGGTTTAATCATGATTGAATATATAAAAAATAGCATACCTATGATATGAATTTAAACACTGCCGACTTACCATATCAAAGCAGTTAGGGTGATAACCCAAAACGTAGAAGACAGAACTCCCAAGTACTTAATATCATCGTCTGCTGGCGAAAGCCAGGCTAGGTTATCATGAACCTCGGATGTGCTCAAATATGAGTTGTAATGAGTGAGGCTACATGGCCTGAATCATTGTTAAATCATACAAAAAGATAAGTCCAAAAAATGTTCCAAAAATCAAGCAAGAAAACAAGGCCTTCAAAGGCCGCCAAGCCAAATATAAGCCGGACCAAGAAAAATATTCAAAGGCCCTAAGTGTTAGTATTGAGCTGGTTAAAAGGGATGTTTTACAGCTATGATTCGAATACGATCAGGAAGCCCCAAATAACCGTAATTGTGGCATTGCGCCGATCAAGAGGGATAATCACAGCTATGGTTCGAATACGACAAGGAAGCCCCCAAGTGACCATAATTGTGGCATTGTGCCGATCAAGAGGGATATTCACAGCTATGGTTCAAATACGACCAGGAAGCCCCCAAGTGACCATAATTGTGGCATTGCGCCGATCAAGAGGGATATTCACAGCTATGGTTCAAATACGACCAGGAAGCCCCCAAGGACCATAATTATGGCATTGCGCCAATCAAGAGGGATATTCACAGCTATGGTTCTAATACGACCAGGAAGCCCCCAAGTGACCATAATTGTGGCATTGCGTCGATCAAGAGGGATATTCACAGCTATGGTTCGAATACGACCAGGAAGCCCCCAAGTAACCATAATTGTGGCATTGCGCCAATCAAGAGGGTAGTACCGCTATGTTCTCTTTGGTGAATACACCTATGTTTGACAGGGAGCTCCCAAGTGATTTGTGAGAACGACATTGCGTCGGATCAAGAGGGTAGTAACGCTATGTTCTCTTTGGTGAATACACCTATGTTTGAACAGGAAGCTCCCAAGTGATCTTTCTGTAATAAAAGACTCATTATTCTTGAAAGGAAACGACGGAGGCCCTGAGTTATCAGGGATGCCGACTTTATTGTAATCATCATAATATATACACTGTCAAGATATGTACATTGTAAGAGTCGGTGGCTCAAGTATAATAAGGCCGAAGATGAGCAATATCCCACGGCCCGTGGGTCTCCTCCTCTGACTTACGTGAATCCTTGTGTTCTCGAACATCGATAAGGTAGTATGAGCCATTGTTCAGATTCTTACTGACCACAAAGGGTCCTTCCCAGGGCGGGGATAACTTGTGCATATCCGTCTGATCCTGGATAAGCCGGAGCACCAGGTCACCTTCTTGAAAGGTTCTAGTTTTAACCCGATGGCTGTGATAATGGCGTAGATCTTGCTGGTAAATCGATGAACAAGCCGCCGCGAGGTCACGCTCCTCATCCAACAAGTCGAGTGCATCCTGACGCGCCTTCTCATTATCAACTTCAACATAAGCCACCACTCGGGGCGAACCATGATGGATGTCGCTGGGAGAACTGCCTCTGCTCCGTAAACCATGAAGAAGGCCTATAACCTGTAGATCTGTTGGGGGTAGTATTGATGCTCCATAACACATAAGGTAACTACTCCACCCAACAACTCGGCGTCCTATGCAAGGGAACCATGAGCCGGGGCTTGATGCCCCTTAGGATCTCCTGATTAGCTCTCTCGGCTTGACCATTAGACTAGGGGTGAGCCACTGATGATACATCAATCCGGATATGCTCACGTTGACAGAATTCTTTCATAGAACCCTTGGATAGATTAGTGACATTATCAGTTATAGTACTATGGGGAAAGCCAACACGGAAAATCACCTTTTTGATGAATTGAACCGCCGTCGCCGCATCACATTTACTGACCGGCTCTGCCTCAGCCCACTTTCTAAACTTGTCAAGCGCCACGAAGAGGTGTGTCTTTTTATCCTTGGACCTTTTGAAAGGTCCAACCGTATCAAGCCCCCAGACTGCAAACGGCCAAGTAATTGGAATCATCCTCAATTCTTGAGCCGGCACATGAGCTCGTCGGGAGAATTTCTGACAATCGTCACATTTACTTACTAGATCCTCAGCATCAGAGTGAGCCATCAGCCAATAAAACCCATGAAGGAAAGCCTTAGCCACAAGGGACTTAGAGCCGACATGATGGCCACAATCACCTTCATGAATTTCACGCAGAATCCCATGACCCTCCTCTGGAGAAACACAACGTTGAAACGCCCCTGTGACACTACAATGATGCAACTCCCCATGAACGATAGCCATTGACTTAGATCGCCGGGTTATCTGCCTGGCCAAAGTTTCATCCTCAGGTAACTTGCCCCGGATCATGTAAGCCAGATATGGGACTGTCCAATCAGGAATCGCATGAAGAACCGCCACGAGTTGCGCTTCCGGGTCAGGAATAGCCAGATCTTCCTCTGTAGGTAATTTGATAGAAGGGTTATGTAGAATATCCATGAAAGTGTTAGGCGGTACCGGCTTAGCTCAAACCCTAACCTGCTTAAAGCATCAGTCGCTTCATTCTTCCTGCTATCAACATGTTCAACTTGATAGCCCTTAAAGTGACCCGCAATGGCATCAACCTCTCATTGGTAAGCCGCCATGAGTGGATCCTTAGAATCCCAAGTGCTAGAAACTTGCCGAGCCACCAGATCTGAGTCGCCGAAACACCTCACTCGTCTTAAACTCATCTCCTTAGCCATCCTAAGACCATGGAGCAAAGCCTCATACTCACCTGCATTGTTAGTACAAGGGAACATAAGCCGGAGAACATAAGAAAATTTATCACCTCGTGGGGAAGTTAATACAACTCCAGCCCCCGAGCCTTCCAACTGCCTGGATCCATCAAAGTGAATAGTCCAATATGTGTTATCCGGCTTCTCCTCAGGCATCTGCAACTCTGTCCAATCATTGATAAAATCAACAAGTGCTTGAGACTTGATGGCTGTACGGGGCACATATTTTAAACCATGAGGCCCAAGCTCAATGGCCCACTTGGCTATCCGACCTATGGCTTCTCTGTTTTGAATGATATCCCCCAAGGGGGCAAAACTAACCACAGTGATACGATGACCCAGAAAATACTGCTTAAGCTTCCGGCTAGCCATGAAAACCCCATACACAAGCTTCTGCCAATGTGTATATCGCTATTTGGACTCAATAAGAACCTCACTGATATAGTAAACCGGCCGCTGAACCGGATATTCCTTGCATGTCTCCTTCCTCTCTACCACAATAGCTACACTGACAGCCCAGCTGTTGGCAGCCACATACAATAGCAACAGCTCTTTATCAATGGGAGCAGCCAGAACAGGCGGCTCAGCCAACTGTTTCTTTAAATCCTCAAATGCTTGATTAGCAGCATCACTCCAGACAAAGTGCTCTGTTTTCTTCATCATCTGGTATAGTGGTATGGCCTTTTCACCCAGCTGGCCTATGAACCTGCTTAAGGCTGCAATACGACCTGCCAGACGTTGAACATCATTAACGCACGCCGGCTTAGCCAAAGAAGTGATGGCCTTGATCTTCTCCGGGTTAGCCTCAATGCCTCTGTTGGAAACCAGAAAACCCAAAAGCTTACCAGCCGGCACACCAAAAACACACTTGGCTGGGTTAAGCATCGTCTTATAAACCCGGAGATTGTCAAAGGACTCCTTTAAATCATCTATCAGGGTTTCCTTCTTTCTGGATTTCACCACAATAACATCCACATAAGCATGAACATTGCGTCCGATTTGATTATGAAGGCAGTTTTCACACACCGCTGGTAAGTCGCCTGGGCACTCTTGAGCCCAAAAGGCATGGACACATAGCAGAAGGCTCCAAATGGAGTGATGAAAGTTGTCTTCTCCTGGTCCTTAACTGCCATCTTGATCTGATGATAACCAGAGTAAGCATCCAAAAAACCCAAACACTCACAACCCGCTGTAGCATCAATAATTTGGTCGATACCCGTGTAGTCCACACACATACGCCAAGTGTCGTTCTTTTTAAGCACCAACACCGAGTTAGCCAACCACTTAGGATGAAAGACTTAAACAATAAACCCAGCCGCCAAGAGCCGGGCTACCTCTTCACCAATGGCTTTACGCCTCTCTTCATTAAAACAATGAAGAAACTGCTTGACCGGCTTAAACTTGGGATCAATATTAAGAGTGTGCTCAGCGAGTTCTCTCGGTACATGTCAGAAGGTTTCCATGCGAAGATGTCCCGATTCTCACGGATGAACTCGATGAGCGCGCTTTCCTATTTCGGATCCAGATTAGCACTGATGTTGAACTGCTTAGATGAATCGCCAGGAACAAAATCAATCAGTTTAGTGTCGTCTGCCGATTTAAACTTCAAAACTGGGTCATGCTCCGTCGTTGGCTTTTTCAAAGATGTCATATCTGCCGGGTCAACATTGTCTTTATAAAACTTCAACTCCTCTGTTGTGCAGACAGACTCAGCATAGGCTGCATCACCTTCCTCACATTCCAAAGCAATCTTCTGGCTTCCATGCACCGTAATCGTCCCCTTGTGACTCGGCATCTTGAGCTGCAGATAAACATAACAAGGCCTTGCCATGAACTTAGCATAAGCCGGCCGTCTGAACAGGGCATGATAATGACTTTTGATCTTCACCACTTCAAATGTCAATGTCTCAGACCTGGAATCATAATCATCCCAAAATGCAACCTCCAGAGCTATTTTACCAACCGGGTAGGCTGACTTACCAGGCACCACACCGTGAAAGACAGTGTTTGATGGCTTAAGATTTTTATCAGTCAACCCCATGCGACGGAAGGTTTCATAATAAAGGATATTGATGCTACTACCCCCGTCCATGAGTACCTTAGTGAATTTACATCCTCCAACCTGAGGCGCTACCACCAAAGCCAAGTGACCCGGATTGTTAACCCAGGGCGGGTGATCCTCACGACTCCACACAATGGGCTGCTCACACCATCGTAAGTAACGGGGAACTGCCGGCTCAACGGCGTTCACAACCCTTTTATGGAGCTTCTGATCCCGCTTGCATAAACTTGTGGTGAAGACGTGGTACTGCCCACTATTCAATTGCTTTGGGTTACTTTGATATCCAGACTGTTGTTGCTGATTCCCCTCACCGGACTATTGATGATAACCACCCTGATTGCCTTGATTGCCTTGCTGACCCTAAAAACCCGAATTGGAACCGCCACCACCGTAACCCGGGCCATGAGAACCAGAACCTGAGCCGCCGCCTGGTCCATGATTGTCTTGGAACAAGTTGGAATTTTTGAACTCTTTCATAATATAGCAGTCCTTCCAAAGGTGACTGGACGGTCTTTCCTGCGTGCCATGCTTTGGGCAGGGCTGATTCAGCAGCCGCTCAAGATTGACCCCTGATCCTCCCGTCCGAGGAGGTGGTTTTCCCTTACGGCACTGGCTATTATTCTGCGCATTGGTATTAGCAACAAGATCATAATTATTATCAGCCTTGCGCTTACCACTGCTCCCTTGACCCACCGGGTTATTGGGCTGCCCCTTGGCGCTGCTACTCTTCTTTCCCTTACCCATCTTTTCCTCATCAGACTCAGGGTCCTTGGTACTGTCAGAGTCGGCATATTTAATCAGAGCCGCCATGAGCGTCCCCATGTAATTGCAGTGGCGTTTGAGTCGCCCTAATTTTTGCTTCAGGGGTATGAAACGACAATTGTTTTCCAACGTTAGGGCTGCTGAATCAGCCTTGATACGATCCGACGAGTGCAGAATTGCTGAGACCCGGCGCACCCAATGGGTTGTCGACTCACCCTCTTCTTGCACACAGGCAGCCAAGTCTACAATCGACATAGGCTGCTTGCATGTGTCTTTGAACTGCTGGATAAACTGGGCCCTTAACTCGGCCCATGATCCAATAGAGTTGGCTGGTAGTCCCTTTAACCAGGTACGAGCTGTTCCTTCCAACATGATGGTGAAATACTTAGGACATGCAGCATCGTCGACGTCCAATAACTCCATCGCCATCTCATAACTTTCAACCCACGTTTCAGGGGGTAAGTCAGCTGTGTAGTTGGGCACTTTAGGAGGGCCCTTGAAATCCTTGGGCAGACGGACGTTACTTAGAGCCGGTACTAAACATGGTACTCCCAAGGATCTGGAGGTCACACCTAATTCCACCGAAGTTGTCGGATAAACCGGGGATGGTTGACGAGCCGTGTTCTGAGCTGTCGACTCAGCCCCGCGACATGCTCTATCCTGATCCATCAGAGCCTGAGTATTATGGGGCAGGTCATGTCCATGGGGCGGGTTACGATGCTGCTCGCTGCTTGACACCGCCGGGGAGTCCATGTGTCGGCTATAACTCCGGCTTGGGCGAGGGGTTGAATGGATCCTCTCACGACTGTAGGAATAAGCCTCCTGCTGCACCAATGTTGTTTGAAGGAGCTCTCTAGCCCTCCGCGTCTCAACCGCAGCCGGAGACTCGCCTTCAACTGGGAGAGCCGCTAATAGTGATGCGGCAGTGATCATGGTATCCAAAGGGTTAGAGTAATGACCTGGTGGTGTCGGCACGTGTTGTGGTTGGATATTATTCTGACGAGGCGGGTTCGTCGTGCGTGGCTGAATCAGCGCTCCAGTCCCAGGCGTGGCTACTGCCCAGTTTACCCCTGGCGGGTTACTGGTCCCCACACCAGGAGAGTTAAAGAGGTTCCTCGCCTCATAAACCGGAGGCAGATGACTTCAGTACCTTCTCCTCATGATGTCGTTTGAAGCGTTCTGAGCCAAGGAGAGCCGAAATCAACCTGGATCCGTTGTACCTGAGCCTCCAGAGCCGCTCGTTCCACCGTCATCCTCGCATCTTCAGCTGCTAGATCTTCCTTGGCTTGAGCTATCTGATCTCGCAGTTTTGCAACCTCCGCGTTGTGCTGATCTTGGTTTGCTGGGTTAACCCTGCTGCCAGCAGTGTTGTCAAAGCGTCTAATAAGTCAGACAAGACCTGAGCCGGCGGGTGCGCAGGGCCTCCTGCCCCGACCGCCGTCGCCGCTGCTAACCCGAAAACCATTGCTGCTGTAGTCAAAGAATTCTGCACTGACTGTGTACCAGCCATGAAGACCATGACCCGGTTCAGTGGCTCATAGGGGTCCGGAATACTGTCGCCGCCGGAACAGCCCCCAAGCCTGTCGTCCTGCAGTTGGTACAACGAAGTAGTCTCGCCCGTGGACGACTCACCATCAGAGTAGATGGCCGTCTCACCACCAGACATGGATCCTTCCTCGAATTCTGCTCCATGGATGAATCCTACGAAGGCGTGTTTCATGGCGGGCTGAACTCGGGCGGGTCTCGCACGCTGAGCCGTCTCGATGATGTCGGTGCAGATGTCCGGCTCAGGGTCCGGTTCGCCGATTTTGCCGATGAAGACGTGGATTCCGCTGAAGGGGACCCGGTACCCGTACTCGATTGAGCTGGCCTCGGGGCCCCATCCCGCGTCGTCGAAGTATAGCTTGCCGCAACGACTCTTGGTCATCCGGCCCACAGCGTATCCCTTGATCCCTTTGAATCTGCCCTTTAAGAACTCAAAACCACCATGCGCTGGCCCCATGGTGGGCGCCAACTGTCGTGGGTTTAGCACGGCAGATGTCCTAGTGTGAGGACTTCGTCGTGGAGCCATTGAGGGAGTCCTGGATTAAGGGGTCCTCGGGCTCCGGCCTGTTGGACATGGGCCGGACTGATGGGCCGTGAAGATACAAGACAGAAGACTCTCTCCCATGTCCGGATGGGACTCTCCTTGGCATGGATGGCAAGCTTGGCGTTCGGATATGAAGATTCATTTCTCTGTAACCGACTTTGTACAACCCTAGTCCCCTCTGGTGTCTATATAAACTGGAAGGGTTAGTCCGTAGGGGCAACCATAGTCATACAAGCTAGACTTCTAGGGTTTTAGCCATTACGATCTCGTGGTAGATCAACTCTTGTAATACTCATATTCATCAAGATCAATCAAGCAGGAAGTAGGGTATTACCTCCATAGAGAGGGCCTGAACCTGGGTAAACATCATGTCCCCTGTCTCCTGTTACAATCGACCTTAGACGCACAGGTCGGGACCCCCTGCCCGAGATCTGCCGGTTTTGACACCGACAGCCATCGCACCAGGTTAGCTTAAAGGGGTTAAAACGGGACAAAGGACACGAGGAGTTTATACTGGTTCGGCCCCTTGCGCTAAAGGTAAAAGCCTAATCCCGTTTGAGGTCGTATTGCTAAGGTTTCGATTACCAGGGAGCGAATATGCTTTGCCTGGCTTTCGATCCGTTCTTTCTTGCCCTTTAGTCACCGTCGGGTCGTCCCTTTATATACACAGGTTGATGCCCGGTGGCTTACAGAGTCTTGGCCGGCTCATAAACGTGTTCGGCTCGATGAACAATTACAATTGCCTTATGATACAAGTCATGCATATATGGCGGTTTACAAGTAACATCCCAAATTTTCAATTTGGAATGTTATACATAGATCATCATTGCATATCATTGTTGCATTGTTGGCCCGATCCTAGAAATTCTACGCAACTCAAGGACCCATGGAGAGAGTTGGGGATTTCGTTATTTTCATATTTGAGTTTTTTCAAATTTTGAGAATAGGATCATTTGATTTTAATTATTTTATCTTCAATTATTTCTATTACAAAAATATGAGAGAGGGAATAAAATGACTTTCCCAAAATAAAGAAATAATGAGGATTTAATAATAAAATCAAATAAGATTTTATTTTGGAGTTTTTCGCCATTTTATTTGAATTTAGGAAAAATGTGCATTTTTCCAAATTGCATTTAGGCCCCAAATAAATGTTCATCTAGTCCGGCTTGATTTTAGAAGCCGGGGAAAATTTATTTCGGGATTTTTGGAGTCCGTTTAGTATTTCTTTCGTTTGTTTTTCTACGCAAAATTATTTATTTAAAAAAAAAGCGAACCGACCTACATGCCGTACCCGAGCAGGACTCCGCCCGGGGGCAGCCTTTAAATAGCGCCGCCCCGAGCCGCCCTGAGCCGCCCTAACCCACCAGCCCCGCCCCGACCCAACCGCCGCCGCCAGCCCGCCCGCCTAACCCTAACCCTAACCCTAACCCTAGCCGCCGCCCGGCCGACGCCGCCGACTTCTCCGGAGCCGCCGCCGCGTCACTGACCCCGCCGCCCGAGGTTCGCCGCCGCCTCGGAATCCGTGCCGGTTTTTTTTTATAAAAACCGATCGGTTTTTTCTTTGGTTTTCGTCGGTTTTTTTTAGTTTCCTTTTTTATTAGATCGGTTTTTTATTTTCGGTTCGGTTAAATAGCGAGCATTCGCTCGTTCGTTCGTTTTAAAGAACGTGTTCGTCAGATTAGTTCTAGTTAACGAACGTCCGTTCGTTAACCTGTTCGTCGTTTTTCTTTTTCTCGGATTTAATCCGCGATTTTTCTGATCGCGATTTCCGATCCGATTTTCGTTTTAGTATAACTTTTCGCTCGTTTATCGGAATCAGGCGATTCAAGCGCCTGGAGTTTCCTCTCGAAACCCTCTTTCCGAATAACCAACTTAAACAAGTTTTTGCCTCAGTAAAATTTGACTTAGATCTAGATTAGTAAAACAGAGCTGTTTTCTTTTGCCGTTTGACTTCCGTTGCTTCGTTTGATTTGAGTCTTTTTGCAAACCGGAGTTCTTAAGTTGAACTTTCTGGTTAGATCTTTTGTTTGAGTTTTACCCGTGCATTAGATGAGTACTTATTGTATGCTTGTTTGTTTGTCTGCGATAGAATACCCGAGTCGCCGCTTTGTTACTTGAGTCTCTAGGTTTCATGGATCATCGACAAGGCAAGTAACACTTTGATCATACCTTTTCTACTACCCAGTTTTATTGCATTAGATCAATCCTCAAACATTGCATGATTAGGATCTAATTAAATTGTGGGATGGGAAGTAGATGAGCTAGTACCTATTTCCTGTTTATTTTCAAACCTTTGGGAGTTACTTCTACGTTTGCTTATTATGCCATGCTATGCTAGTAGACGTGGATTGGGTGAGTGTATCCATAAAAGATGTGAGATTGTTAAATTAATGGTTTATTTAAGGTGGCAACTTAAACACACATCTGGATGGATTGAGGCACCTGGTTTCCAGGAATTGCCTGATTTTCTTCGGACCGCCACCCAGGCTCAAAGGGATCATGAGATTATTCATGCTAGAAACTTTCGTGTGCAGCCACATGCTACTATGGGATCTAGCATAGTTGACTAAGTTGTGCGAACTCTTACGGGTAGACTAGCTGATGTAGGGGTTGTAGGTTGGTACTGTCTACCCATACGTAAGGTGCTAGCGCCTCTGAAAGACTATGTCTCGGTCATCCGTTTCTCAAACACCATGTAGTGCGAGAAATCAAACTGAGGAGATCGAGTCTTGTGGGGAAAAGTGCACAAACCTCTGCAGAGTGTATAAACTAATCATGGTTAGCCGTGTCCCCATTTATGGACATCTTGAGTATCTAGTACTTGGATATCATGTGAATCTCATCATGTTACTCTAATTAATATTGTTGGGTTATTAATGAGTACTTTTAATTGGGATTGAGGATGCTGTCAACCATTCTCAATGTTTAACAACCACCATGATAGTTAAATAAATTTATTCCTTTGGAGTAGGGAAAAAATTGGTTTTACACAAAACTGTAACCATAGAGCTTTCCACCAGCCATATATGCATGTAGTATAGGCTTACTCTTTCATTATTCTCTATGTGTTACTTTGCCAGCATATTCCATGTGCTGACCCGTTTTCGGGCTGCAACGTTTCATGTTGCAGTCTTTTCAGACGACGAGTAAGGTGCTTTGGTCGTGGTTCTATACTCAGTGATGCCGTTGGAGTTGATGGACTCGCTTATTCTTCCAAGCTTTCTACTGTTATCGTTATTAGATGGCCTTAAGCCATATTTATTTTATTAAGTTCTCTCTTGAGACATTCGATATAATAAGTGTGTGATTGCTACTCTGTTATAAATCCTTCGAGTATTGTGTGGTGTCGACATTCTTGATCCGGGGATGACACTTGAGCACGAGATCGACTGTTTGAGGTCCGGTCGCTACAAAGATGGTATCGAGCACCGACCGTGAGGTACACGACCACTAAGCTAAAGCCCTAGATCACTACTCTCTTCTCATTTCGACTCCTCATCTTTTCTACTCTTTTTAGGATGACGGAAGCGAGGATCAACTTCACCCAACCGGATGATGATTTTGAAGACGAAGCTGGAGCAGATATCATGGAGTCTTCATCGGAGCAGTTTTTCTAGTTGACCACCATAACAGTAGTAGAATTTCCCCCATTGAAAATTAGTTTTAGTCCCAGCACTTTGTAACGATAGTTAGACCGTTGTATGCCCTTGTTTGATTTGATTGGAGTGATATTGGGTGATTTTGTCTCATGTGCATATGGGTAGTGTTTTCTCCCTAGACCTCAATTCTATTCTTAACTCTCGTCTTTTCTATAAACCCTCAGATGCCTCCGAGACGCGACCCTGGATTTTTCTCCCGCCGGAGATCACTCAGTTGATTCAGCATTAGAATTCCTTGATTCAAGCATTGGTACAGAACCAAGGCAACAACAACAACAACAACAACAACAACAACAACAACCCACCACCCCCACCACCTGTTGACCATCTGACCCGTTTCTTAAGGCTGAATCCGCCGGTGTTTTCCAGTAACACCGAGCCAATTGTTGCAGATGATTGGCTCTGCAAAGTAGGGAGGGATTTGACCACTGCAGGATGTACAGAAGGGGAAAAGGTGAAATTTCCCGCACATCAGCTTGAAGGACCCGCAGCAACATGGTGGGAGAATTTTACAGCCACTTACCTGTGAAACTGTTGTCACATGGGATCGATTTGACAAGCTTTCCATATTGCCCATGTTTGATGAGGAGTTATGGCCATGAAGAAGCGTGAGTTTCGCAACTTGCACCAAGGAGGGCCAGACGGTTGGCGGTATGTAGATGACTTTAGTAAACTAGCACGTTATGCCCCGGATAGCGTTGCTCTGACGCAGCTAAGCAGGAGAAGTTTCTAGAAGGATGAATGATGAACTGAGCATGCGGTTGATGGTAGCCACCTTCAATAACTACCAGAGTTAGTAGATCGTGCTCTTATGATTGAAGGGAAGCAGCAGAAGATTGACAATCGCAAGAGAAAGTATGGATAGGGGAAGTATAACTCTGGAGCTCAGCAGAAACTACGCTTTACCCCGAAGCCAGGAGGGAAATTTCAACATACTCACGGAGGAGGTAGCTCGCACAATCATAATGGCATAAAGAATGGAAACGGGAATGGAGGAAGCAATGGACAAAACCGCACCAACCCGTCAACACCATCCAAGGTAGACCTGAGCCATATCACTTGTTATAAGTGCCGTAAGACTGGGCATTATGCAAATGAATGTCCAGAAGCCCAAAATGGTAACGGCAATGGAAGCTCAGGAAAGAAGCCGAACCCTTTCAACAGGGGACAGGTGAACCACGTTACCGTGGAGGAGGTTGAAGCTCAGCCAGACGTAGTAATAGGTAAGTTTTTGGTTAAGACATTTACTGCAGTTGTTCTTTTTGATACTGGTGCATCGCATTCATACATATCAAGGGGATTTGTGGATAAGTATAAATTACCAACCCAAGCCCTTAGGTCACCCATGCTAGTAACCTCACCCGGAGCAGAATATATGGCAAGTATATGGTGCGATCGACTGCCATTAAGGATTGGAAAACTATGTATTTCCCTCGGACCTAATAGTTTAGGAATCCCAAGGATTGGATGTGATTTTAGGTATGGATTGGTTATCAAAGTATGGAGGGAATATTGATTGCGCCAGTAAGTCGATTTTGCTTACCACCCCAGAAGGTAGGAGAATCAAATATGTATCACGGCATGAGCCGAGGAGAGCACATGTAAATTCCGTATCAGGAGCTGTGCAGGAGGAAGTACCAGTGGTAAGGGATTATCCGGACGTGTTTCCGGAAGAGTTGCCGGCATGCCACGGACGAGACATCGAGTTTCGATTGAACTCTTGCCGAACCTTTGGGCGATATCTAAGAGACCGTATAGGATGTCAGCCCGAGATTTGGAGGAAATTAAGAAGCAGATTAAGGAGTTACTGGATAAAGGTTTTATTCGCCCAAGTTCTTCACCTTGGGGATCACTAGTACTTCTAGTGGAGAAGAAGGATGGATCATTAAGAATGGTGGTTGATTATCGAGGATTGAATGAAGTGACCATTAAGAACAAATACCCGTTGCCGATGATCAATGACTTGTTTGACCAATTGCAAGGAGGTAAGGTATTTTCCAAGATCGATTTGCGATCAGGATACCATCAGTTGAAGATTCGGGAGCAGGATATACCTAAGACGGCTTTTACCACCAGGTACGGGCTGTATGAGTATACCGTTATGTCATTTGGTCTGACTAATGCCCCAACCTATTTTATGAACATGATGAACAAGGTGTTTATGGAGTTTTTGGATAAGTTCATCGTGGTATTCATTGACGATATTTTGGTCTACTCAAAGAGTGAAGAAGAACATAAGGAGCACTTGCGTTTGGTACTCGAGAATCTCAGAGAACATCAGTTGTATGCCAAGTTCAGCAAGTGTGAGTTTTGGTTGAAGGAAGTTGGATTTCTCGGACATGTTATATCCGGAGAAGGTATAGCAGTAGACCCCACTAAAGTTGCCACGGTGACCAACTGGGAAGCGCCAACAACAGTTGGAGAGATCCGGAGTTTCCTTGGACTCGCAGGATACTACCGGAGATTCATTGAGAATTTCTCGAGGATTGCGAAGCCTATGACAGAATTATTGAAGAAGGATACCAAGTTCATATGGACTGAGGAGTGTGAGGCTAGTTTCCAAGATTTGAAGAAGCGTTTGGTTGCCTCACCAGTATTGATCCTGCCAGACCAAAGCAAGGATTACGAAGTTTATTGCGACGCTTCACATCGAGGACTTGGAGCAGTGCTTATGCAGGAGGGAAGAGTTGTTTCGTATGCTTCACGGCAGCTGAAACCTCACGAATTAAACTATGCCACGCACGATTTGGAGTTAGCAGCCGTAGTGCATGCATTGAAAACGTGGAGACATTTCCTCATTGGAAATCATTGTGAGGTGTATACGGATCACAAGAGTTTGAAGTACATCTTCATGCAGAAGGAGTTAAATCTCAGGCAGAGGAGATGGCTGGAGCTCATCAAGGATTATGATATGAGATTGCATTACCACCCCGGAAAGGCTAACGTGGTAGCAAACACGTTGAGCCGTAAGAGTCATGTCAACATCCTAATGGCCGGAGGTTTACCAAAAGAATTAGCCGAGGAATTCCGGGAGCTATGTTTGGAAATAGTTCCGCGAGGCTATGTAGCAGCGTTGGAGATTCAGCCTACTTTGATGGATAAAATCAGAGAAGCTCAAAGGACAGATAAGGAAGTTGCTTCTATTAAGGAGAAGATGAGCAAGGGAAGAGCGAAGGGATTTCGCGAGGATGAGCATGATACCCTATGGTTTGAGGACCGTGTTTACGTACCAAGTGATCCGGAGATTCGGAAGTTGATTTTGCAAGAGGCACATGATTCGCCGTATTCGATCCACCCCGGAAGTACCAAGATGTATTTGGATTTGAAGGATACTTTCTGGTGGACCGTAATAAAGAAAGATATCGCAGAGTATGTAGCAGTTTGTGATGTGTGTCAGAAAGTGAAAGCAGAACATCAGAAGCCAGCAGGATTGTTACAGCCATTTCCTATACCCGAATGGAAGTGGGATAAACTAGGCATGGATTTCATCACGGGATTGCCCAGGACCCGTTCAGGCTATGACTCTATTTGGGTTGTAGTCGATCGTTTGACGAAGGTAGCTCATTTCATTCCAGTAAAGACTACCTACAGCAGTGCCAAATTGGCTAAGATATACATGACAAGGATTGTATGCTTGCATGGAGTTCCGAGGAGTATCGTATCAGATAGAGGAACCCAATTCACCTCAAGGTTCTGGAAGCAGTTGCACGAAACTTTGGGAACCAGACTGGAGTTTAGTACAGCTTTTCATCCACAGACAGATGGACAAACCGAGAGAGTCAACCAGATTTTGGAGGATATGCTGAGAGCATGTACTTTGGATTATGGATCAAGTTGGGATGACAACTTGCCATATGCGGAGTTTTCTTATAACAATAACTACAAAACCAGTTTGAAGATGGCACCCTTCGAAGCCTTGTACGGGAGGAGGTGCAGAACCCCGCTATTGTGGGATGAAGTTGGAGACCGCCAGTTGTTTGGACTGGATTTGATTAAGGATTCTGAACGGAAAGTAAAGTTGATTCGCGATAGGCTCAAGGTAGCCCAGTCAAGGCAGAAGAGCTATGCGGATTCAAAACGCAAAGAGACAGAATATGAAGTCGGAGATGAGTTTATCTTGAGTATCTCCGCTTCGAGGAGTTAAGCGTTTTGGTGTTAAAGGAAAATTAGCGCCACGTTTTGTGGGACCATACAAAGTTTTGGAGCGCATGGGAGAAGTTGCGTACAAGTTGGAATTACCCGAGGGTTTGTCAGGTGTTCACGATGTGTTCCATGTTTCTCAGTTGAAGAAGTGTCACGCAGAGATGGCGGATATACCACTGAGAGATACTGTGCCACTAGAGGCGATTCAGTTGAATAACAATTTGACCTATGAGGAGAAACCAGTTAAGATTCTCGAGTATGCCAGCCGAGTCACCCGCAGCAAAGTCATTAAGTTTTGCAAAGTTCAGTGGAGCCACCACACTGAGGATGAAGCCACCTGGGAGCGAGAGGAAGATCTGCTTAAGGACCACCCTCACCTATTTTCTAGCCAACCCGAATCTCGAGGGCGAGATTCATCTTAAGGGGGTAGGTTTGTAACATCCCAAATTTTCAATTTGGAATGTTATACATATATCATCATTGCATATCATATTTTTGTTGCATTGTTGGCTTGATCCTAGAAATTCTACGCAACTCAAGGACCCACGGAGACAGTTGGGGATTTCGTGATTTTCATATTTGAGTTTTTTCAAATTTTGAGAATAGGATCATTTGATTTTAATTATTTTATCTTCAATTATTTCTATTACAAAAATATGAGAGAGGGAATAAAATGACTTTCCCAAAATAAAGAAATAATGAGGATTTAATAATAAAATCAAATAAGATTTTATTTTGGAGTTTTTCACCATTTTATTTGAATTTAGGAAAAATGTGCGTTTTTCAAAATTGCATTTAGGCCCCAAATAAATGTTCATCTAGTCCGGCTTGATTTTAGAAGCCGGGGAAAATTTATTTTGGGATTTTTGGAGTCCGTTTAGTATTTCTTTTGTTTGTTTTACTACGTGAAATTATTTATTTAAAAAAAAAGCGAACCGACCTACGGGCCGTACCCGAGCGGGACTCTGCCCGGGGGCAGCCTTTAAATAGCGCCGCCCGGAGCCGCCCCACCCACCAGCCCGCCCGCCCAACCGCCGCCCGCCCGCCGCCCACGCCTAACCCTAAACCTAACCTTTAGCCGCCGCCATTGCCCGCCGCCGCCGCCGCCGCCGGACGATGCCGACTTCGCCGGAGCCGCCGACCCCGCTGCCTCGGAATCCGCGCAGTTTTTTATAAAAACCGATCGGTTTTTCCGTTGGTTTTCGTTGGGTTTTTTAGTTTCCTTTTTTTATTAGATCGGTTTTTTATTTTCAGTTCGGTTAAATAGCGAGCGTTCGCTCGTTCGTTCGTTTTAATGAACGTGTTCGTTAGAATAGTTCTAGTTAACGAACGTCCGTTCGTTAACCTGTTCGTCGTTTTTCTTTTTGTCGGATTTAATCCGTGATTTTTCAGATCGCGATTTCCGATCCAATTTTCGTTTTAGTATAACTTTTCGCTCGTTTATCGGAATCAGGCGATTCAAGCGCCTGGAGTTTCGTCTCGAAACCCTCTTTCCGAATAACCAACTTAAACAAGTTTTTGCCTCTATAAAATTTGACTTAGATCCAGATTAGTAAAACGGAGCTGTTTTCTTTTGCCGTTTGACTTCCGTTGCTTCGTTTGATTTGATTCTTTTTGCAAACCGGAGTTCTTAAGTTGAACTTTCTGGTTAGATCTTTTGTTTGAGTTTTACCCGTGCATTAGATGAGTACTTATTGTATGCTTGTTTGTTTGTCTGCGATAGAATACCCGAGTCGCCTTTGTTACTTGAGTCTCTAGGTTTCGCTGAATCATCGCAAGGCAAGTAACACTTTGATCATACCTTTTCTACTACCCAGTTTTATTGCATTAGATCAATCCTCAAACATTGCATGATTAGGATCTAATTAAATTGTGGGATGGGAAGTAGATGAGGTAGTACCTATTTCTGCTTATTTTCAAACCTTTGGGAGTTACTTCTATGTTTGCTTATTATGCCATGCTATGCTAGTAGATGTGGATTGGGTGAGTGTATCCATGATGATGTGAGATTGTTAAATTAATGGTTTATTTAAGGTGGCAACTTAAACACACATCTGGGTGGATTGAGGCACCTGGTTTCCAGGACTTGCCTGTTTTTCTTCGGACCGCCACCCAGGCTCAAAGGGATTATGAGATTATTCATGCTAGAAACTTCCGTGTGCAGCCACATGCTACTATGGGCTCTAGCATAGTTGACTAAGTTGTGCGAACTCTTACGGGTAGACTAGCTGATGTAGGGGTTGTAGGTTGGTATGGTCTACCCATACGTAAGGTGCTAGCGCCTCTGAAAGACTATGTCTCGGTCATCCGTTTCTCAAACACCATGTAGTGCGAGAAATCAAACTGAGGAGATCGAGTCTTGTGGGGAAAAGTGCACAAACCTCTGCAGAGTGTATAAACTAATCATGGTTAGCTGTGTCCCCGGTTATGGACATCTTGAGTATCTAGTACTTGGATATCATGTGAATCTCATCATGTTACTCTAATTAATATTGTTGGGTTATTAATGAGTACTTTTAATTGGGATTGAGGATGCTGTCAACCATTCTCAATGTTTAACAACCACCATGATAGTTAAATAAATTTATTCCTTTGCAGTAGGGAAAAAATTGGCTTTACGCAAAACTGTAACCATAGAGCTTTCCACCAGCCATATATGCATGTAGTATAGGCTTACTCTTTCATTATTCTCTATGTGTTACTTTGCCAGCATATTCCATGTGCTGACCCGTTTTCGGGCTGCAACGTTTCATGTTGCAGACTTTTTAGATGACGAGTAAGGTGCTTAGGTCGTGGTTCTATACTCAGTGATGCCGTTGGAGTTGATGGACTCGCTTATTCTTCCAAGCCTTCCGCTGTTATCGTTATTAGATGGACTTAAGCCATATTTATTTTATTAAGTTCTCTCTTGAGACATTCGATGTAATAAGTGTGTGATTGCTACTCTGTTATAAATCCTTCGAGTACTGTGTGGTGTCAACATTACTGATCCAGGGATGACACTTGAGCACAGAGATCAGACTGTTTGAGGTCTGGTCGCTACATTACACCTACGGGCCTTAAGCCGCCTTCGGGCCTTGGGCACTTCATAAGTCGTCCTCATGAACCGCCATCTTCGACTCCTTCATGGGCTTTGTCTTGTGAGTCTCCATAGGTATAACCCGGCCCCTTCTGGGTGGGTTAGACCTAATAGTTATATCCCCAACACCAACGGTAATTTTTTTACCCACCTTTGCTATTTTTCTCGAGAGAAGCCACTAGTGAAACCTACGGCCCCCGGGTCTCTTTCTCATATTATTTGCCTTTGCGATCTATTTTCCTTTGCTTTTATTTTCAGATCTATTAAATCAAAAATACAAAAATACCTTGTGATACATCTCCAACGTATATATAATTTTTTATTGTTCCACGTTGTTATATTATCAATCTTGGATGTTTTATAATCATTTTATAGTCATTTTATATCATTTTTTGGTACTAACCTATTGACATAGTGCCAAGTGCCAGTTGTTGTTTTCTGCATGTTCTTTACATCGCATAAAATCAATACCAAACGGAGTCCAAATACAACGAGACTTTACGGAGATTTTTTATGGACAAAAGACACCCAATGGGCCAAGGCAGTGCCTAGGGGGTGCTCCGAGGGGAGCACAACCCACCAGGGCGTGCCAGGAGGCCCATGCGCGCCCTGGTGGGTTGTGCCCATCTCGGGTGCCCCAGGGACCGCCTCTTTGCTCTATAAATACCCCAATATTCTAGAAACCCTAGGGGAGTTGACGAAAATCAATTCCAGCCGCCGCAAAGTCCAGAACCACTAGATCCAATCTAGACACCATCACGGAGGGGTTCACCACTTCCATTGGTGCCTCTCCGATGATGTGTGAGTAGTTCTTTGTAGACCTTCGGGTCTGTAGTTAGTAGCTAGATGGCTTCCTCTCTCTCGCAGGATTCTCAATACAATGGTATCTTGGAGATCCATATGATATAACTCTTTTTGCGGTGTGTGAGTAGTTCTTTATGATCTCTCCGATGATGTGTGAGTAGTTCTTTATGATCAGATCTATCTTTTTATATCCATGAAAGTTATTTGAGTTTCTTTGATCTCTTATATGCATGATTGCTTATAGCCTCGTATTTCTTCTCCGATATTTGGGTTTTGTTTGGCCAACTTGATCTACTTATCTTGCAATGGGATGAGGTGCTTTGTAGTGGGTTCGATCTTACGGTGCTTGATCCCAGTGATAGAAGGGGAACAGACATGTTAGTATCGTTGCTACTAAGGATAAAATGATGGGGTCTATCTCTACATAGATAGATCTTGTCTACATCATGTCATCATTCTTATTGCATTACTCCATTTCTCCATGAAGTTAATACACTACATGCATGCTAGATAGCGGTCGATGTTTGGAGTAATAGTAGTAGATGCAGGCAGGAGTCGGTCTACTAATCTTGGACGTGATGCCTATGTAATGATCATTGCCTGGATATCATCATGATTATTTGAAGTTCTATCAATTGCCCAACAGTAATTTGTTTACCCACCATCTGCTATTTTTCTCGAGATAAGCCACTAGTGAAACCTACGGCCCCCTGGTCTCTTTCTCATCTTATTTGACTTTGCGATCTACTTTTCCTTCGCTTTTATTTTCAGATCTATTAAACCAAAAATGCAAAAAATACCTTTATATGTTTTATTCTTATTTATTTTATTTGGCGTTCGATCTATCAATCTATTACAACTTTCTCCCGTCCACGTGCCAATTTCTGGCGCCGTTACCCGAAAGGGATTGACAACTCCTTTAACACGTCGGGTTGCGAGTGGTTGTTATTTGTGTGCAGGTGTCGTTTACGTTATGTTGCTTGGTTCTCCTACTGGTTCGATAACCTTGGTTTCATAACAGAGGGAAATACCTACCACTGCTGTGCTGCATCATCCCTTCCTCTTTGGGGAAATACCGACATAGCTTCAAGCCGCAATTACCTTGCTGCAATTTATTCCTATTTTATTTTATTTGGCGTTTGATCTATCAATCTACTACAATTTATTCAAGTCCGTTTGCCAATTTATGGCGCCGCTACCCGAAAGGGATTGACAACCCCTTTTACATGTCGGGTTGCGAGTATTTGTTATTTGTGTGCATGTGCTGTTTACGTAGTGTTGCTTGGTTCTCCTACTGGTTCGATAACCTTGGTCTCATAACTGAGGGAAATACCTACCGCCGTTGTGCTGCATCATCCCTTCCTCTTTGGGAAAATACCGATGTAGCTTGAAGCCGCATCATACGCTCACGCAAGATCTATCTAGGAGATGCATAGCAACGAGAGGGGGAGACTGTGTCTATGTACCCTTATAGATCTTAAGCGGAAGCATTTGACTGCGGTTGATGTAGTCGAACTTCTTCTAGCACCGACCGATCAAGCACCGAACGTACGTCATCTCCGGGTTCTGCACACGTTCAGCTCGGTGACGTCCCTCGTCTTCTTGATCCAGCAAGGCGTCGAGGTAGTAGATGAGTTCCGTCAGCACGACGGCGTGGTGACGGTGATGGTGAAGTGACCCACACAGGGCTTCGCCTAAGCACTACGAATATATGACCGTGTGAGTAAACGGTGGAGGGGGCGCCGCACACGGCTATGCAATAATCTGAGATGTAAGATAGAGGCACCCCCCACATATATATAGGTGGGGGGATAGGGGAGACAGCCAAGGGGCGCCCTAGGGTTGGCCGCCCCCCCTAGGGGCCCTACCTTGCCCTGTGTCCCCCTTTCCAAGTATGCATGAAGGGGAAGGAAAGAAGGGGGTGAGGGAAGGAAGTGAAATCCTAATCCACACTTTCCTCTCCCTTCCCCCCTTTCCTTCTCCTCCTCCTATAGCCTTATAGGGCGCACCAGCCCCTTGTGGGCTGGTGTGTTCCTTCACAAGGCCCATATGTCCCATAGGATTGCCGGGGGTACCCGAAACACCTTCCGGTGACCCGATAAGTACCCGATACCCTCCGGAACACTTCTGGTGTCCGAATACCATCGTCATATATATCAATCTTTACCTCCCGACCATTTTGAGACTCCTTGTCAAGTCCGTGATCCCATCCGGGACTCCGAAAAATATTCGGTCACCAAATCACATAACTAATATAATACTAAATCGTCATCGAACGTTAAGCGTGCGGACCCTACGGGTTCGAGAACTATGTAGACATGACCGAGACACCTCTCCGGTCAATAACCAATATCAAAAACTGGATGCTCATATTGGCTCCTACATATTCTATCGGTCGAACCACTACGACAACATATGTTATTTCCTTTGTCCATCGGTGTGTTACTTTCCCAAGATTCGATCGTCGGTATCTTCACACCTAGTTCAATCTCGTTACCGGCAAGTCTCTTTACTCGTTCCGTAATACATCACCTTGTGACTAAATCATTAGTCGTTTGCTTGCAGGCTTATGATGTGTATTACCGAGAGGGCCCAGAGATGCCTCTCCGATACTCAGAGTGACAAATCCTAGTCTCGATCTATGCCAACTCAACAAGCACCTTTGGAGATACCTTTAGAGCATCTTTATGATCACCCAGTTACGTTGTGACGTTTGATAGCACACAAGTTATTCCTCCGGTATCCGGGAGTTGCATAAATTATAGTTGACGGAATATGTATTTGACTTGAAGAAAGCAATAGCAATAAAACTGAACAATCATTATGCTAAGCTAACGGATGGGTCTTGTCCGTCACATCATTCTCCTAATGATGCAATCCCGTTATCAAATGACAACTCATGTACATGGTTAGGAAACCTTAACCATCTTTGATCAACGAGCTAGTCAAGTAGAGGCTCACTAGGGACATATTGTTTGTCCATGTATTCACACATGTATTTAGGTTTCCGATCAATACAATTCTAGCATGAATAATAAACATTTATCATGATATAAGGAAATATAAAATAACAACTTCATTATTGCCTCTAGGGCATATTTCCTTCCGATATTTCCATGGCTTGTCCATTTTTTGATGTCCCTGCTATGCTAGATCATTTCACATCCTGGTACACTACGAGACGCATTCATATAGAGTCATACTTTGTTCTAGGTATCGAGTTGTAAATTTTTTGAGTTGTAAGTAAATAGAAGTGTGATGATCATCATTATTCATTATTAGAGCATGTCCCAGTGAGGAATGGATGATGGAGACCATGATTCTCCAACAATTAGGGATGAGACTCCAGAAAGAACAAAAGGAAAAAATGTGAGGCCAAGAAGAGCCCAAGCAAAAAGGGAAAAAATAAAAAAGAGAAAAGAGAGAAAAGAGAGAAGGGGCATGCTAATTCCACGCTTGTGCTTCAGAGTAGCACCATGTTTTTCATATAGAGAGTCTCCCATGTTGTCACTTTCATATATTAGTGGGAATTTTTCATTATAGAGTTAGATGCACACCCACTTAGTTTTCAGTTTGAGCTTTCATACACTTATAGCTCTTAGTGCATCTGTTGCATGGAAATCCCTACTCCTCGCATTGATATCGATTGATGGGTATCTCCATAGCCCATTGATTAGCCGCGTCAATGTGAGACTTTCTTACCTTTTTGTCTTCTCAATATTTAACCCTATCATCGTACTCTATTCCACCCATAGTATTATATCCATGGCTTGCGCTCATGTATTACGTGAGGGTTGAAAAAGTTGAAGCGCGTTAAAAAGTATGAACCAATTGCTCGGCTTCTCACCGGGGTTGTGCATGATAAATACTTTGTGTTAAGAAGATGGAGCAAGACTATATTATTTTGTATGGATAGCGTTCTTTAAGCATTGATATTTTGAAAGACATGATTGATTGTTGGGATGCCTGAGTATTGATGTCTTTACATCAAATTATAGACTATTGCTTTGAATCACTTGTGTCTTAGTATTCATGCCATGATTAGATATATGATCAAGATTATGCTAGGTAGCATTCCACATCAAAAATTATCTTTTTTATCATTTACCTACTCGAGGAGGAGCAGGAATTAAGCTTGGGGATGCTGATACGTCTCCATCGTATCCAAATTTTTTGATTGTTTCATGCCAATATTATACAACTTTCACATATTTTTGGCAACAATTTATATGATATATTGGACTAACATATTGATCAGTGCCCAATGACAGTTCCTTTTTGTTGCATGTTTTTTGTCTCGCAGGATATCCATATCAAACGAAGTCCAAATGCAATAAAAATTTAGAAATAATTATTTTGGATATATGTGTTTTTTGGGAGGTGGAATCAACGCAAAAGGAGGCCCACAACCCCAACAGTACACCAGGGTGTGCCCCAGGGCCCAGGCGCATGGTGGTGGGTTGTGGTCACCTCGTAAGGCGGTTGTTGCTCTAATTCGAGTGCAAGGAAGCTTATATCCTGAAAAAAATCGTGTTAAAATCTCAGCGCAATCGGAGTTGCGGATCTCCGGGAATATAAGAAATGGTTTTCGGCCAAAAAACAGGAACGTGAAACAGAAGAGAACAGAGAGGGAGATCCAATCTCGGAGGGGCTCCCGCCCCTCCGCCGCCATGGAAACCATGGACCAATGGGGGAAATCTCCTAACATCTAGGGGCAGGCTAAGTAAGAAGAAGGAGGAGGGGGCTCTCTCCCCCTCTCTCTCGGTGGCGCCGAAACGCCGCCAGGGCAATCATCGTGTGACCGCGATCTACCCCAACAACTCTGTTATCTTCACCAACAACTCCATCACCTTCCCCCTTCTATATTCAGCGGTCCACTCTCCCGCAACCCGCTGTACCATCTACTTGAACATGGAGCTTTATGCTTCATGTTACTATCCAATGATATGTTGCCATCCTATGATGTCTGATACGTCTCCAACGTATCTATAATTTTCTATTGTTCCATGCTATTATATTATCTATCTTGGATGTTTATATGCATTTATATGCTATTTTATATGATTTTTGGGACTAACCTATTAACCTAGAGCCCAGGGCCAGTTTCTATTTTTTCCTTGTTTTTGAGTTTTGCAGAAAAGGAATATCAAAAGGAGTCCAATTGACCTGAAAATTTATGGTGATATTTTATGGACCAGAAGAAGCCCCCGAAGCAAAAGAGTTGGGCCAGAGGAGCCACGAGGCCTCCACAAGGGTGGAGGGCCTGCCCTACCCCCCCGCCCTCCGACCTTGTGGGCTCTTCATGGACCCCCCCCCCCTGACTTGAAACCGACGCCAAAAATTCTTATAAATACATAAGCCACTGAAAACAAACCTAGATCGGGAGTTCTGCCGCCGCAAGCCTCTGTAGCCACCAAAAACCAATTGGGACCCTATTTCGGCACCCTGCTGGAGGGGGAATCATCACTGGTGGCCATCTTCATCATCCCGGCGCTCTCCATGACGAGGAGGGAGTAGTTCACCCTCGGGGCTGAGGGTATGTACCAGTAGCAATGTGTTTGATCTCTCTCTCTCTCGTGTTCTTGATTTTTCACGATCTTGATGTACCGCGAGCTTTGCTATTATAGTTGGATCTTATGATGTTTCTCCCCCTCTACCTTCTTGTAATGGATTGAGTTTTCCCTTTGAAGTTATCTTATCGGATTGAGTCTTTAAGGATTTGAGAACACTTGATGTATGTCTTGCATGTGCTTATCTGTGGTGACAATGGGATATTCACATGATCTACTTGATGTATGTTTTGGTGACCAACTTGCGGGTTCAGTGACCTTGTGAACTTATGCATACGGGTTGGCACACGTTTTCGTCTTGACTCTGCGGTAGAAACTTTGGGGCACTCTTTGAAGTTCTTTGTGTTGGTTTGAATAGATGAATCTGAGATTGTGTGATGCATATCGTATAATCAAACCCGCGGATACTTGTGGTGACATTGGAGTATCAAGGTGACAATAGGGTTTTGGTTGATGTGTATCTTAAGCTGTTATTTAAGTAAGAACTCTAGGGCTGTTTGTCACACTTATAGGAATAGCCCAATAGGTCGATCAGAAAGAATAACTCTGAGGTGGTCTCGTACCCTACAATAATCTCTTCGTTTGTTCTCCGTTATTAGTGACTTTGGAGTGACTCTTTGTTGCATGTTGAGGGATTGTTATATGATCTAATTATGTTATCATTGTTGAGAGAACTTGCACTAGTGAAAGTATAAACCCTAGTCCTTGTTTCTAAGCATTGCAATACCGTTTTCGCTCACTTTTGTTACTAGTTACCTTGCTGTTTTTAGATTTTCAGATTACAAAAACCTATATCTACTATCCATATTGCACTTGTATCACCATCTCTTCGCCGAACTAGTGCACCTATACAATTTACCATTGTATTGGGTGTGTTGGGGACACAAGAGACTCTTTGTTATTTGCTTGCAGGGTTGTTTGAGAGAGACCATCTTCATCCTACGCATCCCACGGATTGATAAACCTTAGGTCATCCACTTGAAGGAAATTTGCTATTGCCCTACAAAACTCTGCACTTGGAGGACCAACAACATCTAAAAGAAAAAGGTTGCGTAGTAGAAGTCAAGCTCTTTTCCGGCACCTTTTACGGGGAGGCTAGGTAAGCGGGACTCACACTCCATCAACTAAGCTCTTTTATGGCACCATTGCCAGGGAGGTTAGTGCTTGAAGGTATATCTTTAGATCTTGCAATCGAATATTTTAGTTTCTTGTTTTATCACTAGTTTAGTCTATAAAAGAAAATTACAAAAAAGATGGAATTGAGGTTGCCTCATATGCTTCATCTTTATCATGTCTTTCGTGAAAATAAGGATTCCGATAATTGTGCCAAAGTTTTAGAAGAAGAATGCATTAAAATGTTTGGCACTAAATCTTTGAATGATGAGCATGATTGCAATGTTGTTAGTATGAATTATTTTAATATCCATGATGCTAATGATATGCAAAGCCACAAGCTTGGGGATGCTATGTTTGATGAAGATCATATTTTTTGTCCCAAAGTTTTGATGAGCAAATTTATTATGATGATAGCATGCCTCCTATTTATGATGATTATTGTGATGACATGTATTCTATAAAGAATGGTGATAACCATGAAACTTGTCATCATGATTTTAATTTTCAATTGGATTATGCCTCACGTGATAGTTATTTTGTTGAGTATGCTCCCACTATTCCGAATGAGAAGAATTTTGCTTATGTGGAGAGTAGTAAAATTTATATGCTTGTGCATCATGAGAATAATGCTTTATGTGATAGCTATATTGTTGAATTCATTCATGATGTTACTGAAAATTATTATGAGGGAGGAATATATGCTTGTAGGAGTTGCAATAATATCAAGCTTCCTCTCTATGTGTTGAAAATCTTGAAGTTATGCTTGTTTTGCCTTCCTATGCTAGTTGATTCTTGTTCCCATAAGTTATTTGCTCACAAAATCCCTATTAATAGGAAGTGGGTTAGACTTAAATGTGCTAGTCATATGCTTCATCATGCTCTCTTTACCTTTCAATTCGTATCTTTTATGCAAGCATCATGGAAATCATCATGCCTAGCTACAAGGCATTAAAGAAAAGTGCTTATTGGGACACAACCCAACACCTTTACCTATTGTTTTTGTGTGTTCACATGATTATGCTACTTTAGTAATCATGTTTTATAGCTTGCGTTTCAATAAAGTGCCAAGTAATACCTGTGGGATAGTGTGGATGATAGTTGATTCAATTCTGTCCAAAAACAGAAACCTTTGCGCCCAGTCACAGAATTGTAAAAAATCACTGGAGCCTCGAAAAATTCTGAATTTTTTACAGTAGATTGATATACAAATTGTATATGCTTTCCTATTTTTCTTAAGAATTTTTGGAGTTACATAAGTATGATTTCAATTCAGATCTTTACAGACTATTCTATTTCTGACAGATTCTGTTTTCGATGCATAGTTTGCTTGTTTTCTAGTTTCTGTGGCTTATATTGCTTAATATAAATTGTAGAAATGATAAGGTACGGTACGAATCATGTGAGAAAAATTATGAATCTTGTATTGACATTACCAAAGTGAATGATTTGTTTTATTATACTAACGGAGCTCACGAGTCTTCTGTTAAGTTTTGTGTTGTGAAGTTTTCAAGATTTGAGTGAAGTTTCGATGGACTATGGAATAAGGAGTGGCAAGATCCTAAGCTTGGGGATTCCCAAGGCACCCCAAGGTAATATTCAAGGATAACCAAAAGCCAAAGCTTGGGGATGCCCGGCATCCCCTCTTTTGTCTTTGTTCATCGGTAAATTTACTTGAGGCTATATTTTTATTCACCACATGATATGAGTTTTGCTTGGAGCGTCATTTTATTTTAGTTTCATTTGCTTTCTGCTATTTAGAGTAATGTTTTTCATATTTTATTTCAATAATAAGGTCAAGTATAGCCTTTACCATGCTTATTTTGCAAGTCCATATGTTGCTGTTTTAAAAACAGTAAGTTTGATGTTATGTTTTGAATATTTGTGAATAGTCAGAACATGATAAAATCTTGAAATTTTTACACAATGAGTAACAACAAATTATCTACAGTGTGGTATTTTTTCAGAATTTTTGGAGTTAGGGAAGTATGATTCCTCTTGCATTCTTTACAGACTGTTCTGTTTAGACATATTGTTGTTATGTTTGCATTATTTGCATATGTTTGCTTGTTCAATGATTAAATTTTGAGGATGGGAGTATTAAATATGAAGAGGCATTTAGCATACAATTTTAAATTATAATTTTAGTGATTTTATACAGTAGAAAATGATAAGGTTTTGCGTAGATTTATACTAACTTATCTCACGAGTTCTTGTTGAGTTTTGTGTGGATGAAGTTTTAAGAATTAGGGAAACCGTGATATGAGAGGAATTAAGGAGATACAAAAGCTCAAGCTTGGGGATGCCCAAGGCATCCCTAATTAATATTTCAAGAAGTCTCAAGCATCTAAGCTTGGGGATGCCCCGGTTGGCATCCCACCTTTCTTCTTGAACAATGATCGGTTAGTTTTGGTTGAACCTAAGTTTTTGCTTCTTCACATGATATGTGATATCCTTGCAATGTCACTTTATTTTGTTTTGCTTGCTATTTTAATAAAGTACTTAAGATCTGAAATTTTATTTATGAGGAGTCTTCACATAGTTAATTATTCGACTACTCATTGATCTTCACTTATATCTTTTGGAGTAGTTTGTCATTTGCTCTCGTGCTTCACTTATATATTTTTAGAGCACGGCGGTAGTTTTATTTTGAAGAAATTGTTGAACTCTCATGCTTCACATATATTATTTTGAGAGAGTTTAAATAGCATGGTAATTTTCTTTGGTTATATTAGTCCTAATATGATGGGCATCCAAGAGGGATATAATAAAAACTTTCATATAAAGTGCATTGAATACTATGAGAAGTTTGATTCCATATGATTGTTTTGAGATATGAGGATGGTGATATTAGAGCGTGCTAGTGAGTAGTTGTGAATTTGAGAAATACTTGTGTTAAGGTTTGTGAGTCCCGTAGCATGCACGTATGGTGAACCGTTATGTAACGAAGTTGGAACATGAGATATTTTTTGGTTGCCTTCCTTATGACTGGCGGTCGGGGACGAGCGATGGTCTTCTCCTACAAATCTATCCCCCTAGGAGCATGCGCGTAGTACTTTGTTTCGATGACTAATAGATTTTTGCAATAATTATGTGAGTTCTTTATGACTAATGTCGAGTCCATGGATTATACGCACTCTCACCCTTCCACCATTGTTAGCCTCTCTTGTGCCGCGCAACTTTCGCCGGTACCACACACCCACCATATACCTTCCTAAAAACAGCCACCATACCTACCTATTATGGCATTTCCATAGACATTCCGAGATATATTGCCATGCAACTTTCCACCGTTCCGTTTATTATGACACGCATCATCATTGTCATATTGCTTCGCATGATCATGTAGTTGACATCGTATTTGTGGCAAAGCCACCGTTCATCATTTTTATACATGTCGCTCTTGGTTCATTGCACATCCCGGTACACCACCGGAGGCATTCACATAGAGTCGTATTTTGTTCTAAGTATCGATTTGTAATTATTGAGTTGTAAAGTAAATAAAAGTGTGATGACCTTCATAGTTAGAGCATTGTACCATGTGAGGAAAAAAAAGAGGAAAGGCCAAAAAAAGAGAGGGCCAAAAAAACAATAAAAATGAGAGAAAAGGAGAGAAGGGGGAATGCTACTATCCTTCTACCACACTTGTGCTTCAAAGTAGCACCATGATCTTCATGATAGAGAGTCTCCTATGTTGACACTTTCACATACTAGTGGGAATTTTTCAATATAAAACTTGGCTTGTATATTCCAACGACGGGCTTCCTCAAATTGCCGTAGGTCTTCATGAGCAAGCAAGTTGGATGCACACCCACTTAGTTTTATTTTTGAGCTTTCATAAACTTATAGCTCTAGTGCATCCGTTGCATGGCAATCCCTACTCACTCACATTGATATCTATTGATGGGCATCTCCATAGCCCGTTGATACGCCTAGTTGATGTGAGACTATCTCCTTCTTTTTGTCTTCTCCACAACCACCTTCTATTCCACCTATAGTGCTATGTCCATGGCTCACGCTCATGTATTGCGTGAAAGTTGAAAAGTTTTGAGAACATCAAAAGTATGAAACAATTGTTTGGCTTGTCCTCAGGGTTGTGCATGATTTGAATATTTTGTGTGATGAAGATGGAGCATAGCCAGACTATATGATTGTGTAGGGATAAGCTTTCTTTGGCCATATTATTTTGAGAAGACATAATTGCCTTGTTAGTATGCTTGGAGTATTATTGTTTTTATATCAATATCAAACTTTTGTTTTGAATATTATGGATCTGAATGTACTTGCCACAATAAAGAAGATTACTTGGATAAATATGTTAGGTAGCATTCCACATCAAAATTTCTGTTTTTATCATTTACCTACTCGAGGACGAGCAGGAATTAAGCTTGGGGATGCTTGATATGTCTCCAACGTATCTATAATTTTTTATTGTTCCATGCTATTATATTATCTATCTTGGATGTTTTACATGCATTTATATGCTATTTTATATGATCTTTGGGACTAACCTATTAACCTAGAGCCTAGTGTCAGTCTATGTTTTTTCCTTGTTTTTGAGTTTTGCAGAAAAGGAATGTCAAACGGAGTCCAGTTGACCTGGAAATTTACGGTGATTTTTTATGGACCAGAAGAAGCTCCCGAGGCAAAAGAGTTGGGCCAGAAGAGCCATGAGGCCTCCACAAGGGTGGAGGGCGCGCCCTCCGACCTTGTGGGCTCCTCGTGGACCCCCCTGACTTGAAACCGATGCCAATTTTTTTTATAAATATGGAACCCCCCGAAAAGAAACCTAGATTGGGAGTTCTGCCGCCGCAAGCCTCTGTAGCCACCAGAAACCAATCGGGACCCTGTTCCGGCACCCTGCTGGAGGGGGGAATCATCACCGGTGGCCATCTTCATCATCCCGGCGCTCTCCATGATGAGGAGGGAGTAGTTCACCCTCGGGGCTGAGGGTAGGTACCATTAGCTATGTGTTTGATCTCTCTCTCTCTCTCTCTCTCTCTCTCTTGTGTTCTTGATTTGGCACGATCTCGATGTACCACGTGCTTTGCTATTATAGTTGGATCTTATGATGTTTCTCCCCCTCTACCTTCTTGCAATGGATTGAGTTTTCCCTTTGAAGTTATCTTATCGGATTGAGTCTTTAAGGATTTGAGAACACTTGATGTATGTCTTGCATGTGCTTATCTGTGGTGACAATAGGATTTTCATGTGATCTACTTGATGTATGTTTTGGTGATCAACTTGCGGGTTCAGTGGCCTTGTGAACTTATGCATAAGGGTTGGCACACATTTTCGTCTTGACTCTCTGGTAGAAACTTTGGGGCACTCTTTCAAGTTCGTTCTGTTGGTTTGAATAGATGAATCTATGATTGTGTGATGCATATCATATAATCAAACCCGCGGATACTTGTGGTGACATTGGAGTATCTAGGGACATTAGGGTTATGGTTGATGTGTATCTCAAGGTGTTATTTTAGTATGAACTCTAGGGCTGTTTGTGAAACTTATAGGAATAGCCCAATAGATCGATCAGAAAGAAAATAATCTCTTCATTTGTTCTCCGCTATTAGTGACTTTGGAGTGGCTCTTTGCTGCATGTTGAGGGATTGTTATATGATCTAATTATGTTATCATTGTTGAGAGAACTTGCACTAGTGAAAGTATGAACCCTAGGCCTTGTTTCTAAGCATTGCAATACCGTTTTCGCTCACTTTTGTTACTAGTTACCTTGTTATTTTTATATTTTCAGATTACAAAAACCTATATCTACTATCCACATTGCTTTTTTATCACCATCTCTTCGCCGAACTAGTGCACCTATACAATTTACCATTGTATTGGGTGTGTTGGAGACACAAGAGACTCTTTGTTATTTGGTTGCAGGGTTGTTTGAGAGAGACCATCTTCATCCTATGCCTCCCATGGATTGATAAACCTTAGGTCATCCACTTGAGGGAAATTTGCTACTGTCCTACAAAACTCTGCACTTGGAGACCCAACAACGTCTACAAGAAGAAGGTTGCGTAGTAGACATCAATGTCACAATAGATTTTTGTTGTCCTATCGTTAATTGGTGAATTGCTATTATTGGTTTAATTTGCTTGTGGTTATGTTGCTGTCCTTTGGTGCCCATCATATGAGCGCGGGTGGATCACACCATAGGGTTAGTTGTATGTTGATAGGACTATGCATTAGAGGGCAAGGGTGACAGAAGCTTCATCCTAGCATAGAAATTGATGCTTACGGGATTGAAGGGGGACCAATATATATCTTAATGCTATGTTTGGTTTTTACCTTAATGAACATTAGTAGTTGCGGATGCTTGCTAATAGTTCCAGTCATAAGTGCATAGAGTTCCAGGTAAGGGATTACATGCTACCAGTGGCCTCTCCCACATAAAAACTTGCTATCGGTCTAGTAACGTAGTCAATTGCTAAGGGACAATTCCGCAAATCCTACCACCACCTATCCACACCTACAAAGTACTTCTAGTTTTATTCTTGTTCTAGGTAAAGCAAACGTTAAGTGTGCGTAGAGTTGTATCGGTGGTCGATAGAACTTGAGGGAATATGTGTTCTACCTTTAGCTCCTTGTTGGTTTCAACACTCTTATTTATCTAAAAAAAGGCTACAAACAATCCCCTATACTTGTGGGTTATCAAGACCTTTTTCTGGCGCCGTTGTCGGGAGCAATAGCGTGGGGGTGAATATTCTCATGTGTGCTTGTTTGCTTTATCACTAAGTAATTTTTATTTTCTGTTCTAAGTTGTTCTATATCTTTAGTTATGGATATGGAACACGAAACACCAAAAAACTTAGTTGTACTTGCTACTGATGGAGATGGGGAACCTCCTAAAATCCTCGATGCTCATTATTTGAAAAATATTAAACACTACTTTGATAATCCTGAGAAACCCCCATTCAACTTGATAATGGGAGACATGTTGGATCAGCGTGGATACTTTATGGATCATCGCTTGACACAAAAAGGGAAACTATTATGGGATCAAATTGAAATGTTGCAATGGTATGCTTGGAATTTATGCTCGAGATATGATTATACTTGTTGCTCCAGGATGAAGGCTCGACACCTTCCCTTTTCATGTGAATTTATGGTAATGAAACCTTGGCTTCTTATGCTAATGGTATATATGATTACTATGATGTGGAACGAATAAACGAATTTGTTGCTTTTAAGGGTGCTTATGAAATTGAATCTTTGTTTGAAAAGTATGAAGATTTTGATGATTCAGTTTATAGACCCGAAAATTTTGCTATACTTAAATGTTGCTATGAGAATTGTAAATACAATTCTGATATTCTAGTATTTATTGGAAAGTCCCCGTTGTCCAAGAAGCGATTAATATTTTGCAGGAACCTATGGAAGAAGAAAATGCTGAAATTGTGAGCTCATTGGATGAAAAATATGACGAGGAGAGTGAAGAACAAAAGGAGGAAGGAGGATTAGCTGCCCATGCCCACCTTCTAATGAGAGTAACTCTTCAAATCGTACATTATTTAATTTCCCTTCATGCTTACCAAAGAATGAATGCTATGATAATTGCTATGATCCCATTGATTCATTTGAAATATCCCTTTTTGATGAAATTGATGCCTGCTATGTTTGTGGCCAAGATGCCAATATGAATTATGCTTATGGAAATGTACTTGCTATAGTTCCTTATGTTAGAATGAAATTGTTACTATTGCACCCACACATGGTAGTCCTATTATCTTTTTCATGGGACAAAAGTAATATTGTGGGGAACCAAGAACTAGAAAATCAGTAGGGTATTTTATTTTCCCACACAAGACTTCAACATCTCTAAAAATCCCAAGTGGTGTGATGGTATCTCTATTAGCAAGTTTAATAGTGACATCTATGTCTTCTATTTCAGCGAGTGCTATGTCATTCATAATTTCTTGGTATAAAGTAAAAGGGATAGCACTCACACTAGCACCTAAATAACATATGCCATGATGGAAATGATTTCGTATTTAAACTGAGACAACAGGCATGCCAACAACAGGTCTTTGTTTATCTTTTTCATTGGGTTTGGCAATTCTTGCAGTTTCATCACAAAAGTAAATAACATGCCCATCAATGTTTTCGACCAAGAGATCTTTTACCATAGCAACACTAGGTTCTACTTTGGTTTGTTGAGAGGCTTTAGGTGCTTTAATATTACTTTTGCGAACCACGGTTGATACCTTAGCATGTTCCTTTATCCTAATAGGGAAAGGTGGTTTTTCCATATAAGCATAAGGCACAACTGGATCAAAATTGTAAATGGTAGGATGATATTTAAACCACTTCTCCTTAGGGAGATCATGATGAGTAGAAAATGATTCACAAAAGGAGGCTACTAACTCAGAGTCAAGTCCATATTTAGAGCGAAACTTGTGAAAAGCATCGGTATTCATAAAATATTTAACGAAATCAAATTCAAGCTTAATACGTGACTCTTTACCGTCGTCTAGTTCCCAATCTTCAGAGTTGCATTTAATTCTTTCTAAAAGATTCCACCTGAATTCAATAGTCTTCTTCATAAAAGAACTGGTACAAGAAGTAACGAGCATGGATTGATTGTCACGAGAAAGCTGAGCATAAAAATTCTGAATAATAATTTCTCTCAAGAGCTCATGATTGGGGCATGAATATAACATTGACTTAAGCCTCCCCCAAGCTACAACAATACTTTCTCCTTCACGAGGCCAAAAATTATATATATAATTCCTATCACGATGAACTGCATGCATAGGATAAATATTTTGGTGAAATTCCAATTTCAATCGGTTCCAATTCCAAGATCCAATATCATCGCATAGCCTATACCATGTCAATGCTTTTCCCTTCAAAGATAAAGGGAAAACCTTCTTCTTAACATCATCTCTGGGTAAACCTGCAAGCTTAAATAATCCACAAATTTCATCCACATGTATGAGATGCATATTAGGATGTTTAGTTCCGTCTCTTGCATAAGGATTAGCTAGCAGTTGTTCTATCATACCCGAAGGAATTTCTAACCAATATTTTCAGTAGGTGCAGTAGGTCGAGGAGCAACTATTTTTTTTTCCGTTCGAGGTGAAGATACCCCGAACAAACCCATCAAAGGATGGTTTTCCATAGTAACTAGTGACAATGAATTTCAGCACGTAATATAATTTTTTTCTTACCGATTTCCAGTTACCAAGAGCACTTCACTCACCAGCAACGGTGACAGAAAAGAGTCTTGATGACCCACAAGTATAGGGGGTCAATCGTAGTACTTTCGATAAGTAAGAGTGTCGAACCCAACGAGGAGCAGAAGGAAATGACAAGCGGTTTTCAGCAAGGTAATTTTTGCAAGCACCGAAATTGTCGGTAACGGGTAGTTTGATAGCAATATAATTTGTAATGGACAAGTAACAGTAATGGTAAATAAAGTTCAACAAGGTAGCCCAATCCTTTTTGTAGCAAAGGACATGTCAAAACGGTCTCTTATAACAAACAAACAGTTCTTGAGGGCACACGGGAATTTCATCTAATCACTTTCATCATGTTGGTTTTGTTCGCGTTCGCTACTTTGATAATTTGGTGGGTGGACCGGTGCTTGGGTGTTGTTCTTACTTGAACAAGCCTCCCACTTATGATTAACCCCCTCGCAAGCATCTATAACTACAAGAAAAGTATTAAGATAAAATCTAACCATAGCATTAAACATATGGATCCAAATCAGTCCCTTACGAAGTAGCGCATAAACTAGGGTTTAAGCTTCTATAACTCTAGCAACCCATCATCTAATAACTACTCCACAATGCATTCCCTTAGGCCCAAAGATGGTGAAGTGTCATGTAGTCGACGTTCACATAACACCACTAAGGGAATCACAACATACAGATCATCAAAATATCAAACACATATCAAATTCACATGATTACTCGCAACGCGACTTCTCCTGTGACCTCAAGAACAAAGGTAAATACTCACAAATGATATCCATGCTCAAGATCAGAGGGGTATTAAATATCATAATGGATCTGAACATATAATCTTCCACCAAATAAACCATATAGTAATAAAATACAAGATGTAATCAACACTACTAGCCACCCACAAGTACCAATCAGAGGTTCCGGTACGAAGATTGAACACATGAGATGAACTAGGGTTTGAGATGATATGGTTTTGTCGAAGATGTTGATGAAGATTGGCCTCCCAAAGATGGGAGGGTTGTTGGTGATGACGATGGCTTTGATTTCCCCCTCCGGGAGGGAAGTTCCCCAGGCGGAATCGCTCCGCTGGAGGGCGAAAGCTCTCCTACCCAAGTTCTGCCTCGAGACGTCGGCGCTCTGTCCCGAAGGTCCACTCCTTATTTTTTTCTAGGTCAAAATACCTTATATACCAGAAGATGGGCACCGAAGGTTGGCTTGGCTGCCCACCACCCACCAGAGCGCGCCAGGGGGCGTGGCGCACCCTGGTGTCTTGTGGGCACCTGGCAGCCCCCTCTGGTAGTTATTTTCTCCAATATTTATTATATATTCCAAAATAATTCTCTGTAAAATTTCAGCTCATTTGGAGATGTGCAGAATAGGTATCTCAGACGTAGTTTTTCAGGTCCAGAATTCCAGTTGCCGGTATTCTACCTCTTTGTGTATATTATGAGAGCAAATGCATTAGAATTACTCCATACAACATTATTATGCATAAAAACATTGTAAATAATAGTAGGAAAACATGATGCAAAATAGACGTATCAATTGCCCTACCGGCGGCGAGCTGCTTCTCTGCCTACAGGTGCTCCTGAAGGAGTTGGTGGTTGTAGGTGGCGTCGGCCTGGGCCTCCCGGAACTGCTCCTCACGCACCATGTCTATGTAATGGGCACAAGCCTCGTAGATGGTCATGGTGGAATGCACCGGCGAGGGTGGCGCAGACGAGGAGGAAGGTGGCGCAGACGAGGAGGGTGGCACCAGTGGCGGAGCTAGCATTTGACATCAGGGTGGTCCGCCCAAAAGAAAATTTGACAAGAAATATGACATGTGAACGTTTTAACTAGTTCTCAGTATCAAATAAAAATATATCAATATGGTCTTACAAACACACTAGAATTCTCAATTAAGACTAAGTTTTGCATAAAGAAGCCTAAATATTGCATATTACATGGACCATAGACATACCTTGAGAAGTTCACTGTTGGTTCTTGAGTTTCCTATTCAATCGCAACTCGCACACAAGTTCTCCGGTATTATCTTCAGCCACATCCGGCATATTCTCTGCCTTCTTCTTCTTCCCTACCTTAATAGCTTCTCTCTGGAAAAGAGAAGCTATGTCTCCGGCCCTCTTCATACTTCAACAATTCTGAAAGGTGGTAAACCAAGGCATGATGTGCAAAATGAAAGTAATTGAAGCAGAACTGAAAGGTGGTTCATTCAAGCCAACTATAATGAAAGTAATTGAGGCAGAATTCAAGCCTTTGTGGCTTCATTCAAGCCAACTAAAATTTCACATCATTTCTGCATATAGACCGATTTAAGCAAAGCACTTGTGCAGAATTATGTGATGAAATTGAGGCAAAAAGGCAAACCCTTGTCTGAAATTGGGGAAAAAAGGCAAACCGTAAGTCTAAAATTGGGGCAAAAATTACTTGTAACTTGTTTGCCGCTGTGGTGGGACTTTGCTGGGGGGCGACCGGGCCAGCGGGACGTTGGGACAGCCGGAGCGTAGGCAGGGGCGGAGGTGCACAGCCGCGCGCAGGGCAGGGGCCAGGGGCGCGGCCGGATTGGGCGAGCGGCCGGGTGCAGGGCAGGGGCACGACCGGACTCCAGTCTTTGTTTGGGCGGCGAGCGACCGACGAAGCCGCGAGGAACGGCGACGCCGCGACGGCGAGGCGGCTGGACGGCTAGGTGTCGGGGTCGGGGCGTCGGGCAGAGGGTTGTTGCGCAAGGGGTCGAGGGTTCTGCTCGTGCTCGACGTGGGTCGTGGATGCGTTCGTCTCTTGATAGGTTAGTGGGCCTTTTTTCATCTCTTGCCCAATTAGAGACATAGGTATATATAACCAGTTTTAAAATCCCAGGGTGGGCCGCGGCCCACCCTGCCCACCCTGTACATTCACCACAGGGTGGCATCGGCTCGTCGTCGTTCTCCGGTTGCCTGCCGACCAACCAGCCGACAGTAATGGCGGCCATCTCCTTCTTTTGGTTCGGCGTGAGACCGTCCCAGAGAGTTTTGGCGGAGAGGAATCCATGATGAGAGTGGTGCGGAGAGGGATCAGAGGCGGATGACTGCGGCTATGGCTGGGCAACCGTTTATATAGCAATGGTGGGCGGCATACGGATGGACGGGTGGCGCCGGGGTAGATGCCTCAGCAACCGCATGTCATTACTGTGGGCGGCCGACGGACGGGCGGGCGGCCGCCGTGTCGTTTGAACGCGCACCAGTCGCATGCACCAGGAAGCAGCGCGAGCGACGCTCTCTTGGCATGCGTGCTGCTTCAATGCCGGCGCCAGTGAGCGGTCGCATCCGCTCTGGCTGGGGATGAATGTGGGCACTCACGCTGTGAAGCGGCGCTGACCATTTTAGGCGGGAAGCGCACACCAATGGGGGAGGGGATTTGGGTGGACCGTGGCGGTCAGAAACGGGCATGACAGCTGTCCGGACTCCCACAAAGTCTCCCATGTTTGTCTCTGGTTTATGGGAGAAAATACACTCGGATCGCGTCGCGGATCGATACAGGCCCGCGCTGATGACTTCCGCGGTCCGCACAACATAATCCAAACATATGCGGACGATTTAAGGGTCGACCCGAGATGCCCTAAGTAATCCCGAAAGCCTTTTGCACGCTCGCTCTACCAGCATCTAGTTAACACCCTTAAACGAATGACACGGCTAGGTACGTGATCGTGGAAGCACCATAATAGCACATCTTCAGATCACCTTCTTCTTCATCAAATACTTGTCATAGCTTAACTTGAGATAGCTGACCACACATACCGTGTGTTATCTTCGGATCATATGGTGTACCTTTGCTTTCTACGAAACCACTCCGGGTTGGGATTAGGGGTAGTGGCGGATGTACAGGGTGGCCAGGGTGGGCCATGGCCCACCCTGGAATTTTAAAACTGGTTATATATACCTATGTCTCTAATTGGGCCAGAGATGAAAAAAAGGCCCACTAACCTATCGAGAGACAAACGCATGCACGATCCACGTCGAGCACGAGCAGAACCCTCGACCCCTTGCGCAGCAACTCTCTGCCCGACGCCTTCCTGACACCCAGCCGGCCAGCCGCCTCGCCGTCGCGGCGTCGTCGTTCCTCGCGGCTTCGTCGGTCTCTCGCCGCCCAAACGAAGATCGAGTCCGCCGTGCCCTGCCTGCGCCTGCCGCTCGCCCAATCCGCCGCGCCCAGCCCCGCCTCTGCTGCGGCTGTGCACCTCCGCCCCTGCCTCCGCTCCGGCTGTCCCAGCGTCCCGCCGGCCCGGTCGCCCCCCAGCAAAGCCCCACCACGACGGCAAACAAGTTACAAGTAATTTTTGCCCCAATTTTAGACTTACGGTTTACCTTTTTGCCCCAATTTCAGACAAGGGTTTGCCTTTTTGCCTCAATTTCAACACACAATTCTGCACAAGTACTTTGCTTAAATCGGTCTATATGCAGAAATGATGTGAAATTTTAGTTGGCTTGAATGAAGCCACAAAGGCTTGAATTCTGCCTCAATTACTTTCATTATAGTTGGCTTGAATGAACCACCTTTCAGTTCTGCTTCAATTACTTTCATTTTGCACATCATGCCTCGGTTTACCACCTTTCAGAATTGTTGAAGTATAAAGAGGGCCGGAGACATAGCTTCTCTTTTCCAGAGAGAAACTATTAAGGTAGGGAAGAAGAAGAAGAAGGCAGAGAATATGGCGGATGTGGCCGAAGATAATACTGGAGAACTTGTGTGCGGGTTGCGATTGAATAGGAAACTCAAGAACCAACAGTGAACTTCTCAAGGTATGTGTATGGTCCATGTAGTATGTAATATTTAGGCTTCTTTATGCAAAACTTAGTCTTAATTGAGAATTCTAGTGTGTTTGTAAGACCATATTGATATATTTTTATTTGATACTGAGAACTAGTTAAAACGTTCACATGTCATATTTCTTGTCAAATTTTGTTTTGGGCGGACCACCCTGATGTCAAATGCTAGCTCCGTCACTGATGCCACCCTCCTCATCTGCGCCATCCTCGCCGGTGCATTCCACCATGACCATCTACGAGGCTTGTGCCCATTACGTAGACATGGTGCGTGAGGAGCAGTTCCGGGAGGCCCAGGCCGATGCCACCTACAACCACCAACTCCTTCAGGAGCACCTGTAGGCGGAGAAGCAGCTCGCCGCCGGTAGGGCAATTGATACGTCTATTTTACATCATGTTTTCCTACTATTATTTACAATGTTTTTATGCCCGCGTCCTAAATGGCACAGAGGGCAGGGCGATACACCACGCGATCTGCTGCTACTGGCTACAAGTGGATAAGATAAGATGGCATTAACACACAAGTTTTCGATCGTCGCTGGACCTACTTGGTGCTGCCCGCTATAAAGCATCATCGTATTCACATTTTTTTCTGACATCAATCATCATCTTCACAAGTTTCAGCGAATAGTCCTGCGAAGTGCTAAGGGCCGACGGTATCTGGATCGGACGTTCTCGGTTTTCCGACGATGACAGCGATCTTGGCGCTCCTCTTTTTGTTCAGATTCAACACGAGGATCTCATTCCCTTCACATCAGTTTTTCCATCACGTTCCCACGTCAAAAGAAATCCATCTAGAAGTTTTTTGTATTTTTTTGGAGAGGCCATCCAGAAGTTTTTAACTCTGAAGCAGCCGGGTCGCTCTCACCCGGCCACCCCCACGAAAAAAATTAATAGCTTGCCAAGGCCATCTGTCAGATGACATTGCATTGCATCCGATATTTTTGTTTCTTTAACGATGAGACTGGCCTGCCGTGCTCGAGTAGTAATCAAACCGACGTGGCGGTAGATAAATCTATGAAAAATGATCATGTGAGAATTCCTGATCCATGCGCCCCCACAAAATCTCTACTCCTAATGTCTCAGTTGGTAGGTCGCGTTCCGGGTTTTATTTTCGTCCCACCTCACCCGGTCTTTTTTGGTACTTCTTTGGTACTTCCTCCCACCTCCCTCTCAGCCGCGAAAAACCAAGGAAAACCCCGCGATCGAGTCCCGCACACGCCCAACCTCCCGTCTCACACTAAGCCGCATAGAACCAAAAAAAAACCTCAAGCCGAGTCCCCACCCGCCCCACGCACTCCAGGCCCTAACATCCCGTCGCACCAAGACAGACGAACCAAAAAATCTACTTAATAGTCCGCCAAGTTATTTTTCGCTGGTTTTATTTCGCCACCACTTTCGTTGGTTTTATTTCGCTGGTTTTATTTCGCTCCTCCCACCTGTCTTTTTGCTTCACCACCCACATAAACCCATCAGATTAGTTACCATAAAAAATCGCAATCAATCAAGTATTAATGATCAGATTAGTTACCATATAAAAATAGATCGCAATCAATCAAGTATTGATGGGATATTTCCTTATATTGATGTGATTTCCTTTTTATCATCAATCGCCTCTATCGCCTAAAAATGCGCACCTTTCCTTTTCGCTTCACCATCCACATAAACCCATCGATTAGTTACCATATAAAAAATAAATCGCAATCAATCAAGTATTGATTATCGATTAGTTACCGTATAAAAATAAATCGCAATCAATCAAGTATTGATGGGATATTTCCTTATATTGATGTGATTTTCCTTTCTTATCATCAATCATCTCTACTGCCTAAAAAATGCGTAGCTTTCCTTTTCGCTTCACCACCCACATAAACCCATCAGATTAGTTACCATATAAAAATAAATCGCAATCAATCAAGTATTGATGATCACATTAGTTACCATATAAAAATAAATCGCAATCAATCAAGTATTGATGGGATATTTTTCTTATATTGATGTGATTTTATGTAGCTTTCCTTTTCCTGCCAACCGACCGCATCCCGCCTCCCTACATCCGCCTCGTTGCTCGCCTCCCGCATCGAAAAAACCTCTCGCTTGACCTCCTCCAAACCCCGCATGATGGAAAAACCCAGCCGCTTCTTCCCTCCTCTCGACCGCTCCATACGCCCGATCGCGCCCCATCCCCATCCTCCTCTCATATCACGGCGGCCGATGGACTGCCGCCACCACCTCCTACTCTCTCGCCGCCCGTCCTCCCGCCGCCGCCACCACCAATCCCGGCAAGGCGCCATTCTTGCTATGTCGCCTCCTTTCCCCATCCAAGCCTGACCATGGCAACGGCGCCTCTCATGTGTCCCATGGTGAGGTTTGGGAGGCGCGACCACAATCTAGTAGGGATCTCACCGCGGACCCGTCTGCTGGGATGGGTGTTGCCTCCGTTAATGGGATCGAAGGAGGGACTACTTCGTCGTCAAGGTCGGCGAGGCAGCGGCCGATTGGGAGCCCGGTTGAACATGGGAGTTCGTCCCCATGGAGGCGGCGATCGTGGAGATTGATGTGAAGCAACCCCACTTGCCGCTGGTGGAGGCTTGCCGTCCATGTGATCCTTTCTTCTCCCGGTATCCCCATTCCTTGCCTCCCATTACAAAAGCGAGCATAAATGAGAGCAGGGCTGATTTTCATCACTTCATTTCTCATATTTTTAGTTGCTTTTCCGAGATTATACAAGATGCTCCCGATCTGTTTTGTCAAATTACTTGGATCGTCCTTATGGAATTGACAACCATCGCATTTTTCACCTCATGTTATTTCTTAATCCTTGTCTCACTAGGCATCCACTACATGTTTGGTAATGACGTGATGTTGAGGCGGTTAGGAGAAGCTCAGCAGCCGATCAAGGGCTATCGAGATGGATCTGGGAGCCAAGCAAGAGTTCTTCCGTTAAATTTTGGTTATTATCTTTTCTATTGTTACGATTGTGGGATGGTTTATTTTGACCCGTGTAACATTTGCATTTGTTTCCCCAGCTTGTTGGCGAGATGCGTGTAATCGCGGCAACTAATCAAGAGCGAGGGCAAGGCACATCGAGCTACGCTGAATGTAGCGAGCTAACCACTAATTGGGTATGTTCACACGAGGGATGGGAGAGGAGAGGAACATTAACATTTTTCATGATTTGGATGAAAATTTCAGTTCATAGTTTCTCCGTACGTGGCAACACACTAACGGTACTCATGGGCTTAGGATGAAAGTAGCGCCATCAGAATCAGTAGGTTGGATGGGAAGGCGGTTGTTGCCCTTGTCCCTTGGTGCTAGCGTACCGTGGTGGCCTCACTAACTTGCTCATTGCGAATACGAGTTCATGGGGTCGCGAGTTGCTGCAGATTTGTTTTTATCACTTTTTACAATATTTATTGATGTATTCTAACTCATCGAGTCATTTTTACCTTTGATTTCCCATATATGCCAGCCTAAATATCCCATGGTCAGAATATTTGCATGGTTAGTGGCATTGTCCCTTTCTTTCTAATGTTTAATATTTTATATTGCCGATAGAAATAATTTTATCCGCTTGATTTAGGAAGTGCACATAGGTAGGTCAACATATTTTGTAGCTCTTTCGGATGTAAAAGCATATGTTGCATAAGAAATTATTATCTTCCAAGCATACTCACATTTCACTAACAAATAGGGGGAGGTTCAGACTTCAGAGCAATGATAAAAAGGTTTATTCCTCACTCTTTTGTTGGAATTTTAGTTCCAAGTTAACATGATTTCTTATCCGCTTCATAAGTCATGCATCTACTTAATTAGGTGATAAGTAGGGCTATTATGGGTTTGTTTAAACTCCAAATAAGGAATTCTGGTTTAAGAAAAAGACTTTTGGCTTCTTTAATTACAAATTGATTGCAACATCGTGTTAGTATGTGATTTCTCACATCTGGTTGTAATATTTGTGAAGACGCATTGCATTACAGCACTTGAAGCGGGCTCAGGTCTGCACGGACGGCGCCGACGCTGACCCGGCCACCTCCTCCGCGTTTCTTGGAGCTGTGGCTGGCCGATTTACATGAAATTAATTCCCCGCTTCTTGTGCTAAATATAATACACATAATCCATATTGTTATGCACTAGCGTGTGTGTGTGAAATAGATGGATTATGGTCCCGTACCCAATAAGATGGATATGTGTGTGTTAGAGAGAGGGAGAGGGGGAGAGAAAGTGAGGAAGAGGGAGGGAGTGTGTGTGTGAGAGAGGATTTGATGGTAAAAAAGGTCGCCAATGTCATAATATTGAACTCTTTAAGTTAACGTGGCCCCGTTGCAACGCACGGGCGTTCTTCTAGTATATAAATTGTAAAGCAATTTGATTGCATATATCAATAGTATCAGGATTTGTGATGGCTAACTGGGCCTGCCTCGCGGTTTTAAAGCAACTTAAAATTATGTGATGGCTAACTGGGCCTGCCGGCGCCTAAGTTGGTCTCTAAACTCCGGTGCAGGAAATTCTTAGTCCTCACATGTCAAGCTGTCTATATTTCCCTGCAAAGGAAAATTATCTACCTGATTCGTTGCGACATCGAATGATGTTTTAATGATGATATAACGATGGTTTCACACACATGATAAGGCAAATTAAACTGAATCCAATCAGTACAATGAAAAAAAATCAAAAGGAAAAAACAAATTGAGATTTTCTTTTCCAACTCAACTAGTCTGACAAAAAAGCCCAAAAAGATTAAAATACGAAACTAGAAAAGAAACACAAGGAACAAAATTTTAAAACATAACATGTATCAAATCATTTCTTAAAATATGATTTACACGTAGGAATTTAACGCACATAAGAATTCGAGAAATTAATGAGAACTATGGTGATTTTAAAATATAAAATTAGCAAGAAACGTTTACTGAATTGACTGAATTCCTTTTTTTTACAAACTTACTGATTGTTAGGCATTTTATTCCCAAAATATTTAGTTTCTCTACTAAAACATATGGTAATGACATTTCTACGCGTTAGCGTGGAATATTGTTACAGTCTCTAGCAAGACTTACGGAAAATCTTGTGAAATGTTGTACAAATATAATAAATTTGGAACAATGTAATAAATTAGTGATGTGGTTATCAATACATTATAAAAAAAAGTCCCTTTCATAATTTATTTATTTTGCATAGTTTTACTAAAGGTGTAGAATAAATTTGTACTCTCTAGATTTGAACAACGTAGTAGTTTTAATTTGTACACTAACATATTATATTTTATACACTTTGCAGCGGAAGTCTCTCTTATAGCTTCCATATTGAACAAATATTCATCCGATAATTTCTTGCTGACGGGTTTTTTATGCGAAGAAGTACCCAGATCTATTAAAAAGGTTCGTAAGAAGTGCAAAGCATCCTATTACATCATAAAAATTACACCGAGGATCTTGCACCACCGAACGAGCACTTCGCTCTCGTCGTCCCCTACTAGAGCCGACTTGACCTTGTCGATGATAGCTGGGAAATCTTAGTGCACGTGCCCTAAGGACCAGTGCACCAGAGCGGCAATCGTTGTCATTGAAACCTTTGAATTGATTTGAAGTGCTCAATAACAAATCTCGTGGGGGCACACACATGACGAGAAATCCTAACCTCACCGCCCTAATGAGGCAGTAAGAATCTATGCTAGAGCCCCGTCGACTCCATCCTAAAGGACAAACTAGAGGAGGATCGGAGCCCGGAAGAACAACTCGAAGATGAAGGGCCGCCATCCGCCCGAAAGCCGCCCCATGCAAGAAAAAAGACCTAGCCTAAACTATTAGCCAGAGCCGAGGCACCGAGATCCTCCTCCCCGCCACCGTTCGCCTAAGCTACATGCAAAGGGAAGGTGGGTCCATGGCAGCACTGATCCACGGGCTCGCCGACATAGCTTGGAGGATTGTTGGAAATATGCCCTAGAGGTAATAATAAATTAGTTATTATCATATTTCCCTGTTCATGATAATCCTTTATTATCCATGCTAGAATTGTATTGATCGAAACTCAAATACATATGTGGATACATAGACAACAACATGTCCCTAGTAAGTCTCTACCAGACTAGCTCGTTGATCAAAGATGGCTATGGTTTCCTAGCCATAGACATGAGTTGTCATTTCATAACGGGATCATATCATTAGGAGAATGATGTGATGGGCAAGACCCAAACTACGAATGTAGCATATGATTGTGTCAAGTTTATTTTTATCGTTTTCTGCATGCCAAGTATATGTTCCTACGACCATGAGATCATGCAACTCACTGACACCGGAGGAGTACCTTGTGTGTACCAAACGTCACAACATAACTGGGTGACTATAAAGGTGCTCTACACGTATCTCCAAGGGTGTCTGTTGAGTTGGCATGGATCAAGACTGGGATTTGTCACTCCATATGACGGAGAGGTATCTCAGGGCCCACTCGGTAATACAACATCACAATAAGCTTGCAAGCAATGTGACTAATGATTTAGCCACGGGATCTTGTATTACGGAACGATTAAAGAGACTTGCCGGTAATGAGATTGAACTAGGTATGGAGATACCGACGAATGAAATTCAGGCAAGTAACATACCGATAGACAAAGGGAACTGCATACGGGATTAGCTGAATCCTTGACATCGAGGTTCGACCGATAAGATCTTCGTAGAATATGCAGGAACCAATATGGGCATCTAGGTCCCGCTATTGGTTATTGACCGTAGAGGTGTCTCGATCATGTCTGCATAATTCTCGAACCCGCAGGGTCAACACACTTAACGTTTGGTGACGATATAAGTATAATTGAGTCATTATGGTGGTTACCGAAGATTGTTCGGAGTCCCGGGTGAGATCCCGAACGTGACGGGGAACTCCGGAATGGTCCGGGGGAGAAGATTGATATATTGGACGAAGGGTATTGGAGTCCAGAAGTATTCCGGAGGTACCGGGTGATGGCCAGCATGACGGAAAGGGGTTTCGGGGGGCCTGACAAGTGTTGGGGGGCCTCATGGGCCAAGGGGAGCGAGCACACCAGCCCACCAAGGGGCTGTGCGCCCCCCCAAGCCCCCTTCCCACATTGCTAGAGGAGGTGGGGCGCCTCCCTAGGGCAGTCGCCCCCTGTGCCTTGGGGGCCTAGGCTCCTAATGGGTGGGGGGGGGGGGCAAAACCCATCTAGGGTTGCCCCATCTTGGCCGCCGCCCCCTAGATGCGATCTAGGGGCGCCCCCTCCTCCTCCCTCCCCCCTATATATAGAGAGGTGGAGAGAGGGCGGCCGCACCCATACAGATCTATTCACGCATGGGTGCTGCCCTACCTCTCCCTCGTAGCCCTCTTCCTCTCTGTAGTGCTTGGCTAAGCCCTGCCGAGATTCCACCACCACCACCACCGCCGCCACCACGCCATCGTGCTGCCGGAGGACTCAAGCTAGTACTTCACCATCACTCGCTGGATCAAGGAAATGAAGGCGTCATCAAGCCGTACGTGTGTTGAACGCGGAGGTGCCATCCGTTCGGCGCTAGATCAGGAGTTTGTGGGACGGATCGTGATTGGATCGTGAAGACGTTCGACTACATCAACCTGTTTCTTAACGCTTCCGCTTAGCGATCTACAGGGCTATGTAGATCCAATCTCTCCTCTCATAGATGTTCATCTCCTAGATTGATCTTGGTGAGCGAAGGAATTTTTTTGTTTCCCATGCAACATTCCCCAACAGTGGCATCATGAGCTAGGTCTATGCGTATATGACATCACGAGTAGAACACAAAGGAGTTTGTGGGCATTGATATTCAGATTGCTTCCTTCCTTAGTCTTTTCTTGATTCGGCAGTATTGTGGGATGAAGCGGCCCGGACCAACTTTGCATGTCCACGTACATGAGATCGGTTACATCGACTGACATGTGACTTTGTTGCATAAAGATGGCAGACGGGTGTCTGTCTCTCCCACCTTAGTTGAATCGGATTCGACAAGGCGGTCCTTGTAGAAGGTTAAATAGCAACTTGCATATCATCGTTGTGGTTTTGCATAGGTAAGAATCGTTCTTGCTAGATACCCATAGCAGCCACGTAAAACATGCAACAACAAATTAGAGGATGTCTAACTTGTTTTCGCAGGGTACGTTGTGATATGATATGGCCAAAGACATGATGAAATATATTTGATGTATGAGATGATCATGTTTATAATAGTTTATATTGACTTGCATGTCGATGCATACAACAACCGGCAGGAGCCATAGGGTTGTCTTTAATTATTGCATGACATGCGTGTCAATCATTAAGCGCTATGTAATGCTTTACTTTATCGCTAAATGGTAGCTGTCGGTGTCAAAACCGGCGGATCTCGGGTAGGGGGTCCCGAACTGTGCGTCTAGGCAGATGGTAACAGGAGACAAGGGACACGATGTTTTACCCAGGTTCGGGCCCTCTTGATGGAGGTAAAACCCTACGTCCTGCTCGATTGATATTGATATTGTGGATGTTTACAAGAGTGGATCTACCACGAGATCAAGGAGGCTAAACCCTAGAAGCTAGCCTATGGTATGATTGTAAGGGTTGTTGTTCTGATAGTCCTACGGACTAGAGCCATCCGGTTTATATAGACACCGGAGAGGGCTAGGGTTACATAGAGTCGGTTACAATGGTAGGAGATCTACATATCCATATTGCCAAGCTTGCCTTCCACGCTAAGGAAAGTCCCATCCGGACACGGGGCGAAGTCTTCAATCTTGTATCTTCATAGTCTTGGAGTCCGGTCGACGATGATAGTCCGGCCAATGATAGTTCGGCCGATGATGGTAGTCCGCTATCCGGACACCCCTAATCCAGACTCCTTAGTAGCCCCGAACCAGGCTTCAATGACGATAAGTCCGGCAGATGTTGCTTGGCATTGCAAGGTGGGTTCCTCCTCCGAATGATAGAAGATTGTGAACACCAGATAGTGTCCGCTCGCAAAATAAATTCCACGTTCCACCATAGAGAGAATAATAATATATACACAAGTTCAATCTGCTGACGTTTTTTGTGGCATGACGTCACACCACTACCAAGCCATTACTTGAATTGTTTTTTACTCTACCACCTCAACGCATTTAGCGAGGCGGTTTCCTTGGCACGTCTTGTCGAAGCAGAGATCGTGTTTCCCCTTAATCCGGGATTCTCATTAATACGGACGTGGGTAACCCAACGGCGCCCGTTCGCCATGCCCCCTCTATCGAAGGCGAGTCCCAAACGGTCACGGAGACGGCTCTTGGTATTCTCCCTCTTTATAACGGGACCAAGGCTCGTTTCTTTTTTCTTCAATCCTTCATCGAATCCTCTCCCGCCCAAGTTCCAGCACCTAGAGCTCCAGATTCGAGCGCCACGGACTTCCAACGATGTCCGGTTCCGACCTCCAGGTCGGTGGATGCCCTCCTCCGCCACGGAGGAGGATGTGCTAAAGCTGCGGGAGGCCAAGTACCTGCCTTACGAGATTTCAGACAGGTTGCCCGCCAAGGGCAGGCCATCCCCACCCCGAGCCCGGCGAGTATGTCGCTTTTGTATCCCACCTCCGTCGGGTTTAGGCTTCCGATGGATCCTTTTGTGAGAGGGCTCATGTTTTACTATGGGTTGGAATTCCACGATTTGGCTCCGAGTCCATCCTCCATATTTCCGCATTTATTGTCGCTCATGAGCCTTCCATCGCGTCACCCCTCACTTCGCCTGTGGTTGAAGACCTTCAATGTGGCGCCAAGATGATCGGGGCGCTGCGGAGTGTGGCGGGCGCCATAAGTAAGAGGGCCGATGCCCGTGGCCTGCTGGCTCCTTCCAAGAGGAGCTCGCCCGTGGCAGCAAGAGTGGTTCTATATTACCGCCCGAGGGGCCGCAGACAAAGCCGCCGCCTTATTCCGCCGGGACCTCCACGACGGTTGATGTCGTGGGTCAACCAAGGGCTCAACTGAGGGCCGTCAAAGGACGTGTCCCTACCGCAGGGCGGATTCGAATCTCCAAACGAGGGAGATCGATATGGTGGTGGTGATGCAGGTTATGCTGATTAGGCGCCTCCCGCCTGCAAACGCCGCCCTCTCCGGCTATGGGAGTTCAACCGAGGGCCCACGGAGTCTTCAACACTTCATGGGTATGACACCCCGGAGATGTACAAATTATTCTTCGGATCGCAAGAGGTGCGTCCGGAACTGACCGAGGATGCTGGCCTAAGCGGCAATCGCCCGGATACTCAAGTAAGTAGTTCCGAGTCCGGACATACCGTTTGCTTTGCCTTTCGATGATTCGCTTTATGACCAACTTCCTTCTACACAGGAGTGGATAGCGGAAGAAAAATTAATACGGTGTCCGGCCCCCCTCCCCGAGACCGCGCCGGATCCTGTGCTGGTCCGGATGCTTGAGGTTGCGCCCTTAGAGGAAAGCGAAGGGGAAAGAAGGAAAGCTACTGTCTCTCCTAAGGAGGCTCTTGAAAGAGGGGGGATCGAGAATCCCTCCCACCAAGGGGAGAAGAGGACTGCCTCTGAGGACCCGGGGGAAAAAGCCCCTAAACGGGGGAAGAAATCTTCGCCAGAGGGTCCTGCGTCCGGGGAGGCCCCGACCGCACAATCTCCCTTAATGAGTCAGCCCTCCAACGAGCCGTAAGTAGAAAGAAAGGAGTTTTATAATAAATGGCATCCCTATTTGTGCTTCTGAGGATAACTAAAGTTTTTACCTTGTAGTTCGGATCTCCGTCCTTCGCAAATGAGCTCGTCTTCGGGGGACCTTCGTCCGGAGATGATAGAGAGCGAGACGCCCGTCCGGGCGCTTGTCGGATAGGGCGGACGAGCTCGAAGTGTCGCCACGGAGGAGCCCCCGGTTGGGCAAAGCCGGATAGTTCGGCGCCAATCGGTGTACGGTCAAGGATCTGCTTGAGAAGGTGTCTATCTCGTAAGGTCAAGACGCATTGATGAGCATGGTGATTGAAAGGATTTCGTCCGCCCGAAGGTGGGTTGCACGATGCCGCCAGAGTTTGTCAAGCGGGTTTGAGGTACGAAAATGACACACCTTTTAACAGTTTTGCATATAGAATGCGCCAGATAGATAGTAGCCCCGAGACTCGGTAGGTTGTCGAAATCGACAGCGCGTCGAGGATCAAAATCGCAGGTTTTAAATTCCGTCGTGGCCGATGCAGGTGGCGGGTCGTCCGAGGGCCAGCCGGATGATGGAGTTGCTGAACTAAAGCGGCAACTCGATGCTGCGGATGCGGACATCACGCTGGTCAACAGGCGACTTGATGAGTCGCAAGGTAAATGTTACTGCGCGGTCACTTTGTAAGGGAGCCGAATCCATCTCCTTACAACATGTGCGTGAAATGCAGATAGTGCCGCTGCCGTGGAGAGCCTTCGGGCCGAACTTGCTCAAGCCAAGGAGCAGGCCGAAGGAGTAATGCGGCGCCTCAAGGGCGGCCGAGGAGTTAGCGGCGAAAGGGTCGCACATCGCCGGAGCAGGAAGAGATAGCCGAAATGGCCGTGAAGTTAAAAGATGCTACCGACCGCAATGAGGTTTTGGGAAGGAGCACCTAGCGGGCAAGAAGACCTGCGGAAGGCCACCGCCGAAGTTAAGAATGCCCGCTCGCAATGCGGGCTATGAAGGAAGAGCTGCGCCAGTCGAGATATTGTAGCCGGCAAGCCTTTTTCGCTGCGCCAAGGTTCACGGATCCAAAATGCTCAGCTGGGCTAACTGTGGTGTCCGGAGGACCCTTATATGGACTTAGCAGCGAAAAGCGGCGGATGCCATTGTGCATTTTCGCCGGGAAGGATCACAAGACTAAGAGCTGTTTTGGTCTCAATTCCATAGTCCGGAGCGTTCACTTCCGCTGACCGACCGTTTGGCTGAGTGGGCTGAGCTAAATAGGTTGTCCGGGCTTGCTATGACGGATATAGTGACCCATATCCGGCCGAATAGGCCCCAGCCGAAGAGTTACTTTGGCTTATTGCAACAATTTCTTGGGGCGGTGCCGCATATCAAGGCGATGAAGCGGTCGGCTTGCATAGAGGGTGCGTGGATGGCGCTCGCCCGTGTGAAGACACATTGGACAGAGATGGATGCCACCGCTGTTGCGACCCCGGGTTCGGATGATAACCGGTTACCCGCCGGGCAATATTTTGGCGAAGTGCTGCGTGGTGCTCGTGTAATAGAGTCGCAGTGCTCAAAAAATGTTACGTTCGAATGAACGTTTATATGATGTAAAACGATATTTATGATGTAAGCGCCTTTTATGCTTGTGCATTCAAGTAATAGAATATCTCCTGCGCGGCCGCTCATGTATACGTGTGTATAACCCGAAAGATGGCGTCGTCGGCTTCAGCCCCCACGCACAAGGTGCGGGGTGTTCGCAAAAATAGCGCGTTTTCACACTTAATCCGACGCCTCGGTCCTGTAAAGGAGGTGGTAGCATAGCAAACGAGGCAACCGGACTATAATGCTTTATCACTTTCACTTAGCCATCGAGTTCGAGGGTGGGGCTACGACATAGCCCACAGGGGCACCGCGCTCTCCGAATTTGGGCGCGATGTGCCTGGCCGAAACGCCCTTCGTCAAAGCGGAGGAATCCTAAACATTCCCATAGTCGATCGAGTGGTTGACCAGTCTCGTTGTATCATGATGATCAGTTTTCGCTTTCATCGAGGTGCTCGCCCGGCCGAACTGGGGCACAATCGCAGAGTTCTCCGGAGCCGCGTTAGCCGGCGATACGAACGTAAGGCAGCAAAACACGGAGCCGGGCAAACCCAACATTTGACCAAAGACATGATTCGAGCTGATGCATATAAGGCCTAACTCGAGACGCCAACACTCCCAAGGTGTTCGGTCTTTATAATAGCGGCAAAACAAAGCCCTAAGCCCCTTGTGTCCGTGCGGGGCATGTTCTTACGGGCGCTGCCGATGCCAAAACGCCAGCCTCCACACTGGTTATAATGATGAACCATGGGATTATAGCAACAAGAGACAGAAGAAAGGTTTACGAGGGTCTTAGTCTGAAAAGAGTCCTTACAACGGGTCCCTCGCACGCTCTGCCGTGTGTCTCCGTTGTGCCGTATCCTGGACGGGTGTGCACGCTGTTCATCTGTAAAAAGAGAGGAACTTAGTTGGAAAAGGAATCGTGCGAGAAAGTGCATAAAAGATTGAAATATAGGTTAATAAAGCTGAGCCTATGCTGGCTCATTATGGCTTATATGTACAAGCCCTTGTGAAGGGGTGTGCGGCTAGGTAGCCCCTAGCTTGTTTATTCCGGACTCGTCCAGCCGTGTCCGGGGTCTCAAACGACCTTTTAATGGAATGATGCCACGTGGACCGGGCATTTTAAGCGTAAGAGACGCGTAATGTGGTATTGCATTGAAGCGGACGAAAGCTTCCCGTCCCAGTGATGCTTGATAGCTACTTATAAATGGGGCGACATGAAAGGTTAGCTTTTCTCGTCGAAAGTTGTCAGGTGACCCCGACACAACTTCTAGTAATAATGAAACTGTGCACCTGGCGTAAGGGCCTGGCGCCACTCCTTTGAAGGAAGTGTGGCTATGCCGAATTGTAGTAGGGTCTATCCCAACTTGCGGATTGTGTCCGGATATAGCAGGTTCAAGTCACCGCCGCCGCCCATCAAAACCTCGCGCAATTGCAGTCCGTCTATTATGGGATCCAATATCGTGGCAGTCTATCCTGCGTTCCGGATACTTCGGACTAATCCAGATGGTCGAAAGTGATTGGTTTTGACGTCCAATCTCGGTCCATCTGGGTGGATCGTGCGACACTTGTCTTAGCGAGTGCCGTGTTGGTTTTCCGTACTATCACGTGAAGCGAAGTTTACTGTTTTGACTTCTTGTGGGAAAGTCCTTTGACTTCCGTGCTCTGCTGGTGGGGTTCACATCGTCCTCGCTTGGCGCCATCGAGTTCTTTGTGTCCGGCGTTGAGTCTGCCGGACTGTTTAAAACCCAACAATTTCGTTGGTATGGTTTGCGTGCCTTCCGAGGTATCAGGATTTGACATATCCGATCTAAAATTTTGTTTAAATTTGATAGCTCGTCTCTGTTCTCCTTAAGAGGCCGTGTTTTATTGTTTGGCCGCGAGTTTTTGAATCCGGCGTTGACCGCCGTGCCCTTTGGGCTTTTTTCTTTATTCCGGCGCTGGTCTTTCCTGCGCCATGACTTTCCGTTTCCATCTCTGATCTCGGATGTACTCGGGTCGCTGGTGCTGCATCTTGCTAGCCAGCTGTCTTCTCCTGCGCAAAAGCGCGTCATGAGGCTTGTTAGCGCGGCCATTGTTCTTGGCTTCTCTTGGCCGAGGTGTCTGGCGAGCCATTCGTCTCGGACGTTGTGTTTAAAAGCTGCTAGGGCTTCCGCGTCCGGATAGTCGACTATTTGGTTCTTTTTGGTAAGGAACCTGTTCCAGAATTTGCGCGCTGACTCTCTGGGCTGTTGGGTTATATGACTCAGATCGTCTCAGATCCGGAGGGCGGACATAAGTCCCTTGAAAATTTGTTCTAAACGCGTCCTCAAGCTCTTCCCAACTTCCAACAAGTGTTTTCGGGAGGCTTTTGAGCCAATGCCGAGCTGGCCCTTTGAGCTTGAGGGTAGGTATTTTATGGCGTGGAGATCATCTCCTCTAGCCATGTGTATGTGTAGTATGTAATCTTCTATCCGCACCGGGTCTGTTGTGCCGTCAGATGCCTCTATGTTTATGGGTTTGAACCCTGCTGAAATTCATGATCCAAACCTCATCGGTAAAACATAAGCGGTGTGCGGCGCCCAGATTTGGGTGTGCCGCTGTCTTCGAACACTTGTCGCGTTGTGTTCCTCCCGGGGTCCTCTTTTTTGGCCCGTAGATGGACCTAGTTGGGCCGTCCGTTTTCCCAGGATTATAATTCGGCTTGTGTGCAGCCCCGCTTGTCGCTTTGGGCCTGTCATCGGCGTCCCATCCGCCAGTGGCCTCTTTATTTTTTGACTGTGAAGGCTCTATGGCTTCCTCGTCAAATTCTGGCAGCAACTTGCGCTTGGTACCTCTTAGTTTGATGGCCATTGCCATATTTGTCTGCAGTCTTGAATACTTTGCTCCACTTCATTCTCGAGTGTGTCTTCCGCTGTTTTGAGCTTCCGTTTCGCCTTCTTCGCACTTCTTGCAAGGGCGACAGTTTTTTGTGTATGTTCTTATGCTCGGTGTTGTGTCCGGACTGTTGATTGCTCCGTGAAGGGGTTGATTATCCGCTCGTCCCTGTTCGTCGTCCGCTGGTTTGCCCTGCTCTATCGCTGGGTCGCTAGGAAGGCAGCTTTGATCGAGGCGGACTTAGGCGGCGCTTCGTCGCCGCCGCTTTTGGTGTTTATCGGCGGATTATCCTCCGCCACGCCCCGTTGTTCCTCATTATTGCTTCCCTTTGGGGTGTCCACCATGCATATGTCGTATGACGAGGTGGTCTTCTAGTGTCCTATAGGCACTGGTGCTTGGTAGTCTCCGGCATCGTCGTCCATACCGTCGATGTCTTCGGTTGTAGTCGAGTACGCGGTTAAATCGCCGATCGTGCCTCGGAAGTGGGTGGTGGGTGGGCTCTGAATTTCTTCGTCGTCTGCGTCCCAACCATCCTGGCCGTAGTTCGCCAGGGCTCTCCGGATAGCGAGAGATGCTTCATTGAATTTATGATATCGCCAAGGGCGAAAAGCCGAAAGATGTCCGCAGCGGTGAATTCCGGGATCGGCGCCCAATCGGATTCGACCGGCGGGGCGCAGGAGGTTCGAGTCCGCAGAGTCCGCACCTCGGAGTCATGAGCTTTATGCAGGACAAGGTAAGTGTTCGCTCCATCATCGTAGAAGTTGCAGCTCCCGAGGCGGTGTCCAGCCATCCGCCCTCGATCCGAGCGATCGGCTCCGGACTATGGGTCGGAGCGGATTCGCAGCGGCCTCCAAGATGCTGTCTTGCGCGAGTTAGGTCATGCCCATCGTGACAGCGCGCACGCCGGCTATGGCTCAGATCCATCAAGATCAAGCCCCGCGGATATCGGCCGTGAAGTTTAGGCTTCCAAACTTGACTCGACGGCCAGGCGTAGCTTCGATCTGCTCGGATGGCCAAGTGAGTTGGCCGCAGCGGCCGCCGAATATTTAAGATCTGTCCGGGAGAAAAGTCTCACCAGGACTGCATCGTTGTTGATTGAAGAGGCCATCAAGCCTATCGGTGACGACACGAGGAACTCTCAATGAAAGCACCAATGTCGGTGTCAAACCGGCGATCTCGGTAGGGGGTCCCGAATCGCGTCTAGGCGGATGGTAACAGGAGACAAGGGACACGATGTTTTACCCAGGTTCGGGCCCTCTTGATGGAGGTAAAACCCTACGTCCTGCTCGATTGATATTGATATTGTGGATGTTTACAAGAGTGGATCTACCACGAGATCAAGGAGGTTAAACCGGTATGATTGTAAGGGTTGTTGTTCTGATAGTCCTACGGACTAGAGCCATCCGGTTTATATAGACACCGGAGAGGGCTAGGGTTACATAGAGTCGGTTACAATGGTAGGAGATCTACATATCCGTATTGCCAAGCTTGCCTTCCACGCCAAGGAAAGTCCCATCCGGACACGGGGCGAAGTCTTCAATCTTGTATCTTCATAGTCTTGGAGTCCGGTCGACGATGATAGTCCGGCCAATAATAGTTCGGCTGATGATGGTAGTCCGGCTACCCGGATACCCCCTAATCCAGGACTCCCTCAGTAGCAATAGTAGTAGAAGCATGGTTGGCATGACAACCCCGATGGCGACACGCTGATGGAGATCATGGTGTCCTACCGGTGATGATGGAGATCATGCCGGTGCTTTGGAGATGGAGATCAAAAACACAAGTTGATGGCCATATCATGTCACTTATGATTTACATGTGATGTTAATCCTTTTATGCATCTTATTTTTCTTAGGACGATGGTAGCATTATAAGGTGATTCCTCACTAAAATTTCAAGATAAAATTGTGTTCTCCCCAAGTATGCACCGTCGTGAAATTCGTTGTTTTGAAGCACCACGTGATGATCAGGTGTGATAGACTCTATGTTCACATACAACGGGTGCAAGCCAGTTTTGCACATGCGGAACACTTGGGTTAAACATGACTAGCCTAGCATGTACAGACATGGCCTCAGAACACAAGAGACCGAAAGGTCGAACACGAGTCATATAGTAGATATGATGAACATAGAGATGTTCACCATTGAAACCACCTCATCTCACGTGATGATCGGACTTGGGTTGGTGAATTTAGATCGTGTTACACTCGGACAACCGGAGGGATGTTGATTTGAGTGGGAGTTCTTAGGTAATATGATTAATTGAACTCATTATCATGAACAATAAGCTAAGTTGTGTTTGCAAATTATGTTGTAGATCAATAGCTCGCATTGTAGCTCCCTGTTTTAATACATTCCTAGAGAAAGACTAAGTTGAAAGATATTGTAAGTGTTGGGAATCGTTGCATGGAAAACAAAAAAAATCCTATGCACACGCAATGATCTATCCATGGAGATACATAGCAATGAGGGGGAGAGTGTGTCTACGTACCCTCGTAGACTGTAAGCGGACGCGTTTCACAACACGGATGTAGTTGAACTTCTTCGCGCTTCAACCGATCAAGTACCAAAAGCTCGGCACCTCCGTGTTCTGCACACGTTCAGATCGGTGACGTCCCTCGCCTTCTTGATCCAGCAACACGTCGAGTTAGTAGATGACTTCCGTCAGCACGACGGTGTGGTGACAGTGATGGCGAAGTGATCTCCGCATGGCTTCGCCTAAGCACTACGAAAATATGACCGGGGGTGTAAACGGTGGAGGGGGTGCCGCACACGGCTAGGCAATTGTCTGGGGTGTGCTAGGCGCTCCCCCTTCTCATATATATAGGCGGGAGGGAGAGGGGAGAGGCCAAGGGGCGCCCCAAGTAGGTCCGAATCATACTTGGGCTATTGCCTTTGGCCGTGCCCCCTGCCATATTTGTCCGAGGGGGAAGGAAAGGGGGGGGGGGGAGAGGGAAGGAAGGGGGAATCCTATTCCACTCTTTCCTTTCTCTTCCCCTATTTCCTTCTCCTCCTAGGCCGACCCATATGGGGGGAGCACCAGCCCCTTGTGGCTGGTGTGTTTCCCATCTTGGCCCATAAAACCCATATCTTTTGCCGGGGGTGCTCGGAACCCCTTCCGGTGACCCGATAAGTACCCGGTACCCCCCGAAACACTTCCAGTGTCTGAATACCATCGTCATATATATATCAATATTTACCTCTCGACCATTTCGAGACTCCTTGTCATGTCTGTGATCTCATCTGGGACTCCGAACAACATCCAGTCACTGTCGTGGGTTTAGCACGACAGATGTCCTAGTGTGAGGACTTAGTCGTGGAGCCATCACACCAGGTTAGCTTAAAGGGGTTAAAACGGGACAAAGGACACGAGGAGTTTATACTGGTTCAGCCCCTTGCAGTGATGGTAAAAGCCTAATCTAGTTTGAGGTGCTATTGCTATGGTTTCGATTACCAGGGAGCGAATACGCTTTGCCTGGCTTTTGATATGTTCTTTCTTGCCCTTTAGTCGCCACCTGGTTATCCCTTTATATACACAGGTTGACGCCCGGTGGCTTACAGAGTCTTGGCCGGCTCATAAACGTGTCCGGCTTGGTGACCAATTACAATTGCCTTATGATACAAGTCATGCATATATGGCGGTTTACACCTACGAGCCTCAAGCCGCCTTTGGGCCTTGGGCTCTTCATAAGTCGTCCTCATGAACCGCCATCTTTGACTCCTTCATGGGCTTTGTCTTGTGAGTCGCCATAGGTATAACCCGGCCCCTCCTGGGAGGGTTACATCTAATAGTTATATCCCCAACATTAGGCCCCAGATTGATTTGAACTTATTCATGTCAATTCTTCAACACTTAGAAAAATCCTTCTTCGCTTGTTCTTGGTAAGTACTATAACCCGCCATAGCGTCACTCCCTGGAATTACGGAAACCCGCCACGACATCATCGGCCATTAATTTTTCACAATACCCAACATATCTTAACAGATCCTTATCCTTAATGACCATCCCGAAAATCGAGGCGCCGGAGCAGCTGGATAATCACTTTTTGACTTCCTCATTTGTCGCGCCCACCTGTCAACCATTTCCTTATAAATAAGGCCTGGGGCTCCTTCTCACTTTTCCCCTTTCCTCTTCATCTTCAACCCTTCTCTTGCGACGCCCCTACACACTTGAGCGCTGCCGCCGCCGACCTCGTCGACTTCCTCGACCCTGGCCGCTGCATCGACCTAAACGGGACCAGAAAAAAACGCGGCGCCTCTCCATTGCTTAGTGGATCCACTAATTACATCTCCTTCTCCACCGTAGATCTCCACTAGGGCTTCTTTGAAATTCTTCAGAATTCATCCTTGTTCCTCGCTGTAGCTTGTAACTTTGATTCAGACTTGGTACTCCTTCTGCACAGCGCCAGCCGTGATACTTATTTTTGTGATTCAATTATCTCCTTTGCGTAAGAAAGCCAATCTGAACATACGAACTGCTGAAGAATTGTAATTTAGGTCAAAAATATTCGCCATTATATGAAGTATCGCAGATCCGAAACCCTAGGATCAATCTGTAAAATCTGTTTGCTTTAACACTTAGTAAAATTTGTTGTTGATCAGATCTTGACTTCCAGTGCTTGTCGTAGCGGCTTACATAACTGGCTTATAATTACCCATATATCATTAGGCCCCATTTAAGCCGCCATTTCGAATATATACTGCTGCTTTTTATTTCTGGCTTAATGAATCATTTTGAACCGGCAAATTTTTTTCTTTCCTTTAGGCTTCTCCATTCGCAATGCCGCAGAAAACAGTCACTTCATGTAACTGGGTTCCTCCAATGTCACTGAGAACACTTTGAAAGACTTTGTCAAAATTGGGTACTTGCCATCAAAGAGTGTCGTGCATTATCGCGCCCCTGATCCAGGCGAAGAAAGACCTCGGTGAAGGGATGATGAAGTCATTGTTTTTACTGATCACATGAATCGGGGCTTCTCACCACCCGGTTCTAAATTTTTCTGAGATGTTCTGCACTTTTTTCAACTCCATCCTCAAGACATCGGACCCAATTCCGTGTCAAACATCTGCAACTTTCAAGTCTTCTGCAAAGTATACCTTCAAGAAGAGCCCAGCGTTGAACTCTTTAGGGAGTATTTTTATTTAAACCGCCAAAACGAGTTTACCAACGGACCGAGCTTGGAACTTGGCGGAATCTCAATTCAACGAATAAGAGATGCCATCTTCCCCTATGCTTACTTGCCGAGTCACCCAAAAGATTGGGATCAGACATGGTTTTATTGCAAAGATACCTCTCCGGCTGATGAGAATCCATTGCCGGGTTATCGTGCCCAACGCCTTGACACAAAACATCATCTTCCTGAAAAGCTTACCGTTGCTAAACGTAAAAGGCTTGCTCCCACTATTGCAAAGGTCAAGGCTCTGCTTGGAAACGGTTTAACTGGCATTGACTTGGTTCGGTGCTAGGTTGCCTGGCGGGTTATCCCTTTAAGCCGCCGACCCGGCTTAATGTGTACTTACACGGGTGGCCTAAAGGATCCTTTGCGGCATAGCTCTGTGCGTTTGACTGATGAAGCGATCACCGAAATGACAAAGACTCTTCTGAATGAAGATCTAGAATACTGCAGCAAAGTGGGCCTGAATCCTTTCTGCAAGATTAACCCGCCACCGGATGTGAGTCTCTAACTTTCTTTACTTTTATCTCATTAGTCAAATATTCTATTAACTCAACTTTGCTGACATCCAGAAGCTGAATCTGATTTTTGGAAGGCAAAATATGACCATGAAGCTGCCAAAAAGGCCAGGGCTATCAAGAAAGCCGCCAAGAAGACTGCCAAGAAAAATAAGAAGAAACCAAGTGCTTCCAGCATGTTTGAACTGAATGACGATTCTGAGTCGGAGGTAGCCCTTGACTCCCTTGGCTCCTTTTTCAACTATCTTATTGACACTGATTATTGTCAGGATGACACAGGGGTCAGCCAAGCCGTTGAAGAAGACACTACAAAAAAAATACACTTCCGTGATGATACGTGTTTGTCACAAGAGGTCGCGTTTTTCTCATGCATGTACATCCATGACAAATTTATGATGTAATCAAGATAGTCATACCTGCGTCGTCGAGAAGTGTTCCATGACATTACCAAAATTATCATCACGGAAGTGTCCACTTCCATGACGATAAATCGCGGCACATGTATGCTTTCATTAAGGGTGACCAACATGTGGCATCCACCGTGAACGAACGCCGTTAAGCTTATCGGGTCGGATTTTGGATCCAATAACCCGCTAATGTACCCACCAATGGGAAATTTCCACGGTAAAATTGTGATTGGCCGCCAAGGCCAGATGTCGCCCATTCATTGAGGAGACATGCCTATGGTACGTCGACACGCGGATGGGCCCAACAGAGGCCCATATAGGTTAAAAAGGCCGCCCACCAAAGGCCCGTGAGAACTTAATCAGTAATCGTGGCCCAGCCCAATAACGCCTCGCTTAATAAAGGCCCATTTATAGCCGTAAACCAGATCTCGCCCGTTAATTTTTGCCCAATATTTGGGCCCATTTATGGTCCGGCCGCGATTCGCCCGTTAATTGTTCGCCTAATATTTGGGCCCATTTATGCCCGGATCCAGATCTGGCCCGTTAATTGTTCGTCTTAATATTTGGGCCCAACTACAGCCCAGTTGACTTTCGGCCCGTTAGAGGCCTCGATGTAGACATGGGCCCATTTCAGCTCGTGTGACTTTCGGCTCCGCGAATGGCCTGCTGCCCATGGGCCATATATGGTCCGATGACATCGCCACTAACGCCCGTGCTAAAGGTGGCAACAGATAAGCCTAACGTGAATTTGGGCCTCGTGAAAGGCCCTGGCGCTGTAATTCGCCCGCTGATGCTCTGTGATTAAGCTTCCGCCTCTTAAAGGCCCATGATATCGCGGACCAACTAAGGCCCGAGATATGTTTCGCCCGTAACGCCCATGAGCTAATCTAGGCCCATAACGGCCCGGCCTACATTTCGCCTGTCAAGGCCCGCCGACGACGAGTGAAAATTGAGGCCCAACATGCATTTTGGCTCTGCTAAAGGTCTGTGTGTCGGTGTACTAGAGTAGGGGTACCCTAGTATCCCGAAGTCGTAACGGGCAGTTGCAAGACTCGCGTAGGGCTGCCTAGTGACCACCAAGATCCTCCGTGTGGTTCCTTTGGAGCCATTCAAGAACAAAGTATTTAACCAAGAAGACAAGGCCCGACAAGAGGAGCTTGCCGAAGGCCACCAAGGCACGCAGAGGACAAGACCCCTGCAAGAGGAGCTTGCCGAAGGTTTGGTGAGCGACAAGCCCCCGAGCGCCGATAAGGATTCAGCATGGTAAGGTGCTTGCCGCGCAGTAACCTCTTCTTCATCTCCGCCCACCATCCACCAACGTGTCGCCATGGGGCCATTCCAGCGCAGGTCAAGAGGCTGGCAGCCAGCGGGAGCAGCGATAAGCGGCGCTGATTTAGCTTACCATCGGCAACGGTGGCGCACTGACGGTCCCTTATTGCATCTAGCTTAGGCGATGTGGACGGGCATTTAATGTTTTTGTCCCTGTCACGAGTTAGGTAGAATACACTATACATTGTACAAGTCGGTGTACCAACTACTGTTTTTCCATTTGTACCTCATCTACGCTACACTGTCGGGGACCCCTTGAGCCTATAAAAGGAGGCCCATGCGCAATGTAGAAAGGGTTCTGTCTCGCTCAAGGAGGATTCAACTCATTCGAGACCAGAGACACTGTGCTAGGTTTTGTAGCTCTCATTGCTCCCTAGCAAGAACACAATACAATCAACCAAGCAGCAGAGGAGTATTATCTCGTCCGGAGAGCCCGGCCGGGTAAATGCTCGGTGCATCGCCGATCGCTCTTCGCGGCAATCTCCGCCCCACCGAACCAAAAGGGACTCGGGTCCGCCAGTCCCATAGGTGTTCGTGGGTCACATCAGCTTCCTCGACATCTGGCGCGCTGTAGGCCGAGGCTGTGTGAACCTGATCCGCGCTCACACGAGCAACATCTTCATCACTTCATCAACATGCCACCAAGAAGAAGGCTTCGCGGCAGCAGAGCCGTTCGCCAAACCCACCACCACCGGAGCCGACGATGGGGGGGAAGACGCCGCGAGGAACGGGCGCACGAGGGAGCCCACGACATCGCCAAGACCAAGGACAAGGCGGCGCAGACTCAAGGCCCGACACGCATCAAGGCCCATCTCAGAGGCGCGAGACCGACAACGCCATGGTGCTCGCAGCCGCTATACGCTCGCTGGGCCAAGATCGAGCTGGTGGATCCAGACGCCAAGAGCAGCTCGCGGCCAACAGATGGTGCGAAGCGGCACGGTCGCTTGGACGGGATATCGCCTTCTAACGATGAAGTCCGAGCACATCCCGCCTCGCACTGCTTCGCCATTGCCGCCCACCACTCAAGCGGAAGCTTTGGCGCGGGCTCAATTGTTCTCGGATTACCTCCAACGGGCCGACAAGGTCGACGTAATGGAGGGCTAACATTCAAAGCCTCATCGCTTTGCCTAACGGGCGATATTCGCGGCAACTAATCGCATCTTGCCGCGGCGAGACGACAAGGCACGAGCTGGTGGTGATGAAACATGCTGGGTGCAACCACCATGCACTTCTCCATCCCGAAGGTTAAGATCGCCACTCGTCGGATCCATCTCGACAATGACTCCACCGCTGCCGGATCCACGAAGCTCGCCGTGATCAGCGCCAAGTTCTTCAAGAATCAGAACAAGAAGACGCCGAACTCGTGATCGAAGCGCCAAGAGTAGCGCGGTCAACCGACCAGCGTACCGGGCCTGTCACGACATGCAAGCGCCAGGGGAACCAGTGACTTGTCAGACGTGGTAGGTTGCCCGCTGCTCACCGTGAGCTGCGGCAAGTCCAAAGGGCTCGACAAGAAAAATTTCTGCCGATGTGCCGTAGAAGTATGATGGCAGGACGCGATCCATCGGAGTTCCTCAAAGATCTACACCATCGCGGTGCAGCGCGGGGACGACGACAAGATCTCGCCAACTACTTCACCGTACTCAAGCCAAATGTCGATCTTGGCTCATGCACTGTCGGACGGATCCATATCCTCTTGGCAGATCTATGCCATCGCTTGTCGGCTTTCACAGCGCCACAAACCTCATGGCCAAGAGAGTGACCTTCACCGCCGCCTGTAGGAAGGAGAGTCCCCGCGCAAGTTCATCATCCGAGATTCAGCCGCAGTGCACTACAACATCCCAGATGTCCACCCTGCCGCGGTGATCAGCGCAGTTTCATCGAACGCGGAACCGCAGGATGAGGGAGGAGATGGCGATGTGCAAAGTCAAGGACGCCGTGAGCTGTATGCCCGGCCGACTAAGTGTGCACGTGTCAAGAAGGAAGAAGACTCTGTGAGAGAATGCGTAAGGGATCTGACAAAGGAGGAGACCGCCTAACGAAGAAGAGCCGCGGCGGAACAACAGGAAGAAGAAGGGAAAAGAGGGCCTAGTTGTCGAGCAGTCCGCAACGGAGGTGGCGCCAAGAAGGCCAAGGTTGGTGGCTCCGCAAGGAGGTTGTCACCGACACCGACCGCTAAGTCAGGCGGCCGACAAGCTGTGACAGCTCCAACAAGCAAGTACTGCAAGATCCACCGCACTAAGGGCCATGACCTGTGAGTTGCAAGAAGGTCGAAAGCAGCTTGTTGAACAGCGTAAAGCTGAGTACGAAGCGGCGCGACAAGGAGAAGGCCCAGTGAAGGTGCTGGGGAGCTAGCAAGAAGCGACCCGCCAGGAGGACGCCAAGCAAAGCCAAGCAAGGGCAAGGAGATCGACCTCCCCGCCATGACAAGGATGAAGAAGACGACGGCGACGATGAAGATATGGAAGACGATGAAGCTGATGAGCAGGAGTTTCAGAAGCCACGGAGGTCCTTCATAAGGACGGGCGGTGCTTTCTACATACCTCACACCGCCAGCCTCAAGCAATGGATGCGGAGGTTAATGCAGCAGAACCATCCGTAGAGTCACGCAGGCCTCCGGTGGTCCAAGACGCCTATCATCTTTGATATTGAGGACCACCCGATCGCAGAATCGGGGTCGGGTGTTTGCCGATGTTGGTCTCACCAACTATCCGCAACCTCAAGGTCACCAAGATGTTAGTTGATCGCGGGCCGCTTAACCTGATTTCCTCCGTAGCGTCCGAAGCTTCAAATCCTCGACAACGAGCTCAAGAGATCTGGCACATTCCAAGGAATCAACCGGTGAAGGAGCAAGCCAAAGGGGAAGATCACTGTCGGTGAACATTTGGCAGCGAAGCTAAACTTCAGACCGAGAGGGTCACGCTCGACGCTGTGATTTCCATTGCCTTATAATGGGATACTTGGTCGCCCCGACTCGCCAAGTTCATGGCAGCCTCTCATTATGCATACAACTTGCTCAAGATGCCAGCCCGATAAGTGTCATTTCGTTCATGGCGACAAGAAAGATGCTCTTATCTGCGCCGACAAGATTTATCGGAAGCAGAGCATGCACAGACAGAAAATCACTTGTCTAAAGCTCCTGGGAAGAAGAAGACCACTTTGTCCGCAAGAGCCCGATGCCCACTCCGCAAGCGCACTCTCGGAGTGCTGCTGCCATCGGCGAGGACGCACTCATCGAGCTCCACCGAAAGTGCAAGAAAATGATGGCAGCTCCACCAAGACCAAGAAGGTGCCACCAAGGAGGATGGCACTGGTGGTACCTTCACCATCGCCACTCTCGACCCTAAATAGGAAGGCGCGCTGCTCCTTCTCTGCGCGAATGTCGGCGTGTTTGCATGGCAACTCGTCTCGACATCCCCGTGTTCCTGTGAAAGTAATTGAGCACCACTTAGCAGTCTGTCTTCATGCGCGCCCGCAAGGTAAAGTCGTGAAGGTGCAAGGAGCGCCAAGAATTCATTGCGAAGAGATCAAGAAACCGGAAGCAGCGGCCTTGTCGAGGAGTGCTCCATCCCACGTGGTTGGCCAATCCGTAGTTGTATCAAGCAAGGCAAATGGGAAATGGAGACTTTGTATTGACTTCACAGATGTTAATAAAGCTTGTCCCAAAGACCCATTTCCCTTGCCACTTATCGACCAGATTGTTGACTCCACGGCCGGATGTGATTTGCTTTCATTTCTTGATGCATATTCAGGATATCATCAGATCTTCATGGCAGAAGAGGATGAAGAGAAACCGCATTCATTACACCATGTGGCACATATCGCTTTACACGGATGCCTTTCGGTTTGAAGAATGCTGGTTCAACGCTTGCAAGAGTAGTCCATGACGCTTTTGAGCCCCAAATGCATGCAGTAAATGTAGAAGCCACATGGATGACATAGTGGTCAAAAGCAAAGACAAAGCAACTCGTTCAAGATTTAGATGAGACCTTGCAAATCTGCAAGATCAACCTCAAGCTCAACCCCGAGAAGTGCGTGTTTGGAGTTCCTTCCGCAAGCTTCTCGGTTCTTCATGTCTCAACGGGAATTGAAGCCAATCCCGACAAGATCAAGGCCATTGAGCAGATTGAAGCACCAAAGCGCGCCAAGGATGTACGAAGATCTTGCGGTTGCGGGCTGCTCTCAGCAGGTTTATCTCTAGGTTCTGCTGAGCGCCCTGCCATTTGTCAAGATTTTGAAAAGGCAGGTCCAATGAAATGGACTCGAAGTGGAGGTTGCGCTGCAGACTTAAAGAGGTACTGCCCTTCACTCCAATACTTGTCGCACCTAGGTTACAAGAGAAGTTGCTGCTATACATAGCGGCAACCAATCAAGTGGTTAGTGTTGCGTTAGTAGCGGAAAGGGAGGCTGATGAGCCGCAACCGAGGCGATGCATCCAATGACAAGCCGGGCTTCACCACAAGCTCTGTCCCGATAAGAACGGATCTGCGCAGGATTGCAAGAAGATGCATAAAGGATGGTGCAGCGCCCGTGTACTTTTGTGCCTTCTTCTGCGGGGGCTAGGTCAAGGTACTGCGTGCGAAATTGCTTGCCTCCTCATGGCCTCGAAAGCTGCGCCATTACTTCCAAGCACATGAGATAATAGTCGCCACTCACTTTCCCCAAGAGGATATTGCAAAATCCAGGCATGACAGCAGGATTGTCGAGTGGGCAATCGAATTGTCAAGCTTGGCCTCAAGTTTGAAAGCACTTCAACTATCCAAAGCAGAGCATTGGCAGTTTATAGCAGAATGGACGCCAACGCAAGATGAAGAAACTCCAGACGAGTATCCCGCCAAGGAAGCAAGTAAAGAGTGGCTGATGTACTTTGATGGTGCCTTCTCGCGAAAGGCGCCGGTGTCGGGCGTGTTGCTTATCGCACCCACCGGAGAGCACCTCAAGTACATAGTCCGTATGCACTTTCCCAAGGAGCAAGCAACAAACAATACCGCAGAGTATGAAGGTTTGCTTGCCGGTCTCGTGGATTGCAGTGACCTTGGGATCAAGAAGCTCATTGTCGGTGACTCGCAGTTTGTCGTCCGCCAAGTAAACAAAGATTATCGAGTCCGTTGATGGAAGCTCGCTGATGAAGTGAGAAAGCTAGAAGAGCACTTTGAAGGCCTGCAAATGGAACATGTTCCAAGAGCTCAATGATATTGCCGATGGCTCGTCAGTGTGCGCCGCGACTAAGTTACCTGTGGAACCAGGAATTTTGTGCTCAAGCTGACTCAACCAACTGTAACGCCATCAACCGGACAGAGCAAGAAGAGGAAGTTGATTGTGACTACTTTCGGCCAGAGCCCCAAGTCCGCCGCGGAAAGTCCCCAAGATCAACACTCAAGAGTGCCGAGGAGCAGTCTGCCGCTTAAGCCCTAGGGTTTGTTTCGTGAAGTAGACGCCCCGACAAGTTTTGCTCCGGCAAGCTTGTCGGGAACATCAAGCTCCGGCCGAGCCTCGTGTTCTGCCGTAGAAGCAGATGTCTCCGCAGCAACAGATGTGCCTTTAGTCCTTGTTGTCGAGCCGCAGCTCCAAAGATGGGCACAACAGATCGTCCATTTCCTTCGATGAGAACTTCCCAAGAGCAAGAAGAAGCGAGAGAGTAGCCCGGCAATAAGTATGTATCATTGTCGACAACACGCCAGATGTAAGAAGACTCAACGGTGTGAAATTGAAGTGTATTCACCGGGAAGATGGATGTAAGTTGTTGGCGAGATATGGAGGCATATGTGGTCACCACATTGGCGAAGAGCACTTGCCGGCAAAGCTTCCGCAAGGTTTCTTCCGCCGACAGCCCTCCGAGATGCAAGCGCACAAGTAACCGTGTGAAGCGTGCTGCCCATTCCAAGCAAATACATCGCCAGCTCAAGCTCTCCAACGATCCATTTATCCCGCCATTTTCGGTCCGGGGTTCGCGACATCCTCGCCCCTTTCCCCGAGTTGCCGGGGCTTTGAGTAATTGTACGCTGTAATCGATAAGTTCACAAAGTGGCCGGAAGTGGAAGCAAGGAGGAAGGTGACAACCAGCCAGCATAATGTTCTTCAGTCAATTGTTTGCCATTTTGGGATACCTAACCGGATCATCACCGACAACGCACACAATTCACGAAGTCGCACCTTCATGCAATACGCCCAAGATCTTACGCTTAAGGTCTGTTTTTGCTTCGCTTGCTCATCCAAGGAGCAACGGTCAAGGAGAGGGCAAACGCTGAAGTGTCATGAGGACTCAAGACCAGAACTTTCGACTGTGCTGCACAAGTGCGGAAGAAACTGGATTGAGGAGCCGCCGTGGTGGTTCTTGGTCGACCAGACCACGCCAAATCGAGCCACCGGCCGCATACCTTTTGCTCTAGTCTATGGAGCAGAGGCAGCTTCCCCACGGAACTCTCAGATACGGGTCACCCCGAGTACTCGCTTATGATGAGCTTGAGCAAGAGCAGTTAAGACAAGATGACGCTACTGCCTCTTGAGGAGGATCGCCTTCGTGTCACCAGACGAGCTGCTCGTTACCAAGAAGCTTTACGCCGCTACCATAGCCGCAGTTAATGCCACAGTTTCGAGGAAGGCGACCTTTTGTTCTTCGGGCGAAGTTCAATCCGCCAAGAATTCCAAATAAGTTGACGCCAAGTGGAAGCCCATCGGGTGAAACGAGTCACTAGGCCCGGCGATGTCGCTTTTGAGACCTAAGATGGCATTCGTGAGCAACTCTCGAACATTGAGCATCTTCAAGTTTTAATGATGCCGCGGTTCGAACCTCGCCAAGAACCACCTTTTGTACAAGTCTTGCTGATGTTGCATGTAACTTTGTACAAAGCCGCAAGCAATTCTGTGCATCAAGAAGTTTCATGTGTTATGCCAGAAATTGTCAAATACATGCTTTTTAATCTTTTTTGCATGTGTTATCTAACATTTTGTGCAGCATCCACACCCGTAAGAAATAACGAGCCACAAGGCTCCATAATTTTATTTTCTTCTTTCTTCAAAGAAAGGAAGGTTCTTCACCACAAGTTAGCCGGGGAAGGAGAAGATAATGGTGTGGGCCACCATGTCGCCGAGGAAATATCTTTGGGCCACCAAGTGTCGCCGAGGAAATATCGCTTGCCGGAAGCTTAACTACAAAAGCTTGTTGCCAAAGTTTGAGCAGTCTGTTTTAAATTTTGTTATGTTCTCGAACGATAGTACTTTTGTATGGAAACCAGCACGGAGGAACTAACTGCGTGGCTGGTCCGCCTTACTTTGTTTCGAGTCCGCTCAACAACTTAAGTGAGCTGCAACCAGTTGCAACAAGGTTGCTTGTCGGAGGGCAGACGCCAAGAAGGCCGACGTCTCCGCACTCATGGCAAAGGTGCCTCGCACCGACAAGTTCCTAAAAGCGAGGGCACAAACATACAAAGGAAGAAATCAAGTAAAGGAAATACATTGCAATCGCTGTCTAAGATAGAGATATTATAAGATTAACTTGTCGCAGATCTAATAAATTGTTCTCCCAAACATGATCAGCAGCGATAAAGGAAAGATAAATTTATGGCCTAGTCTACGGGGTCGCCATCGACCCTCTTGACCCCGCCACCCTCGCCCACAATGGTGCGATAAGGGCCTTTGAGCGCCTAACGCCGCTAGTCATGGCAAGGACCGAGGACGCTACGGTTAACGCCGATTGCGGAAGGCCCCTTCATTAGCACCTTCAAGAGCCCTCGCACAGATTTGGCGCGATTGCCGCCAGCTGCTTTGGGATCTCTTCCCGAGCTGCCGGAGAGCCGCCACCACGCCTTTTGAAGAACAGGCTGAGCTTGGCGCCGGGTTGAGATGCTCCGGCGGAGTACCCGAGGTCCACCATCCCAGCTCCATCAGCTCCTTGTCGATGGCGGCCATTCACAAGACCTCGGTCCGACCATCACGCTCTTTCAGGGTATGGGCGGTCGTGGCATTCGCCAGAGCTCCTCGTTGGCCTTGATCTTCCAACAAACCTGCTTCCCGCCCTTGGCGCCGCCCAAATATTTCCATCGTGGTGGTCAACTTCAGCTCAAGATCCGCTTTGAGTCCTTGGCGGCGCTGCTCTTTTTGATCTCCTCAACGAGACGGCCCTGCAACTCGCCAAGAGTGTAGGCCCTTTCGCGCCAGAGCCAGCAAGCAAGCTCCTCGCCGCTTTCTGCAGATCGCCCACCGCGCCACTTTTGTCTCCAACTCCTTCTTGGCGGCTCGCAACTGCGGCAGCCTCCTTTGCTTCCTGAGAGTCTACAATGATTGCTGCCGCAAGCTCTTCCTCATAATTGTCAAGGTTGATCTTCCGCTGCGCCACCGCCTTCTGGCGCAGATAGCTTCGCCGCAAGCCTTGCAGCCTCGATCTCAGCCTCTCAAGGATGAAGGTTGTGCGCCGGAGAGTTGCTCCCGCTTGCTACGCCCCGAGGGCTTTTGGTATCGCTGCACTTTCGCTACCTTTTTGGGCGTAGCCTTGGCGGCCTCCTCGCCGCGGACCCATCGGCGCCAATTTCTTCTCCATGGTGGCGGCGCTGTTGTCGCTTACAAGGCGATCTTCCTCCAGGCGACTCGGGCCCATCGGATCTGCGATGGATCCGACAATCGAAAAAGAAAGAACAAATAAGCAAATGTTCAAAAGAAGAAAAGAACTAAGGAAATTGTCACGCAAGAAGATTACTCATGATGGGATCTGTGGGTCGCTCCTACTACCGAGGATCGCCGGGCGCTGCCCTTGTCGGGAAGCCTCTTGCCGGAGAGCGCCTCTTGGGAGAATTCTCTGGCGGCGAGTTGAAGGCATGAATTTCGGAGCCACTTCCCGCCCTCCTGATGAAGCTGCTCGCTCCTACACAAATCAACAAGTCGATGTTAGTGAAGAGGGAACACCCATGCACACCCAACCGTAAGAAATAAACCAAATACTTACTGGGCCGGGCGGGGCTGCTCGAGGAAGGGTCTGCCGTCCGCAAGGGGAGTCGCCTCCTGCCGCCACGGGGGATCAGCCTTCATGACAACCACCGGGTCTGGTTTCTCGACGCCTCTCGAGCTAAAGGCCCTGAAAAGGGAAAGAGTTTAGAATGAAGAATCAGATACAAGACAAAGCTGCAAATTGAAGAATTACAAGTAACGCCGACAAGATCTTACTCTTCTTCTTCCTGAGCTGAAAGTGAGAAGTCGACCTGGCCCGCCTCCCGGGCGACGAGCCGGGAAGAGTAGGCTCTCTGACGCTTACAGGCCGTGGTCCCGAGAGGCCCCGCCCTGCTGCTGTGGCGGGCGCTGGAGGCCTCCCATGGGCAACAAGCTTGCCGCATGGAGGCCGCGCTGCAAGACGGGCTGTTGGGCCCGCCCGTCAGCCCGCCACTTCCCCGTCTTGCGAGGCGCTTTCTGGTGGAGTGTGGACTCCCCGCCAAGCAACCTGAAGATGGAGGGGGCCACTTTACAGGCTCCGTCTGCTCAGCTTCAAGCTTGGCCTGCTTCCTCCGCTGCAAGAAGTCTTCTCGACGAAGAAGGCTTGCCGCTGCTCCGCCTCCATTTGAACTGACCACTAGCCACATTTTTCCGCCGCCTCCTCCAAATTTCCGGGTGGTATACCGCACTGCCGCCGTGGTGTCGGTGGGGCCACTTCTGCCGCTTACGGAATCGCACTTCTTCCAAGTCGTCAGAATCTGGTACGACGTCGTCGGGCGGGTTTCAAGTTGGAACGATCCCATGGGAATCGCACAACGGCATCATCACACGGATGCGGTCAAGGAAGAGTTGCGTATCAAAGGACGCACCCTCGGCAACATGAACCACTGGTGATCTGGTCGTATTTGAACAGCCAGAGCATCGCATCCACTCCAAGACTTTGAAATTCCAGTTGTGGCCCGGCGCAGCCTCATGATGTCCGCCAGATTTTGAACTCCAAGCAGGCCTCCTCCTCTCCTCAAGAAGGGAGGTATGCGGCGAAATCCGCGCCAACAAATACCACAAAGGAGTCCGCATATTTCGAGGCGCAGATCCGGTCACGGCAATCTTCAACCTAGCATCCTCCGCGCCAAGTTGCTCCAATCGCTGTCCAAGACTATGGATTTTGGCGCCATGTGAAGGGCTGGTTCTCCTCAATGATCCAACACCAATCAGCTCTCCACCTCCCACTTGCTCACGGAGCTCCTTCCAGATATGCTTCTTTCTGCCGATCCTCGAGATCCAAGCAATCCCTCCCAAGCTGCCTCCTCTCAACGCTGGGCATGAAGAAGTGGCGGAACAGGGCTACGCTTGATGGATTCGGACAAAGTTTTCAAGAAGGTGCGTAAAAAACTGCCATGGTCGTGACAGGTTGGGGTGAAATTAAGGAGGCGGAGACCGAGGTGTTCATGATGTCGCAAAGAATTGAGAAGAAGCGTACAGAGCCCGCAGAAGAAGAGCGCCAAGAAGGGATACCGATGTAAACCTTCTGGATGCGGGCGGTGGAGATCACCTCGGCGCTGGTGCGCCTGCTCTCCGGCTTAATGAAGAGGTACCCTCCCGAGCTCCTTCGCCAGCCGGGGTCAAGGTGGCCCGCCTCTTCGCAGCGCCAAGGAAATGGGCTGCGCCCTTCGACTTCATTTTCCCCTTGTCTGCGGAGCCATGGTGGAGGTGGTGGAGGGCCGACGGCGCTGATGGCGCGCAGGCGATGAAGGGCCGCTTCTTCGCACTCGAGAAGGAGGGAGGGAGCGACGTGGTTTTTGAGATGTGACAGCAATGGCGGTGGCTGACCTGCTCGCTTCCCTGCCGCTTATAAGGGAGGGAGAGGGCGGATCGCTCCGCTTTTCCACTAAAGAAAAGCCCCACATCTTCTCCCACGACGCCATGCTCAAGGCATGTTCGTGGGGACGGTGGGTCCGTTTAGTAACGGCGATCTAGGCTGCCATGCGTTCGCACTATTTTGGGCCTGGCCCAATAGCGCCGCACCGCAAGTTGCCCAGGGTCTGGGGCTCTATCGTACTAGAGTAGGTACCAGTATCCCAACTCGCAGAAGGGCAGTTAAAAGACTGCCGGGCAGGGGGCTGCTTAGTGACCACTAAGATATTCGTGGTTCCTTTGAGCCATTCAAGAACAAAGTATTTAACTAAGAAGGCCCTGCAGAGGAGCTTGCCGGAAGGCCACTCAAGGCACGCAGAGGATAAGACCCCTGCAGAGGAGCTTGCCGAAGGCTTGGTGAGCGATAAGCTCCCGAAGGCCGACAAGGATTCAGTCAGCTGCAAGGTGCTTGCCACGGCAGTAACCTTCTTTCATTCCGCTTCCCACCATCCACCAACGTGTCGCCATGGGGGCCATTCCTGCAAAGGCAGGTCAAGAGGCTGTGCTACCAGCTGGGAGCAGCGATAAGCTTGCCACCGACGCTTACCACTGGCAACGGGGGCGTGACCTGACGGCCCCTCACAGAATCGCTTAAAGCGACAGGATCTGCACGAATGTTTCTTTGTCCCTTGTCAGAGTTAGGGTAGAATACACTGTACACCTGCATAAGTCGGTGTACCAACTACTGTTTTCCATTTGTACCCTCATCTACTTGCCACCGGGCCCTTGAGCCTATGTGAGGCCCATGCGAACGTAGAAAGGTCTGGTTCTACCAAGGAGGATTCAACCTATTCGAGACCAGAGACACTCAGTTAGGTTTTGTAGCTCTCATTGCCCCTAGCAAGAACACAATACAATCAAATCAAGCAGCAAAGAGGAGTATTATCTCTCCTGGAGCAGCTCCGGCCGGGTAAATCGTCAGGTATCGCTCGATTCGTTCTTCGCACCTCCGCCCCCACCGAACCGCTGTAAGGGACTCGGTCCGCCAGGTCCTATAGATGTTCGTGTCACGATCAGCTTCCGACACCGTGTGGTTATCTCGGCCGTAACAGCCAAGACAATATTCAGTTTGTTAATGGCCCAACGCTACCCGGGCCAAACTAAGCGCTGGGTCGACAAAAGGCCCAACTAAAATATAGGCCGTGTAAGTTTGGGCCTCAAGAATGTGTGAAGGCCCCAATCATTCGGGCCCAAGAAAGACGCAGGTCGCCCAATTGTGGCCCGCTAAAACTCCGTTCTATCGAATGTTTCGCCCGTCGACTACATCTGATTTTTTTCGATAGCTAATGATGGCGAATTAGTAGGAATTAAGAACAAACCTACTCTATAATAAAGAAATTACGCATAGTAACTAAGAATAAACCTACACTATACAATAAAGGATTTAAGGTATATTACATCCACTAGGCATCAAGTTCGCCACCAAAGGATCATAAAGCTAACGAAGAAGCAGACATAAAAAAACGGGCACCATTGCAGAACAAAATAATACCGAACCGAGACCACTTCCAAGACATTCAAGAAAGGTTAGCCTTATGGGGAATCACAAGTCATTGAGCAAGGCGTGAGACCGCCTAGCATGTCGGCATAGCCTGTGTGTAGCTGTTTAGCATGAGGTTCTCATTGGTGTTCTCCGCAATCTTTCTTAGAGATAGGACTTCAAGTAAGTTGAGTTGCGTAATGCCTTCGCTAGAACTTGGGACCAGAAGTCGAACTGATTCATACAACGAATTCTGTGAGCTTGTCCGATCTTAGTCTCAAGTAACTTGAACATCGCATCAAGACAAGACTTTTGGGTTGTCTCGCTATCTTCAAGATGTTTTGCCTTCTTTGCTGCAATATATGTTGGGTTTGTCTCACAGCCTTCAAAGATTTGTGCATGCCATCGTGCATATCACCCAAACAAAGAAGAGAGATGACAGGTTTTGCACGTATAAACAAAGATGATAACTCTCATCAATTCTATCCAATTTCAAATTAGAAAATAAAGAGTAAGTTCAAAATATCAATAGCATAATTTGGCATTGTTCATAATGCGGGAGCTTCACCACACCATCGGATTACCATGTCAACATAACAAGCATAGATGAAGGGCAAAGAAAATCATTGTATCTATTTTGATAATGTGCATGGCATGTTGTTCATATCATCACCACATCAAGAAGATAAAACAGAGATGACAAGGTGCAAACGTATTGCTTCACCACACATCGGATTATAGATCCACAAAACCAAGCATACATATAGGGGAGTAAATGCATGGTATGAATAAGAAATTTGGTTTACAAGTAAAACTTAGAACTTACTTCTTACGAACATGCATTTTGGTAGAAACAGCAAACTAAACAGCAGTAAACGATAGGGAGTATGAGCAAATTAAAATATGAGGATAAAGGCTTTAGAAGGACTGACTTACATTAATGCTTACACGGTTTATAATGCCCTTCTCCATGTCAAGGAAGGATAACTCAAGAATTTCAGCACGTAATCTTCTTCATAAGCATTGCATGTACTCACATTTTGTAGAGAGTAATTATAGATATGATAATATCGAAGGGATAGAGGATAATGAAGATAAGATGCAGATTGATGCTACATAATCAACTACCAATCCTCGAAGTACAAGCTACAGGACAAAATGTACCGACAAGAGCAATGGGCTATCAGACGGCATTGTCTCAGGTATTCTACTTGTTGGTAAGATTAAATATAGATCTGATCTTTTTAGTAAATGGTGGGCGAGGGAGATAAGATGCGAATCGCCAATGAACTAATCCTCTTCCCATAATACAAGAGTGTTTTGAACACCGTACTGCATAAAACGTTCTTATATTATGGGACGGAGGGAGTAGCTGTTAATGTAAGTATAGTGATAGACCACGCTCAGTCCTTACAAGAGGACTGCAGAGCTAAACTCTTCAAAAGCATTGGGTTGATTCTAAATTTATGTAAGAGTCCATACGGATCTTATAATGTCCACCAAATGGACGACATTTAGGCTAACATGTGCAATGATGCTACATAATCAAACAACTATGAAAGTAAGTATGGTCATACAGGCAAGAGGTACTCACAAGAGCAATGCAGTGTGCAGATAGTTGCGTAGATTCTGTCCCTTGAGAACTAATGTTCTTCGCTAACAGTTTTCATACAAGTGAGACATTAAGGCAAATGCAGAAATGTAGTTCAAATTGTGATGTGATATCAGAGAGTACCTTTGCTGCAGCCGAGACCAATGTGTAACAAGATTATTCCAACCACCGCCGGATAAATGTAGCACCGAGACTTTACGAAATTTCGCTCGAGGCTTGCCATCGAAGTGCGCTTGCCCTGTAGGAACGACTTCATCAACGAAAGTGCTTGAAAAGCGCAACCAACTCTTGCTCGCATCACAATCCAGTTTGCTCCTCGCCTATTTAAAAGAATGAAATCTTGTGTCTTCGTCAGCAGAAACATATGTAATGACCATGAATAACATTAGTACATTACTTACGAAGTTAAGGAGGAAGACTGGAAATTGTTCTGGTTCGGTATAATCTTTCCATGAAGGAAAGATGCACAAAGTTCCTCACAACAACATAAGCTTGCCTTCTAAACGGGAAGAAATGGAACAGGGTCCTATTTGCTGCAATTGGGGCCTCTCGTTCAAAAGGATTTGGCAACCGGATTTGTGTACTTTTTTGAATGGGGTTTTAGTCAGCATTTGGTGCTATGTCAACTCGGCATAATCATACTGCTTGTTGCAGTTGGGGTCTGCTGAGTTGGGGCATCGAAATGACCAGGTAGTAGGGCTAGAGTCCTAGAGTTGGGGTATTTTGGGTGTGTGATATTGCAACTACACCTAATGGGCTATTTGATTTATCAAAGCCACTACCTTTTCCAAATACTTTGCTTGTGCCTCCCATCAGCAATCGCCTCTTCCTTTTGAACGCCTGATACACAAGAACAACATTTGAATGGATAAATATGGTATGATGACATGGAATATGTACAAAATGGATAGGCGGTATATTCACATACATGATGTAAACTAAGCTAATGGCAGTTCAACAAAGTAGAAGCAATGCAAAGCATCGGGCAAGATATGTAAAGCAATGTAACCTTGGAAAGTTAGAGCAAGTACTTGATGGGTGAATAAGATAGGCATCTTCCTCTCACTCCTCCACTAGGGAGCCATTGACTTAGGTTCTCTAGCTCGTAATCACTGTTAGGATCATATTCAGCATGAATCAGAGGTGGAGAGCTGCATTGCATTGCATCCGCACTTGATTTCAGTCCTTAATGCCAAGTTTGACACCATGGCATTGTTCTCGCTTATTTTTTCATGCGCAAGCTCATAATCATTATGATGCTGTTCAATCTGAGATTCATGAAAACATAAAAGTAGTCAGATTATCTATGGAATGCATTATGGATTCAACTTGAGAGTGTCTCCCTATAAACCCCCGCATATGCAAAGTTCACCTCCCAACTGCGTCAATTGCACTACACACGTAAATACAAACCCTTATGTCTCTATAATGCAGCACACATTTCAAAACTGAAGTAGGAACATTAGAATCATATGAAATTCAGATTTGAACAAATAAACTAAGCAATTATGAGTGGCGAATGTTTAGCTTCAAGGGTGGAGGTTGGTAGCGACACAAAGCAAGTAGGCAGATTGTATTCCATGTAAAAGATCAAACCTATGTAAAAGCTGGAAATGACACTTTCTTTCTATACAATGCGTTCGTTACTCCACACATGATGGAAGAGATCACAGAGAAATACTATTCACTCATGTCTACGGTTCCAAAGATTTAGAAACAGGTGGTCCACCCTAAAAGAATATTGACAACAAATATGACAAGGCAAGCATAGATGTAGTGAATCAATCATTTACTTGTGAGCTTATTAGGACAAGTATGAATTGTAATCAAAGAAGAGACCGCCCAAAATCTGAATGAAGAAGTTTGTCTAGCACTTATTGTTTGCAACTAATCGACGTGAATAATTGGATATTATATCGAATGAGTAAGAAAGACAAGTAAAATTGTCAACAAACCTGGCTTGCAGAGTAATCGGGTCAATGTCACTACGACCAACAATCCAAAATGACTAGTTTCTCGCCCGGGGCCGAATTTTGAAAACCCTGTGAACTTTAGAGGTACTAAAGATTACCAAATACATCTGAACCATTAAGTGTAGGTAGCACTGAGCACAACAAACCCTAATGACAGTCCCGCCTAATGAGTAATGAATCAATTAGAAAATGGGTGATGAGGAGGGCTGCCGAGTGTTGAGGACGATCTCGTGATAAATCGGGTTGGCTTGTGGGTGTGCACGCCCGAGCCTCGAACGGACTGGGAAGGTAGGCACGGCGCGCCTGCAGCGTGACGCTGTTGGGCGAGCTGCTCCCCGCCCCGTTAGTCCCGGCTCCTCCTAGAGTCATGCCGTCTGGGACAAGTCGCCACAGGCAAAGGGTCAGGGGCTAGTAGAGATCAAGCGCAGCAGGTAGGGGAATCGGGCCTGACGACCCAAAATCCTGTGGTGGGCCGCCCACCGTGGGCACCTGAGATACACACCCGAAGCTAACATGCATTTTCAAACTAATTTAGGAACATTTAGTGACCAATTAAACAACTCGTTTTAATAATATCATATTCAGATTTGAACATCTAAGCTTGTTTAGCTTGATGCGAGCAAAGCATAGACACGAAGCATATTCTGATCGTGATAGTGATCATAAAAGGGGAAACTCTAAGCATATTTTTTAGCAAAAGAGGGTTTCTCCGATTTCTATTAAAGAAACCACCGGAACCAACATGATCAATTAAACCCTAAGCATGATCAATTAAACCAGATATGGTCAGCCATGGCAGATTTGAAGCTGCAAACCGAGAAATGATATTTAGCATCCATTGTTTGCTTCAACTAAGAACTAAATTCTAAGAGCTGAAAAGAAAGTAGAGTAACCAAGTTAAGATCTATTTTCCGTTGAGATCAAAAGTTGAGGAGATATGAAGTACCACTTCTGCGGCGCCTGTAGGCATCGGGTGAGTCGCCGGTGGCGAAGCAGATTCGCGACGGTAGACGTGCATCGGGGATAAGTCCGCTGTGGTGGAAGAGAAGGTCGTGAGCGGCCCCAAGAAGAGGACGATTTACCGATGAAGCGAGAGGACGCGATGCAAGGCTATTGGTCCGTCTGTCAGGATGAGAAACGCCCATCTCTAGTGCGGGACGACGGTCTTGGTAGGCGCCCGCATGGTGGAGGACGGTGATATGGATGGTGGAGGACGGCATGATGGATGGGGTGGCGGACGGAGGTGGTGTGGGATGGGGTGTTCTAGCGCCGACGGTGTATGAATGGGAAAATGGAGGAGAGGTATGGGAACCATGTTTTGGGACGCCTCGTCTCAAATATGGGAAAGTTACGAACTTAGCCCTGCTTAAAATTTGGACGCCCCGTTGGGGATAGGACGTAATCTCAAGATCTCGCCAATATTTGCCCAGAGCGATTTTGGCGAGGAGAGGGTGGTTGGCGCCCATGGTTGGCGCCATGGGTATGAACGGGCTGACAGGTAGGGCGGTTGTGTCACGTCCGAGTGAAGTTAAACCTGCCCCTATTGAAAATATTTACATCGATTTTCGCCGAGTCGAGTTTGTTTTGCCGCCCACCGTGTATGAATGGGGAATGGAGGGAGAAACAGAGGTCTTTCGGACGAGCTTGAATCAAATGTGTTTCGCCTATGTTTGACGCCCACCGTGTCGGAATGGGCTCAGAGGCGGTGTGTCACGCCTAATTGAAGTTACTAACCTTAGAGCAAAGGGAAATCGGGCCGATGGATTGTCCGTAATGGTAGACAGAATTTCCATCTCCCAAACACTTGGCTTTCGGCAACGATGGAGTGGACATTTGCCGCTTCTTTTCAATTTTGGGACAATAAGCATCCACGCTACTCCCGGCAACTAAATTCAATCCATTTTGTATTCCTATATGAATCTTTATAAATCATTCTATGTGTTTTTATATATCTTCAAAAGGACGACAAAGATGTATTCCATCATCATATATGAATATGGTTTACAAATGCCGATACTCAAATTAAACTAGAATCCATTTAAGGTGAATTTAATATTTGGAACACTTCATGTCCAACTCAAATGTCACACGCAGATAATGTGTACCCATTTAGATATACACAAGCTTATGTATCAAGATTCAAATACCGTCAATCAACCAAGAATGTACAAACTAATGCATATAAACACTTATAGAGTATATGGATCAATAATATCAACTAACATACATAAGCCAGGCCATTGCATTTTTTTTTGGCTACAACAACATCCTTTTTAGCCAAAGATTGGCCCTTCCGATGCGCCACTTATGGTCCATCTATACTACTACTATTGCTGAATGCACAGCCCGATTGGCATATTTGTAGGTCTGCACAGCAATCCAAATGAAATGTCTCCCAGTCTTATCAATTAACAGACTTGTGCTCAAATAAAATTACAAACCAAAAACAAAAAACAATTATTACATGATCTCTAAAACAAATGGTTTGATTGATTACATGAATGACAACACAAAGGTTATTCAACTATGGAAAGAACATTTCACCTATGATTTACCAAGTAGGAATTTAATTTTTTCCTTCAGACCTTAATAATCGTCAGCCTCAGCTTGTTTTTTTTGAAATCCACCAAATATTTAATGGTTGTCTTGAGTATCTTGTGATTGTGCTGTTTGCTTCCTCAACATGTCAACTTCATCTCTAAGTGCGTGTAATCTCTTTCTACCACTAGTTTAGCCTCTAGAGCATCGCAGTTGGCAATTCATAATGCACGATTAATGGTGCCACTGCAGGATGATGCAACGTCCATGGGGACCTCGCTTTTGATCTTGGGCTAACCTGTTTTGCCATTAAAGTTCGATTGATTCAGAAAAGTTGAAGTTAGCAAAACATCTCAATCGGGAGTTATAATAACAAACCGCTAAACAAACAAGGAATTAAAGAGTTTCAAAGAGAATTAAGATTTAACACTATGTTATGTAAGTATATTATAACACAGTAGTTATTAACATCATTGTAACAGTTGCAGCAGCAAAGCAGTTAAACAAACAAGTAGATATTTGTTAAGGCAAACAGTAATTTTAACAAGAAGTATCAAACACATAGATAGGCGCAGTCTACAATATGATTAATAGTTGTGCCATTATGTAATCGTAGTAAACTAAATTAAGCCAAGCAACGAATTGAACAATTTTGCAATAAGTGGCTAACTAAAATTCCGAGAAGGTGTAATCAACTTACGCTAGTTCTTTGCAGCACACCGCAACTTCTTTTTCGCTACAAGGTGTACAAAGGAGTCCATGGCATCAATTGCTTGGATACGCAGCCCAATACTTTTTCTTCCCACACCATGGGTAAGTCGAATGGTTAATCTGGTAAGATGGTGCGCCCTTGATATGTTATATGAGGACGGTAGTCGACTAGTTGTAGCCAAACACATCACATCGGCTTTTATCAGATATTTCATGCATTACTTTTGGCATATCGAGATCTAAGCAATCTACAATAGGATGAAAAGACTGCATCCTTCACATTATTGGCGAACTCAGTTCATAGAAACAAGCAATTCAACCATTCTGTGGGTAAATCAAAAAGCATCGAATATTTTTCACTATCCAATCATACACTAAAAAGGGCGACGCCACCATAGGGGCTGGTATGGCGGTCACCTGTGGTGGAAAGTGTGCACCTAGTTTGAGTCGTCCATTGGCCCACGCTAGTTTTGTTCGTCCCAACGCCGAGCAGCAATGTAAAAATGAAGAAAATGTTTCAATTTGATGGGCCAATAACATAAGTGCAAGGCAGGCCCTATAGCAGGCTCAAGGCCCAAACGAGCGCCCCATATCGACGACAGCAGGAAAATCCCATTCATTCGCCCACCCACCGTTCGCCCTAACCTAGCCGCCATGGACAGATCGACACAGACTTCCTCGCGCCTCGTTGGAGGGCGGCCGGGCTTCGCTTAACGGAAGGACAAGAAGATGAAGATCCAACCCCGGGTGTAGCTCATGGGAGGCAAAAGACGGCATGGCATCGAAGCCATGCGAAACGGACAACGCAGCTTGCAAGAGTAGCATGCAACGAGGGTACATCACATCCCTGATTATATCTAATTCAACTCTTCAACTGCCAATAGTTAAAACCCGACGTGTTGTAAAACTGCTTGTATGTAGGGAATCTATGAGAAAATGAAACCAATTTCTACTTATTTTATAACTCCCCAATCAATACCGAATCGACTGAATCTGATGTATCTAATCAAGTTTCCGTGCAAACATACAAGCTCATGTTGTTCTTGAGCCCAAGTGTCTAATGAATGCATCGCATGAAGGATTTGATGCAAACATTTTACATGCTCCCGGTGATGAACATATAGTGTCTAATGAGGGATCTAATGCAAGCATTTTGCAAGCTCATGAAGGATTTAGTGTCTAATGATGATCTACTATGTTGAGAGAGATGAGATTTGCGTGCATTGATGACAAGCAAATTATAGTGCATTTTCATAGCTTGAGGAAACGCCGAGGCCATCTACCAAAGTCCCTTGATCATGACAACATAGCATAAATACTTTTCTAATCTGTTGTTTGAAACTATTGGCATACTTGTGCAGATAGATATATTGATATGCAGTTTATGACCGGTTATACGTGCAATTACACTTTGATATTTTCAGCAGAGAACTAATAATTCAAGGTGTACATACCATGTTTGTAGTCCTTGTACACCATGTTGCATTTTGTGTTTTTGGTGCTTGCATCATTTAGTGTTTATAATCTGAACTACTTTGGATCATTAGCTGGTTTTCAAAGTGCATGTAGCTTCACATTTCTCGTTATGTTGATTTCGAGTGCAAGTGCCTTCATTTTTTAAGTTAAATGTTCACCGGTAACTTGAATTCGTGGATCAGCCATCGCACACAAATCATACACAATGCCAAGACGAATTAAATGAAATGCGTGGACTTACGCTAGCTCGTTGTACAGCTCACTGCAGTCGCTTATGCTTGGGATGTTCCATGTACAAGTCCATGTTACCACTTGCTTGGATGTGTGCCTTGTGCTCCTTGCATCCCCTCGCATTTTGACACGGCTAATGGTTGATCAAATAAGAGGAATCGACCTTGATGTTGTAACGGAGGATGATACTTACAAGGTTATATGCAAAAGGTGATGTACCAGATCCCGTAGAGCTCCGCCATGCTTCGCTAAAAATGGATTTGCTTGTTTCAGATGATATCTCCGTAAGAAATAAGAGTTAAAGTCGAGTTGCATAGGCAGTGCTAAGAGAGCAGAAAGGATATCCAAACATCGCTTAACAAAGGCACAAGGGAGTGATGTGGATACCTAGTTCGGCGGGCGCTTGGGCATGCTCGCCTAGCTAGAGCGGGTCACTGAGTCGTGAGGGTGATGCACTGGCGCTATGGCCATGCACGGATGCAGATCTTGAGTGGCAGCGAGCGCCATGACAGGGTGGACGAGACCACAGAAGCCCCAACGCCTTGGGGCGGAGGTGCGACGATGTGCTCGGTGAAGTAGCCCCGTGAGCTGGGAGACGGCGCGTGAAGCGCACTGATGCGGTGGAACTCGTGTCCGAGGCACGCTGGTTATGGGGCGGCCGACGTTGTTTGGACCACCCGGTGTGGACGAGGGCGAGATGAGGTAGCCCGGCGGTGGTGAAGCCACTGCCGCTCGCCATCGTCATCCGCAGAGGTGGGGAACGGTGGGGAAAGAGACGAGACGAGGGGCGATTCGAGGGATGCGGCGAATTAGGGATTTGAGCAATCTGGGCGCCGAAGGGGACGGTGGAGAAGAGAGATTTTTGCTGGAATTGGGGCCCAGATATTTCAATCCAAACGGAAGCGCGAACTTATATTGTCGCTGCCTTTTTTGGGGAGGGGTGGTGGTTGGGTGCTACGTCCGTCCGGCACACGCCATCACCTCGACAGATATAAGCTGGTGCCTTAAGGCACTGCCAGGTTCATGACATGTGGGCCAACAGTGGTGGCCCACATGTCGCCACCCAAGGGCGTTGCTTTTAAGGCATCAAGAAGGCCCACCCCGACACCACCCTGGTCTGCCCGGTGCGCCTACATTTGAGAATGCAAACGAATCTTCTTTCATTTGCAAACTAATCAGATGTATTACCATGCCCGTGTTTTCCTTGCAATAATTAGTCATTCGAACGAGATACTCCATCCGCTCACTTTTGTAAGTCGTTTGCATAACTTAAATGAACTGTTTTGCACATTGTCCAAATGTCTTCAAGGTCTTATAAAAGTGAATGAGGGAGTACTATAAATTAATTAATGAGGAGTTATTTGAAAAAATCAAACGGTACCACGCTTAACGTGGATTAGAGTGTGTCACATAATTAGTTATTTGAATTAGAGTGTGTCACGAAGTTAGTTATTTGAATTAGAGTGTGTCATGAATATCTCCAATTCTAACGTGATTTCAGATTTCACTGTATCCACGCTACTTTTTAATACAAATTCATATGTATATGATGAACACCATGGTAGTGAGAAAACTTTGGATGGATTCAAACATATGACCTACAAAATAGCACAACAAATTGAGCCAATGTCAACTTTTCAAACTTAGTATGGCACGAATTCAAATAATTACCCGATGCCTCGGTCCTCGGTTCAAATCTTACAATGTACAATCAATTGAAACATCGATATTAAGTCTCGTATATGTACATTCAAATGTTGTTTTAGCCCCTCCAAGACAAACGCTACATACTTCCTCAGATCGGTCAATTCCTCTCCTAACCACCTTAGCAAGCTATCGGGCCAACACGCGCATTCTTTCTCTCCATGTTTCATCTCTAAGTCTCTCAACTACACAACCCCTTTTTCCACTCTGTTACTAAATGTATTTACCTCACACACCCGCCATTGCACCCCATGCCGAGCTCTCTCTCTCTCTCCCCCTCTCCTCTCACCTCTCGCTAAATACATGCATTGCCTATCTAGCCCCCAACCTCTCTCGCGCAAGACTAACGCATTGTATATCTAGGTCACTCCTCGAGACTGTCTCACTTTTCTTCTCAAGACGCGGCCACACTCGCTCAATCTCGCTCTTTATCTGAGTCTCGCTTAACCTCGCTTTCTTTCACACACAAATGATATCTCCTCGTTCGGGCCTCGACGACACACTCTATACTCTCTCACGCAGATTGTCTATCTAGGTCACCATCCAAGCCGCCACTCTTTTCGACCTCATGGTGGGCCACGCCACTAATCTCTCTCTCTCTCTCTCTCTCTCTTCATATGTCTCATTTACCTCGCTTCTTCTCTTGACAAAACGATATATCACCATGTTTGAGCCCAATTCACCTATTCACATTGTATACTCTTCACGCACATCGCCTATCTAGGTCACTCTCTCCAACCCGTCTCACTCTTTCGATCAAAGACGGCACCTATGTGATCGTTGACCTTGCTTCCTCCCACGCACAAAATATATCATCGCCCGTGATCGATCATCTCTCAAGCTCTATCTTACAGCCTCACCCTACCAAAAGCTCAATCGGACAATATCTCTCCAGAGCATATATATTTGTTCAATGAATGTCGGACCACACTCACTTTGTCTCTATCTATATGTCTCTCGATTGACCTCGCTTCATACCGTATCTTTCCGGCGCATCTAGTGCCACCCCTAGTTGGTTTTGGAGTATTGACGACAAATGTGGTTGAGGGACTAATGCGATTGTGAGAATTGTAGATAACGAGTAGTGTCCCCTCATTGATTCAAGGTTTACCACCAAGTCGACCCCAAAATGTATGAAGACATTGACGACAATGGTGGTATGTGAAGATATTCACATCAAGACTATGACGTGAGAAAACATTGAGTGAAGACTATGGAGCGCTTAAGATCGTGGTTGTTTCGCTGTTTCCTTTTCTTCTTTGTTGAGTCAGAGGAACCACCGCATCGTTAAGGGGTCCAAGTGATCATATCGTAATGACCAAGTGATGCTCAACCAAACCTATGTCTTCAGCCGAAGACAATGAGAGCAAACTTATCTGTGAGCTTGATGAGTCGCCTGCTTGTAGCCCAAGTAAAGTTGTCGCGGTGTGTTTGAAATCCGACTGAACACGTGTCGCCTTCAGCTTACCTGTGGTCATTTCGACATAACAGGTCGGCTGTCTTATGGCTATAAATAGCCCACCCTACACCATAAATTGGTGGCTGCTTAGAGTTAGTGCACCTTTTGTCGCTTGAGAGCAACCCACCTGAAGCCTTTGAGAGAGAGAAACTTGTGAGGACAAAGCCCAAACACCTATAGCCAAAGAGTGTTAGGCATCACCAAGTTTTCCCGTCTGTGTGACCAAGACTTATTACACTTGAGGACTGTATCCTCCAACTGTTAGGGCCGCTCGAGCATCCAAGAGTCATTCTCGATTGCCGTGAACGCCGTCTGTGAAGGTCTGGAAGTTCACCTGAAGACTTACTGAGAGTGATTGGCGAGGACCGTGTGTCTTAGCTCAAGGGTATAAGGTGAAGACGCGGTCTTCCGAAAGGAATCTCAGCTCCCTAACTAGATGTACAAATTGTCACAAGAATCGAACTCGGTCCAACAAATCGTGTCTTCAACAAGTGACTGGTTCTATCCTTCCCTCTTACCCTGAGTTTGTCTTCGTGAAGTCATTGCTTATATGTTTATCTGTTTGACTTCATTGCTTGACTATTATCGTTGTTTGGCTTCATACTATCTTCCATCCTCGATCCTTACTACATAGATGCTATTAGTCTTGTTCACAATATTGCATACTTGACTATGGCTTGCTTGTTGTAGTTTATCTCCACGATATCAATTAGGTCATTTCTATTGTTTGTCTTCAAAACATTCGTGTTTTGAAGATTCTTCCTAAAAATCGCCATTCACCCCCCAGTCGATAACTAGCACTTTCAATTGGTATCGAGCAAGGTACTCCTTGTTCTCGTGATTCGTTAACCACCGAGTTTTAGCTATGTCGATCGCAGGATAATCAAAGTCTCCGCTGCTTTCCCCTGTTCGATGGAACCACTATCCCTTATCGAAGAATAAGATGCGATGCATCTTGAAGCCATTGATGTCGACCTCTGTATGTCGTCAAGAACGGCGCCCTAAGTCTCGGTGAAGGTGTCACCCCGTTGATGTCAAGAAGTTCATTCAACTCGACTCCATCAAAGAACATCATCTCGGGTCATCTGACCAAAGGATGTGATGGCAGTGAGTGCTCCGAAACGCTTGCTAGTCCAGACTGCTATCCAAGGTCAAGGAAGCGCCTCAACCCGTAGATATCAAAGGATCAAGGTTCTTCGCAACCTCTTCAACGGCTTCAAGAGAAACGACAATGAAAATGTCCATTTCACGCTTGATCGCCTCACCGACATCACAAATGAGCTTCATGCTCTCGGCGCCACCGAGATCACCAAGCATGAAATCGCCAAGACACTACTGAGATCACTTGATGTTTTGACACCCTTGCCCTCATGATACAAGAACGCCCCGACTTCAAGACACTCGATCCGTTCGATATACTTGAGAGGCCAAACACATGAGTTCCAGCTTCTCCAGAAAAGAGATATCTATGGTCCCAACTATGGCCGAACTCGCGCCAAGGCAAAAGTTGTTTCCTCATCCAAGAAGAATCGATCAGGTTCCGATGATCCCAAGACATTGGAAAGGAACTTGCTATGCTTGTGAAGAAGTTCCAAGTTCACTAGGAAGAAAGGCTTCAAAGTCTTGATCCAGCTCAAGAGATGATGAAGCTTCCACCATGACTACAAGAAGAGAACCCACAAGTGCAAGAAAACCGGACACTATATCTCCGAATGTCCACAAAGGACAATGAGAAGAAGAAGAAGAAGAGCGAATATGATTTCGATGACAAGAAAAGAAGAAATCAAAATCTTCTTCCAAGTCTTCATCAAAGTCTTCATCGCATAAGAAGAGCTCATCCGAAAGGCTCAGGCTTTGTTGGCAAGGAAATGGATTCGAGGAGGAGTCCGCTTCGAGGAGGTGGAAGTGGAGTCCAAGAGGAGTCCGACCGCTGTAAGTCCGGCTTTAGCCACAACCTATGTTGCCAAGTCCATCTTCAACACAAGATAATGACTTCTACACCAACGCTGAAGCCGATGACAAGGACGACCTCGCCCCACCTATCGCTTCATGGCACACGGTGCCAAGGTAAAATCACGGATGCTTACTTTCAAACATCAAGTGAAGATGACATTGTGAATCCAAGCCCAGCTACAAAACACTTGCTAAAATTGCAACCGAACAACAAAGAGCTATGGAACATACTAAAACTGTTAGACAAAAGCGATGACCTGTTGACGCTGAATGACACGCTCATAGCCCTAGTTGAAGACATTAAAATTCATGCTAAGTACCAAGAACTTGAAAGTCGCCATAAACGCCTCAACTACTCATGAAAGGCTCTCGATGATTATCTTCAAAGGAAGCAAGAGTTGAGAAATTGAGAGCGATCATGAAGATCTTCAAAAGAGAATGAGTCATCAAGGCCAATGATCAGTTCCCGGGATGGATTTGAACCACCATGTCTAAAATGTCTTGAGCGTGATATAGCTACCTCGCTGTTGAATGTTCAATCGTCACACATTGCATTGTCTTCATCTACTAATGTGGTAACTAACCCTCTCAAGGAGGATACCACTACTATTGCTGATGAAAATGCTAGGTTGAAGACATTGCTTGAAACATGTGGATAAAAGTCCGAAAGGGCATCGCACTTTACATGTCCTCAAAAGGATTCTCAACCGAAACCCTAGGAAAGAGGGTGTTGGGTTCAGAGGAAATGAATGTTGATGGTTTCTCACCGAAGCCCGAAAGCAGATCCCAAAACCACATGGGTTGCTTCAAAGGGACCTTCAGGATCCATCCACCTTATCCGCTTTACTTGCTAACCCTATTATCATTGATGAACTTTGATGCAAACTATAAGCTGTTCCAATCGTAATGGTGAAGTGTTTGCTGTGTATATTGGTACTAATCGCAGGAATGGACCCTATGAAGAAGATCTCGTTCCAAAAGTTGTCTTGAGAATCTTCCGAATGTCATCATGACACCACCGGGAAGAAGACAAACCCTGCACCTAAAGCATCATATGGTCCAAAGGCTTCATATAGACCGAGGACTCACCCGAGTCACCCTAACGCCAATGTTTTGCAGGAAACCGTACTCAAGTTTATGAATATGAGTGTGTCTCTTCAAACCGCCATGCTCATAGAACTAAGAACTTTTCGCTTATTCATATGAGTATCATTCATCTCCTCGCATGGCTATTTGCTAGGGCTCCAAAGCCAAATTCTCAAATGCTGCACTTAGACTCATTGCTTCTAAGCCACCTCAAGATGTGGGTGGTTAATAAGAATTAACTCTCTTTGCGTGAAAGGTCTCCACCGAAAATCAAAGGCGCCTGATGCTATTGTCGGGGACCTAAAACATCTTGTAGGGCACAAGATCAAATGCCCAAATGGTCTCACTATGTATTTTGTTCCCTAATCGTTGCCATTCATCCTATCAGTCCTAATCTTGATTTAAGCTTCAATAATCCACTAGCCTCACAAATGTTTATGCTTCACAATGCTCTTGTGAAGCCTATCCCCTAACTGCATCAGAGGGTATGACACCTCATGCTTCGTAATGGATTATGGACAGTGGATGCACTAATCATAGGACGGTGATCAAGTCTTCTGGACTCAACTTCCGCCCATCGACAAGAGTCACATCACATTTGTCGACAACCGTAAAAGCAAGGTATTGGGTCTAGGCAGTTGCAATCTCAAAGGATCAAAGACATGGATAAAGTGATGCTTGTTGAACCTTTGGTTTCAACTTGATGTCGCCTCAATGCTTTGTGACTTGAACATGATTGTGATATTCGAAAATATCGCTGTTTGTACTAATGGAATCGACAAGTCTCTAGTCTTTGAAGGGTATAGAAAGATGATCTATACATGGTAGATTTCAAGCAGGTCCACGCTTGCCATATGTCTTCTCGCAAAAGCTTGTAACGTCGGCTCGCATCGGAGGTCGGGCATGCCGTATGAGGAACTTACACACACTCGCCAAGAAGAAGCATGTCATAGGCATCAAGGTGTCAAGTTCAAGAAGGATCATTTGTGTGGTGCCTAAGTCGAAAGATGACTAGGGCAAAGCACCTCAAGACAATCATGACGACATCTCAACCCTTCGAAAGCTGCTACACATGGACTTGTTTGGACCTACTCATTACTCTACCCCACAACAACTGCTTGTCTCTATGGCTTCGCCATTGTTGATGACTACTCATACATGGGTACATAATTTCTACAAGACTAAAGTGCAAGATGTCTTCGACGCTCGCCAATCGAGCAATGAACAATTATGGCGCCAAGATCAAGTATATCGTATGATAACGGACTCAATTCAAGAACACGGACTTGATCTTTATCCGATACATGGGAATCACTCATGAGTTCTTCGCCCATACACCTCAAAGAAATGGCATCGTGGAGCGCAAAACAGAACCCTCATTGAGATGGCTCAACAATGCTCGACGAGTACAAGACACCAAGAAAGTTCTCGCCCGCTATTGATACAGCCTTGTCACGCATCAACCGCGTTTATATCCATAAGCTTCTCAACAAAACATCCAATGAGCTCCTTATCGGCAAGAAGCCAAATGTCGCATTTCGTAGTATTTGAGCTGTGTCGGATCAAGGATCCCCATCACAAGTCAAAATTTGAACCCAAAGCTCACGGGCTTCATGCTCGTTACGAAGGGAGTCACACTCACAGAGTCTTCAATCTCTATCTCTACAAAATCGCCGAAACTGTAGATGTGCGATTTGATGAAACCAATGGTTCACAAAGAGAGTTCCCGCCAAGCACACTAGACGAAGCTCCGCCAAATAATCATTCAAGCTGATGGGAACTGTGAAATCATGCCAAATGAAGCACAGCCAAGAGGAACTTATCGCTTCGCATCTAATCAACTCAAGACAATGCTCACCTTGAAGACAATCCTCCCAATAATGACAATGATCAGCATGAGCAAAGTCTTCGCCCGCTTCATCCTCGAGGTAAATGAAGTACGATTGAGAAGATAATCGATAGCATCAATGCACCTGGTCCGCTTACTCGCCAAGAGCAACACACTAACAAATTTCTGGGCACTTTTCATTTGTGTCAATATCGTAACCCAAGAAAGTTGTCAAGCTTTTATGGAACCGTAATGGATAAGCTATGCAAGAAGAACTTCAAAGCTCTGAATAATGTTTGGGAACTAGTCAAGGCCCTAACCTCACAAGCATAACATTATTGGCACCAAATGGATATATCAAACAAGCAAGATGAGCATGGTCAAGTTGTCGAACAAAGCACGGCCAGGCTCAAGGATATACTCAAGTTGAAGGTATTGACTTTGATGAAACATTTGCTCCTGTAGCTAGGCTTGAAGCCATTCGCATACTACTAGCCTATGCTAACCACCACAACATCTTGCTCTATCAAATGGATGTGAAGAGTGCATTTCTCAACGGCAAGATTGAAGAAGAAGTATATGTCGCCAACCACCGGCTTTGAAGATCCAAAACATCCCGATATGGTGTACAAGCTAAATAAAGTAATCGTATGGCTCAAACAAGTCCTCAGCTACGGTATGATACAATCAAAGACTTCCCAAGAGCAAAGGCTTCAAACCAGATCCCTTGATCCCACACTCTTCACGAAGACATATGATGGTGAACCTTGTATGCCAAATATATGAGCTGTGAAAATTAGGAGCCAGCGGACTGTGCTAACTTAAAATACAATGAGTTGTAATCTATAATGGGAATTACACATGAGCTTCTAGATGCTCCATACCCTATACAAATATTAAATTTTAAAATACCATTTTTCTTAAAAATATCTAGAATTTGAGGATATCAAACCCGGGTGCCCAATCTAAACTTATATGTCATGTAATACAATACATCTTGAACTAAAATTCATCCAAACAATTTTTTCCTCACATATAGTAACTTTTGTCTTTTTGTCATGGATACGCTTTCGTATTTTTTCACAAAATTTCACTAAAAGTAGATTGTACTCCCAAGTTTGGTATCCCAAAGTCCCATTTTTTTTCAAATTTCGATATATTTTTAAGCTTAATGTTTATATTGGGGATGGAACAACTCGTGCTACAAATCATCTTCCTCAATAATTGGATACATATTATGTACCTATAAGCATTAAACTAGAGAACCATAGATTTTAATTGGAATGAGCTCACTATTGTTGGCAACATAAATTGAGAGTTTGTTTCGCTATACAACATTTGAATTCTCAATACTTGATTCATGAATAAAACACTTTCTCATGTGAAATCACAATTAATATGGATTGAGGGTTAAGATTAAAATTCAATGATTTGGAATAATTGAACTAATAAACAATGAATAGGATAGAGGAATCGAAAAAACCTAAGCAAAGCGGAGATTGATTTTCTTCAAGGAAGCTGCTTTGAACGATCAACGTGAGATCCCAATTGCCTACATTAAGCAAGTTACAAATATTTAAAAAATCCCCAACCAAGAGTGAACCGTGCCACAAATTGTACGCATCAATCCAAAGCAAAGTGATCACCACCAAAACTCAAGCATCAATCTCGGGCACGAATGGATGGAGGAGGCACCTGATTGCCGGCTCGCTTCTGGGAGGCGCCGCAAGTCTCCACGATCGCTCCAGGTAAAATTGCTGCATGGCTTACTCAAGCCATCGCAACATATCGAGATGGAGGCGACGAGCACGTAAACGGGCGACCTGGTTTGCCTAGCGACTTGTTACCCTCCCGGCGATCAAGGGTAGGACTATGCATGCGGCAACCTTGGGCCTAGGTTTAGAAGTTTACTAGATGGGCTTAAAAGTAGACCCAGCCCACGACTATTTGCCCGCAGATCACGGTAAACCCAGCTAATTAGTACCGACTAATAGCTCGATTAGACGCCGCCTCGTCACCGAGCCCGGCAGCTGCCCCGGTCACGGGTACTACCTCCGCCATCGATGCCAAATATATGTGGATGACATTATCTTCGGCTGCACCAACCGTAAGTATAGTGATGAGTTTGGATACATGATGCAAGAACAATATCGATGTCCATGATGGGAGAGCTCAAGTTCTTCCTTGGTCTTTAAATTCAAGAAAGGAATGGCATCTTTATATCTCAAGAAAAATACCCAAGATTGTCTCAAGAAGTTTGGAATGCAAGAGTGCAAAGGATACACGACGCCAATGCCAGCCAAACACCACTTGGGTCCCGACGATAATGGTAAAGAGTTCGATCAAAAGGTATACCGCCCATGATTGGTTCTTTACTTTACCTATGTGCATCTAGGCCGATATTATGCTTAGTGTTTGCATGTGTGCTCGATTCAAGCGGCACTAAAGGAATCGCATCACTTAGCTGTGAAGCTTAATTCTTCGATATTTGGCTCACACCCCAACACTCGGATTATGGTACCCAAAGGGCTCAAAATTTGATTTGCTGGATTTTCTACCTGACATACCGGTGACAAGGTGGATCGCAAGTCTACATCGTGCACATGTCACTTTCTCTCGACGATCACTTGTCCGTTGGTCTTCAAAGAAGCGTAATCTGATGTCACTCTCAACTGCAGAATCTGAATACATTACCGCCGGATCCCATTGCTCAACTTCTATGGATGAAGCAAACCTCAAGGACTATGGCATCAATCCACACAAGTACTTCTTCCGCGATAACGAAAGCGCCATCAAGATTGCCAATAATCCACCCAGATTCAAGACAAAGCACATTGAAATTCATCATAATTTTCTCATGGATCATGTCATGAAGAAAGATATTGACATCATTCACGCCAACATCAAGAGCAACCGCGATATCTTCACAAAGCCCTTGGATGAGAAAAGGTTCTAAGTTACGGCAGGAGCTAAATATCTTGAATCCTCAAATGTCCTCGTGATCAAGCACACATCCTAACACTTATGCATGTTGATGACTTAGATGTGCAACACACGAAGTAACGATATCTTCAATCAATGAAGACTTACATTCGAGAGTGAATACATTAACGTGAATTTGACTTCGAGCGCCACGATAATTGTGCGCCGTGTCCGGTCTAATACTTCTTATACGGGTAACACCACCACCAAATTCCTTTGTTTGAAGTGTTTTACTCATGGCGTTATTTCTGAAGCTATTCGTATTCGACTGTCTTCAATCAACTTCATGATTTTCTCCACTATGTTGATTTGTTGTTGTCCGATATATATATTTCTATCTCTACAGATTCACTTATAGCTATGTATTCAAGTTGAATCTTTTGAACTAAGTGAATGGATCGACCCTAATCTTCTATGCTTTCTATCTCAAACTCTATCTGTCCAAATCATATGCATTCTATTGAATCTGTCGAATGTCTTCTCAGGCCCTTGTCGCCAGTAAGACACAGAGACAAACTTTAAGTCTGCTAAATGATTCATCATTACGTTGAACTCCGGAGAAGCCGAACGATCCACAAACCGGGCGAGCGGGAACGTGGGACATCTCGCAGTATGTTGCATGCGTGCCACGTGCCCTCGGGATGTGAACCGCCAGGCACTGCAGAATTGCCAAGCACCGCACACCTCAAGAGTAAATACCTGCCCTTGCGGTAAAGAAAATCTTCTTCCACCTCTCCACCTCGTCTAAAACCCTAGCGCCACCGCTAGCCTCGACGACGGCGACGGCGCTTAGCTGTCGCGACCCTCCGACGACAGCCCTCACGCCGCCAACATCATCCCCGCCACCGCCAGAGGTGTCCTCCATCGCCAAGTTAGGCACGGTGGACTGAACTGCTCGGCCTCCTTTCCTCCCGCCTAGCAGTTCTTCAAGCGTAAATATTACTCTATTTTTACCATCTTTTTATCTTCAAGATTCATCCCACTTGCCAAATTGGTTTCTGCCCATACTATGTTAGATCTATTCTCTCAGATCTCAGATCGCTTAGTATATTCACTTAAGCTTCACAACTAGTTAGATTCTCACTTGTACTTATTCATGGATTCGCATAAATCGGAACCAACTCTCAGCCAGATAAGTGAATGTCTTCAGATCATGAGGTCAATGTCTTCAAACCGATTTATATTCAAAATCTTCCGAGAATGCATATGACCTCTTCCTTCTCGTGATTCTAATGTCATTCAGCTATATGTCCGTGGAGAACCTTGGTTCTCATAGTCCGTGATTCGCTTGCAAAAATTTACAGATCAAACCAACTCTCCCAAAGCCGCCTCATCATTCAAAGAACGCAAGTTTTGAAGTTTTGAACGTGAAGCCATTCAGCTTGAAGCTCATGGCTACAGATAAATCAGTCAGAAGGGCGGCAGACAGATCATGAGGGAACCTCAAAAGATCTCTCGATGACCCGCAGAGCTGTACAAAACAGATCCCGGAGAGTCTTATAATCAAGAAGACGCGAATCCAATGGATTCGACGATATTGGGCTGAACAAGGGTTCAAGTACAATTTCGCACACAGAATACGCCAGAAGAACGCCATCGTAAGCCCTGGGGTGATATTCTCTTCGAGGCCTTCCTCCCAAGAACATGGCTCAAGCTATTGCTCAAGGTTTCTATCCTTGCATGGTCCGTGGACCTCAGCCCGAGAATGCCGACCACTTTGCTCGTGTCATGATGACAATCTCTCTTCGCGAACTTCCAAAGATGCAAAGGCTTCAAAGGAAAACAAGAAGTCATTGGGACTAGACTTCAACCCTGGTCCTCTCCCCTGGCCGACGGCTCACGCGATGTCGAACCCAATGTCATCGGTCCCTTTCAAACCTTGATGGCCTCATCACCTACATCCCGGTCTAAGGTGCCAAAGTGGATCACTCGATGACGAGGCTGATTCGGATGAAGCCCCAGCCCAGCTTCTGCTCCTGCTCCAAAGCCGCAGGCTTAAGAAAGTCAAGGCTTCAAAATCAGTTGCCCTCCAAAGCTTCACGTGTGAAGCCATCGCCATCGCACTCTAAGCCGGGCACAATCTGAGGATCAATCCTGCTCCAAGAAGATAGAGAAGAGAAAGAAAAGTGTCAAGAACACAATTGACACTGACTCGCTGCCATTCTGCGTGAAGAGCACATTGATCTGCCTAGTGATGACGATCTTGCAGATGATGCCCTTGAGCAACTTATCAAGAGCAAAGAAGAAGCAGAAATCTTCAACAACTTGCTCTTTGATGTGGCAATCATCCATCACTTCATTGATAAATGGTTTGATACCCCAAACATCAGTTTTGAAGATCCGCAACTTCCTATTGGCCTGGGCATTCTTTCAACGGCACCATTGCTTCGAGCTAGCTTCATCAACGGATTGTTGAACTGAAGCACAAGATTGACTATGGGCTGGCCTAAGAAGCATACTGCACCCAGCAGTGCAAGACGCTGAAAACTTCAAGGTCATGCTACATGACCTCAAAGAAAACTTTGTCAAGAAAGTGAAGAAGCCAGAGGCTCGTGAGTGCATGAAGGCTGGCCGACAAGTGTGTGCTAGCCTACAATGAGGCCGAGAAGTTTAGAAGGCTCTTGGCCGCCCCGGCATCGAACCTGTGGATGGCTGCAAAGAAAAAGAAGTCTTCAACTCACCTCGCTGCACCTTCAAGGCAGGAAGAGCCCCAAGATAGTCTCCCAAGAAGCATGACTAGCTCAAGCCAAAGGTCCGCCAACCGCTTATGAACAAAAGAAGACGAGGGCTGCCGAGGCTCGCGAAAAAGGAAAATCTTCACGCCCGATGCTGCTCCTCCAAGAAGAAGCTTAAGACCAAGAAGAACCGGGCTGCCCTACGAGCCCTTGATTGTTGAACCCATTTCGTGGTTCGCCCCGCCTCGCAACCCAAGAACTTTCAGATGACTGCTCATGAGCCTGCCTCCACAGAGCTCCTAAGTCGAGAGATTCCAAGAACATCCCATCACCGCCAAGACATTGGTCACCATGACAATGTTGAAGATGATGAATTTCTTCTCAAATTGAATACAATGTAGATCATCGCCTGCTCGCATTTAACACGAACTCTCATCACCATTGGTCGCCCTCCGACGCCAATTGCACAGATGCTTCATGGGCTGATCGCCTGCAACAACAAGACTCCCAATACTCCCCAACATCAAGTCACTCCCCAACAACAACAGCAAGAAGAAGATGAAGACTTTGAGGCCCAGTGCAACCCCTATTCCAAAGGCGCCGCCAGCTTCGCAGCTTCGCAGGTCAAAGGCCCTCAAGTACTCTTTTCGAAGGCTTGTAGGAGAAGCACCACCAACCTCAACGCCAAGTGTTTTTGCCACCCAACTCGTGAATGTCTTCGGAGTCCGCTAAAGTCGCTGAAGAAAATCCGCCGCATCATCCGCAGACACCCAAGAAGAAGAAGAACGGTCCCTACACTCATCAGAATCAAGAAGTCATCTGATATCAAAGTGCCAGGTTCGACCCTCCACTCCTCAAGTGGAGGTTGAGAACATTGAGGCTGCCACCTTCAACACTAATGAAGCCAATGACGGGTCATGGCCGAAGCCACCGTGGAGCCCGTCCCAACCGCCTCGCCACCGGAAATGTGTTCGGGCTAACGAGGCAACTCGCCCCAAGCATCCGCCGAAAGCTCAAGCCTCAGCTTGCGCCATCGCCTCCCTGCTCCGCCACCAAGGCCCTACACAATCGAGCAAGCATACAACCACGATGAGCTAGTCAAGAAGATGGCCCGCTCAGTCCCTCCGCCTCATGCCTCTGGGTCCCGCTCGACTATCATATTGAGCATAGGCCCTGTGTCCGTGGTCAAGAAAAGGCTGCCAAGGTTTCTAGGCACCGCCACCTCAACGGGTTCTTTCAATGCAAATGGCTTCAAAGCCCACAATACTTTCTTTTGACAAAGGCAAAGAACCCCTACACAAGGCCAAGGATCTCATCCGACCGGCCTGAGCTATCAAGAAAGAAGCTATTACCCTGTTCTCTATGACCAAGGCCGCTTCTCATATGCGCCTTTTGACACCGGGTTATTGCGGACTGCAAAGGCTTAGAAGTAGCACTTGATTGCTTTCATGATGCAGTCTGCTGGTTTCAGCATGCATAAAGAACACCGGAATGAAGAATTAGTGCTTCAATTCTATGCTACCTCCACATCCGCTGCCAACAACAGACACAAAGACATGGGTTCTCGAGTGGATGATCGAATGTCCATCATGAAGCCAAAGCTCTGACATCATTGAGCTCACAGCCTACCCACTCCCGGAGAGCTGTTTGAACTCGATGTCAACTCCACCGTGATGCCTTGTAGAGCATATTTTATAAGCATGAACCGATATGAGTCGATGTCGAGCATGATGAAGCCATGCCACACGATGCTGAATACCTCAAGACTTCTTTGTTGATGACCTTGAGTATCCGCCTCAACCATATATCACATCATCAGCTTAACTCTATGGCCAATCAAAGGGCATTCATCATCTGCAAAACTAGAAGGAGCAATGAAGACATTGGTCTTTATATCCTCAATGGCATCAGCTTCAACACGCAAGAATTCTTCATCCGGCAATTGGCCGCGCCTCGATCTGATCTGCTTGGTCCAAGTTCTATGCTCCATGGGTCATGCGCCCATCAAGATGCACTCGCTATTAACTATCAACCTCCGCCGCAATCATCTCGATCTTTCTACCAGAGGTTGATATGTCCGCTACATATACCGAGCCCGCCAAACGCCACTAAGTCTTCGTAATGCATCACCACAGCCTTCTCTCAACCCATGGAAGGCGCCCGCGATATCGCGGTTCATCCTCGGCCGGGAACACACGCCCGCTTCATCGCACGGACCGGCCACCGAGAGCACAATTGGCCAAGGTCACTAAGCGCCGAGTCCTCAATGATCGAGAACTTCTTGTGGCGCCGCATCAAAAGCAAGATTAGCATCACCCTGCCTGTTGCCAAATGCAAAACCTTGGTGGACGCCAATCGGATTCAAACCTTGCCACCAAGAATGCTTTTGTCACCTATGACTTGTCGGCGATCATGGAAGAGTTTGACCTCGCTCAAGGTCAAGCAGATCTTCAAGACGATGGCTTCACCGAACGCTTCAAGTTTGACTCCACTCCTCCACGGAATGCAGTCCCACGATTTAACTCCATCACTTGAAGACTCGACCATTCTTCCTCCAAGCAATCGTCAATGCCAGAGTGATCGATGATGAAGCCGATACTTCACCGCCCCTACTGCATCGAATCCGACATTGCGCTAAGCTCATCTCGCACCGCCAACCAACAATGACAACTCCTGCAGATCATCTTCTTAAGAGGACGAGTAGATGCTCGTGGTTCAAACCTTTTGGTCCTTACTAACAAAAGGGGAGAAGCATGAGTTTGATAGTCTTCAAGCCGGTTCATAATGGCGGTTGCATAAATATTTTGCCTAGTGTTTACAACTCGCTTTTGATACATTTGGTTCTTTGAGATGTAACACTTAAACTGGGTCGTCGCTACTTATTTGCTTTACTCAAAAGATGATAATTCGTGATAAAGCATTTATTAACTTCCGACTTAGATCATTCTCAGACGTCCATTTTTCATTATGCATGTCATTCTCTTATCTATATATTTCATGCATGATGAATTATCTTCATAAGTTGAAGAGGATCTCCACAAGTACAACCTGCCATGTGCATTTGCATTCCAAAAGCAACTACTTATATGCACATCTTCGGGGGAGCCTTTTTCCACTTATGAAGACAATTTCATCCTTTACAATTTCACATATTTTATCCCTGTTGAAAATCTTCAACCAGTTTGTCATCAATCACCAAAAAGGGAGATTGTAAGCATCTAGTGCCACCCTAGTTGGTTTTGGAGTATTGACGACAAATGTGGTTGAGGGACTAATGCGCTTGTGAGAATTGCAGGATAACGCAGGTAGTGTCCCTCATTGATTCGGGTTTACCTACCGAGTTAATTCTCAAAATGTAATGAAGACATTGACGATTAATGGTGGTATGTGAAGGTATTCACATTGAAGACTATGACGTGAGAAGACATTGAGTGAAGACTATGGAGCGCCAAGACCGTGGTTGTTTCGCTGTTTCTTTTTCTTTGTTGAGTCGGAGGAACCACCGCATCGTAAGTGGGGTCCAAGTGATCATAGTCGTAATGACCAAGTGATGCTCAACCTAAATCCTATGTCTTCGATCAAGACAATGAGAGCAAAACTTATCCAGCTGGATGAGTCGCCTTTGCTTGTATCCCAAGTAGTTACCGTGTGTTTGAAATCGACCGTTGAACACGGTCGGGCCCTTAGTGACCTGTGGTCATTTCGACATAACAGTCGGTTGCCTGCTGGCTATAAATAGCCTACCCCCTACACCATAAATTGGTGGCTATTTGAAAAAAATCGAAACGGTACCCACGCTTAGCATGGATTAGAGTGTGTCACATGATTAGTTATTTGAATTAGAGTGTGTCACGAAGTTAGTTATTTGAATTAGAGTGTGTGTCACGTGCGATCTCCAATTCTAACGTGGATTTCAGATTTCACTATATCCATGCTACTTTTTTAATACAAATTCATATGTATATGATGAACACCATGGTAGTGAGAAAACTTTTAGATGGATTCAAACATATGACCTACAAAATAGCACAACAAATTGAGCCAATGTCAACTTTTCAAAACTTAGTATGGCACGAATTCGAAATAATTACCCGCATGCCTGGTCCTCGGTTCAAATCTTACAATGTACACCGAATTGAAACATCGATATTAAGTCTCGTACTATGTACATTCAAATGTTGTTTTAGCCACCCCCTCCAAGACAAACGCAACATACTTCCTATATCGGTCAATTTTCCTCTCCTAACCACCTTAGCAAGCTATCAGTTTCCAACACACGTTCATTCTTTCTCTCCATGTTTCGAAATCTAAGTCTCTCAACTACACAACCCCTTTTTCCACTCTTGTTACCAAATGTACTTACCTCACACACCCGCCATTGCACCCCATGCCGAGCTCTCTCTCTCTCCCACCCCCCCTCTCCCTTTCACCCTCCCGCGCTAAATACATGCATTGCCTATCTAGCCCCCCCAACCTCTCGTTCGCACGAACGCACGTTGTATATCTAGGTCACTCTCTCGAGACTGTCTCACTATTTATTCTGCACGGCGGGTCACACTCGCTCAATCTAGCTCTCCTTATCTGAGTCTCGTTTAACCTCGTTTTCTTTCACACACAAATGATATATCTCCCTGTTCGGGCCTCGATCGACACACTCTATACTCTCTCACGCAGATTGTCTATCTAGGTCAGTCCATCCAAGCGGCCGCCACTCTTTCGACCTCATGGTGGGCCACGCTCACTCAATCTCTCTCTCTCTCTCTCTCTCTCTCTCTCTCTCTATCTCTATCTCTCTCTCTCTCTTCATATGTCTCGATTTACCTCGCTCTTTCACGGACAAAAACGATATATCACCATGTTTGAGCCCAATTCGACCTATTCACATTGTATACTCTCTCACGCACATCGTCTATCTAAGTCACTCTCTCCAACCCGTCTCACTCTTTCGATCGCACGGCGACCCTATGTGATCAGTTGACCTTGCTTCCTCCCAAGCACAAAATATATCTACACGTCTGTGACTGGATCATCTCTCAAGCTCTATCTTACAGCCCTCACCCTTACCAAAAGCTCAATCGGAAAATATCTCTCCAGAGCATATATATTTGTTCAATGAATGTCGGACCACACTCACTTTGTCTCTCTATCTATATGTCTCTCGATTGACCTCGCTTTCTCATACCGTATCTTTCTGTAAGTGCATCTAGTGCCACCCCTAGTTGGTTTTGGAGTATTGACGACAAATGTGGTTGAGGGACTAATGCGATTGTGAGAATTGTAGGATAACGCAGGTAGTGTCCCTCATTGATTCGGTTTACCTACCGAAGTCGACCCCTAAAAATGTATGAAGACATTGACGACAATGGTGGTATGTGAAGATATTCACATTGAAGACTATGACGTGAGAAAACATTGAGTGAAGACTATGGAGCGCGAAGACTGTGTTGTTTCGTTGTTTCCTTTTCTTCTTTGTTGAGTCGTAGGAACCACCGTCATCGTTAAGTGGGGTCCAAGTGATCATAGTCGTAATGATCAAGTGATGCTCAACCAAAATCCTATGTCTTCGAGCGAAGACAATGAGAGCAAAACTTATCCAGAGCTGGATGAGTCAGCTTTGCTTGTAGCCCAAGTAAAGTTGTCGTGTGTGTTTGAAATCGACCGTTGGAACACGTGTCGGTTCCTTAGTGACCTGTGGTCATTTCGACATAACAGGTCGGGTTGCCTAGTGGCTATAAATAGCCCACCCCTACACCATAAATTGGTGGCTGCTTAGAGTTAGTGCACGGCTTTTGTCGCTTGAGAGCAACCCACCTTGAAGCCTTTGAGAGAGAGAAATCTTGTGAGGACAAAGCCCAAAACACCCATAGCCAAAGAGTGTTAGGCATCACCAAGTTTTCCGTCTGTGTGACTCAAGACTTATTACACTTGAGGACTGTGTATCCTCCAACCGGTTAGGCGTCGCGCTCGAGCATCCAAGAGTCATTGTGGATTGCCGTGAACGCTCGTCTGTGAAGGTTCGAAGTCTACCTTGAAGACTTACCAGAGTGATTGGGCGAGGACTGTGTGTCCTTAGCTCAAGGGTAATAAGGTGAAGACGCGGTCTTCTCGAGTTGAATCTCAGCCTCCCTAACCAGATGTACAGCTTGTCACAAAGAATCGAACTGGTCCAACAAATCGTGTCTTCAACAAGTGACCGGTTCTATCCCTTCCTCCTTTACCCTGAGTTTGTCTTCGTGAAGTCATTGCCTATATGTCTTATCTGTTTGACTTCATTGCTTGACTATTATCGTTGTTTGGCTTCATACTATCTTCCATCCTGATCCTTACTACATAGATGCTATTAGTCTTGTCTGTTCACAATATTGCATACTTGACTATGGCTTGCTTGTTGTAGTTTATCTTCCGCTGCATATCAATTAGGTCATTTCTATTGTTTGTCTTCGAAACATTCGTGTTTTGAAGACTTTCCTAAAAATCGCCTATTCACCCCCCCCCCTCTAGTCGATAACTAGCACTTTCAATTGGTATCAGAGCAAGGTACTCCCTTGTTCTGTGTGATTCGGTTTAACCACCTGGAGTTTTAGCTATGTCGACTGCAGGGATAATCAAAGTCTCCGCTGCTTTCCCGTGTTCGATGGAACTGACTATCCCTCTTCGAAGAATAAGATGCGATGCATCTTGAAGCCATTGATGTCGACCTCCGGTATGTCGTCAAGAACGGCGTTCCCAAGTCCGTGAAGGTGTCACCCCGTTGATGTCAAGAAGTTCATTCAACTGGACTCCACCGCAAAGAACATCATCTGTGGTCATCTCGACCAAAGGACAAGATGGCCGTGTGAGTGCTCGAAACGTCGGTTAGTCTCGAGACTGGCTATCCAAGGTCAAGGAAGGCGTCTCAACCCAGAGATATCAAAGGATCAGTGTTCTTCGCAACCTCTTCAACGGCTTCAAGAGAAACGACAATGAAAATGTCCAGCTCACGTTTGATCGCCTCACTGACATCACAAATGAGCTTCATGCTCTCGGCGCCACCGAGATCACCAAGCATGAAATCGCCAAGACACTATCGAGATCACTTGACAGCTCTTTTGACACCCTTGCCCTCATGATACAAGAACGCCCTGACTTCAAGACACTCGATCCGTCTGATATACTTGAGAGGCTCAACACACATGAGTTCCAGCTTTCTGAGAAAAGAGATATCTATGGCCCCAACTATGGCCGAACTCGCGCTTTGAAGGCAAAAGTTGTTTCCTCATCTGAAGAAGAATCTGACTGCGGTTCTGATGATCCTGAAGACATTGGAAAGGAACTTGCTATGCTTGTGAAGAAGTTCCAGAAGTTCACTAGGAAGAAAGGCTTCAGAAAGTCTTCACGATCCAGCTCAAGAGATGATGAAGCTTCCACTCATGACTACAAGAAGAGAACCTGTCACAAGTGCAAGAAAACTGGACACTATATCTCTGAATGTCCACAGTGGGACAATGAGAAGAAGAAGAAGAAGAGCAAGGAATATGATTCTGATGACAAGAAAAAGAAGAAATCTTCAAAATCTTCTTCCAAGTCTTCATCAAAGTCTTCATCGCATAAGAAGAGCTCATCTGGAAAGGCTCGTGCTTTTGTTGGCAAGGAAATGGATTCGAGGAGGAGTCCGCTTCGAGGAGGTGGAAGTGGAGTCCAAGAGGAGTCCGACCGAGGCTGTAAGTCCGGCTTTAGCCACAACCTATGTTGCCAAGTCCATCTTCAACACTGAAGATAATGACTTCTACACCAACGCTGAAGCTGATGACAAGGACGACCCTGCTCCCACCTACTGCTTCATGGCACACGGTGCCAAGGTAAAATCACGTGATGCTTACTTTCAAACATCAAGTGAAGATGACTCTGATTGTGAATCCAAGCCCAGCTACAAAACACTTGCTAAAATTGCAACCGAACAACAAAGAGCTATGGAACATACTCAAAACTGTTAGACAAAAGCGATGACCTGTTGGACGCGAAATGACACGCTCACAGTCCTTAGTTGAAGACATTAAAATCTTCATGCTAAGTACCAAGAACTTGAAAGTCGCCATAAACGCTCTCAACTACTCATGAAAGGCTCTCGATGATTATCTTCAAAGGAAGCAAGAGCTTGAGAAATTGAGAGCGGATCATGAAGATCTTCAAAAGAGAATGAGTCACTTCAAGGCCAATGATCAGCTCCGCCGGGATGGATTTGAACCACCATGTCTAAAATGTCTTGAGCGTGATATAGCTACCTCTGTTGTTGAATGTTCAATCGCTGCCATCGTTGCATTGTCTTCATCTACTAATGTGGTAACTAACCCTCTCTGGAGGATACCACTACTATTGCTGATGAAAATGCTAGGTTGAAGACATTGCTTGAAACAGGATGTATAAAAGTCCGAAAGGGCATCGACACTTTATGATGTCCTCAAAAGCAGATTCTGAACCGAAACCCTAGGAAAGAGGGTGTTGGGTTCGAGAGGAAAATGAATGTTGATGGTTTCTTTGGAAGCCCGAGAGCGATCCCAAAACCACATGGGTTGCTTCAAAGGGACCTTCAAAGGATCCATCCACCTTATCCGGCTTTACCCGTGCTAACCCTATTATCATTGATGAATCCTTTGATGCAAACTATAAGCTGTTCCAGAATCAGAATGGTGAAGTGTTTGCCAGGTATATTGGTACTAACTGCAGGAATGGACCCCCCTATGAAGAAGATCTGGGTTCCCAAAAGTTGTCTTGAGAATCTTCCAGTGAATGTCATCATGACACCACCTGGGAAGAAGACAAACCCCAGACCTAAAGCATCATATGGTCCAAAGGCTTCATATAGACCGAGGACTCACCTGAGTCACCCTAACGCCAATGTTTTGCAGGGAAACCGTACTCAAGTTTATGAATATGAGTGTGTCTCTTCAAACCGCTACGTTCATAGAACTAAGAACTTTTCTGCTTATTCATATGAGTATCATTCATCTCCTGCATGGCTATTTGCTAGGGCTCCAAAGCCGAAATTCTCAAATGCTGCACTTAGACTCATTGCTTCTAAGCCACCCTCAAGATGTGGGTGGTTAATAAGAATTAACTCTCTTTTGCGGAAAGGGTCTCCACCAAAATCAAAGGCGTCGATGCTATTGTCGGGGACCTAAAACATCTTGTAGGGCACAAGATCAAATGCCCAAATGGTCTCACTATGTATTTTGTTCCTAATCGCTTGCCATTCATCCTATCAGTCCTAATCTTGATTTAAGCTTCAATAATCCACTAGCTCACAAATGTTTATGCTTCACAATGCTCTTGGTGAAGCCTATCCCCTAACTGCATCAGAGGGTATGACACCTCATGCTTCGTAATGGATTATGGACAGTGGATGCACTAATCATATGATCGGTGATCAAGTCTTCTCATGGACTCAACCTTCGCCCATCGGACAAGAGTCACATCACATTTGCCGACACCGTAAAAGCAAGGTATTGGGTCTAGGTAGAGTTGCAATCTCAAAGGATCAACACATGGATAAAGTGATGCTTGTTGAATCCCTTGGTTTCAACTTGATGTCTGCCTCAATGCTTTGTGACTTGAACATGATTGTGATATTCGAAAATATCGCTGCCTTGTACTAATGGAATCGACAAGTCTCTAGTCTTTGAAGGGTATAGGAAAGATGATCTATACATGGTAGATTTCTCAAGAGGTCCACGCTTGCCATATGTCTTCTCGCAAAAGCTTGAATCGTCGGCTCGCATCGGAGGTCAAGGCATGTTGGTATGAGGAACTTACACACACTCGCCAAGAAGAAGCATGTCATAGGCATCAAGGTGTCAAGTTCAAGAAGGATCATTTGTGTGGTGCTGCGAAGTCGGAAAGATGACTAGGGCAAAGCACCCTCAAGACAATCATGACGACATCTCAACCCTTCGAGCTGCTACACATGGACTTGTTTGGACCTACTCATTACTCTACCCTCACAACAACTGCTTGTCTCTATGGCTTCGCCATTGTTGATGACTACTCAAGATACACATGGGTGCACATAATTTCTACAAGACTAAAGTGCAAGATGTCTTCAGACGCTTCGCCAATCGAGCAATGAACAATTATGGCGCCAAGATCAAGCATATCGTAAGTGATAACGGCATCAATTCAAGAACACCGGACTTGATCTTTATCTGGATACCATGGGAATCACTCATGAGTTCTCTGCCCATACACACCTCAAAGAAATGGCATCGTGGAGCGCAAAAACAGAACCCTCATTGAGATGGCTCGAACAATGCTCGACGAGTACAAGACACCAAGAAAGTTCTGGCCTGAAGCTATTGATACAGCTTGTCACGTCATCAACCGTGTTTATATCCATAAGCTTCTGAACAAAACATCCAATGAGCTCCTCATCGGCAAGAAGCCAAATGTCGCCATTTCTTGAGTATTTGAGCTAAGTGTCGGATCAAGGATCCCCATCACAAGTCAAAATTTGAACCCAAAGCTCACGAAGGCTTCATGCTCGATACGAAAGGAGTCACACTCTTCAGAGTCTTCAATCTCTATCTCTACAAAATCGTCGAAACTGTAGATGTGCGATTTGATGAAACCAATGGTTCACAAAGAGAGTTCCCGCCAAGCACACTAGACGAAGCTCCGCCAAATAATCATTCAAGCTGATGGGAACTGTGAAATCATGCCAAATGAAGCACAGCCAAGAGGAACTTATCGCTTCGTGCATCTAATCAACTCAAGACAATGCTCACTTGAAGACAATCCTCCCAATAATGACAATGATCAAGATGAGCAAAGTCTTCGCCCAGCCCATCCTCGAGTTGCAAATGAAGTACAGATTGAGAAGATAATCGATAGCATCAATGCACTGGTCCGCTTACTCGCTCAAGAGCAACACACTAACAAATTTCTGTGGGCACTTTTCATTTGTGTCAATATCGTAACCCAAGAAAGTTGTCAAGCTTTTATGGAACCAGAATGGATACAAGCTATGCAAGAAGAACTTCAACAGTTCAAGCTGAATAATGTTTGGGAACTAGTCAAGCGTCCTAACCCTCACAAGCATAACATTATTGGCACCAAATGGATATATCGAAACAAGCAAGATGAGCATGGTCAAGTTGTCAGAAACAAAGCACGGCTTGTGGCTCAAGGATATACTCAAGTTGAAGGTATTGACTTTGATGAAACATTTGCTCCTGTAGCTAGGCTTGAAGCCATTCGCATACTACTAGCCTATGCTAACCACCACAACATCTTGCTCTATCAAATGGATGTGAAGAGTGCATTTCTCAACGGCAAGATTGAAGAAGAAGTATATGTCGCCAACCACCGGCTTTGAAGATCCAAAACATCCCGATATGGTGTACAAGCTAAATAAAGCAATCAGATGGCCTCAAACAAGCTCCTCGCTACCGGTATGATACAATCAAAGACTTCAAGAGCAAAGGCTTCAAACCAGGATCCCTTGATCCCACACTCTTCACGAAGACATATGATGGTGAACTGCTTGTATGCCAAATAGGCATGGAGCCAGAAAAATTAGGAGCCAAGGATCTGTAGCTAACTTAAAATACAATGAGTTGTAATCGAATAATGGGAATTACACATGAGCTTCTAGATGCTCCATACCCCTATACAAATATTAAATTTTAAAAATACCATTTTTCTTAAAAATATCTAGAATTTGAGGATATCAAACCTGGGTGCCCAATCTAAACTTATATGTTGTAATACAATACATCTTGAACTAAAATTCATCCAAACAATTTTTTCCTGCATATAGTAACTTTTTGTCTTTTTGTCATGGATACGCTTTTCGGTATTTTTTCACAAAATTTCTCACGAAAAGTAGATTGTACTCCCAAGTTTGGTATCCCAAAGTCCCATTTTTTTTTCAAATTTCTCGATATATTTTTAAGCTTAATGTTTATATTGGGGATGGAACACCCGTGCTACAAATCATCTTCCTCGAATAATTGGATACATATTATGTACCTATAAGCATTAAACTAGAGAACCATAGATTTTAATTGGAATGAGCTCACTATTGTTGGCAACATAAATTGAGAGTTTGTTTCGCTATACAACATTTGAATTCTCAATACTTGATTCATGAATAAAACACTTTCTCATGTGAAATCACAATTAATATGGATTGAGGGTTAAGATTAAAATTCAATGATTTGGAATAATTGAACTAATAAACAATGAATAGGATAGAGGAATCGAGAAAAAACCTAAGCAAAGCGGAGATTGATTTTCTTCATGAAGCTGCTTGGAACGATCAACGTGAGATCCCCAATTGCCTACATTATCTGCAAGTTACAAATATTTAAAAATCCCCAAATCAAGAGTGAAATCCGTGCCACAAATTGTACGATCAATCCAGTGCTAAGGTGATCACCACCAAAACTCAAGCATCAATCTCGGGCACGAATGGATGGAGGAGGCACCGTTGATTGCCGGCCTCGCCGCCAGGAGGGGAGGCTATGCAAGCTCCCGACGACTGCCTGTGCAAAATTGCTGCTAGCAGGCGACTCAAGCCATCGCAACATATCGAGATGGAGGCGACGAGCACGAAACGGGCGACCTGGTTTGCCTAGCGACTTGTTACCCTCCCGGCGATCATGCGGTAGGACTTGCGATGCATGCGCAACCTTTGGGCCTAGGTTTAGGAAGTTTACTAGATGGGCTTAAAAGTAGACCCAGCCCACGACTATTTGCCCGGCAGATCACGGTAAACCCAGCTAATTAGTACCGACTAATAGCTTCGATTAGACGTCACCGTCACCGAGCCCGGCAGCTGCCCCGGGTCGCCGGGTACTACCTCCGCCACTGATGCCAAATATATGTGGATGACATTATCTTCGGCTGCACCAACCAGAAGTATAGTGATGAGTTTGGATACATGATGCAAGAACAATATCAGATGTCCATGATGGGAGAGCTCAAGTTCTTCCTTGGTCTTTAAATTCGTCAGCAAAGGAATGGCATCTTTATATCTCAAGAAAAATACCTCCAAGATTGTCTGAAGAAGTTTGGAATGCAAGAGTGCAAAGGATACACGACGCCAATGCCAGCCAAACACCACTTGGGTCCCGACGATAATGGTAAAGAGTTCGATCAAAAGGTATACCGCTCCATGATTGGTTCCTTACTTTACCTATGTGCATCTAGGCCAGATATTATGCTTAGTGTTTGCATGTGTGCTCGATTCCAAGCGGCACCAAAGGAATCGCATCACTTAGCTGTGAAGCGAATTCTTCGATATTTGGCTCACACCCCAACACTCGGATTATGGTACCCAAAGGGCTCAAAATTTGATTTGGTTGGATTTTCGGATGCTGATTACGCTGGTGACAAGGTGGATCGCAAGTCTACATCAGGCACATGTCACTTTCTGGGACGATCACTTGTCTGTTGGTCTTCAAAGAAGCAGAACTGTATGTCACTCTCAACTGCAGAATCTGAATACATTACTGCTGGATCCTGCTGTGCTCAACTTCTATGGATGAAGCAAACTCTCAAGGACTATGGCATCAATCTGACACAAGTACCTCTCTTCTGCGATAACGAAAGCGCCATCAAGATTGCCAATAATCCAGTCCAGCATTCGAAGACAAAGCACATTGAAATTCATCATAATTTTCTCATGGATCATGTCATGAAGAAAGATATTGACATCATTCACGTCAACACTCAAGAGCAACCGCGATATCTTCACAAAGCCCTTGGATGAGAAAAGGTTCTGCAAGTTACGGTGTGAGCTAAATATCTTGGAATCCTCAAATGTCCTGTGATCAAGCACACATCCTAACACTTATGCATGTTGATGACTTAGATGTGCAACACACGAAGTAACGTATATCTTCAATCAATGAAGACTTACATTCTGAGAGTGAATACATTAACGTGGAATTTGACTTCGGAGCGCCACGATAATTGTGCGCCGTGTCTGGGTCTAATACTTCCTATACGGTGGGTAACACCACCACCAAATTCCTTTGTTTGAAGTGTTTTACTCATGGCGTTATTTCTTGAAGCTATTCGCATTCGATTTGTCTTCAACTTCAACCTATCTTCATGATTTTCTCCACTATGTTGATTTGGTTGTTGTCTGATATATATATTTCTATCCTCTACAGCATTCACTTATAGCTATGTATTCAAGTTGAATCTTTTTGAACTAAGTGAATGTGATCGGACCCTAATCTCTCTATGCTTTCTATCTCAAACTCTATCTGTCCAAATCATATGCATTCTATTGAAACTGTCGAATGTCTTCTCTGCGTCCTTGTCAGCAGAAGACACAGAGACAAACTTTAAGTCTGTTTTAAATGATTCATCATTACTGTTGAACTCCGGAGAAGCCGGAACGACCCTCCGACAAACCGGGCGAGCGTGGGAACGTGGGACATCTCGTAGTATGTTGCATGCGTGCCACGTGCCCCTCGGGGATGTGAACCGCCAGGCACTGCAGAATTGCGCCATGCGCCGCACACCTCGTTATAAATACCTGTCCCTTGCGGTAAAGAAAATCTTCTTCCACCTCTCCACCTCGTCAAAACCCTAGCGCCACCGCTAGCTCTCGACGACGCCGGCGACGAAGCGCTTAGCTGCCGCGACCTCTCCGACGTCGTCCTCACGCCGGCCGCGAACATCATCATCCCCGCCACCGCCGTAGGTGTCCTCCATCGCCAAGTTAGGGCACGGTGGACTGAACTGCTCGGCCTCCTTTCCTCCCGTCTAGCAGTTCTTCGAAGCGGTAAATATTACTCTATTTTTACCATCTTTTTTATCTTCAAGATTCATCCCACTTGCCGAAATTGGTTTCTGCCCATACTATGTTAGATCTATTCTGCTCATCTCAGATCGCCTAGTATATTCACTTAAGCTTCACAACTAGTTAGATTCCTCACTTGTACTTATTCATGGATTCGCATAAATCGGAACCAACTCTCAGCCAGATAAGTGAATGTCTTCGCATCATGAGGTCAATGTCTTCAAACCGATTTATATTCAAAATCTTCCGAGAATGCATATGACCTCTTCCCTTCCTCGCATCTCTAATGCTGTCACAGTTACATGTCCGTGGGAGAATCCCTTGGTTCTCATAGTCTGCATTCGTTTGCAAAAAATTTACAGCATCAAACCAACTCTCCCAAAGCCGCCTCCTCATCATCCAAAGAAACGCAAGCCTTTGAAGCCTTTGAACGTGAAGCCATTCAGTTTGAAGCTCATGGCTACAGATAAATCAGTCAGGAAGGGCGGCAGACAGCATCATGAGGGAACCTCAAAAGATCTGCCTGATGACCTCGCAGAGCTGTACAAAACAGATCCCGGAGAGTCTTATAATCAGCGCAAGACGCGAATCCAATGGATTCGACGATATTGGGCTGAACAGTGGTTCAAGTACAATTTCGTCACACAGGAATACGCCGAGAAGAACGCCATCAGAAGCCCTTGGGGTGATATTCTCTTTCGAGGCCTTCCTCCCAAGAACATGGCTGAAGCTATTGCTCAAGGTTTCTATCCTTGCATGGTCCGTGGACCTCAGCCTGAGAATGCCGACCCGACTTCTTTGCTCTGGTGTCATGATGACAATCTCTTCAAGCGCAACTTCCAGCATGCAAAGGCTTCTGCAAAGGAAAACAAGAAGTCATTGGGACTAGACTTCAACCCTGGTCCTCTCGCTTCCCGCGGCCGACGGCTCACGCGATGTCGAACCCAATGTCATCGGTCCCTTTTCAAACCTTGATGGCCTCATCACCTACATCCTGGTCTAAGGTGCCAAAGTGGATCACTCTGATGACGAGGCTGATTCGGATGAAGCCCCAGCTCCAGCTCCTGCTCCTGCTCCAAAGCCGCAGAAGCTTAAGAAAGTCAAGGCTTCAAAATCAGCTGCTCCTCCAAAAGCTTCACGTGTGAAGCCACTGGCCACTGCACCTCCTGAAGCCAGTGCACAATCTGAGGATCAATCCCGCGTCTCCAAGAAGATAGAGAAGAGAAAGAAAAGTGTCAAGAACACTGAATTGACACTGACTCCTGCTGCCATTCTGCGTGAAGAGCACATTGATCTGTCTAGTGATGACGATCTTGCAGATGATGCCCTTGAGCAACTTATCAAGAGCAAAGAAGAAGCAGAAATCTTCAACAACTTGCCTCTCTTTGATGTGGCAATCATCCATCACTTCATTGATAAATGGTTTGATACCCCAAACATCAGTTTTGAAGATCTGCAACTTCCTATTGGCCTCAGCGTCTCTTTCAACGGCACCATTGCTTCTGAGCTAGCTCTTACTCAGCGGATTGTTGAACTGAAGCACAAGATTGACTATGAAAAGGCTCAGTTCAAGAAGCATATGGCTGCACTCAGTGTGCAAGACGTCAAAAACTTCAAGGTCATGCTACATGACCTCAAAGAAAACTTTGTCAAGAAGCGTGAAGAAGCCAGAGGCTCTCGTGAGTGCATGAAGGCTCTGGCTGACAAGTGTGTGCTAGCCTACAATGAGGCTGAGAAGCGCAAGGCTCTTGGCCGTCCTGGCATCGACCCCAGGATGGCTGCAAAGAAAAAGAAGTCTTCAACTGACCAAGCTGCACCTTCAAGGCAGGAAGAGCCCCGCATAGTCTTCCCAAGAAGCATGACTAGCTCGAAGCCAAAGGTCCGGTCAACCGCTTATGAACAAAAGAAGACGAGGGCTGCCGAGGCTGAAGCGAGAAAAAGGAAAAATCCTCACGCCTCTGATGCTGCTCCCTCCAAGAAGAAGCTTAAGACCAAGAAGAACCGGGCTGCTCCCACAGAGCCCTTGATTGTTGAACCCATTTCGTGGTTCGCCCCGCCTCGCAACCCAAGAACTTCAGATGACTGTTCATGAGCCTGCTTCCACAGAGGCTCCTCAAGTCGAGAGATTCCAGAAATGATCCCATCACTGCCAAGACATTGGTCACCATGACAATGTTGAAGATGATGAATTTCTTCCTCAAATTGAATACAATGTGGTATCATCGCTGCTCGCATTTAACAGCGAACTCATCACCATTGGTCGTCCTCTGACGCCAATTGCACAGGATGCTTCATGGGCTGATCGCCCGCAACAACAAGACTCCCCCAATACTCCCCAACATCAAGTCACTCCCCAACAACAACAGCAAGAAGAAGATGAAGACTTTGAGGCCCAGGCAACCCCATCTCCAAAGGCGTCGCCAGCGTTTCGCAGGCTTCGCAAAGGTCAAAGGCCCTCAAGTACCTCTTTCGAGCTGCTCTGTAGGAGAAGTGCACCACCAACCTGTTGCACGCCAAGTGTTTTCGAAGCCACCCAACTGTGAATGTCTCTCGAGTCCGAAGCTAAAGCTGCTGAAGAAAATCCGGCTGCATCATCCGCAGACACCCAAGAAGAAGAAGAACGTGTCCCTACACTCACTGTAACTGAAGAAGTCATACCTGATATCAAAGTGCCAGTGCCCGACCCTCCAGCTCCTCAAGTGGAGGTTGAGAACATTGAGGCTGCCACCTTCAACACTAATGAAGCCAATGACGTGGTCATGGCTGAAGCCACTGTGGAGCCTGTCCCAACTGCTCCTGAAGCCACTGAAGGAAATGTGCCTGAAGCCAATGAGGCAACTGCTCCCCAAGCATCTCGCCGAGCAGCTCAAGCCTCGCTTGTCGCCATCGCCCTGCTCCGCCACCAAGGCCCTACACAATCGAGCAAGCATACAACTACGGCGAGCTAGTCACGAGAAGATGGCCCGCTCGTCCCTCCGCCTCATGCCTCTGGTCCTCAGTTCGACTATCATATTGAGCATAGGCCTCAGGTCCAGAAGCCGAAGAAAAGGCTGCCAAGGTTTCTAGGCACTGCCACCTCAACGGGTTCTTTCAATGCAAATGGCTTCAAAGCCCACAATACTTTCTTTGACAGTGCAAAGAACCCCTACACAAGGCCAAGGATCTCATCTGACCGGTTCTGGAGCTATCAGCAAAGAAGCTATTACTCCTGTGTTCTCTATGACCAAGGCCGCGTTTTCCCTCATATGCGCCTTGACACTGAAGCCATTGCCGGACTGCAGTGCTTAGAAGTAGCACTTGATTGCTTTCATGATGCAGGTCTGCTTTAAATCACTGCATAAAGAACACCGGAATGAAGAATTAGTGCTTCAATTCTATGCTACCCTCCACATCCGCTGCTACAACAGACACAAAGACATGGGTTCTCGAGTGGATGATCGAAATGTCCATCATGAAGCCAAAGCTCTTGACATCATTGAGCTCACAGCCTACCCACTCCCGGAGAGCTGTTTGAACTGGATGTCAACTCCACCGTGATGCCTTGTAGAGCATATTTCATAAGCATGAACCAGACATGAGTCAGATGCTGAGCATGATGAAGCCATCGCCACACGATGCTGAATACCTCAAGACTTCTTTGTTGATGACCTTGAGTATCCGCCTCAACCATATATCACATCATCAGCGAAACTCTATGGCCAATCAAAGGGCATTCATCATCCGCAAAACTAGAAGGAGCAATGAAGACATTGGTCTTTATATCCTCAATGGCATCAGCTTCAACACGCAAGAATTCTTCATCCGACAATTGGCTGCGCCTCGATCTGATCTGCTTTGGTCCAAGTTCTATGCTCCATGGGTCATGCGCCTCATCAAGATGCACTCGCTATTAACTATCAACCTCCGCCGCAATCATCCGATCTTTCTACCGAGAGGTTGATATGTCTGCTGAAGACATATACCCCGAGCCCGCCAAAACGCCACTAAGTCTTCGTAATGCGAGATCACCACAGCTTCTCTCAACCCATGGAAGGCGCCCAGCGATATCTCGTGTCTATCCTCGGCTGGGAACACACGCGCCTCATCATCGCACGGACTGAAGCCACCGAGAGCACAATTGGCCAAAGGTCACTAAGCGCCTCGAGTCCTCAATGATCGAGAACTTCTTGTGGCGCTGCATCAAAAGCAAGATTAGCATCACTCCTGGCTCAAGCCAAATGCAAAACCTCTTGGTGGACGCCAATCGCATTCAAACCTTGCCACCAAGAATGCTTTTGTCACTCATGAGACTTGTCGGCGATCATGGAAGAGTTTGACCCTGCCAAGGTCAAGCAGATCTTCAAGACGATGGCTTCACCGAACGCTTCAAGTTTGACTCCACTCCTCCACGGAATGCAGTCCCACGATTTAACTCCATCACTTGAAGACTCTGACCATTCTTCCTCCGCGGCAACTGTCAATGCCAGAGTGATCGATGATGAAGCCGATGCTACTTCACCGCCCCCTACTTCTGCACGAATCGACATTGCGCCAAGCTCATCTGCACCGCCAACCAACAATGACAACCCTGCTGCATCATCTTCTTCAGAAGAGGACGAGTAGATGCTCTGTGTCTTCAAACCTTTTTGGTCCTTACTAACAAAAGGGGGAGAAGCATATGAGTTTGATAGTCTTCAAGCGGGTTCATAATGGCGGTTGCATAAATATTTTGCCTAGTGTTTACAACTCTCGCTTTTGATACATTTGGTTCTTTGAGATGTAACACTTAAACTCGATGGTCGTCTGCTACTTATTTGCTTTACTCAAGTGCGATGATAAATTCCGCATGTGCGTATTTATAACTTCCGCACTTAGATCATTCTGCAGACGTCCATTTTTCATTATGCATGTCATTCTCTTATCTATATCATTTCATGCATGATGAATTATCTTCATAAGTTGAAGAGGATCTCCACAAGTACAACCTGCCATGTGCATTTGCATTCCAAAAGCAAACTACTTATATGCACATCTTCAGGGGGAGCCTTTTCCACTTATGAAGACAATTCCCTATCCTTTACAATTTCACATATTTTATCCCCGTTGAAAACTTCAACCAGTTTGTCATCAATCACCAAAAAGGGGGAGATTGTAAGTGCATCTAGTGCCACCCCTAGTTGGTTTTGGAGTATTGACGACAAATGTGGTTGAGGGACTAATGCGTTTGTGAGAATTGCAGGATAACGCAGGTAGTGTCCCTCATTGATTCGGTTTACCTACCGGAGTCGACCCCTAAAAATGTATGAAGACATTGACGACAATGGTGGTATGTGAAGGTATTCACATTGAAGACTATGACGTGAGAAGACATTGAGTGAAGACTATGGAGCGCGAAGACTGTGTTGTTTCGTTGTTTCTTTTTCTTCTTTGTTGAGTCGGAGGAACCACCGCATCGTTAAGTGGGGTCCAAGTGATCATAGTCGTAATGATCAAGTGATGCTCAACCTAAATCCTATGTCTTCGATCGAAGACAATGAGAGCAAAACTTATCCAGAGCTGGATGAGTCGCCTTTGCTTGTATCCCAAGTAAAGTTACCGTGTGTGTTTGAAATCGACCGTTGGAACACGTGTCGCCTCCTTAGTGACCTGTGGTCATTTCGACATAACAGGTCGGGTTGCCTAGTGGCTATAAATAGCCTACCCCTACACCATAAATTGGTGGCTGCTCGAGTTAGTGCACGGCTTTTGTCGCTTGAGAGCAACCCACCTCAAAGCCTTTGAGAGAGAGAAACCTTGCAGGACAAAGCCCAAAACACCCAGAGCCAAAGAGTGTAAGGCATCACCAAGTTTTCCGTCATGTGACCTCAAGACTTATTACACTTGAGGACTGTGTATCCTCCAGCCGGTTAGGCGCCGCTGCTCGAGCATCCAAGAGTCATTGTGGATTTCCGTGAACGCCGCCCGTGAAGGTTCGGAAGTCTACCTTGAAGACTTACCAGAGTGATTGGGCGAGGACTGTGTGTCCTTAGCTCAAGGGGAATAAGGTGAAGACGCTGTCTTCTCGAGTTGAATCTCAGCCTCCTAACCAGATGTACAGCTTGTCACAAGAATCGAACTGGTCCAACAAATCGTGTCTTCAACAAGTGACCGGTTCTATCCCTTCCTCCTTTACCCTGAGTTTGTCTTCATGAATTCATTGCCTATATGTCTTATCTGTTTGACTTCATTGCTTGACTACTATCGTTGTTTGGCTTCATACTATCTTCCATCCTGATCCTTACTACATAGCTGCTATTAGTCTTGTCTGTTCACAATATTGCATACTTGACTATGGCTTGCTTGTTGTAGTTTATCTTCCGCTGCATATCAATTAGGTCATTTCTATTGTTTGTCTTCAAAACATTCGTGTTTTGAAGACTTCCCTAAAAATCGCCTATTCACCCCCCCCCTCTAGTCGATAACTAGCACTTTCACTTTCACGCGTTGAAGCTACTACCTCTCCATCCCTCGCAAAGACGGAGCTATTTACATTGCGAGGGGCACTCCAACCTTGGATTAATTTTTGTAGTCATTTATTCCGGTCGGTTTAGGTTATATTTTCACAGCATTTGTCCCACAACTACCCCAAACGCCGTTGCAACCCACGCAACTCCCCTAGTTGATTTCCCTCTGGCTCGGTCATCGCTCTCTCGCACTTCCTTTCTCGCCTTCAACGTCGCACCATGGTATTATTGGAAAAACTATGTTGTTCTCTTTAATTATTATAAATAAGCTACAAAACTACACACCGATAGTCTAGTTGGAATGGAACAAATTTCGACCCACAAATTAAAGTGCTACAAAGTACACACCGAGGGGCCCACATGTCATGAAACAAATTTGGACCCATATACAAATTAAAAAATAAAGGACGAGGATCGAACATGCGACCGGGCCTTCAAGCCGCACGTCAATAGGCAACATAATGAGAATAGCAATGTTTGTTGTACCCCTTTGTTCACATAATGTTTTATATTACCACAGCCTAATTAATGGATAACATGTAATATTATTTTAGTACTATTTGCCTTCACTTACTGGTGGGTTCCATGTGCTCTCTCTCTCTCTCCCCCTCTCGCTTAGACGCACGGCAAACAGGAAGAACTCATGGCGATGTTGCCGCTGACCATATCTCGGACGCCGCTCACAAGTCACGGCACCAGTTTCACGTACTTAGCAGCACTTGTCGTAGTATACGTGCAATGCACGTTAATTTGGAAGTATATTAAGTGCATGCGGATATTAACTACTAGGATATTATTTGCGTGTTGTCATGTGATTAGCACTATTTTTGGCATGAAATTAACTGCACGCTAAACGTGTTGAGCGCTCGACATTGGAGCAGTCTAGGTTGTTGGATGACAAGGAATACATGTGGCTTGATGACATTTTGTATTTAATTTGATACGGCTCTAGCAGAACATTCAATCGATCAAATCATACATTTCGTTTAGTCTGACTCCGACTTTAAATTATACGACGATCGATATAAAATAAACGAATGATAAACATTCGAT